>CM056053.1:270281859-270881859 GCA_029574335.1 Rana kukunoris
TATGATAAAATTACTGCAGACAGTTGGATACCGGACTGTTCTTACTATGACTACATTTTGAGGCAATGTACACTGTCAGACAAACCAAAAGATATAATATGGTCACAAGAAATGTTAAACGCTTTTGAAAAGTTGAAGTTAGCATGATGTGTAGTTCTGCTTGGGCCTCCCTTAAATATGTAAAGCCATTTCAGCTATATACAAGGGACAACTGTAAAACCATGGCGGGGGTACTGACACAAGAACACGGAGGAAAGTTTAGACCCGTAGTTTTTTTCAAAGGTAATGCCAATTTCTGTACAAGGTATGCCCGCTTGTTTCAGAGCCCTAGCGGCATGTGCAATGGTGGTGGAAATGTCAGTAGTTTTCACCCTGGGCCACCCACCCACACTTTACACTACCCACCATGTCATCCATCTTCTAAGAGGGGTACACACCCAGCATATGTCAGCCCAACGTCTAAGTGGATACAAAGTCATCCTCTTAGGAAACACATCCTTGTCAGATACTGTTCCCCAAATGCAGGCCCTGCCCCTATCTTAAATGCATTATTGGGATTGAAAGGTGAGGCAGATGACATTCCACAAGACCATGACTGTTTGACTTCTGTAACAACAGAGACTTCCCCTAGACTAGACATGGCAACCCTGCCCATACCAGATTCACATGTTGTGTTTGTGGATGGGTCATGCACAAGACCAAATGACACCACATACAACGCAGGATATGTCGTTGTAAGTTTACCTGACTGCATACATGAAGCAGAACCCATCCCCTATCAGTCGGCTCAGGCTGCCGAGCTGATAGCCTTGACCAGAGCATGCCAGTTGTTAGGGACAGTCTGTCACCATTTACACAGATTCAAAGTATGCCTTCTCCGTGGTCCATGACCAGGGAGTGATCTGGGCCAGAGGAGGTTTCATAGGAGCGGATGGGAAAAGAATTTCTCACTCCCAGTTGATCAATGATCTACTAGCTGCAGTCCACCTCCCTTCAGAGATAGCCATACTACATTGTAGGGCACACACGGGGGGCGGTGATCAGATTTCCAGGGGCAATGCCTTGGCAGATAGAACAGCGAAAGAAGCCGCACTCGAACAATTAGCTACCTTACAAATGGCCGTACTAACACCACCCTTGTTAGATGACACACAAATGATAGTGGAACTCCAGTACTCGGCAAGTGACACAGATCTAAATGACTGGTGTTATCCAGTGTTGCAAAAGAGTCCAAAGAGTGGACTAATTTGCAAAGAGGGGAAACCATGTATCCCACAGGCTAGTGCACCACTTTTTATAGCCCAGCACCATGGGTAGGCCACAACAGTAAAGCCACAACGCTACTACTGCTAAAAAAAAAAATGATTTTTACATTACTAAGTTTGATAAGTTAGTAGCTGGTTTGTACAGAGGTGTATTACATGCCTCCGGGCAAATCCTAACAACCCTAATCGGGCAGTCCACCAACACCTCAAATATCCAACAACTCCATTAACACACCTCCAAATTGATTTTACACACATTCCCTGTGATAAGGGTAGGCAGGAATATGCCCTGGTAATTGTGGATATGTTCTCACGATGGCCAGAGATATATCCCACTAAAACTGAGAAAGGCCACAGGAGGTACCTTTCATAAATGAAAGGAGGTGCTACCAATTATTCTAGCAGAAATAAGAATGACACCCCACAAATCTTTAAAATTCTCGCCATTCGAGATTTTAATGGGAAGGCCATTCCCCACACCTTGGGCCAAGAAACCCCTCACTCTACAAGAAGGAGATTTAGAGCAGATTCAGGATCATTATGTCAGGTCATATATAACAAAACTAGATGAGATAGAACAAAAAGTTGTCTGTAAGTTTCCTTCTCTTCCACAGGAAAACACCCACCCTTTTATACCAGGAGATGTTGTAGTTGTAAAACGATTGACCAAAGATAAAAGAGCCAAAGACTTCGCTTATGGTCCAGAGATGATAGTGGTAGCCGTTACCCGGACCGCAATACTGACGGAAGAGAGCCCAACATGGATCCATGCCACCCGAGTAAAACTGGTGCCTAGGGCCAGACAAAGAGAGGTACTAACGGGGGCGGACAGCCCTGGCCTCTGACTAGAAGCAAGTACAAGTGAGGTACTAACGGGGGCAGACAGCCCTGACCTCCGACAAGATGACGTTGCTTATTTCACCACAGACTTCTGGGAAGCCTTGTGCCTCCTATTTTGGACTGTCCTGATCGTATTCCTGCCAGTTTGGCTGATAACGAACTGTATCTATCACCCTGAAGATTTGGGACATATAAAGAGCATTTGTGGAAATTCCAACACTCCACAACAGGACAATATGAATAATACACATAATAGACACAAGAGAAATGAGAACTCAGAAGGTTTTATAGATAAAATGTTATTATTGAAGTTTAAATATGCCTATGCCCTGAAGTCTGGATATGAAAAATGTTGGATATGGCTGTACTTTTAAATATCACAAATGTTCTATTATTGTTAAAATACAATTATTATTACAGTGACAATTAGAACTGAGGAAGATCACCCCAGGGAAGAGATAGAGTGTTATCAGATTGTCAGATTAGTAGATTCGTATGATGCCAAGATGGGTGATATGAATGAGTAAAGATATGTATCCACATACACCTTAAGAAGATCTTTGCTCCACATAGATGTGAAGTAGTACTGTGGACCCTTTGGTGTCATACTAAGTAGAGAAGATATGGAAGTGACCCCACAATAGGGTACTGATAATGTTGAGATATATATATCTATAAAGAAGTTATTTCCCAGACTGGTGTTTTGGGTTGGGGAACTCCACAAAGGGAGCTGAAGTTTGCCAACAAGCTAAAATTAGTTTTTCAATGACTTCAATTGAGAGCCCTTATTTTCACACTTCAGAACCTGCCCTAAACACCACTCTAATGAACTTTCTTAACCGTGACCTCCCCAGTGGGACAGTTATTGATGAGTTTAACCCTTTCCATTTTTTTTTTGGTTTTACTCTTATATGCTTGTTATAGGCTTATAATGTGCATAGTTGTTAAAATGTCCCGAACACCCGACCCAGCAGCTGCGAATAGAATCTATCTGAACATGTATCATGATAAAAGAAGGATGGAGAAGGAGAACCACATAATTTAGAATTATTTGGATTCTAAGAGGGGATTGTAAGGGTTAACATAAGTTGTCCATAGATTGCATATATGCTGTCTGTATATCAGAATGACATGAGCAATTCTTGTGATGACCATATATAGTAGTAGTCAGTTTGAATGTCTTGTGACCTAAGTTTTGTGGTTTCTATAACCAGTTTGTGGCGGTTGACATATATATACAAGCCTTAATCATGAGACGAGTTCTAACTTAAGCAATAAATAACGGTAACTCTTAACCAATGATATTTTAACAGCATCACCCAAAAGGGGGGCGTCCGCCCAGTAACAGTGTATTAACCAATGATGTTAAGACATGTATTTGTGTATTTCCTTTGAATCTCTGTATGTTTTTATAAAAGAAACTGTTCGTGCCATATTAAAGCAGAGTGACTTTAACCTAATACCGTGTGTCTTGTTACTGCAAGGTTAAACTCATTCTCCCGGTACCGAAGGGGTCCTTTTACCAAGGTGGGCATATTTTATCTTACCCTACACCATGGCTGCCAGAGGAGGAAATAGAAGAGAGGCAGTCGATAATGAGTCCCTCATCAGGCTTATAAAAGAGAGACCATGCCTCTACAACAAGAAGGACCCTGGGTACAAGGACCAACTCAAGAGGGACAATGCCTGGCTGGACATTGCTCAGCTGACATACAAGGATTGGGACACATTGTCTGAGACCGTCCGCACTGCCAAATGTAAGTTAAACCTTTATTATATGTCTAATTTCCTTGGCTAGGCATGCTGGTTGTAGTTCCATACAGGCCACCTGTTTGCACAGAGAATGGCGGCATGAACTCCCTCTTGAAGACAGCAAGACTAGAACACACCGGCATCAATAGATCCCCTGTCAGGAACAGTATATCCCCTGCTGGCAATAGTAGATGCCTGTCAGGAACCATAGATCCCCAAACAACAGTAGATCCCTACAGGAAAATTAGTTCACATGTCAAGAACAATATATCCCCAACAACAGTAGAATAGATCCCCCACAACAATAGATCCCTTAGGCCTCGTACACACGATCAAATCTGTCTGCTGAAAGCCGTCTGATGGCCGTTTCAGCAGACAGATTCGATCGTGTGTACGGGCAAACAGACGGATTTGTCCACCCGACAGATTTCAAAGCATTGCTTTGAAATCTGTCGGCTGCAAACCCGCCTGCCGACATGTCTGCTGGTTAGTACACTTACCAGCAGACATGTCGTCTCGCACCGGCGCCGAATGGATTCGGCGCATGCGCGGAAGTGTTTTACTTCCTGGTGCGGTGCCGTGGCGGCGTCAACGTCACCGCCACGTGACCGACACGTCAGCGCGCTGTCTGCTGGCGGGGATTTTGGTTTGCTCGTGTGTACACGCGAGCAAACCAAAATCCCAGCAGACAGATTTGTTCAAATCTGTCGGACGGACAGATTTGAACAAATCTGTCTGCTCGTGTGTACGAGGCCTGATAGTAACAAAAGTTCCTGCGACAACAATAGATCCATGACAAATGTAGATCCCTAACAGAAACAATAGAACCCCCGACAGCAATAGATCCCTGTTTGGAACAAAAGTTCCTGCGACAACAATAGATCCATGACAAATGTAGATCCCTAACAGAAACAATAGATCCCTGACAGCAATAGATCCCTGATAGTAACAAAAGTTCCTGCGACAGCAATAGATCCATGACAAATGTAGATCCCTAACAGAAACAATAGATCCCCCAACAGCAATAGATCCCTGATAGTAACAAAAGTTCCTGCGACAACAATAGATCCATGACAAATGTAGATCCCTAACAGAAACAATAGATCCCCCGACAGCAATAGATCCCTGTTTGGAACAAAAGTTCCTGCGACAACAATAGATCCATGACAAATGTACATCACTAACAGAAACAATAGATCCCGACAGCAATAGATCCCTGATAGTAACAAAAGTTCCTGCGACAACAAGAGATCCATGATAAATGTAGATCCCTAACAGAAACAATAGATCCCCGACAGCAATAGATCCCTGATAGTAACAAAAGTTCATGCGACAACAACAGATCCATGATAAATGTACATCCCTAACAGAAACAATAGATCCCCGACAGCAATAGATCCCTGATAGTAACAAAAGTTCCTGCGACAACAAGAGATCCATGACAAATGTACATCCCTAACAGAAACAATAGATCCCTGACAGCAATAGATCCCTGATAGTAACAAAAGTTCCTGCGACAGCAATAGATCCATGACAAATGTAGATCCCTAACAGAAACAATAGATCCCCCAACAGCAATAGATCCCTGATAGTAACAAAAGTTCCTGCGATAACAATAGATCCATGACAAATGTAGATCCCTAACAGAAACAATAGATCCCCCGACAGCAATATCCCTGTTTGGAACAAAATTTCCTGCGACAACATAGATCCATGACAAATGTACATCACTAACAGAAACAATAGATCCCGACAGCAATAGATCCCTGATAGTAACAAAAGTTCCTGCGACAACAAGAGATCCATGATAAATGTAGATCCCTAACAGAAACAATAGATCCCTACTGTTTATGTTAGGGATCTACATTTATCATGGATCTGTTGTTGTCGCATGAACTTTTGTTACTATCAGGGATCTATTGCTGTCGGGGATCTATTGTTTCTGTTAGGGATCTACATTTATCATGGATCTCTTGTTGTCGCAGGAACTTTTGTTACTATCAGGGATCTATTGCTGTCGGGGGATCTATTGTTTCTGTTAGGGATGTACATTTGTCATGGATCTATTGTTGACGCAGGAACTTTTGTTCCAAACAGGGATCTATTGCTGTCGGGGATCTATTGTTTCTGTTAGGGATGTACATTTGTCATTGATCTATTGTTGACGCAGGAACTTTTGTTACTATCAGGGATCTATTGCTGTCGGGGATCTATTGTTTCTGTTAGGAATCTACATTTGTCATGGATCTATTGTTGTTGCAGGAACTTTTGCTACTATCAGGTATCTATTATTGTGGGGGGATCTATTGTCACATTCACTACAGTGTATAGTCGGCATAGGTGCATCAAAAGCAAGTATGCTAAATAGCAACATTTGCCATTTTATTCTCTAGGGACAATGCTAAAATGACGCAGTGCCGAATCGCCAAAAAATGGCCAGGTCCTTTACCAGCATAATTATATACACAGACAAATATGTACTTGCCTTGTGATTGACATCCGGGTATAATTGAAAAATTTGTCCTCAAAACCACGCATCTTCTCATACATGGCCCAGAACTGCCCTCTGTTAGCTCTATTAGAAATTATTGGATGGATCCAATAGCGCCGTCTTCTTCTCATCCTCATCCTTCGCTTCCTTTCTTCCTCTTCCTCTTCCGTCAATACTGCCAAACCAGCTGCCATTAGGTAACGCACAGGGAGCATTTTGGACACAGAAAACCAGGGAACAGGGAAGAAGAAATGAAACAGGAAGAAGAATGATGTCAGAAGAGCTTAGTAGCTCTGATTGGCCATTTCTGACATTCCCTGTCCTGGAGGAGACTTGTAAATCGCCCCAGATCGCCCCAGGTCGCCTTGTGGTTCATGTTCAAGTCGTGTCGGAATCGCCTCTGAAAGTCGCCTCTGAAAGTCGCTTTGAAAGTCGGATCGCCTCAGTGTGAACCATCTCCAGTACATTATTTCTCTACAATTTGCAAACATATTGTATACTGCTGGAGTAAAATATCGACTATGTTATTATTTATGATATTGAGGTATGAACATGGCCAGTGTTGATTTTGAAGTCAAATTTAAATTTAGTTTTAGTCTTAGACTTTTGACTAAAATATCATTTTAGTTTTAGTCAAATTTTAGTCATCTCAATTGTTTTAGTTTTAGTCATATTTTAGTCTACTAAAATAGTATTTATTTAGTTGACTAAAGTGTTTTAGTCAATGAAATTAACACTGTATGGGTCCAATTTATGCTTATCTGTGACTCTGAAAGAAGTCTCAGTTCTTCAATCTAAATACAGTAAAACCTTGGATTGCGAGCATAATTTGTTCCAGAAACATGCCTGTAATCCAAATTATATCAAAGCGGATTTCCCCATAAGAAATAATGGAAATGCAAATGATTCGTTCCACAACCATTTATTCATAAGTCCTTCAGTTTATAGTCCATATAAAAAGAATATAGCAATGTAACCAGATTGTGTAATAATAAAATGTCCATCCACAAATTTTGTGTGGCCTCCATAAGGGGATTCTAAGGCAAATCTAGAAGGAACTACAGAGTATAAAAGAGAAGAGAGGCGCCTCTAAGTGTAGCAATATGTTGCTAAATGTTGTATCTTCATTAAATGTAACGATATTGCTACACTCAGTTGTGATATGACGCTAAATGTATTTAACAATTTTGCTTGTCTTGCAAAACATCTCAAACCAAGGTTTAACTGTATTCTAGATTTTCTCATACAGACCATATCAAACAAATGAGTTGTGTTGCTGTATCTCCAGAACTGAGTGCCAGCAGTCTGTCCAGTCGCACTGTTTAGCTAACAAGGCACACGGTATACATTATACTCACTAGGGGACACGCACAATACTTTCTATGTGACCTGTTTAAAAAACACAGGATCAAACTACAATCAGCAAAACAGATCCTGTTTCCACTAGAATAATGAAGGGCATGCAGAATAAAACATTTCTCCATTGAATCAGATCTCTTTATCCAATGAGGCTGGATAGATCTAATGCCATTTAGCTATAAATATTACACACAACATTTGCTTGGGTGGAGAGAGACAATAACTTTCAGTACTGAAAAGACTTATGGGGCAAAGTTGAAGTTAGGAGTAAAGAGCATCCCCAGGCACACTACAGGGCGCACACAGAGCGTCTCTGTCAGCATCTGGCATCTTACTGATGCTTCCCTGCCAAATATACGAGATCGCTTTCAGGGCGATAGAAGAGGAACAACAGCAATTTGGGACTGTGTTAAAAAGAAACCAAGAGAAATGTGCTCATCAATGTCCAGAACGGCAGCGAAGTGAAGGAGACTGAGGGATTTCAGGGTTACCGGAGAAAGGAGATGAGGTCATTAGACGTTAAATGAAACATATCTTGACACTTTTCTAATGACCAAAACCTGGCTACTGTTACAGGACGCCATTTCCCTGAGGTCATGCTATTTCAGTCAAGGCTCCCTTTGAATTAAAATTAAATTATGCACAATCCATTTTAAAATGTATCACGCATAACGCAGCAGCCTCCAAACATATAGGACACCCAACATTAAGGCCCCTTTCACACGGATGGATAGAATGGTGCTTTCAGCCGCGGATTTTACCAAAGCTAGAATCACACAATGCTTTCCTATGACACCCTTCACACACTGCGGTTACCCGCGGTTTTGTGCGGATAGACAAAATAGAATTGAATGCGTCCAGCTGCGATGTACTGCAGCTATTAGCACATAACCGCAGGTAATCACAGTGCACTGTGTCAGTTGCGTTTGGTATGAATCTTAAGGGGGAACTCCATGACAAATTTTAAATAAAAAAATGGCATGGGTTCCCCCTCCAAGAGCATACCAGGCCCTTGGGTCTGCTATGGATTTTAAGGGTAACCCCTGTACGCCGAAAAAACGGAGTGGGGTCCCCCCTCAAGATCCATACCAGACCCTGATCCGAACACGCAGGCCGGCCGGTCAGGAAAGGGGTGGGGACGAGCGAGCACCCCCTCCCTCCTTAACTGTACCAGGCCGCATGCCCTCAACATGGGGGGGTTTATTTTTACAATGTAGATATGCCTTTGCACACTGTAGATGTATTCGGTAGATTGTATTCCAGCATTCCAGCATTTCTCTTCTTTGTCACACAGCTAATGTGACCCCAGTGCTGTTGGAGGAGTAACACAACAAGGTGCTTCTTCTATGACATCATTGGCTGTAAGGAGGCAAGCGGCTGACCCTTCCAGCGTCCAAGGTTTCATTGCTGTGCAAAAAAAAAGGAGGCTTGATCCACCACCCACTGGTTAGTTGTCAATTTTTGGCCAGCTTTGGAGCAATTTTTTGGCATTTTGCCACGACATTTCTGAGGAATCCAGAGGGAACTCCAGGGTATTGCAACACCTTCAATGAAAAAGGCTATATTTTTTAATCACTTGCCGACCAGCTGCTGTCATTCTACTGCAGCAGGTCAAGATCCCACAAACCGTCGTAGCTGTACATCGGCCCCATTAGGCGGGATAGCAGGCACGCAAGCCCGGTGCATTGTGGGGGTGCGATGCTCGTGGCCGGTGGTCGCAATGGCCGCCGGCCACAATTGATTGCGGGCACAAGAGGCAGAGCAGGGACTTGTGTGTCTAAACACACATATCTCTGTTCTGTCTAATAGCTAGGAACCACGATCTGTCATTTCCTCTAGTCAGTCCCCTCCCCCCACAGTTAGAAACACACCTAGGGAACACAACTAACCCTTTAATCGGCCCCTAGTGTTAACCCCAGTGACATTTACACAGTAATCAGTGCATTTTTATAGCACTGATCACTGTATAAATGTCAATGGTCCAATGTGTAAGCCATAATGTCCCAGTCCTGTGAAAAATCGCAGATTGCCGCCATTGCTAGTAAAATAAAAATAATAATAAACATGCTATAAATCTATCCCCTATTTTGTAAACGCTATAACTTTTACGCAAACCAATCAATATACGCTTATTGCAATTTTTAATATGTAGAAGAATATATTTCGGTGTAAACTGAGAAAAAAATGGGGTTATTTATTATAGCAAAAAGTACAAAATATTGTGTTTTTTTTCTAAATTTTGGCTTTTTTTTTTTTTTTTAAATAAAAATTGCAGAGATGATCAAATAACACCAAAAGAAACTCTATTTGTGGGGAAAAAAAGGATGTCAATTTTGTTTGGGTACTGCGCAATTGTCAGTTAAAGGGGTTGTAAAGGTAAACGTTTTTTTACCTTAATGCATCCTATGCATTAAGGTAAAAAAAATCTGGCAGAACCGCCACCCCCCCCCCCCCCCCCCCCCGAGCCCTCATTTTACTTACCTGACTGTTCGAAATTCCCGGGCGCGTCCACGTCATCCTCTTCGGTTCCCAGCCTGCCCGTTGATTGGCTAGGCTGGGCGGATTGGCTGGCGCTACTGTCAATCACAGCGGATGACGCGGCGCACCGGGGGGGGGGGGCGGGCTATGGCCGCCGCTGTATCACGGGAGCACGCTCGCAAAAAAATCTGACTTTAGTGTTGCTTTAAAGCGACGCAGTGCCGTATCGCATAAAATGGCCTAGTCATTGAGCAGCCAATTCTTCCGGGGCTAAGGTTGGCCCTTACGGTGCCCAAGGTTTTATACCCTAACCCTAACCCTGTCTGTAACCCTAACCCTATCTGTAACCCTAACCCTGTCTGTAACCCTAACCTTAACCCTATCTGTAACCCTAACCCTATCTGTAACCATAACCCTAACCCTGTCTGTAACCCTAACCCTTACACTACCTGATCGATACAACAACATACCTGATGTTCTAAAGCACGTTGTTCCAAACAATTTAGGAATGTTAGGTGATTTATGCACTTTATGGATTAAAACCCGACTCTGCTTCAACTACGTAATTTTCCATGGGAGTTTTGCCATGGATCCCCCTCCGGCATGCCACAGTCCAGGTGTTAGTCCCCTTGAAACAACTTTTCCATCACTATTGTGGCCAAAAAGAGTCCCTGTGGGTTTTAAAATTCGTCTGCCTATTGAAGTCTATGGCGGTTCGCCCGGTTCGCCGGTTCGCAAACTTTTGCGGAAATTCGCGTTTGCCGCTCGCGAACGTAAAATGTTATGTTCGCGACATCACTAGAAACCAGTACATTCCTGCACATGGTCTGGTCCTGCACCTACCTGCACCTGGGGGGTCTGATCATAGCAATGGACCCTTTAGTGATCCTGTTAGGCATTTTCGACATGATAGCCACTACTGACCACAAGAAGCTCTTTATATTAAGAGCCGGTTCACACTGGGGGGACTCGTCAGGCGCCTGACGACTGAGTCGCATCCCATTCTATGCAATAGAACCGTTCTAATAGGAGCGACGCAAGTCGCTCCGACTTAGAAAAAGGTTCTTGTACGACTTCGGGGGCGGCTCGGGGCGACCTGCATTGACTTCTATACAGAGGTCATTTTGCATGTCGTCTCTGAATTCGTCTTCAGGACGCCTTGTGGAGTCGCCCCTGAAGTCGTGCCGTCTAAGGCCGCGTACACACGAGGGGATATGTCCGCTGAAAACGGTCCGATGGACCGTTTCAGCAGACATCTCCGCTCTTGTGTATGGGCTAGCGGACAGATTTCTCCACCCGACAGATTTCAAAGCATGCTTTGAAATCTATCCGGTGGGAATCTGTCCGCCCGACATGTCTGCTGGTTAGTACACTTACCAGCAGACATGTCGGCCCCCACCGCCGCCGCGCCGCTGCCGAATGGATTCGGCGCATGCGCGGAAGTGTTTTACTTCCTGGTGCGGTGACGTGGCGGTGACGCGGCGGCGTCAACGTCACCGCCGCGTCACCACTACGTCACCGCGCCGTCCGGCGGCGGGGAATTTGATCCGATGGTGTGTACACGCCATCGGATCAAACTCCCGATCGGACATATCCGATGGAAATGGTCCGCGGACCGTTTTCATCGGATATATCCGATCGTGTGTACGCCGCCTAAGTGTGAACCGGCTCTTAATGCTGCATTCTATTCTAGAAAGGATTTTTTTGTACAAATGGAAACTACAGGATCTTCCTACCATCTAATTATGGAGCTAGATGAATAACACAGCCTTATGCCTTTATAAATGTACATAGACAGTATGGGCCAAAATTGCCCTATGAAGTTTGATAAGATATGGGCTGCTTGGGTAGAGTCTAGAGATCTAAGAGATCTAATACTTTGACACTCTTCCACAGGACCTAGTGGACCTCTTTTTAATAGGTTAAATGTAATATATACATATATATATATATATTTATATTTATTTCATAACAAATATTCCCGCATTGATTAAATTGTTGTCTCTCAGAGAGACCTAACCATCTTGAAGGATGCCCACATAGGGACACAAACAATATCAGACCATGCCCCTACTTCAGTGACATTGAGGTTACAGGATAAACCAGCGAAACCATGCATGTGGCGACTTTATTGACTGATCCTCTGACTCTAAATATCTATATACATTTATACATGTGGCTGGAGAATTAGAAATTAATTGTGATTATAATACACTTCTTCTGGAGATATATCGGCCTCTTCTGCTGAGTTGGATCAGAACAGGAACCTAAACCTAAACAAACCTGGGTGAGGGCAGATGTATATTTGCCCAGCCATAGAGATAAATTGCGTTCTGTTTAGCTCCATAAAAAGAACGAAGACACAAAATGCTGAACTAAAAGAGACATTAGAGGTTGAATCCATAACAGATAAATATTCATTGTGCATTACTGTGGCATAGAAACATTTCACAAGTTATTAAATGCTGTATTATCACAGCAGAGCAAGCTGTTCTATAGCAGTTTAGTAAATTAGGATCATTAGTTCTAACCTTACCACCAGGGCTAATCTAATGTGTCACTTTTAATGAGGCTAATCTAACGCACCATGCTCAGCCAATACAAACCAACTAAATATACTGAAAATAACATAGGGAAATGTAGGGAAAGCCGTTATGCCAATGCCACATTATATGCATTTATGGTGCTAGGAGTAAGAAACCCAAATGAACACAATGATAATATCTATATTTGAGTACCTTGTACAGAGCCCAGAATAAATCATCTAAGGATGCATAAGGGCACATTTGTTACAGAAAAAAAAAGAAGTCTAGTCAAAACATTTTTCTTAGTGGAAAAAGGTTACTATCTACAAAAATTCCCACCACTTCCTGTTTTGGTGACTGTACTACATGTTAACAGGAAGTGATGTTAACAGACAGAAATAACATTGTTTTTTTTATTTTATTATTATTATTATTAGTCTATTGTTAATAATAGTTCATAATCAATCCCCCATAAAGACTGCCTTAAAGGGGTGTTCCATCAAAAAATGGTGTTTATTAAAAGTCAGCAGCTACAAAAAGTGTGAAAGAAAAATAAGTGCAGCGCTGGTGAGCATAAATTTGCATGAAGCAATATAGACCAGTCCCATTTAAATGGGTAACATTATAATGGTGTAGTCCAAAAACACAATAACAAGAAAATATATAAAGGGTGGTGAAACCCTATATGCAAACGGTGAAGTGTAAATTACAAAGCAAGTCCTTCAAGTCAAAGCAGGCAAGTCTTCATATGGAGCACTCCACTGCTCCTGTGTTACTGTAGAATCTGATGGTGAGTGGTTCCAAGATTTCAGATGGAGCAACACTCCTCCTCCTTGGAAGTTGGAGAGGGAGAGTGAAGGAGGAGGAGTGTTGCTCCATCTGAAATCTTGGAACCACTCTCCATCTTGGACCCTATGATTCCTGGGAAAGATCCACAATCTTTTGAATCATCACCCCTCATAGAGCCGTCCATCCGAGGAGCTCTTACAAGCGCATCTGACACATTGCTCCCGGCATATGTGTCCAACATTTGTGGTAAGAGTACCCATCTTTTTCCATATATCTGTTTGGTTATCCTGTATGCCCATCCGAGTGGATCACGTATACCATCAGATTCTCCAGTAACACAGGAGCGGTGGATAGGAGTGCTCCATATGAAGACTTGCCTGCTTTGACTTGAAGGACTTGCTTTGTAATTTACACTTCACCGTTTGCATATAGGGTTTCACCACCCTTTATATATTTTCTTGTTATTGTGTTTTTGGACTACACCATTATAATGTTACCCATTTAAATGGGACTGGTCTATATTGCTTCATGCAAATTTATGCTCACCAGCGCTGCACTTATTTTTCTTTCATTGTTTACTCACAGGGTGTTTCACTGTTAGTGCTGGCTGCTTCTTTTTTCTTTACATTTTCAGCAGCGCAACTTTATTTTGTTTTGTTTGTGCTACAAAAAGTGTAGCTGCTGGCTTTTAATAAACACTCACTTATCTGCTTCTGCGTTCCAGCGACGCCCCGCCCAGGGCTCCTCTCCTCTCCCCCCTCCCCGGCCGGCGTCTCCATCCCAACTATGGGCACCCAGCCGTGACAGCCTTCAGCTTCACGGCCGGGCACCCACTGCGCATGCGCAAGCCGCACTGCGCACATGCGCGCGGCTCGTCGCTGATTGGACAGGCGATCGCATAGGACCTGTCATGTGTCCCATGCGATCGCCTACAGGGAGGGGCTGGTGTAGGCGATTAAGGCTTAAAGCGGATCTCCACCCTAAAGTGAAGATCCGCTGATCGGAACCCTCCCCCCCTCCGGTGTCACAATTGACACCTTTCAGGGGGGAGGGGGGTGCAGATACCTGTCTAAAGACAGGTATCTGCAACCACTTCCGGCCCGCAGTCTCGGGCAAAAGTCAGGTTTTTTGGCGACATCCCGTCGCCCCCCCCCCCGTTGTGTGCTGGGAACTCTCGGCCCCAGCACACAGCAGGAGCCAATCGGCGGGCGCAGCGCGGCTCGCGCATGCGCCGTAGGGAACCGGGCAGTGAAGCCGCAGCGCTTCACTTCCTGGTTCCCTCACCGTGGATGGAGGGGGGAGCAGCAGGGTGATGAGCGATCGCTCGTCCTCTGCTGCGGACGCCGCTGGACTCCAGGACAGGTAAGTGTCCTAATATTAAAAGTCAGCAGCTGCAGTATTTGTTGCTGCTGGCTTTTAATATTTTTTTTTTGCTGAACCATCCGCTTTAATCGCCTAACCAGCCCCTCGGCGGAAGCAGGAAGTGGGACAGGAAGTCCCACTCCTCCTGAAGCCCCCACTCCCCCCCCAAAAAAATGACATGCCAAATGTGGCATGTAAGGGGGTAAGGAGTGGGATAAGCGGAAGTTCCATTTTTGGGTGGAACTCCGCTTTAATCCATGCTCACTTGTATCCAATGAGCATACATCCTTATGTGCTCAGCAGACAACCCCAGCGCACGGATACATGGATGTCTTATTTTAAAGGAACTCTATGGTCACCACATACACTTTCAAACAATAGTTATAAAGAGTATGCAATAAAATCTTACTTTATGGCTTCATGCACACTGGTTTATTGTAAACGCTGTTTATCCTGACAGGAGAAAATCAGCTTTAAAAACACACCTAAACTGCATTTTTTCAAACCCGTTTAGGTGAGATTAGCAGCATTTGGTGTCTGGGAGTTTGTTTACTTCATTGGCCAGAATTTGTATTTATTCTGGCAATTAAAATAATAAATGCTGAAATGCTAAACATGCCTAGCATTTAGGCGCGTTTATGAGCATTTAGGCAAATGTTTTTTTTTGTTTTTTTTTTGATGCCCAATTGCTTCTCTCCTGAACATGATTCTGTATTCAGGAGAGGAGCTTTGACTGCCTCTAAATTCTGCTGCTCCTAAACTCTGGTAAAAGCCTATGGGGTTGATTTACTAAACACAAATAGACTGTGCACGTTGCAAGTGCAGTTGCTCCAGAGCTTAGTAACTGAGGAGAATCTCTGCTGACTGCCATCATCCAATCATGTGCAAACAAAAATGCGTTTTTTTATTTGTCTTGTATGTGATTGGTTATTCTTTGCAAAGTGAAGCTTTGCCTCTTTTACTAAGCTCTGGAGCAACTGCATCTGCAAAGTGCAGTCTATTTGCCTTTAGTAACGCCTCATTCACATGGCCGAATCCGTCGCAGTCCGTTCCGACGGAGTCCGCCAGCTCAGCGGGAGATCAGTCCGCAGATCTCCGCTGAGCCGACAGATGACAAGCTCCTCTCTGCTTACTGAGCGGGGAGGAGCTTGTCGAGCCCCGCTGTTCTCTATGGAGCGATCTGATGAAAACGGACAGCATGTCCGTTTTCATCAGATCTTACCCGATCCGATCCGCATGGACGGATGGGAACGTGAGCCCCATACGTTTGTTTTTGGCGGATCGGATCAGGTCGGATGTCAGCGGACATGTCTCCGCTGACATTCGACGCTCCATAGACATGCATGGAGCGCCCGTTCAGGTCCACCTAAAAAACTGACAGGCGGACCTGAAGAGATCCATGTGTGAATGGGGCCTTAATCTGTGTGCATGGATACAGGGGGGGGGGGGTTAATTTACTAAAGGCAAATAGATTGTGCACTGTGCAAAATGGTCGCTCCAGGACTTAGTAAATGAGGGAAGCTTCACTTTGAAAATAATGCCCAATCAAGTGCTAAGAAAAAAAATGGATAATGGAAGTCAGCAGAGCTTCTGCTCATTATCTTAGCCCTGGAGCAACTGCTCTTGCAGAGTGCAACTGCAGTCTATTTGCCTTCAATAAATCAACCACTTTATTGAGTTAAAGTAGAGTTCCACCCAAAATGACAACAATATCCTATCCCTACACTGCATCCATGTATAATTGCCACAACAATTTTTATTTTATTTTTGTGATTTAAATACCGTAGCATTGCTGTTTAAAGTCCTGCGGGGGTAGGCGTTTCTACTGCTTTCCCCGGCGCCGCTATGTTATCTGGGACCTCACTGCAATGTCTCCTGGGAGCACAGTGTTATGCTTCCCAAGAGTCCATGCAAAACGCCGTCCCGTTGTGATGGCAAACCTCAGTGTTGACGGCGCGCAAAAATATGAATCGCTGCAGGACCTCCGCTTTAAAGGTGTTGTAAAGGTTGCGGGGGTAGGTGTTTCTACTGCTTTCCCCGGCGCCGCTATGTTATCTGGGACCTCACTGCAATGTCTCCTGGGAGCACAATGTTATGCTTCCCAAGAGTCCATGCAGAACGCCGTCCCGTTGTGATGGCAAACCTCAGTGTTGATGGCGCGCAAAAATATGAATCGCTGCAGGACCTCCGCTTTAAAGGTGTTGTAAAGGTTCCTTTTTTATTTTCTAAAAAAGTTCCTTTAAGCTAGTGCATTGTTGGTTCACTTACCTTTTCCTTCGATTTCCCTTCTAAATGTTTTTTGTTTTCATTGTCCGAATTTCTCACTTCCTGTTTCTCCTCAGTAAGTGTACCCCCATCATCCGAGCCGTTCTGGCTGGGAGTTATTCAGCCAGAACAGCTTACTGAGGAGGAACAGGAAGTAAGAAATTCAGACAAAACAAAACAAAGAAAAAAAGCATTTAGAAGGGAAATCGAAAGGAAAAGGTTAGTGAACCAACAATGCACTCGCTTAAGGCTCCATGCACACTGAAGCTGATAAAAGCTATAGAAAAACATCAGTAGCTTTGCAGGGAGCCTTGCAAAGTTTTTTAACATTTTTGCAATGGCTTTAATCAGCGTTTTTTAGTGTAGCTTTTATCATTTTTTTTTTATGGATAAAAAAACGTGTTTTTGAGCGTTTTGGGGCATTTTTTGAGCGTTTTCAGCGTTTTGCGTTTTTTCCCACTAAAAAACGGCACTTTGAACGCAAATTTCGGGCGTTTAGAAAAAAGCCAATAGACTCCAAATTTATTTACACTGAAAAATGCCCAGGTGTGCAAAAGACAGTTTATCAGATTCAGTGTGCATGGAGCCTAAAGGTACCTATTTAGAAAATAAAAAACAAACCTTTACAACATGCATTTAGGAACAGCAGTGTGCATGAGGCTGTGATTGCTGCCTGTTTGCAGGTATTCTGTCAAAAGACCCAACTCATCAAAATCTCCAATTACGTCACTTCTGGTGACTCTCCAGCAACAGTAATTGCAACAGTAATTGCAGATTTTGATGGCTGTTTTGACAGAACACTGTTAGTGTGTACAGTATGGTGGACGATATAATGAGTAAATATAGTTAGTCCACCCGTGCTAATAACCAACAACTTTTTTCCTCCTTTCCCGGTATTCTGTCAAAACAGCCAACTCGTTGTGTACCATTGTGTATACAGGAAGTGACGTAGTTGGAGATTTTGATGAGTTGGATCTTTTGACAGAACATCGGCTATCTCTTTCCACAGCTTCCTGGATTCCCTTCGTGCTTTGCAGCTTCTCCTCTAACATTCAGGCCGTGTACACACGGCAGAGAACCTCGACGGGCAGAACACATCGTTCCGCCCGTCGAGGTTCTCTGCCGGCCGTCGAAATCGGCGACCCGCCCGTCGGGAATGGCAACCAGCCATTCATCCAGGCGGGCCGTCGAGCAAATAGAGAACATGCTCTCTATTTCTGCTCGACGGCATTCCCGACGGGATGCTCGCCGAGAGCGTACACACGGCCGATGTTCTCGCTGGAATGCAGCTTCCAGCGAGGTTCTCGCTGCTTTCTAGCGAGAACCTCGGTCGTGTGTACGCCGCATTACTTTAATTTTCTATAGGGTTGTCCCGATACCGATACCAGTATTGGTATCAGGACCGATACTGAGCATTTATGGGAGTACTTGTACTCCCCCAAATGCCCCCGATGCCAGATCCGACACTACCAAAGCCGCCGCATACCGCAACGCCGCCGACCCCGAGTTAATCAGCATGCTGGGAACATTACAGCTTTCATTTGAATAGCTGTGTGTTCCCTGCCACACCGCATATAGACACTCCCCCTTGCCCGGGATTGGACGGGTGATCTGTAAATCAAAGTGCCCGAGCAAGGGGGAGTGTCTATACGCGGCAGGGCGGGGAACATACAGCTATTCAAATGAAAGCTGTAATGTTCCCGCACACTGATTAACTAGGTGGCGGCGAATACCAGTCTGACAGATTCCTACTTCAGCACCAGCTTTATCAGAATTAATGGGATTGGAAGCCCTGCAGAAGCAAATTACCCACCAATGCAGGTAGTAAACAAAAGCTGATCTTTGAGGTGCACTTGTGTAAAACGAATTTAATCATCTTTGAGCAAAGGAGACCTTCTATTCGGTAGAGCTGACGCCACACTACAAGGGTTAAACATTTTGTTTAGGTGTAGGGGACTGCAAATGGCAGTCTTGCCTGTTCCACTGGCAGCCAGTGCTCTCTTCTTTCTCCATGCTACAGCAGTAAATGCTCCTAAGGCGTCCCATGTACAATTTAGGGTTATGGACCCTGCACTTGATGACATTGGAGGACCTGCGACCACTAGAGTAGAGAAGAGGCTGAAAACAAGACTAGCAGTGCGAAGGGGCCTGCAAGAGTGGTATTTCAGATGTGTAAAACTGATTTTTATCCCCTGCAGTACCAGGATATCCCTACTGCAAGGGAGAATATGTGGGGGACATGGCTGCATATATGGGGGAACATGGCTGCATCTGTGGGGGGACATGGCTGCATTTGTGGGGGGACATGGCTGCATATATGGGGGACATGGCTGCATCTGTGGAGGACATGGCTGCATCTGTGGGGGTCATGGCTGCATCTGTGGGGGGACATGGCTGCATTTGTGGGGGGACATGGCTGCATATATGGGGGACATGGCTGCATCTGTGGGGGACATGACTGCATTTGAGGGGGGACATGGCTGCATATATGGGGGGCATGGCTGCATATGTGGGGGATATGGCTGCATATGTTGGGGACATGGCTGCATATATGGAGGACATGGCTGCATCTATGGGGAACATGGCTGCATTTGTGGGGGACATGGCTGCATTTGTGGGGGGACATGGCTTCATCTGTGGGGGACATGGCTGCATCTGTGGGGGGACATGGCTGCATTTGTGGGGGGACATGGCTGCATATGTGGGGGGACATGGCTGCATATGTGGGGGGACATGGCTGCATTTGGGGACACATTTAAAAAAAAAGTATCGGTATTCGGTATCGGCGAGTACTTAAAAAAAACTATCGGTACTTGTACTCGGTCCTAAAAAAGTGGTATCGGGACAACCCTAATTTTCTAAGGACCACATACCCCATGGTACCTTGCTGCCTGCAAGCAGTGATTCCTGTACTGACTGCGCATCCTGAAACTCCTCCTCTCATCACCTCTGTAGTTCAGAAGGCAGGCTCTGTGTAATTTGTGACATAGCAGTGTCTACTCACAGGGTATAGCGAATTCAAGGATGTAAATGTGTGAGGGTCTGCATAAGTTTAAATACTTCACAACCGTTCAGATTATTGGAGTGGGCTAGAAATAATTAAAAAATATAGAAATTAATATTTGATTTTACATTTTCACCACAGATACGCTTTAACATGCAGCATATTCCGATTTTGTACAGAAACTATATTTACATTTTCGATCAATTTTTATTCCCTCAAGTCTTGCTGACACAAAAAAATGGCAAGCTTTCATACCTGTGGTACATTTCTGTTAGCTTTGGACAGAGCAGTGAAAGTTGAAAGGTCCAGTCAGGTTCATATTGCAGTCTGGAGAGATTTCTCCTTACTATGGGAGTATACACACAGGCCATTTTCTATGCCTTGTGCCCAGGAAACCGCACCTGGCGTGTACAGCCTGCAATGCAAGTGAATGGTTGTACAAGGCCACTCTTCTCAACCTAAACACAAAATAAAAACCAATGTACAGTACCACCACTGTCACTACCAAACAAAATCCTTGCAAAAAGGTGGGAGGGGGTGTTACAGATGGGTCAACAGCAAACAAAATAAAACCCTAAAAAAAAATAACACAAGAATGCAGCACATGGGCTGACTGCCCACGAGCTATCAATCAAACTTGTTGCTGACACAGATAGTAGAGCTAACAAGGACTTTACATTTGTGGTTGGGGGAGGGGCATAAAACCATACGGTTGAGACATGTTTTTACCGGGCCCAAGAAGCAAAGTCGGACGTTTGGGGTATACACATACTGTGGCTGCAATGCATTGCATTGTGGCACAGCAAAAATGATCCCTGCCCAAAGCCCATATCACCGCCTCACCACCTGCGCAAAGCTTGCATAAATGAGCCCTAATCTCCCCCGCTTCTCTCAGTAGCTCATAAACAACTGGCATTATGGCTGCCCTCACACAGGGCATTATGGGTGGGTGACAAATGCTTAACACCTAAATTCACCACGCGCACATCGTATTGCTGACTAGAGTAGAGTTATATCTTGTCAGCCTTGAAAGCAAGCCTCCAATCTAAGCAATCAGCAGTTAGTGTTTTTATTTCCTTTTGATAAAAACCTGCTGAAGAATCACCCTCCTACACCAAGCAGCTCCCAAACACCAACACGGCTGTAATTTGTCACTTAATGACCAAGTTAAGAACTGCTTATGTAACCATCAAAAACATCTTCTCATGTTTGTTCTAGGTTTCCACTTCAAATGCAACAAAGCCCCAAATGCACACAAGACTTTAAATACAAAACTTGCTGAGGGACAGGCAGAATTTATGGGACATACTAAAACATTTAATGTGAAATTGGCTTAATGTAGCTTAACGAGCAAAAAAGTGCCTGAACCTCAATCAATTGCCCTGAAACTTTGCACACCCCAAGAAATCGACGTTCCAAACATATCCAAGAAGTTTCAAGCGATTTGGTGTTCCACAAGGCAAACTATGGACATTAAGCTTGTTTTTTTGGGAGCTTAATGTGGCTTAACGTACGAAAAAGACCTTAAATGTTAACCAATCTCTCCCAAACTTCACACAATAGAAGACTCTATCCATAGTAACATATTTTGAAAATTTCAGCTCATTTGGTTAATCACACCAAAAGTTATTCACATTAAGCTATATTTTACAATACTAAAACATTTAATGTGAAATTGGCTTAATGTAGCTTAACGAGCAATAAAGTGCCTAAACCTCAATCAATTGCCCTGAAACTTTGCACAGCCTGAGATCTCAACTACTCAAACATATCCTATAAGTTTTGTGCTATTTGGTATCCCACAAGGCAAACTAGGGACATTAAGCTTGTTTTTTTGGGAGCTTAATGTAGCTTAACGTACGAAAAAGACCTTAAATGTTAACCAATTTCCCCCAAACTTCACACAGTAGAAAGCTCTATCGATGCCAACATATTCTGAAAATTTCAGCTCATTTGGGTTATCACACCAAAATTTATTCACATTAAGCTATATTTTACAATGCAAAAACAGAGCTTAACGTACCATAATGTAACTAAACCTTGATCAATTGTCTTAAAACTTTGCACAGCCTTAGATCTTAACTACCCAAACCTATCCAATAAGTTTTGTGTGATTCAGGGTCCCACAAGGAAAACTATGGACATTAAGCTTGTTTTTTGGGGAGCTTAATGTGGCTTAACGTACGAAAAAGACCTTAAATGTTAATCAGTTTCCACCAAACTTCACACAGTAGAAGACCCTATCCACGCTAACATATTCTGAAAATTTCAGCTTATTTGGTTAATCACACCAAAAGTTATTCGCATTAAGCTATATTTTACAATACTAAAACATTTAATGTGAAATTAGCTTAATGTAGCTTAACGAGCAATAAAGTGCCTAAACCTCAATCAATTGCCCTGAAACTTTGCACATCCCAAGATCTCGAACTTACAAACATATCTAAGACATTTCAAGTGATTTTATGGTCCACAAGGCAAACAAGGAACATTAAGCTTGTTTTTTTGGGAGCTTAACGTACAAAAAAGACCTTAAATGTTAACCAATTTCCCCCAAATTTCACACAATAGAAGACCACATCCATGCCAACATTTTCTGAAAATGTCAGCTCATTTGGTGAATCACACCAAAAGTTATTCACATTAAGCTATATTTTACAATACTGAAATTGGCTTAATGTAGCTTAATGTAGCTTAACAAGCAAAAAAAGTGCCTGAACCTCAATCAATTGCCCTGAAACTTTGCACACCCCAAGATCTCGACCTTTCAAACATATCCAAGAAGGTTCAAGTGATTTGGTGTCCCAGAAGGCAAACTAGGTACATTAAGCTTGTTTTTTGGGGAGCTTAATGTGGCTTAACGTACGAAAAATACCTTAAATGTTAACCAATTTCCCCCAAACTTCACACAGTAGAAAGCTCTATCGATGCCAACATATTCTGAAAATTTTAGCTCATTTGGGTTATCACACCAAAATTTATTCACATTAAGCTATATTTTACAAAGCAAAAACAGAGCTTAACGTACCATAATGTAACTTAACCTTGATCAATTGTCTTAAAACTTTGCACAGCCTAAGATCTTAACTACCCAAACCTATCCAAGACGTTTTGTGTGATTCGGGGTCCCACAAGGCAAACTATGGACATTAAGCTTGTTTTTTGGGGAGCTTAATGTGGCTTAACGTACGAAAAATACCTTAAATGTTAATAAATTTCCACCAAACTTCACACAGTAGAAGACCCTATCCACGCTAATATATTCTGAAAATTTCAGCTTATTTGGTTAATCACACCAAAAGTTATTCGCATTAAGCTATATTTTACAATACTAAAACATTTAATGTGAAATTAGCTTAATGTAGCTTAACGAGCAATAAAGTGCCTAAACCTCAATCAATTGCCCTGAAACTTTGCACATCCCAAGATCTTACAAACATATCTAAGACATTTCAAGTGATTTGATGGTCCACAAGGCAAACAAGGAACATTAAGCTTGTTTTTTTGGGAGCTTAATGTACAAAACATACCTTAAATGTTAACCAATTTCCCCCAAATTTCACACAATAGAAGACCACATCCATGCCAACATATTCTGAAAATGTCAGCTCATTTGGTTAATCACACCAAAAGTTATTCACATTAAGCTATATTTTACAATACTAAAACATTTAATGTGAAATTGGCTTAATGTAGCTTAACGAGCAATAAAGTGCCTAAACCTCAATCAATTGCCCTGAAACTTTGCACAGCCTGAGATCTCAACTACTCAAACATATCCTATAAGTTTTGTGCTATTTGGTATCCCACAAGGCAAACTAGGGACATTAAGCTTGTTTTTTTGGGAGCTTAATGTAGCTTAACGTACGAAAAAGACCTTAAATGTTAACCAATTTCCCCCAAACTTCACACAGTAGAAAGCTCTATCGATGCCAACATATTCTGAAAATTTCAGCTCATTTGGGTTATCACACCAAAATTTATTCACATTAAGCTATATTTTACAATGCAAAAACAGAGCTTAACGTACCATAATGTAACTAAACCTTGATCAATTGTCTTAAAACTTTGCACAGCCTTAGATCTTAACTACCCAAACCTATCCAATAAGTTTTGTGTGATTCAGGGTCCCACAAGGAAAACTATGGACATTAAGCTTGTTTTTTGGGGAGCTTAATGTGGCTTAACGTACGAAAAAGACCTTAAATGTTAATCAGTTTCCACCAAACTTCACACAGTAGAAGACCCTATCCACGCTAACATATTCTGAAAATTTCAGCTTATTTGGTTAATCACACCAAAAGTTATTCGCATTAAGCTATATTTTACAATACTAAAACATTTAATGTGAAATTAGCTTAATGTAGCTTAACGAGCAATAAAGTGCCTAAACCTCAATCAATTGCCCTGAAACTTTGCACATCCCAAGATCTCGAACTTACAAACATATCTAAGACATTTCAAGTGATTTTATGGTCCACAAGGCAAACAAGGAACATTAAGCTTGTTTTTTTGGGAGCTTAACGTACAAAAAAGACCTTAAATGTTAACCAATTTCCCCCAAATTTCACACAATAGAAGACCACATCCATGCCAACATTTTCTGAAAATGTCAGCTCATTTGGTGAATCACACCAAAAGTTATTCACATTAAGCTATATTTTACAATACTGAAATTGGCTTAATGTAGCTTAATGTAGCTTAACAAGCAAAAAAAGTGCCTGAACCTCAATCAATTGCCCTGAAACTTTGCACACCCCAAGATCTCGACCTTTCAAACATATCCAAGAAGGTTCAAGTGATTTGGTGTCCCAGAAGGCAAACTAGGTACATTAAGCTTGTTTTTTGGGGAGCTTAATGTGGCTTAACGTACGAAAAATACCTTAAATGTTAACCAATTTCCCCCAAACTTCACACAGTAGAAAGCTCTATCGATGCCAACATATTCTGAAAATTTTAGCTCATTTGGGTTATCACACCAAAATTTATTCACATTAAGCTATATTTTACAAAGCAAAAACAGAGCTTAACGTACCATAATGTAACTTAACCTTGATCAATTGTCTTAAAACTTTGCACAGCCTAAGATCTTAACTACCCAAACCTATCCAAGACGTTTTGTGTGATTCGGGGTCCCACAAGGCAAACTATGGACATTAAGCTTGTTTTTTGGGGAGCTTAATGTGGCTTAACGTACGAAAAATACCTTAAATGTTAATAAATTTCCACCAAACTTCACACAGTAGAAGACCCTATCCACGCTAATATATTCTGAAAATTTCAGCTTATTTGGTTAATCACACCAAAAGTTATTCGCATTAAGCTATATTTTACAATACTAAAACATTTAATGTGAAATTAGCTTAATGTAGCTTAACGAGCAATAAAGTGCCTAAACCTCAATCAATTGCCCTGAAACTTTGCACATCCCAAGATCTTACAAACATATCTAAGACATTTCAAGTGATTTGATGGTCCACAAGGCAAACAAGGAACATTAAGCTTGTTTTTTTGGGAGCTTAATGTACAAAACATACCTTAAATGTTAACCAATTTCCCCCAAATTTCACACAATAGAAGACCACATCCATGCCAACATATTCTGAAAATGTCAGCTCATTTGGTTAATCACACCAAAAGTTATTCACATTAAGCTATATTTTACAATACTGAAATTGGCTTAATGTAGCTTAACGAGCAAAAAAGTACCTGAACCTCAATCAATTGCCCTGGAAATTTGCACACCTCAAGATCTCGACCTTTCAAACATATCCAAGAAGGTTCAAGTGATTTGGTGTCCCAGAAGGCAAACTAGGGACATTAAGCTTGTTTTTTTGGGAGCTTAATGTAGCTTAATTTACGAAAAAGACCTTAAATGTTAACCAATCTCCCCCAAACTTCAAACAATAGAAGACTCTGACCATGCCAAAATATTCTGAAATTTTCAGCTCATTTGGTTAATCACAATAAAAGTTATTCACATTAAGCTATATTTTACAATACTGAAATTAGCTTAATGTAGCTTAACGAGCAAAAAAGTGCCTGAACCTCAATCAATTGCCCTAAAACTTTGCACACCCCAATATCTCACCTTTAAAACATATCCAAGCGATTTGGTGTCCCAGGAGGCAAACTAGGGACATTAAGATTGTTTTTTGGGGGGCTTAATGTGGCTTAATGTACGAAAAAGACCTTAAATGTTAACCAATTCCCCCCAAACTTCACACAATATAAGACTCTATCCACGCGAACATATTCTAAAAATTTCAGCTCATTTGTTTAATCACACCAAAAGTTATTCACATTAAGCTATATTTGACAATACTGAAAAAAGTGCCTGAATCTCAATAAGTTGCCCTGAAACTTTTCACACCCCAAGATCTCGACCTTCCAAACATATCCAAGAAGTTTCCAGTGATTTGGTGACCCAGAAAGAAAACTAGGCACATTAAGCTTGTTTTTTTGGGGAGCTTAATGTGGCTTAATGTACATAAAATACCTTAAATGTTAACCAATCTCCCTCAAACTTCACACAATAGAAGACTCCCTCCATAGCAACGTATTCTGAAAATTATTAATAAGTATTCAGATCATTTGGTTAATCACACAAAAAGTTATTCACATTAAGCTATATTTTACAATGCTAAAACACTTAATGTAAAGAGCTTAACGTACCATAATGTGCCTTAACCTCAATCAATTTTCTTGAAACATTGCACAGCCTAAGTTTTCAACTTCCCAAATCTATCCAAGAAGTTTCAAGCTATTTGGTGTACCAAAAGGCAAACTAGGGACATTAAGCTTGTGTTTTGGGGAGCTTAATGTGGCTTAACGTACATAAAAGACATTAAATGTTAACCAATCTCCACACAATAGAAGAATATATCCATGCCAACATATTATGAATATTTCAGCTCATTTGGTTAATCACACCAAAAGTTATTCACATTAAGCTATATTTTACAATGCTAAAACATTTAGGGCCAGATTCTGAAAGGAGATACAACGGCATCGTATCTCTGTTTGCGGGGCTGTGCATCTATGCGCTTGATTCTTAGAATCAGTTACGCATAGATTTTGCTTAGATCCGACTTGCGTAAGTCACTTACATCGTCGGATCTAAGTTGCAATGTTACGCTGGCCGCTAGGTGGCATTCCCGTCGATTTCTGCGTTGAATATGCAAATGAGCCTGATACGCCGATTCCCGAACGTTTTTGCGCCTCTTCGCCGTAGTTTACGTCGTTTCCGTAAGCACAAGGTTACCCCTGCTATATGAGGGGTAACCTTTCTTACGTCGGTCCGCCGTATGCCCTGTTAAGTATGGACTCGGGACAGCGTCGTATTTTTCCATCGTTTACGTTGTTTACGTAACTCGTTCGCGAATAGGCCTGTATGTTAATTACATTGCCGCTGTAATCAATGTATTTGCGGCGTACTATGGAGCATGTGCAGTGGCCTATGTTTAAGGCCGGCGCATGCGCAGTTCGTTTGGCACGGGGGCGCGCTTAATTTAAATACAAGCCGCCACCTTTGAATTACGTGGCCTTACGCCGGGCCATTTACACTACGCCACTGCAAATTACGGAGCAAGTGCTTGGAGAATACGGCACTTACTCCTGTAAGTTGCGGCAGCGTAGTGTAAATAGCTTACGATACACTACTCCGGCATATACGAGAATCTGGAACTTAATGTGAAATTGGCCTAATGTAGCTTAACGAGCAATAAAGTGCCTAAACTTCAATCAATTGCCCTGAAACTTTGCACAGCCCAAGATCTCAACCCCTTAAAACTATCCTATATGTTTCCTGCGATTTGATGTTCCACAAGGCAAACTAGCATCATTAAGCTTCTTTTTTGGGGAGCTTAACTTACAAAACTGACCTTAAATGTCAACTAATTTCCCCCATTTGGTAAATCACACCAAAAATTAGTCACATTTTACATGCCCAAAACACATAGCTTAGTGTAAAAAGAGCCTAATGCAGTTGGGTAGTAAGTCGGGGGCGGGGGGGGGTGTGCTGCACCAGGTGCCACACACTGAAGGGGGTGTCAGGCCGGTGCCCCCCCTCCGTGACTAAAGACTAAAGGCAGAGACAGAGGGCAGCATGGCGTGATGACAGGGAGGCAGCGGCAGCCTAAGTAGCACACTGCAGGCTGAAGCCGCCTCGCTTTGCAGGGGGGGTGAGAGCCGCACCCTGAGTGATACCCATCCCGTCGGCGGACCCAGGTCCCGGCCGCAACAATCCCCTTCTCTCGTGGCCACGCCGTGGCTCTGATAAGTCTTGGCTGCGACTGTCTCGCAGTCACATAGCCGAGCAGAGTGAAGCCACGCCGCCTCCCCCTCCTCTGTGTTATCTACCATTGCTGTGTGTGCAGCACGCAGCACGCTGATCATCTGAGCCTAGCGAGGTGCATTACAGGTCTGAAAGGGGGGGTGTTTGCACTGTTGTAGGGGGGTCTGTATTGTAGGGGGGTCTGTATTGTTGGGGGGGCTGTTTTGTAGGGGAGGTCTGTTTTGTATGACGGCTCTTATATAGGTGAGGCGGGGCCACCCGTCACGTGACCCATCCCCCTCTAACGCACCCTCTGACTACATCACTGGGGAAGCCCAGGCTTTCCCTTGTGTCAGAGGGGGACAGGTCACGTGAAGGGTGGCCCTGCCTTACATATATAAGAGTTGTCATACCATCAACCACCGGGCAAGGGTTGTGGGGATGAGACCCTTGTCCCATCAACATGTTGAGGGCATGTGGCCTGGTACAGTTCAGGAGGGAGGGCGCTCTCTCGTCCCACCTTTTTTCGGTGGCAGGCCAGGTTACATGCTCTGATAAGGGGTCTGGTGTGAATTGTTGGGGGAACTCCACGCCATTTTTTTTTTATTGGCGGCGGGGTTCCCCCTAAAATCCATATTAGACCTGAAGGGCCAGGTAATTGAATTTGGGGGGCCCCCATGCTTTGCTGGATATGTGCATTGGGTCCCTCACCGTGCAGTGGGCACACGCCTGCTATGGCTCTTAAAGGACATTTCTTCATTTGTGTTGTCACATGAAAAGATAAAATAGTTACAAAAATGTGAGGGGTGTACTTACTTTTGTGAGATACTGTACCTCCTCTGTACAGTGTTTTTTCCTGCCAAATGCCCCCACAGCAAGCTGCTTGCTATGGGGCACTTGAGCAGAGCCGCAGCTTTGTGTGTCCATTAAGACACAGAGCCGTGGTTTGGCAACGCCCCCTCTCTGTCTTCAATCTGTCCCTTGGCTCTCGGGTGGAGGCGCCGTCATCTTCGGTAAGGGAACCGGGAAGAGAAGTCTTGCTGATAATCCAGACTTTCCTCCAGGAATGGACATTAAATTACTTACGGTCAGCACAGGGAAACTTCTGGCCACTTACTGTCTCTCGGACAATAGGATCAAATCTCTTAACAGGTTGAAATCAGAACTTGGACACGCCTACCCCGGTTTTTGTTTCTATCTACAAACACAAGATTTTTTGGGCAATAGCAGGCTTAAGTTAGAATACTGTAAAACCCCCACCCAGTTGGAACAAATCTGCCTCTCAGGCTCCCCTATCTTAAAGACAACTTCCCTGGCCTACTCTTGGTTAAGCTCCCACCATACACCAGCACCAGATAAACACAAGAATAAATGGCAGAGTGAACTAAATGTCACATTCTCGGAAGGCCAATGGGAAAAAGCGTGCGTATTTGCACATAAATGTTCCTTAAGCTCCAAGTTCCAAGTAATTTCGTACAAAATCCTTACACACTGGTATATCACCCCCCAGAAAATAAAGGCTTGGTCACCGACCGCGTCTGATAGATGCTGGAGGTGCAAGAGTGACGTTGGGTCCTTCATCCATATTTGGTGGTCCTGCCCTATGATATCAGGCTTTTGGTCCCAAATAATACACCATATCAAACGGATCACGGACACAAGTATCTCACTTGATGCTGCTGCTTGTCTCTTGCATATTAACCACATGTCCATTCGTAGATACAAAAAAATCACTGACAAGGCACTTACTAACAGCCGCCAAAACGCTAATTCCGCTGTTTTGGAAGTCCTCTAAATGCCCCTCGATTGTGGATTGGTTGAACAGGGTACATTACATTTACAGAATAAAGGAATTAATAGCTATGAGAAGTGAAGATTCAAACCAATTCAATGAGACTTGGCAACCGTGGGTACTGTTTAAATACTCCAATGATTATCAGTTGTTGGTGGCTTGATTTGTACTGATTCTGTCATACATTATAGAATACTGATCCCTGTAATGTTTAGGGTTTATCTTTTAACATCTGTTATTGTCTGTTGATTGACAGAAGGTTTACTACCCTTACACGACCCCTGGATGTTTATATCGAAGGTCAAACTCCCCCCCCCACTTCCCCCCCTTTTTTTTTCTTTCTTTCTACATAACAATGCTTAAGAATACGTGCTTCGACCCAAATTTTTCGAACACTAAATACTCGATCCAACTCGTCTTTGTTAATGTCATGCCCATGTTAATGTATGATTGGATTTTGGTCTTTCATATTGTCTGTTCTTTGATATTGTAACTTTGCTACTTTTGAATCAATAAACTTGATTGTGAAAAAAAAAAAGAAAAAGAGAAGCCTTGCTGCTTCACAGCCTGGCTCCCTACTGCGCATTCTCGAGTCGCTCTGCGCAATCCCACTGGTCCCTGCTGTCTTCTGGGACCTGTGTGTCTCCCAGAAGACAGCGGTGGGACGGAGGAGGAGCCGAACGTAGCGTAGTTATCGGCGGGTACTGCGCCTATCTATGCACAGGAGTGGGAGCAAAATACCTGTATTAGACAGGTATCTGCTTTCCCCTACCCCTGAAAGGTGTCAAATGTGACACGGACCGGGGGAGGATTCCGAAAGGTGGAAGTTCCATTTTTAGATGTAAGTCCGCTTTAAGATAATGACGTAATACGTACAATTTTTTTTAGGGTCAAACAAGTTTTTCTGTGAATATTGTCCTGCACCAATATTTTTATTTTATTTTTTTTGCAATCCTTAGACAATTAAATGTAATAAAACTAAACAAAAGGCAGTAGATATATGTAAAAAGTTGTAAAAAATATTAATAAGCGAAGCAAACAAAAACCTGAAAAAAAGTTTATTAGATAAATAAAATAGAAAAGAAAAAAAAAATCACCAGGAAAATTACATTTGAATAGAGAAGGAGAATATAGAGTTAATCAGTGCTGATTAGAGAAAACTAAAGGGTTAATAAGGGGTTCAACAGAGGAACATGTAATTAGAAAAAAAAATGTTTTGCCTTGTCATGGTTGCTTTAAATCTTTTCACCTGCAAACCAAAGTTCATCTCTATATAGATGCAAAACACAGAACATTACAATTGATACAATGTTTCAATGTAACTTTCTGTGAAGTGTTTGTTGATAAACTTTGCCAGCCTGCTTCTTTTTTTATTTATTTTGACAGCTGCTGCTGAATTGCTGTATACTGAGACAGGGAAGGGTAAAATAACTTTTGGTGTGATTAACCAAATGAGCTGAAATTTTCAGAATATGTTGGCATGGATAGAGTCTTTTATTGTGTGAAGTTTGGGGAAAATTGGTTAACATTTAAGGTCTTTTTCGTACATTAAGCTACATTAAGCTCCCAAAAAAACAAGCTTAAAGCGGATGGCCCACTATAAAAAAATATTAAAAGCCAGCAGCAACAAATACTGCAGCTGCTGACTTTTAATATTAGGACACTTACCTGTCCTGGAGTCCAGCGGCGTCCGCAGCAGAGGATGAGCGATCGCTCGTCACCCTGCTGCTCCCCCCTCCATCCACGGTGAGGGAACCAGGAAGTGAAGCGCTGCGGCTTCACTGCCCGGTTCCCTACGGCGCATGCGCGAGTCGCGCTGCGCCCGGCAATTGGCTCCCGCTGTGTGCTGGGAGCTGAGAGTTCCCAGCACACAACGGGGGGGGCGACGGGATGTCGCCAAAAAACCCGTCTTTTGCCCGAGACTGCGGGCCGGAAGTGGTTGCAGATACCTGTCTTTAGACAGGTATCTGCACCCCCCTCCCCCCTGAAAGGTGTCAATTGTGACACCGGAGGGGGGGAGGGTTCCGATCAGCGGATCTTCACTTTAGGGTGGAGATCCGCTTTAATGTCCCTAGTTTGCCTTCTGGGACACCAAATCACTTGAAACTTCTTAGATATGTTTGGAAGGTCGAGATCTTGGGGTTTTATAAGGTTTTAGGGCAATTGATTGAGGTTCAGGCACTTTTTTGCTCGTTAAGCTACATTAAGCTACATTAAGCCAATTTCAGTATTGTAAAATATAGCTTAATGTGAATAACTTTTATTGTGAATAACCAAATGAGCTGAAAATTTCAGAATATTTTGGCATAGTCAGAGTCGTCTATTGTGTGAAGTTTGGGGGAGATTGGTTAACATTTAAGGTCTTTTTCGTACGTTAAGCTACATTAAGCTCCCAAAAAAACAAGCTTAATGTCCCTAGTTTGCCTTCTGGGACACCAAATCACTTGAACCTTCTTGGATATATTTGAAAGGTCGAGATCTTGGGGTGTGCAAAGTTTCAGGGCAATTGATTGAGGTTCAGGCACTTTTTTGCTCATTAAGCTACATTAAGCCAATTTCAGTATTGTAAAATATAGCTTAATGTGAATAACTTTTGGTGTGATTAACCAAATGAGCTGAAAATTTCAGAATATTTTGGCATGGTCAGAGACTTCTATTGTAGGACGTTTGGGGGAGATTGGTTAACATTTAAGGTTTTTTTTCGTACGTTAAGCTACATTAAGCTCCCAAAAAAACAAGCTTAATGTCCCTAGTTTGCCTTCTGGGACACCAAATCACTTGAAACTTCCTAGATACGTTTGGAAGGTCGAGATCTTGGGGTGTGCAAAGTTTTAGGGCAATTGATTGAGGTTCAGGCACTTTTTTGCTCGTTAAGCTACATTAAGCTACATTAAGCCAATTTCAGTATTGTAAAATATAGCTTAATGTGAATAACTTTTGGTGTGATTAACCGAATGAGCTGAAATTTTCAGAATATGTTGGCATTGATAGGGTCTTCTATTGTGTGAAATTTGGGGGAAATTGGTTAACATTTAAAGTCTTTTTTGTACGTTAAGCTCCCAAAAAAACAAGCTTAATGTTCCTAGTTTGCCTTGTGGGATACCAAATAGCACAAAACGTATAGGATATGTTTGGGTAGTTGAGATCTTGGGGTGTACAAAGTTTCAGGGCAATTGATTAAGGTTTAGGCACTTTATTGCTCGTTAAGCTACATTAAGCTAATTTCACATTAAATGTTTTAGTATTGTAAAATATAGCTTAATGCGAATAACTTTTGGTGTGATTAACCAAATAAGCTGAAATTTTCAGAATATGTTGGCATGGATAGAGTCTTCTATTGTGTGAAGTTTGGTGGAAATTGGTTAACATTTAAGGTTTTTTTCGTACGTTAAGCCACATTAAGCTCCCTAAAAAACAAGCTTAATGTCCCTAGTTTGCCTTGTGGGACCCCGAATCACACAAAACTTCTTGGATAGGTTTGGGTAGTTAAGATCTTAGGCTGTGCACAGTTTTAAGACAATTGATTGAGGTTTAGGTACATTATGGTACGTTAAGCTCTGTTTTTGCATTGTAAAATATAGCTTAATGTGAATAAATTTTGGTGTGATAACCCAAATGAGCTGAAATTTTCAGAATATGTTGGCATCGATAGAGCCTTCTACTGTGTGAAGTTTTGGGGAGATTGGTTAACATTTAAGGTCTTTTTCGTACGTTAAGCTACATTAAGCTCCCAAAAAAACAAGCTTAATGTCCCTAGTTTGCCTTGTGGGACACCAAATAGCACAAAACTTATAGGATATGTTTGGGTAGTTTAGATCTTGGGCTGTGCAAAGTTTCAGGGCAATTGATTGAGGTTCAGACACTTTTTTGCTCATTAAGCTACATTAAGCCAATTTCAGTATTGTAAAATATAGCTTAATGTGAATAACTTTTGGTGTTATTAACCAAATGAGCTGAAAATTTCAGAATATTTTGGCATGGTCAGAGACTTCTATTGTATGACGTTTGGGGGAGATTGGTTAACATTTAAGGTTTTTTTTCGTACGTTAAGCTACATTAAGCTCCCAAAAAAACAAGCTTAATGTCCCTAGTTTGCCTTCTGGGACACCAAATCACTTGAAACTTCCTAGATACGTTTGGAAGGTCGAGATCTTGGGGTGTGCAAAGTTTTAGGGCAATTGATTGAGGTTCAGGCACTTTTTTGCTCGTTAAGCTACATTAAGCTACATTAAGCCAATTTCAGTATTGTAAAATATAGCTTAATGTGAATAACTTTTGGTGTGATTAAACAAATGAGCTGAAATTTTCAGAAGATGTTGGCATGGATAGAGTCATTTAGTGTGTGAAGTTTGGGGAAAATGGGTTAACATTTAAGGTCTTTTATGTACGTTAAGCCACATTAAGCTCCCAAAAAAACAAGCTTAATGTCCCTAGTTTGCCTTCTGGGACACCAAATCATTTGAAACGTCTTAGATATGTTTGGAAGGTCGAGATCTTGGGGTGTGCAAATTTCCAGGGCAATTGATTGATGTTCAGGCACTTTTTTGCTTGTTAAGCTACATTAAGCCAATTTCAGTATTGTAAAATATAGCTTAATGTGAATAACTTTTGGTGTGATTAACCGAATGAGCTGACATTTTTAGAATATGTTGGCATTGATAGGGTCTTCTATTGTGTGAAATTTGGGGGAAATTGGTTAACATTTAAAGTCTTTTTTGTACGTTAAGCTCCCAAAAAAACAAGCTTAATGTTCCTAGTTTGCCTTGTGGGATACCAAATAGCACAAAACTTATAGGATATGTTTGGGTAGTTGAGATCTTGGGGTGTACAAAGTTTCAGGGCAATTGATTAAGGTTTAGGCACTTTATTGCTCGTTAAGCTACATTAAGCTAATTTCACATTAAATGTTTTAGTATTGTAAAATATAGCTTAATGCGAATAACTTTTGGTGTGATTAACCAAATAAGCTGAAATTTTCAGAATATGTTGGCATGGATAGAGTCTTCTATTGTGTGAAGTTTGGTGGAAATTGGTTAACATTTAAGTTTTTTTTCGTACGTTAAGCCACATTAAGCTCCCTAAAAAACAAGCTTAATGTCCCTAGTTTGCCTTGTGGGACCCCGAATCACACAAAACTTCTTGGATAGGTTTGGGTAGTTAAGATCTTAGGCTGTGCACAGTTTTAAGACAATTGATTGAGGTTTAGGTACATTATAGTACGTTAAGCTCTGTTTTTGCATTGTAAAATATAGCTTAATGTGAATAAATTTTGGTGTGATAACCCAAATGAGCTGAAATTTTTTTAGAATATGTTGGCATCGATAGAGCCTTCTACTGTGTGAAGTTTTGGGGAGATTGGTTAACATTTAAGGTCTTTTTCGTACGTTAAGCTACATTAAGCTCCCAAAAAAACAAGCTTAATGTCCCTAGTTTGCCTTGTGGGACACCAAATAGCACAAAACTTATAGGATATGTTTGGGTAGTTTAGATCTTGGGCTGTGCAAAGTTTCAGGGCAATTGATTGAGGTTCAGACACTTTTTTGCTCATTAAGCTACATTAAGCCAATTTCAGTATTGTAAAATATAGCTTAATGTGAATAACTTTTGGTGTTATTAACCAAATGAGCTGAAAATTTCAGAATATTTTGGCATGGTCAGAGACTTCTATTGTATGACGTTTGGGGGAGATTGGTTAACATTTAAGGTTTTTTTTCGTACGTTAAGCTACATTAAGCTCCCAAAAAAACAAGCTTAATGTCCCTAGTTTGCCTTCTGGGACACCAAATCACTTGAAACTTCCTAGATACGTTTGGAAGGTCGAGATCTTGGGGTGTGCAAAGTTTTAGGGCAATTGATTGAGGTTCAGGCACTTTTTTGCTCGTTAAGCTACATTAAGCTACATTAAGCCAATTTCAGTATTGTAAAATATAGCTTAATGTGAATAACTTTTGGTGTGATTAAACAAATGAGCTGAAATTTTCAGAAGATGTTGGCATGGATAGAGTCATTTAGTGTGTGAAGTTTGGGGAAAATGGGTTAACATTTAAGGTCTTTTATGTACGTTAAGCCACATTAAGCTCCCAAAAAAACAAGCTTAATGTCCCTAGTTTGCCTTCTGGGACACCAAATCATTTGAAACGTCTTAGATATGTTTGGAAGGTCGAGATCTTGGGGTGTGCAAATTTCCAGGGCAATTGATTGATGTTCAGGCACTTTTTTGCTTGTTAAGCTACATTAAGCCAATTTCAGTATTGTAAAATATAGCTTAATGTGAATAACTTTTGGTGTGATTAACCGAATGAGCTGACATTTTTAGAATATGTTGGCATTGATAGGGTCTTCTATTGTGTGAAATTTGGGGGAAATTGGTTAACATTTAAAGTCTTTTTTGTACGTTAAGCTCCCAAAAAAACAAGCTTAATGTTCCTAGTTTGCCTTGTGGGATACCAAATAGCACAAAACTTATAGGATATGTTTGGGTAGTTGAGATCTTGGGGTGTACAAAGTTTCAGGGCAATTGATTAAGGTTTAGGCACTTTATTGCTCGTTAAGCTACATTAAGCTAATTTCACATTAAATGTTTTAGTATTGTAAAATATAGCTTAATGCGAATAACTTTTGGTGTGATTAACCAAATAAGCTGAAATTTTCAGAATATGTTGGCATGGATAGAGTCTTCTATTGTGTGAAGTTTGGTGGAAATTGGTTAACATTTAAGTTTTTTTTCGTACGTTAAGCCACATTAAGCTCCCTAAAAAACAAGCTTAATGTCCCTAGTTTGCCTTGTGGGACCCCGAATCACACAAAACTTCTTGGATAGGTTTGGGTAGTTAAGATCTTAGGCTGTGCACAGTTTTAAGACAATTGATTGAGGTTTAGGTACATTATGGTACGTTAAGCTCTGTTTTTGCATTGTAAAATATAGCTTAATGTGAATAAATTTTGGTGTGATAACCCAAATGAGCTGAAATTTTCAGAATATGTTGGCATCGATAGAGCCTTCTACTGTGTGAAGTTTTGGGGAGATTGGTTAACATTTAAGGTCTTTTTCGTACGTTAAGCTACATTAAGCTCTCAAAAAAACAAGCTTAATGTCCCTAGTTTGCCTTGTGGGACACCAAATAGCACAAAACTTATAGGATATGTTTGGGTAGTTTAGATCTTGGGCTGTGCAAAGTTTCAGGGCAATTGATTGAGGTTTAGGCACTTTATTGCTCGTTAAGCTACATTAAGCCAATTTCACATTAAATGTTTTAGTATATCCCGAATTTATACCACCAGAATAACAAAACATTGGTGCCAGTTATTATGCAACACACATACTTTAAATGCTGCCAGGCTCAAAATATGCTCTGTGTTGTATTCTGCCAATGCACGCTATCTACGTTCGGAGCATTAATCTGTAGTAGTTCTTTAAGCAACCCCCAGCACAATTCATCTCAATTGGCGACTGTGAGTGCCGGGAAATTAATTACGCAGTGCAAGAAGCCATCTTCAAATCTTCTGGGCTTTTGAAGTTTGTTTTTTTGGGAAAAGCATATTACCTACAACAAGTTGTTTAGGGATATTACAAAGTATAGGTGCTGTCTTCCTACTAATGCTAAGTAAACAAAGCCCACTTTCTAACTTTGGTACAGCCAGAGCATGGCCGTCTCAAGTCGCAATCATGGAGCCAATGTCTGCAGTACTTTTTGGCCCTGGCCACCATCACCACAACAATAAATAAGGCTGTGCAGCCCGGCCGCCTGCATCCTAGCAACCAAAGCCACTGCGTGGCTCAGGCCACCAGTAACCTAACAACCAAATTATGCAGCTTGGACCACCAGTGTCCCTGGCACAACCCAGAGTCCAGAAGCAGTGTTTAATCTACAGCCTTAGTAACCCACTGAATATTTAACCTGTTGCCTAGAAATGTTTACACCTATGCAGGTACAATGGTGCGCTCTGTTTTTGCCCCTTTTGGTGCATCATGTTTAGGCCAGCCTATTATTTTCAGGAGACAGAGACACAGAGAGGGAGCTGACAGGCAAGGAGGAGGTGATAAGGGGAAGAGAGGAGAGCAGAGAGGACAGCTGCGTATGACGGAAGGACGCACTCTGACCACGGTGGTCAGAGCCCAGCAGCCCTGATTTTTGTGGTCAGTACAGAGAGTACAGAAAGTGACAGGTTCGGGGAGTTTTCTTTACAGTTTGGAGGGGGCAGATTACACAGCACAGTGCTTGTGCTGTGTAATTTGCTTTAACCACCCTAGCGGTATTCCCAGGTCTGGCTCGGGGTGAAATTTCAATACTATTAGCGGTAACCCAGAGCCAGACTCTGGATCGCAGTATTCAAGCAGAGTTACTTACCTTGTCCCCTGGATCCTGCGATATCTCACCGTGGTGTGAGCAAGCTGTCTCCTCGCTCAATTCACACAGTGCCCCGAGTGCAGCCGAGCTCCGTTCCCTGCAACGTTATGACGCACGTGGGGCGGAGATTATTTATAGTTATTTATTATATTATAATTTATGATTTTGTGTTTCAAACTTTATCATACCAGAGATGTCTACTAGACTCTTGTTTGGACAAAATTAAGTGAGTTATTCCTAAGAATTGCAGGCCCACAATATAAAACGCCAAATTTCCATGCAAAATAATTGTACAACATTCAGCATCAAAAATCTGAAACAATTATACCGCCAGGGAGGTTAAAGGGGTTGTAAAGATTTTTTTTTTTCCCTAACAAAGCTTCCTTTACCTTAGTGCAGTCCTCCTTCACTTACCTCATCCTTTGATTTTGCTTCTAAATGTAACTCACCACCGTAATGCGATGCTTTCTCCCTGGTGTGGAGAAAGCCTCTTGAGGGGGGTGGGGGCGAGCAGGAGTGTCAGGATGCCCACTAACACACAGCTCCTTTCTCTATCTGCAAAGTAGAGAGTGTCCTGACTTGCCTGCTCGCCCCCTCCCCCCCCTCAAGAGGCTTTCTCCACACCAGGGAGAAAGCCTCGCATTACGGTGGTGAGTTACAGAAAGAAGAACAGGAAGTGAGGATTTCTCAGAAGAAATAAGGACATTTAACAACAAAATAGAAGGATGAGGTAAGTGAGGGAGGACTGCACTAAGGTAAAGGAGGCTATTTAGGAAAAAAAATTAATCCTTTACAGCCCCTTTAAGGGACCAGGATCTGCATTTTTTGGGGGGGGGGGGGTTACCAAACACTTCAACAGGGCCTTTAATTCCTCTTCGTATGCCTGGATTCAGACAAACATCTCTTCACTTCCAACCTCACCTAACAATCCAAGAATGTTTATTGCCACATTATACCTCACAGTAACTAATATGGCCTCTAGCACTCTGGGCATTTAACCTTAGTGCATGAGGATTCAGCATTTAGCCAAGATACATGAGGTTTAGGGGTTAATGTGCAGATTGAAAGTACACCGTCCAGCTCCACTGCCATCAACCTGTAAAAGTCTACGAGAGGCTGACAGCTGCTATGGCTGGGCGCAGACTGGCATTGTTGACACATAATGCCCTAAAGGTAAGTACCGGTCGGTGCACTAACCTGCCATAGAAGCTGTCAGTCTCTTTTACAGGCTGCTGGCAGTGGGGCTGTGACTGTACCTTCCACCAACTAATAAACTCCAGAGCCTCATGTACCTGTGCCAGGGCCGTCTTTAATGTTGATTGGACCCTGGGCAAAAAAAAATTTGGGGCCACCCCCATGCAATTTTGCTCTCCACCTGCTCTGAGACATACCATTAATATCGGCTAGACTTCAGTTTACTGTATCAGATCAGGCAGTGATTGCGATTGGTTGCCAGAGGTTACAGCATATCATTACCACTTACTGGCTGGTTGCTAGAGGTTACAGCACACATTACGGCTCACTGATTAGTTGCTAGAGGTTACAGCACAAGATTTCTTCTCGTTGATTGGTTGCTATAGATGTATAATACTGTACTGTACAATAATACTGCTAACTGACTGGTTGCTAGAGGTTACAGCACATCATCTCTTCACTACAGAGGGGCATGATATACATATGAATGCCGCCTTTATTTACATATGAATGCCGCCGGCCTCAGCTATTTACATATTAATGCTGCCGCTATTTACATTTAAATGTTTATGTTATTTACATATGAATGACGGTTATTTACATGTGAACACAGGGTCTTCAGGTGAGTCATCTGTACACAACAATAGGGCAGAGATGGGCAGCATTAGTAGCAATATTTCACACTGAGATATCAGGACACAGCAGAGGACTAAAACTTCAAGGGACAAGGAAATTTAAACTAGGATATTTGGCAACTATGAGGCAGCTGCTTTGGGTCCCACAACAATGACAGGGCCCAGGGCAGCTGCTCCTTTTGCCCTGCCTTAAAGACGGCCCTGGTCTGTGCTAAACGCTGGAGCCTCATAGACTGAGGCTAAATGTCCAGTGTGATCGAGGCCTACAGCATCTCCAACTGAATACATAATCACCAAGATTGTGCTAAGCTGCACTTCAGCAAATTCTTGGGTGGCTTTTGTACAGCACAGCTGTTTATTTTATTTGTCCCACAAAGCCCATATAGGTCATTTAGTATGTTTTCAGAAGGTTTCAGGAAAAAGCAATAGTTAAGACACAGCAATTAACATAGAAGACTTTACAGTGCTGCTGCCTAGAAAGCAGGAAGTGATATATTGTTGAAGGAAGTCTGTTCCTTAAACTAGGCGGAAGAGCACATCTGTAAATACTTAACTACGATTTACTCCATCTGGAGTAGCCAGGTATTCTTTTCACAATCATTTTTAAAGATAGAACAATTCTTATATACAGTACACAGCAATAAATTGTGTTTTATATATTTTCTAGCACAGTCTGTGTTTCTGTGTGATTCCTGCACGTTCACACACACAAAGTAGTGCAAGCACTACTTTAAAAAAAACACACGGCACAAAATCGCATGCTACTATGGTACCGTGCGACTTGGTGGTCTTAAACGCAATGCTTTTGCGATCCGTGCTTGGGGTGTCTAATATATTGTTACCCACAGCAGATCGCAAAGGCAGTGCGTTTTGAGCGCAGTGTGAGAAAAACTACTGGAACGCGCCTTTCTCGCACAGCATTCTGGTGTGCACCAGCCCCACAGACTAAACTTGTGGACTGTGCAAAATAGAAGTAGCTCATCTTCTGAGATGAGACTCAGAACATTTTGTTTTTCCTTGAAAGAACAGTCAATACTTGAACTTGGTTTTATCTATCCATGTGTATGTAACATTCCAATGATAATTTTATATTTCTTAACTGTTTTGGTGTTTAGTTTATATGTATTTGTAATGATAAAAATGTCAATAAAAAATATTTAAAAAAAAAAATAAGCTTGTCTTCTATCCTAGCAGTTCAGTTCAGTATATAGTATATTAATTGGTCTTCCTCACTGGATATTGATCCACATCTGAATTCATTCATGTCCAATAAACAAGCATTACTGGACAATCTGACAGCCTAATTGACTGTCACCACCTCTATTAGCTTCCAATGCCCATATCCACTGTGACATGGTCCACTAAAATAGTGTTTCCTTCATTTACATCACCCTTTCTCAATCTTTTTTTACCTGATGAACCCTAAAATAATTTTCAGGTCTTGGGGAACCCTTGGTAAAACCAAGTCTTTGGGGTCAGTGGGAGAAATTCTTACATTGATGGCCAGTAAGAGGAATGCCCCACACATGGGTGGTAAGAATGCTACACTAAGCAGGTGGTTACGTCGCGGTTTTACATTCCCCCTACAGTGTCAAGGCTTTACACTTGCTGCAGGAGTGGGATGGCCAGGACAAAAATGAAATTGCATGCCACATTCGATAGGTGGTACTGCCACCAAATGTGACCCATTAAAGTGCCTCGCTGACAGCCAAATATAACATCGGTATCATGTAGCTGGCTCTGCCAAGTGGCGTTGGCTCTGCAACCATGCATCCAATTGTAGAAAAATTAGGTGGGTGACTACCGTTAGATAATAAACTGGGAACCCAGGCCACATCTCAAAATGCAAAGAAAGAGCAGAAGAGATGCCCCAGGGATTTTTGTGGGCCAAGGTTGGATACCTGAAAATTAAGTAAAGAGCATGTATAAAAAGTATTAAAAGTTTATTACAAAAAAATACTTTTTTGTAATAAGCTTGTAATACTTTTTCTACATGCTCTTTGCTCAATCTTCTGGTATCCAAGCTTGGCCCATGCATCAAATGGCAGGTCCATCAGTTAAAGCTCAAGGATATCTACCTCTGGAGGACCCCAGGGTTGCAGGCAACCCTGAACGATGATGATTGGTTGATAAGCATATCAAAACTATTATGGCTGAATTACAGAATGTAGGTCTTATGTCTGAATCTTGGTCATCAACACTAAGAGCCGGTTCACACTGGGGCAGCACGACTTGCCAAGCGACTCCACAAGGCGATCTGCACGCTACTTCAGAGGCAACTTGCAAAATGACTTCTGTATTGAAGTCAATGTAAGTCGCCCTGAAGTCGTCCCAAAGCCATACAGGAACAGCGACTTGAGTCGCTACAATTAGAACGGTTCCATAGTACAGAACGGAGTGCGACTTGTCAGGCGGCTAAGTCGTCTGACAAGTCTCCCCTGTGTGAACCGGCACTAAAGATGTGTGTTTTTTTTCTGAATTGTTCCTGTGACCAATTTCAGCGGTGAATGTTCAAGTTTCAACATTGTGTTCTTTTTAGCAGTTACAATTTTTTAACACTTAATAATGTAAATCAGAGTGACATTTTGTTTCTGAAAGCACTGTGTATCATAAACAATTTCCATGTTTCTTTTTCCATAAAGGGCCACTGGCATCTTCTTTCAAATCTCAGTGCTGCTGATCTTCTCCAGTCACTTCCTGTCTACATGCATATTAAGGGGGGCTATTTATGAAAAGCAAATCCACTTTGTACTACAAGTGCAAAGTGCACTTGAAATTGCACTGAAAGTCCACTTGGAAGTGCAGTCACTGTAAATCTGAGGGGAAGATCTTAAAGGGGTGTTCCAGCCCTAAGTTGTGTTTATTAAAAGTCAGCAGCTACAAAAAGTGTAGCTGCTGGCTTTTAATAAACACTCACTTACCTGCTCCTGCGTTCCAGCGACGCGCCGACCGGGGCTCCGCTCCTCTGCCCCCCTCCCCGGCCGGCGTCTCCATCCTGACTGTGGGCACCCAGCCGTGACAGCCTTCGGCTTCACGGCCGGGCACCCACTGCGCATGCGCGAGCCGTACTGCGCATGCGTGCGCGGCGCGGCTCGCCGCTGATTGGAGAGGCGATCGCATGGGACCTGTCAGTGTCCCATGTGATCGCCTACAGGGAGGGGGCTGGTGTAGGCCATTAAGCTTAATCGCCTAACCAGCCCCTCGGCGGAAGCAGGAAGTGGGACAGGAAGTCCCACTCCTACTGAAGCCCCCACTCCCCCCCCAAAAAAATTACATGCCAAATGTGGCATGTATGGGGGTGAGGAGTGGATTGAGAAAAGGTCATTTTTTTGGGTGGAACACCCCTTTAAATGAGAGTAAGGTCTGCCACTTTTATTATCCAATCATGTGAAGGCTAAAATGCGTTTTTTTATTTTTCTTGCATGTCCCCCTCGGATCTACAGCGACTTCGTAGTGCACTTTTAGTACACTTTGCACTTGTAGTTTGCACTTGTGGTGCAAAGTGGATTTTCCTTTAGTAAATAACCCCCTTATGTGTCAAAATTGAAAGCCAGTTTTTAGAAGTATGGGTTCATACATATTGCTGCATTTGCACTTACAGCACCAGAAGCCAGAGTATTTCAACGCCCAGGAGTCCACAGGTGCTGCATACAGCCTCAGCCAGCACCCGTGTGTCCGCGTCCAGGGCTGCTCATTTGTCACTGCATGTATATAACCAATAACTTGTGTGGTTACAAGCGTACAGCTGTGGGATCTGGCAGCCTGTCATTGATTTGTACTTCCTGTGGACTCCTGGGTGCAGAAACACGCTGGATTCTGCCAGTTGCGGCAAGAATTCAGTGGATTCCTACAGCTAGATTCAGAGGTGGGTGGTGCACAAAGCAATGACAGGGTGACAGCTAATGCAGATGTCTGCTAGTGTCTGTGTGCAATTGCACATGGAGCTTTTACCAGAGACAGATGATAACCCCGGGACACAAACAGCTTGGATCCAGGGGCAATCTCTCCTTAAAGGGGTTGTAAAGGTTTTTTTTTTTTTCTAAATAGGTTCCTTTAAGCTAGTGCATTGTTGGTTCACTTACCCTTTCCTTCGATTTCCCTTCTAAATGTTTTTTTTTCTTTGTTTGAATTTCTCACTTCTTGTTTCTCCTCAGTAAGCTTTCCCCCATCATCCGAGCCGTTCTGGCTGGGGGTGAGTCGGCAGGATCGCCCCCTCTTATGGGACTATGTCCCTGCAGGGAAATGCTGTGAACACAGTCTCCCTGCAGGGATGTAGTCCCAAGGGAGGGGCGAGCATGCTGACTAACCCCCAGCCAGAATGGCTTGGATGATGGGGGAAAGCTTACTGAGGAGAAATAGGAAGTGAGAAATTCAGACAAAGAAAAAAAACATTTAGAAGGGAAATTAAAGGAAAAGGTAAGTGAACCAACAATGCACTAGCTTAAAGCGGATGTCCCCCTGAAAAAAAATATTAAAAGCCAGCAGCTGCTGACTTTTAATATTAGGACACTTACCTGTCCTGGAGTCCAGCGGCGTCCGCAGCAGAGGACAAGCGATCGCTCGTCACCCTGCTGCTCCCCCCTCCATCCACGGTGAGGGAACCAGGAAGTGAAGCGCTCCGGCTTCACTGCCTGGTTCCCTATGGCGCATTGCGCGAGTCGCGCTGTGCCCGCCGATTGACTCCTGCTGTGTGCTGGGAGCCGAGTGTTCCCAGCACACAAAGGGGGACGGACGGGATGTGAAGAAATACCCGTCTTTTACCCGAGAATGTGTGGCCGGAAGTGGGTGCAAATACCTGCCTTTAGACAGGAATCTGCACCCCCCTCCCCCCTGAAAGGTGTCAAATGTGACACCCGAGGGGGGGAGGGTTCCGATCAGCGGAAGTTCACTTTAGGGTGGAGCTCCGCTTTAAAGGAACCTATTTAGAAAATAAAAAACAAACCTTTACAACACTTTTAAAGGGTAACTGAACAAGCCGAAGAAAGAAGCTGATTGGCTCCTGTGCACAGCTGCTTGAGATTTTGTCTGCTTTAGTTTTAGTAAGTTCCACTTGTATATGAGGCCTAGTAGTAGGGAAACTGCAAGTAGTCAAGTATTGTGTGATTTTGAGTACTGAAGATTCCAGAAAAATAACTGCAACAGATCAACAGAACATAAACTGCGAAAAATTGCACATGATCACACAACCATGAGATATTAATTATTATTATTATTATACAGGATGTATATAGCGCCAACCGCATTAATTATTTTCTAGCTGTGTGCAAGGAAAGTAGCTCATTGTAACAAATACTTTTAAATGACATTGTTTACTTTTATACTGCAAAGAACACAAACTATAATTTTTTTTCTAGAAAAGAGACCTGTGAGTTTGCAGTTATTGTGACTAATCACAAGCTGCCTTTTACAAACAACTAAGCGGCCCCAGATAAGGCTGTGCCCTACTGTGTGGCCTTCCTGACAAATGACCAACCTTCCAGCAGAGATGACTGTGACAGCTCCCCATGGTCTTCAGGAAATGATTCCAGCAACTTCTTAAAGAGCCTCCCCAAGTCTGAGTAACTTCTGTGCAAATACAAAATATTCCTGTCGGACCACTCAGTCCTGATCTCAAAGAATTCCTCCTCGTCACCTTTCCGGTTTATGATAAGTCTCCTGATCCCATTAACCCAGCAGTCCTTCACAAACATGTTCACCAGGGAGGTGCCCTCAAACACAACCGATGCCATCCTCAGCCCCCTGCAGACCCTGGCACCCACATCCCAACAGGATTTCTCTAGATGGTCCCTGATGTGTCCAGATGTCTGATCTCTACAGTGCCAGTGCTTTAGTTGGTCCTTGATGTGCCCAGATGTTTGATCTATACAGTGTCAGGGCCAGATGTCTAATTTCTACAGTGGCAAGGCTTTAGATGAACCCTGATGTGGCCAGATGTTTGGCCTTTACAGTGCCAGGGCCAGATGTCTGATCTCCACAGTGCCAAGGTTTTTGATAGTCCTTGATGTGTCCAGGTATCTGATATCTACAGTGCCAGTGCTCTTCTGATGTGCCCAGATGTCTGATCTCCACAGTGCAAGGGCTTTGATTGCCCCTGATGTGCCCAGATGTCTGATCTCCACAATGCCAGGCTTTAGATTTCCCCTGAAGTGCTCAGATGTCTGATTTCTACAGTGCCAGGGCTTTGGATTGCCCTAGATGTGCCCAGATGTCTGATGTCCACAGTGCCGGGGATTTAGGTGGTCCCTGATTTGTCCAGATGTCAGATCTCCACAGTGCCAGGGCTTTAGAATGCCCCTGATGTGCCCAGATGTCTGATCTTCAAAATGTCAGGACTTTAGAATGCCCCTGATGTGTACTGATGTCAGATCTCCACAGTGCCAGGGCTTTAAGTTGTCCCTGGTGTGCCCAGATGCCAGATCTCCACAGTGCCAGGGCTTTAGATTGTGCCTTGTGTGCCCAGATGCCAGATCTCCATAGTGCCAGGGCTTTAGATTGCCCCTCTTGTGCCCAGGTGTCTGATCTCCACAGTGCCACTGCCAGGGTTTAAGATTACCGCTGTTGTGCCCGAATGTCTGATCTCCACAGTGCCAGGGCTCATCAGATTGTCATGTAACTAGATCCAGGCTGGCCAACACACATCCGTATTGGTTACATGTACAGTAGCGGTGCCACCCGACCAGCTCTTGTTGTGAGGCTTATACTGTTACTTTCTAACTTGTGTGAGAAGTTCCATCCACAGGGGCTTCTCCCAGGACTGCATCCAGACACATCCACACCCCGATCCGTTATATCACGAGTCCGGGCCAATCATTACTTTCCATAGGACGATGTGAAGTTTGCAGACAGGCACAATAAAGTGTCTCGGGGTGGGTAGAAGATGCCCGCTGAAGTGGCAGGAAAAGGGAAGATGCTGGGAGATGAGGGCGATGGCAGGCAGCTACGTGTCCGCTTCAACTTCTTCACTCCCACCCCCTGGCTGACTGTGGATGTCTTGTGTTACTCAGCAGCAGCAGCAGCAGCACACTGGACCTCCCTCCCTCCCTCTCCTTACATACTGATCACTGGCAGGAAGACAGAGGCAGGCACTGCTATGTATCCGCTCTACAATGTCAGGAATGCTGATCACTCCACATTCACTGTCCCATCACACTCACTACCTACCACTACTGGCACATGCCAACCTAACCACACACTCATCACCAGCCTTCCTCTATATTCAAATCATGCAAAGAAAGCAAGAAACAATAGCAAATACATTGTGCATGAATGACTCAGATTGAAAGGAGATGAGTATGTACATGGAAATGATGTCATTGTCATATGTGTGAGTGAGAGTATATAGTCAGGGCCGCCATCAGGGGGGTACAGGCAGTACTACTGTAAGGGGCCCGGGGGTCCAGAGGTCACCAGGGCCCCAGATGGCAAACCCCTCTTTTTTTATTTAGTTTATATAAAAAACATTTTTTTTAATATATATATATTTTTTTTATTATTAAAGGGCCATTTTTTGATTGATTAAAATTCTTTTGATTGGTACTCACCTCCCCTTCGGCTTCTGGGCCTTCAGGGAGTTCCTTCGGAGATCCGGTGACGTCACGGACACCGGCGGGGCTTGCCGTATCCATCTGAAGGGCTCCTTTGTTGTGCCTTCATATATCGATTTTATCTCCAGTGCAATATTTATTTGGTTACCTACTTGAAGACGATAAAAGTTTTAATGCTATTCCCATCGAGCGCTGCCTTTGTGTGTTTTTTGTATCCTGCTATCCATTTTTCCAGTGGTTGGCAGCTGCACTGGGAATCAGCTTGCAAGGAGATCAGCTGAAAGTAGTTGGATTTGTATGTGCGTTATAATTAATCGAAATTAGTCGATTAATCAATTAAAAAAATAAACGATTAATCGAACACAAAATTTTTAATCAGTAACAGCCCTATTTTTTTTTTCTTTTTCTTTTATACATATAGATATATTTTTATTAAAGGGCTCAGAGGTCCCCAGGGACCCATGTGTCAAACCCCCTTTTTTTTGATAAATGTTTTTTTTATTTTTGTTTATATAATTTTTATTTTTTTATTAAAGGGCCCAGAGGTCCCCAGGGCCCCAGATGGCTACCCCCTTGTTTATATATATTTTTCTTTATTTCTTCTTTTTGTAAAGGCCCCCCCACTTCTCAATTCGCCCCCCCCCCCGGTTCTCTGCTCCAGGGGGCCCATGCCTGAAGCTGTGTAATGGGCCCCAAAATTCCTGATATATAGTATATAGATCTGTCATTATATGCCACGCCAGCTATTAATATGTTAACAGCACCTGGGGGTTCCTCCAGAGGTTGTTGGGTAGGGTGACCAGACATCCCCAGTTTCCAGGAACAGTCCCCAGATTGAGGACACTGTCCTCAGACCAAGTCTGTCCCTGTTTTTGTCCCTGGATTGAATTTGAACAGGGGCTGGTGCAATTTCAAAGAAGTCAGTTCAGAATAATAAAAAAATAAAAAAAAGTCAGAATTTCACCCCCGTTCTGCTGCTCCTACTAGCTTAGGGGTGTATTTTTTTTTCACTATATGTGCCCCTCTCTGATGACCATGTGCTGGTTGGAGTGGAGGGAATATTTCTTCAGTTTCGGGTGCATGATGGGCAGAGAGTCGCTGATTGCCGCAATTACTAGTAAAAAAAAAAAAAAACGTCCCCGGATTTATTTAAAAAAATCTGGTCACCTTCTTGTTGGGGGTTTCTTAAACTGTAGCTGATTGACCTCCCATACATAGTTCTGGGGCTAACATCATTTTCAGAGCCAGCAGCATGAAACTAATATTCTTTTTAAATGTCTGTAAGGGCGGCATTTGTCCCTGACCACCTAGATAAGGGGCGCATTCTTTCCTGATTACCAAAGTAAAAGGGGCATTTGTCCCTGACCATCTAGATAAGGGGAGCATTCTTTCCTGATCACCAATGTAAAAGGGGCATTTGTCCTTGACCATCTAGATAAGGTGAGCATTCTTCCCTTATCACCAATGTAAAAAAATGTATTTGTCCCTGACCAGATTCTAGATAAGGGGAGCATTCTTTTCTGATCACCAATGTAAAAGGGGCATTTGTCACTGACCATCTAAATAAGAGGAGAATTCTTCCCTTATCACCAACTTAAAAGGGACATTTGTCCCTGACCATCTAGATAAAGGGAGTATTCTTCCCTTATCTCCAATGTAAAAATGGTATTTGTCCCTGACCATCTAGATAAGGGGAGAGTTCTTTCCTTATCCACAATGTAAAAAGGCTATTTGTCCCTCCCTGACCATCTACATATCGGGAATTATTCTTCCCTGGTCACCAATGTAAAAAGGGCATTTGTCCATGACCATCTAGATATGGGCAGTATTCTGGTTGCATCAGTTGCTGCAGATCTGTCAGCTGCACATCCATGATTCAAGATTCGAATCTCCCATTCGACCACATCCCAAAGGTACTCTATTGGATTGAGATCTGGTGTTTGTGGAGGACATTGGAGAACAGTGAACTTATTGTCATGTTCAAGAAACCAGTTTGGATGATTTGAGCTTTGTGACATGGTGCATTATCCTGCTGGAAGTAGCCATCGGAAGATGGGTGCACTGTAGTCAGTAACAATACTCAGGTAGGCCATGACGTTTAAATAACGCTCAATGGTACTAAGGGGTACTAAGGGGCACAATTTGTGCCAAGAAAATACAGTATCACCACCACCAGCCTGAACCGTTAATACAAGGAGGGATAGATCCATGCTTTCCAGTTGTTTATGCCAAATTCAGACCTTACCATCTGAATGTTGCAGCTGAAATTGAGACTCATCAGACCAGGCAACGTTTTTCCAAATTTCTATTGTCCAATTTTGGTGAGCCTGTGCGAATTGTAGCCTCAGTTTCCTGTTCTTAGCTGACAGGATTGGCACCGGTGTGGTCTTCTGCTGGTGTAGCCCATCTTCTTTAACCACTTAAGGACCCCCACACGCCTATGTACGTCCACAACATGGCTCGTACAGGCACAAGGCCGTATATATACGGCCTCGCCTTTGTGCGGTTCGGGGGTCCCATCGGGACCCCTCCGCGGCGTGCGGCGGTCCCCCTGGCTCTGGAAACGATCGCCGAGTGGGCGGATGTCCGTGTTTTCCGCCCCCCCCCCCCCCCGCGATCGCTCCCAGCCAATGGGAGCGCTCCCCCTTCGTTTCAGTTCCTCCTCCTGTGTTTACACAGGAAGGAGGAAATGATGTCATCTCTCATCGCAGCGCTGTTTCCCACCGCTGCTGATGAGAGAAGACATCCACAGTAAGTGTGCACCAACACAACACTGACACACACACACATAGGCACATTAACCCCTTGTGATCACCCCCCCTGTCACAGTGTCACTGAATGCAGTGATCTAATCACTGCATTTAGTGTCAGTGTGACAGGCAGTGTAAAAGTCAGTTAGTGTTAGGTTCAGGATAGCCCCCCCACCCCGCCCTAATAAAGTTTTAACCCCCTGATCACTGCCCTAGTTAACCCTTTCACTCCCTATTGCCAGCATCACTAAGCGATCATTTTTCTGAACGCTGTATTAGGTAGCTATTTTTTTTATTGCGATTTTTTTTTTTTTTTACTAAAGACATGTGGCTGAATTAATTTTGGCCTAAATGTTTTACTAAAATTTAGTTTATTTGATTTTTTTTATAACAAAAAGTAAAAAAATAGTGATTTTTTTCAAAATTGTCGCTCTATTTTAGTTTATAGCGCAAAAAATAAAAATCGCAGAGGCGATCAAATACCACCAAAAGAAAGCTCTATTTGTGGGAAGAAAAGGACGCAAATTTTGTTTGGGAGCCACGTCGCACGACCGCGCAATTGTCTGTTAAAGCGACGCAGCGCCGAATTGTAAAAACACCTTGGGTCATTTAGCAGCATATGTGTCCGGGTCTTAAGTGGTTAAGGTTCGATGTGTTGTGCATTCAGAGATGGTATTCTGCATACCTTGGTTGTAAAAAGTGGTTATTTGAGTTACTATTGCCTTTCTATCTTCTCAAACCAATCTGCCCATTCTCCTCCAACCTCTAACACCAACAAATCATTTTCATCCACACAACTGCTACTCACTGGATATTTTCTCTCTTTTTTTATATCCATCCTCTGTAAACTCTAGAGATGGTTGTACGTGAAAATCCCAGTAGATCACAGTTTTTGAAATACTCAGACCAGTCTGTCTGGCACCAACAACCATGCTACCTTCAGGGATGGACTGGCCATTGGGACTACAGGGAGTTTCCCGGTGGGCCGATGACTCAGTGGGCCGGTTTCAGTAACAGCGGACTGCCGCCCCCTTCCGCTCCTTTGTCTCTCCCTTTCCACAGCGCTCACCTCCTCTCCCTCCCCTCAGTGCTCATCTGGGGGGGAACAGAGAAGCAGGGGGAGGACCACAGGAGCAGGGGTGACAACAGAGGAGCATGGGTAAGGGGACAGACAGCTGACTCAACAGCTATGGCCTGGGAGTTTCTTACTTCTGCCTAATCTTGTCCCATAAGGGGGGGGGGGGGGCACCGAACTGATTCTTTGCCTTGGGTGAAATAATGTCTAGCTTCCCCACTGGTACTGCCTATAAGAGTACCAGTACCAGCCGTTCTACTCTAATAAAGTAGAATGGCTAGTGGCTAGTGAAGGGGGAGAGGGGGCTTGGGTGGCGAATAGGGTGTGGGAGTTGTCCGGCCCCCATGGGAGAGACATGTCAAAGTGGGCCAGTCTGGATGAAATCCAGGGCCAAATTTTTGTCCCAATCCAGCCCTGGCTACCTTTAAAGTCACTTAAATACCATTTCTTCCCCATTCTGATGCTCGGTTTGAACTTCAGCAAGTCGACTTCACCACGTCTAGATGCCTAAATGCATTGAGTTGCTGGCATGTGATTGGCTGATTAGCAATTTGCATCACCAAGCAATTGAACAGGTTTACCTAATAATGTGGCCGGTGAATTTAAGTCAATTGTTTGAAGTTGTTGTTATACATCATAATGTCTTATATGACCATGATATCTGGGGTGCAATATTCTGTGATGACACTGGGGTCCCTAAAAGTATAGAGATATAACTAAGCCAGCAGCTAACAATGGTGCAGAGTTATCTGGCAGGCCCGAGCATAATATGAACAAAGTCTATTTTCATTCTGCTCTTTACCTTCCCAGAATTGTGTGTGTTAGGTAAGACAATAATCCATACCAACAAAATTAATTATTACCCGGAACATGAACAGGAGCCATCATTGATATGTGTGGCTATATTATTTATCAAGAGTTAAAGACCACTGTATGGTTACATTTTACACCAGCCTAGAGTTCAGCGCATATTACATAAATCACTAAAATCTGATTTATGCTTTAACAGTATTAAAGTAATTTCAAAAATTGTTTTCAATATTTTTTAATCTGCAGCTTTCATTTAAAAATGCCATGGTAATCCTGCAATCAACCACCTTGTTCAGGTATTTCCAGTTATAAGGTGTATACTGTTCCTCAACCAGGGCTTTTTTTCAGGTGGAACTTGGTGGAACCCAGTTTCACTGTTAGGTCTCTGGTGTGAGGCCGGATTGCTGAGAGGGCGGCCCTTGCGGCTAAGTGCACCGCACCCCTGAGGGTTGAGACAGGGAGTGTGTGGGGGCCCAAAGGTGCACGGATTGCCGGTACTGCTGCTGACTGGGTAGATGCAGGCAGAAGGTAGCTGGGGTGCGCTGGAACAGCGGACTCAGTAGCCGTGCAAGGAAGGGTTCTGGTGCGGTACCGTAGGTAAACCAAGAACAGAGTCTGGAGCCAGGCCAGGGGGCATACACAGGAATCAGTCTAAGGGAATTTACAGGAACAAACCAGTCATACACAGGAGCAGAAGATAATAGAGTAGTCAGCCAAGTCGGGGTCAGATGTGAGGAGATATGCAGAGTCACAGGTTCAGACGTAAGCCAAGGGTCAAGCCAGAGATTCAGGATACACAGGATACAGGAGACACAGGAAGCTGATGATAATCCAGCAACCTGTATGCACCAGTGAGAGGTTTAAATAGGCCGGGGGGTGCGCCCACACAGTCACGGCATGTGTGCGTGCCTGTGTTGCCTGTGCGCGCCGTCCGGCGTGTACAGGCAGCTGCTGCGAATCTGCGTGCGCGCATGTGCATGGGAGTAAGTCTGGCGCGGCCATGATGGACACGGCAGGAATGCCAATAACTCGACATTTACCACCTCTGGCTCAGGCCCTTTGCTCCTTGCTGACCACTATCACTTGTAAACACAGAAGTCTGGCTTCTGTGTATACAAGTGACAGCTTGACTCTCAACGACTCCCATAGATCTAATCTCCTGAATGGCTCCCACTAAGTACAGGATGGGGACAAGGGACATGCATTTGCTCGGGGTGAAATGAGGATGCTGCCACCCCCAATGGATGATCTCCCTGCAAGCGATAGAGGTGGAGCCACCTACAGTGTGTGGGAAGGTATTAGAGCCGACTGGGTGCTTCAACTTAATACAGCAACAAAAGTAAGGTGGAAGATGGCGGAGCGTTTAAGGAAGGGGGGATAATATGGGGGCAGTGGAGGGGGTTGCATGCAGAGGTCAGAGCTGAAGAGCGGTGAAAGTGAGATGTGGAATGCAGAGGTGAGCAGCTGTGTAAGAAGGCTGAATCCTGCACACTGTGTGTAGCGCACCCCTGAACTCTGCAGTCTGTATGCATCGCAACCTTGAACTCTGTTCTCTGTGTTACCCCCCCCCCATCTCTGCACATAATGCACTCCTGATAGTTAATGCCCCTTTAAGACCCTCCCATTGTTAATTCAATTTGACCACACCCACTATTTGATGCAGTTTGGAGGGTGTGTGGGGGGGGGAGTGGCCTGTGGTTAAGTTCCAGTACCCGTTTTCCGAGAAAAAAAGAAAAAAAAGCCCTGCTCTCAAATGTTTTTTTTTTGTCTCTGTTGAAGACTACAAGTGGCACTGCCAACACATTTTGCACATCCTCGGTCCAATATTGTCACTATCAGGAAGCAAGCCCAGAGTCATGATGTGCAACCAATGCTGTAGGGAGTACTGTAAACAGGAAAACGCTGGAAGAGATGAGCAGTATTGAGTTATTAAAAAAAGTTGGAAAAAGTATTTATAGAGAAAAACAAGACCATTTTTTTAAGGTATACATTTTATATTGCAAGATTTTTAAAGAGTAACATCAATTTTTTTCTAATCTATGGATAAAATGGAAAAGTCATTTGGAGCTTTGACTAGTATTTACTCTTGTCTAGGTCCCCCTGGGATGTTTCCCTTACTTCCTGTTTTGGTAAGCATAGCCAATGGGCCAATGAGCGAGATCAACGTGTGCAAAGGGTATGAAAAGGATATGAAAACAGCAAAATAAAATTGGCGGTTTATACTACAGCAACTTGGGATCCGACTTGTGTCGCCCCAAGTTGCGTGACATGAGAAATTCCATTAAAGTGAATGAGAGCCTTCTTAATGTACTGTACTGAAGTCGCTCTGACTTCAGAAAAGGTTCCTGTACTACTTCAAGGCAGGGGAGACACCATGATCATGAAGGTGGTTCTCCCAGGGCGAGGCTCAGCTATTGCACTCTGGCTGGGCTGATCGTGGTGTCTTCCCTGCCACTGCTCGGCCTTTTGGCTATGATCAGGTGTGGTATCCGTTCTTATCAGTTGTTAGAGGAGCGCTGAAGCACCTCCTATATGTGGAGGGTGGATGCAATCCAATAACTTCATTGCACCTGGAAGGGTGGTTCCAGCAGGGACTATGCCGTGCTGCCCGACAGAGCCACCTGGAAGGGTGCTTCTGGTGAGGATGGGTGGCTGCGCCTGGTCTGGTCTTTTTGCCGGGTTCTAGTCTGGCCTTCTGGCTGGCTGGTGTAAGTGCTGTCCCTGGTAGGAGGAGCTGGAACTGCCCTGGGAAAAGACGGGGCAGGGCCATGCAAATCCTGCTGGGTTGGCAGGGAGTCTGGAAGGGCTGGTATTGGTGGAGGCTGCTAGATGGGGGCAGCTTTCCCCAAGAAAAGCCTTGAAGGGCTCTCTATCTGGCAGGGGTGGAGGGCTGCACTGGCCGGTCGGGGGGTTGGATTTGGAACGGAAAAGCCTATGGTGCATGTGCCCCTGGAGTGGCAGTCCAGGGGTGTCTGAGAATCACTGTGAGTGAGGGTCACTTTGATTTAAAGACACCACGGTCACTGCACCAGCCACACGATTTTTTAGCACCTGCCTCCTGGGCCGGGCCTTTTGGCCAGGACCGGAGGAATTTTTTATTCCTGGCCGGAGGGCCTGGTCATTGTTGAACACAATGACCACTTCTTTCACTCTCCTCTCCACTATCCCTTTCCCCCACTTTATTTAATTTATTGCCTATGTTTGTCACGTTTTTGTCTTTTTTTGTTTGTGCACGTTTTGTTCACTGTGTGATTAGTAGGGTGCCGGTCCTTGGGCCAGCCCTGAATGTCTTGGGAGTGGGTGGACATGGCCTTCTGGCTTGGTTCGCCCGCTCTCATGGGGTCTCCCTTCGGGGGAGTCCCACCTAGTACTTGGAGGGTTCTGTTTCGGCAGTCCCTCCAAGGAAATTGGGTCCGTGTCGGCTTCGGTTGCTCGGACCACAGTACCTCAGTCCCTGTCTGGAGCCTAACGCCCCGGGGGATCATGGTTTGGGTACCTTCTGCACAGGAGGACCACTTGACGTTGCACCCATCTGCACGTTTTTGTGAACACTCTTTATGTGTGTGCACATTTTTTCTGCACCGGGTGGAGTTTTTTTGGGTGTGTTCACACGCCATAGGCTTTTAAAAAAAAAACTACTTCAAGGCAACTTCAAGGAAACTTGTAGGCAACTTGTACCCATTGATTTCAATGGAAGTTGCCTCCAAAGTCAGATCACAACTTTACAGGAAGAGATAATAGTTTTCTCAGGCAAACCCCTCCCTCCCACAGAGCTGATTATTGTTTGATTGGCCACTGGCAAAGCTACCGTCCTGGAGGCAACTTGAAGTCGCGTTCCAAGTCACGCTGAAGTCATCTCGCAAAGTCGCGCTGGAAGTCATGTTGCCATCTTAATAGCATCACGGGCCCTTGGACAAAGTAATTCTCTGGGGCCCCTACAATGATGACAGTGCAGGTAAACAGACATCAAGTAGGTAGGAGGCAGACTGCCTCCCCTGTGTATCCATCACTCTCAGTGCCGTCATGGGGCCCCCATTTTTGGAGCAGCGTGGGCTCAAGGACCAGCTGCTTTGGGGAAAGTGCAGGGGCCCCCATGCAGCTGGAGCCCCTGGGCAGTGCCCAGGAGTGCCCTCTCATTAAGACAGCCCTGATACCAACTCTTGTCCATCCTTTAAATAAGGCGTTTTTATCACTGTGTCGCCATTGGCGATATTTTAAGGGGTACAGAAATCAATAAAAATCGGACAGATGTTCTAATCCTTCCCATTCACTCACCGATGTTCTATATAACAGTATATCACTGTTGCCACATAAGAATGGGCTTTAAGTTAACAATAACATAGCATGGCCTTATAGCCCTTTCTTACTGTTTGCTTTTCACAGGGCATTCAACTAGTTTCCATAGAATGTTTTGTTTAAATAGTGACAGTGGATTTTATGAAGTGACTTTTACTTATCTCTGATTGATGATATAGTACATGCAACCATATTTGCTTGAAAGTGTCTGTGTTGTAACAGAAGCAAGGAGTTACCAGCTTGTAGTGAAACTCAGTTAATCTGCTGAGACAGCGGTTATTGTTGATGCACCAGATGGTTCTATTTTTTCAGGCAAGCCTGAGGACCAATTTTCTGTTGCCACATGGACTGACAACAGCCAAAGCTGAGAATGGGGATCTGTAGCTTAATGGACTGTAGGATTTGTGAAGCCATTAGGCAAAAGAACATTATGAATCATTATAAGTTAAGGTACTGATTTAGTAAAGCCATCTACTGTATTATGCCCTGTACACACGATCAGAATTTCCGATGGGATAAAATCTGATGGAATTTTCCATCAGAATTCCGTTCAAGCTGTCTTGCATACACACCGTCAGTCCAAATTCCGACCGTCCAAAACACGGTAATGTAAAACACTATGACGAGCCGAGAAAAATGAAGTTCAATACTTCCGAGCAGAGAAAAATGAAGTTCAATGCTTCCGAGCATGCGTCAACTTGATTCTGAGCATGCATGTTTTCTTCTCCATTGGAGTTCCACACAGACCGTAATTTCCAATAGGATTTTTTTCCATAGGAAAAAAATAAAACATGTTCTATTTCTAAACTCAGATGGAAAAAAGTCTGATGGGGCCCACACACGGTCGGAATATCTGATGAAAAAATTCTGTCAGATTTTTTTCATCGGAAATTCTGATCCTTTGTACAAGGCATTAGCTTCACTTCTACTAAGCTACAGCCTTGCTAGTTATGATATGATTTTATTCATACATAATCTAGTAAGCCTTATGATGTAAGAGTTATCCAAGGATGTACAGTTTGCATACATGGAATTGTATACAGTAAATCACCTCAAAAGGTGATTTCCCAGAAGGCTTAGGTATCTAACAGTAGACAACTATGTTACATGCCAACACTATGTCTTTTATGAATGTTGCTGCTAGACTTATACAGCTTATCAACCAATCCGTGACTGCTGTCCCTCTCTGCCAATTCCTTCATTGGCTTCCACTAGCCCAATATATATACAATCTCCAACCTAAATCCTCTCTGCTCCTCCCAAGACACCTTGCTCCCTAGCTCCCTTGTTACCACCTACCATGCTTGTCTCCTCTTTTCCAGAACCTCTCCCATCCTATGGAACTACCCCAGTATGTCTGGTCAGCTCCTACAATGTCCGCCTTTAGGCGATCCTTGAAAGCTCATTTATTCAGGGATGCCTACCCCACCTCCACCTCCACCTAAAAAACTGTACTTGAGTCATCTCCATCAGATCACTCCCTACAGCTGTTTGCTTTTGTACCACCTCCCCTTTGGATTGTAAGCTCCATAAGCAGGGCCCTCCCATCCCTTCTGTATTAAACCGTGTTGGAATTGTACTGTCCCCCTTTATATTGTAAAGTGCTGCGTAAACTGTTAGCGCTATGTAAATCCTGTATAATATTAATAATGTTGGGAAAAGTCTATAACTGGGTATAAGCCCAATAGCTTTCTAAACCAGTGGTTCCCCAACCTCCAACAGTGTCCCATAGTACCTTGAAACTTTCCTCTATTCTCCCTAGCCCCCTCTAGAAACCCCACCTACTACCTACAGTACCCCAAGTCAGCTGCAGAGCCATAACCTACGCCACAAAACAACCCCGCCCCCCTTCCCCCCCCCCCCACACACACACAGAGTGACACCCAGTCCCCTCCAGAATTTTAGAGCATGTTATACCTTACCATCCTTGGATTGTTTGAGTATAAACTTTATTATTATGTTTTTTTTTTTTATAAAGAAAAAAAAATATTCTTTACTCTTGGGACATGAAAGTTTGCAGAGGAATTTACCAAGCAGAGGTCTCAAAAAAGGTTGAGCACCCCTACTCTAAATCAATAATTTTATGTGTAGCTATGAGAACTAAAAACCTGGAGAAAGCACAGCACACCGATGGTGACCTTAGTGTGGTGGTGCTTTACTGTCCAGTCAGCAAATTAGGGGCAGGTCAGTGACCAAGTTGTGCTGATAAATTGCAATCACGTGCAAGTGAGGTCACTGACCTTACTTTACTGTCTAATGGGGGAAAATTACAAGACTGGCTAAGCATGATTATTCAATATTTTAGTGAGTAAGGTTTGCATATACGTGTGTTAAGTTTGTGCTCAAAGTTCAGCTTTCAGGAAAGAAAACATTTAAAAACTCAATCTGACAAACTGAAAAGTAACAATTTTTTTTCCTGCTCATCGTGTTTTTCAGTTGAAAACAAAACACACTTTCGGTATAAAAAAAATGTTGTCATAAATACCTGTAGGAACAAGAGCGTCAGATCATGAATCATGATCAGTTAACATTCTCTATGCCTTCAACTTTAACAATGCATCACTTTCCAAAGAATGCATTTGTGTTCAGAAAATTATTAATTTGAAATATTTTAATAATTGTTTGGAAATTAAACAGCTCATTTGCAAAAATGCAAAGCCTTCATACAGGCTCAGACTTGTGGAAAGGGAAAACAGATGGAAGTATAACTACTGCCATAATAGGCCTTTTGGCTGCTTGAAGGCATGGATAAGGATGGAAATCATGGTGGCCTTTTAGGGGACAGTTCAGTTATATTTTACATCTGAAATCCAGCTTCATGTCTTTAATTAAATCTTGTGCAGTGAATCTCTGGAAAAAGTCACTCAACTGAACCTCTTCTGCTTCCCCTTGGTGCTAATTAATGATCCCTGTTACCATGGCAGCCATGGTAAAGGGGGGTGTCCTCTTCCTGCAATGTGGTCCCAAGTCATATCAGTAGAGTGTGATGTATGGGTGCCATTACTTTCCTCCCATAGGTCACATAACCTGAAATTAAAACATATTTTTAAGAAATGTGATTACTATTTATTTAAAAAGTTAACAAATTCTGGCTCAGTCCATGACGAGTAATGATGGCAATGCAAAACCAGTAATCATGGTGTTCTGCTTTAATCTCTTTGCTTTAGCATTTATTCCATTGTATAACAGGGATATGCCCTCATCAGACAGGTACTTATGGTTGGCAGACAGGTAGCATGGTTCTTTTTTCCCCAAAAAGTTTTATTGAAAATAAAGAGTGCAATACAATATATGACACTTATAAGGTACAGTGGGGCAAAAAAGTATTTAGTCAGCCACCAATTGTGCAAGTTCTCCAACTTAAAAAGATGAGAGAGGCCTGTAATTATCATAGGTATACCTCAACTATGAGAGACAAAATGTGAAAACAAATCCAGACAATCACATTGTCTGATTTGGAAATAATTTATTTGCAAATTATGGTGGAAAATAAGTATTTGGTCACCTATAAACAAGCAAGATTTCTCGCTTTCACAGACCTGTATCTTCTTTAAGAGGCTCCTCTGTCCCCCACTCATTACCTAAATAATGGCACTTGTTTGAACTTGCTATCAGTATAAAAACAGACACCTGTCCACAACCTCGAACAGACACACTCCAAACTCCACTATGGTGAAGACCAAAGAGCTGTCGAAGGACAACAGAAACAAAAATTCTAGACCTGCACCAGGTTGGGAAGACTGAATCTGCAATGGGTAAGCAGCTTGGTGTGAAGAAATCAACTGTGGGAGCAATAATTAGAAAATGAAATATATACAAGACCACTTATAATCTTCTTCGATCTGGGGCTCAACGCAAGATCTCACCCCGTGGGGTCAAAATGATCACAAGAATGGTAAGGAAAATTCCCAGAACCACCCGGGGGGACCTAGTGAATGATCTGCAGAGAGCTGGGACCAACGTAACAAAGGCTACCATCAGTAACACACTACGCCGCCAGGGACTCAGATCCTGTAGCGCCAGACGTGTCCCCCTGCTTAAGCCAGTATAATTTTCAAAAGGGATGGACAGCCGCACTCCAAAGGAACTTCAAAAGTTGTCTTTATTTGTAAATCAAAGGACATGCATCAGAAAATACAGCCAGAAAATGGACAGCCGACACGTTTTACACTAATTTAGTGCTTAGTCACGAGCACCTTGGTTTCCTGGGAGGTTCCCCAATTGCTCACAGGACCCACCTGGAGCGGTGATTCCCTTTTCTTGCTTAAGCCAGTACATGTCCGGCCCATCTGAGGTTTCCTAGAGAGCGTTTGGATGATCCAGAAGGTTTTCTATGGGGTTGGGATCTGGAGACTGGCTAGGCCACTCCAGGACCTTGAAATGCTTCTTACGAAGCCACTCCTTTGTTGCCTGAGCAGTGTGTTTGGGATCATTGTCATGCTGAGAGACCCAGCCATGTTTCATCTTCAATGCCCTTGCTGATTGGAGTAGGTTTGCACTCAAAATCTCACGATACATGGCCTCATTCATTCGCTCATGTACACGGATCAGTCATCCTGTTCCCTTTGCAGAGAAACAGCCCCAAAGAATGATGTTGCCACCCCCATGCTTCACAGTAGGTATGGTGTTCTTTGGTTGCAACTCAGCATTCTTTGTGTTGTGTTTTTACCAAACAGTTTTACTTTGGTTTTATCTGACCATATGACATTCACCCAATCCTCTTCTGGATCATCCAAACGCTCTCTAGGAAACCTCAGATGGGCCGGACATGTACTGGCTTAAGCAAGAAAAGGGAATCACCGCTCCAGGTGGGTCCTGTGAGCAATTGGGGAACCTCCCAGGAAACCAAGGTGCTCGTGACTAAGCACTAAATTAGTGTAAAACGTGTCGGCTGTCCATTTTCTGGCTGTATTTTCTGATGCATGTCCTTTGATTTACAAATAAAGACAACTTTTGAAGTTCCTTTGGAGTGCGGCTGTCCATCCCTTTTGAAAATTATACTGGCTTAAGCAGGGGGACACGTCTGGCGCTACAGGATCTGAGTCCCTGGCGGCGTAGTGTGTTACTGATGGTAGCCTTTGTTACGTTGGTCCCAGCTCTCTGCAGATCATTCACTAGGTCCCCCCAGGTGGTTCTGGGAATTTTCCTTACCATTCTTGTGATCATTTTGACCCCACGGGGTGAGATCTTGCGTTGAGCCCCAGATCGAAGGAGATTATAAGTGGTCTTGTATATATTTCATTTTCTAATTATTAGGGTTGTCCAGATACCGATACTAGTATCGGTATCGGGACCGATACCGAGTATTTGCGGGAGTACTTGTACTCGCGCAAATGCTCCCGATACCTAAATAGAATACTTTTTTTGTATTTATCAACATGTTCTGTGAAAATTCTTTGAGTTTTTTACTACTGCGTGACAAGAAAATAAAACATTTTTATTCATTTTTACTCATTTTTATTCTTTTATAATGTCTTGAGTTAGAGTTCTTCATAATTCTAAAGAAAATATCCTTAGTCTGTATTGTGGTTTGAAAACTGTCACATGACATTTAAAAAAAGTATCGGTATTCGGTATCGGCAAGTACATGAAAAAAAGTATCGGTACTTGTACTCGGTCCTAAAAAAGTGGTATCGGGACAACCCTACTAATTATTGCTCCCACAGTTGATTTCCTCACACCAAGCTGCTTACCCATTGCAGATTCAGTCTTCCCAACCTGGTGCAGGTCTAGAATTTTTGTTTCTGTTGTCCTTCGACAGCTCTTTGGTCTTCACCATAGTGGAGTTTGGAGTGTGTCTGTTCGAGGTTGTGGACAGGTGTCTGTTTTTATACTGATAACAAGTTCAAACAAGTGCCATTATTCAGGTAATGAGTGGGGGACAGAGGAGCCTCTTAAAGAAGATACAGGTCTGTGAAAGCGAGAAATCTTGCTTGTTTATAGGTGACCAAATACTTTTTTTCCACCATAATTTGCAAATAAATTCTTTCCAAATCAGACAATGTGATTGTCTGGATTTGTTTTCACATTTTGTCTCTCATAGTTGAGGTGTACCTATGATAATTACAGGCCTCTCTCATCTTTTTAAGTTGGAGAACTTGCACAATTGGTGGCTGACTAAATACTTTTTTGCCCCACTGTACCTTATAAGTGTCATATATTGTATTGCACTCTTTATTTTCAATAAAACTTTTTGGGGAAAAAAGAACCATGCTACCTGTCTGCCAACCATAAGGTACCTGTCTGCTTTGCTCAGTTCGCGCCTGCCCTGGCATGGTGGCCAGGCACTATACCATTGTGTATAAGACCTGGGGGCAACCGAGTACCAGTAGGCCTGCTTGCCTTATGGGAAAGGAGGCTGCTATAGGTGAGGAACGCAGTAGCTAGCTATAGTGTCTGACCACCTGCTTAGGGGTACACGTGACAAGTAATACTTTAACAAAGAGGATCAGTATTGGCAGCCAGGAAACTGTAATTTACATGAAGAGATCAGCAATAGCTCCTATTATTGCAAAAATGTGCCATGTGAGACCCTTTATTGTATAGTTACAATTACTCCCCCTTTCCCGTGGACAGTTCCCTGTCTGGCGGTGTGCCCGCAGTCCTCCATGGCTGTGTGCACTTTCTGCCGGCCAGGAAGTCACACAAGCTGCTAATTGTCCTTGCCCATGCGGTACATTTTTGATAGCAGCTACTGTACTAGTTGCTGTATCTACACAGCAACTTCTGTCTGTCATTTTGACAGCCAGGAATTGCTAGCAAATGCAATAGGAGAGGTGGCAGTTGGGGAGAAAGACCTGGTTTACTACACACCCTGTGTACTTCAAGTAAGTTTTTGTACAATGTCCACAAATGTAAAAAATGTTAAATGGCAGATGAGCCTCCCAATACAACCACTGAATAGGCACTTCCTTTAATGAGTGACAAAAAAAAAAATCATCCTTGCTGCTGGTGTAGCTGGTTAGACGTTGACACCCTTGATAGCCTATTAATCAATAGCCATGCCCATATTCACCCACTGGCTTTTGGACTAACAGCACAATATTCTATCTGCAAGAGCTTATAGTAATCATACTAAAAAGTCTGATTAGACTGCAGGAGTGCTACCCTCCTAAGCACTAACCCAGTGATGGATAACCCTGGCACCCCAGATGTTTTGGAACCACATTTCCCAGGATGCTCCACTACACTGCAGAGTGCATGAGTATCATAGGAAATGTAGTTCCAAAACATCTGGGGTACCAAGGTTAGCCATCAGTGGTCCAACCTGTTCCAGCTAAAATTGCTATTGAAAAGGTGCTAAATTCCTTATATATAGGGTCAGTTTACACCACAAATTCTGCTTTTCGGAGGCATTTTGGATGTGTTTCAATGCATTTTTTATTTTCTTAATTTTACTTGAAGACGTGTGCATTCTGGTGCATTTTTAATGCATATTCCACATGCGTTCCATACAGAAAAAATGCAACATGTTCTACTTTTGTTGACTGGACTGATTTGAACTAGGGCCAATAGAATCGATGTTTAACAATGTTCATGCCTTTTGTATGCAGAATAACAATGCCCTGGACTGCATCTTGTGTGAATCAGACCTTTAAAGACATTCTAATTGGTTGACATAGATTATTGCATAAAGCAATGCAGTTTCTGCAACTTTAACAATCCTGTTTGAATTTACATTGTATCTGGGTACTAAAACGAGCATTGATGTATTGTACCAAATAAAACAGTATAATTACAATGGTTGCTTCCATTGTTCCCTATGGATAACACTCTCTCTTCCCAATATACAGTAGGACATTAGTCCCCCAACAGCACAGGAAGTTTTCTTTCCTGAGCTAGAATTCCTGATTTTCCCTTTCTCAAGGAACCATTGTATTGTAATTAGTGTTTGGCGGTTACAAAAGTGCAAATATTCCCCCGTAGCAGAGAACAGGCAGTTTTCCCAGGATTATAATAAAACAAGTATGACTAGCCTGGTGTTGTAGAAAAGCTGGGATATGTCTGGAATGTTACTCAGAAGGTGGAATTTAGGCTTTAGACAAGTGAGCAGATGGGTGTGTACTGTACAATGTTATTATTATCAGGATTTCCAGGGAGACCGATCATCATTCTTTGTTTATGTCTGTTTAAAGGCATCCATTGCTGAATATAATCCTTCTAAAGCAGGCTTTCTCATTTGCAGTTCTGCATGTAGCGCTACCCCATTCAGGAGCCACTGAGTATAAGTGGGATTGGCGTGTTGTGTTACCTGGCAGATGTCTAGGGGTGTAACGTGTGAGTTGAAACAGAGAGCGAATGTCCAGTCTTTAGTTGGGTTTTCTTCAATGCTTTATTCCAAGGCCCAACATGGCCTTCATCAACATGGTACAGGACAGGAAAGGTTGATGAGCAGTGAGAGAGAGAAAGAGCTTGAGTATCAGGCCTTGGGAAAAAAAAAAGAAGAAGAGTAAATGCTTATAAACCTTGTATTACAGCAATATATATTTACATGACACACACACACACATACACAACCCCGCTATCTAACTGCCCATTCTCCGCAGTGTAGACAACAGGTGGGTCCAAAAAAAAAAGAAGCTGTATAGAGGGAAAGAAAAATCACACAACTCTACAATATATTTCCCAAGATATCAATACAATTTTGTTTTTTTACTGAATTATATACAACCTCCAAGGTCGGGATTGAGGCTGTATGCTCAGACCTGAACGCAAAGTCTCCATTCCTCCCAAAGAGACCTGAAATACAAGTGCTAAGGAGAAACACTCTATGCAAGAAATACTTAAGTGCAGATCCTGGCATTGCTATCTTGCAAAGTAATGGTGCAGAACACTGCCCCTAGCGGTCAGTGCGCTGGTACTGCAGCAGTTCAAAGTCCAAAGTGAAGAAGTAGCAGTAAAGAGCAGTGAGGCCGTGTACACACGACCGAGGTTCTCGCTGGAAACCAGCGAGAACCTCGCTGGAAGCTGCATTCCAGCGAGGACCTCGGCCGTGTGTACGCTCTCGGCGAGCTTCCAGTCGGGAAGCCCGTCGAGCAGAAATAGAGAGCACGCTCTCTATTTGCTCGACGGCCCGCCTGGAAGAATGGCTGGCTGCCATTCCCGACGGGCAGGTCGCCGATTTCGACGGCCGGCAGGGAACCTTGACGGGCGGAACGATGTGTTCTGCCCGTCGAGGTTCTCTGCCGTGTGTACACGGCCTCAGAAAAAAAAAACTAGTTCTTTCCCTTGTGGAATCTTCCGATACTGAAATCAGGTTTGACAAAGTTCCACCCTAACTGACTGAACCCACCCTTCCCAGAAGTCCTTCACACAAATGTTCGTGTGGATCTGGAAGAGCAGGGGAAAAAGAGGAAACTGGAAGAAAGAAAAAAACACACCCCTGGAGTGCAGACTGACCCACAGGACAGTTCCGGGAATGACAGCAGCCTTAATTTGACAAATTGTGAATGAGAGCTACGTAACTCTCTCATTCCCCACTAACTTTAGCGTAACACCCCTACAAAAAGTAAGGGGGCGCTACATGCAGAACCCTAGAGTTCAGTGAGAAGTCCCCAGAGGTTCCACCGCTGGCCAGTGTTGTAACTGATCCCTTTATACAGAATTTGCTGAATTTCTGAGTATCATTAGGTGGATTGATATCAGCCCAAAGGTAATATACCATGTACACACAACCCTTTTTAACCACTTGACCACTGGGCACTTAAACCCTCTTCCTAACCAGACCAATTTTCAGCTTTCGGTGCTCTCACAATTTGAATGACAATTACTCAGTCATACAACATTGTACCCATTTGAAATTTTTGTCCTTTTTTTCACACAAATACAGATTTCTTTTGGTGGTATTTGATCACCTCTGGGTTTTTTATTTGTTTATAAAAGAAAAACGACTGAAAATCCTTAAAAAAAAAAAACAAAAAAAAAAAAAACTTGTTTACGTCATATTAGCAGGTGATTTCTCACACACAGCATATGCATACCACAAATTACACCCCAAAACACATTCTGATATTCCTCCCAAGTATGGCGATACCCCATGTGTGAGACTTTTACACAGCGTGGCCACATACAGAGGCCCAACATGCAGGGAGCACCATCAGGCGTTCTGGAGCACCAGGCCAATTCTGAAATTTCTCTCCTACATGGAAAAATCATAATTTTTTTGCTACAAAATTACATAGAAACCCAAAACATTATATATGTTTTTTTTTAGCAAAGATGCTAGAGAATACAATGGCGGCCGTTACAACTTTTTATCTCGCATGGTATTTTCGCAGACATTTTTTGAACGTGTGTTTTAAAAAAAAAAAAAATTGTTTTGTGCTTAAAAAAAAAAACAGTAAAGTTAGAGCAATGCTTTTGCACAATGTGAAAGATGAAGTTACGCCGAGTAAATAGATACCCAACATTGTCACACTTCAAAATTGCACACGCTCGTAGAATGGCGCCAAACTTCTCTACTTAAAAATCCCCATAGGCGACGCTTTAATTACTTTTATTGGTTACATATTTTTAGTTATGGAGGAGGTCTAGGGCCAAAATTATTGCTCTCACTCTAACGTTCGCAGAGATACCTCACATGTGTAGCTTGAACACCGTTTTCATATGTCGGTGGAAATTACATATGCGTTCGCTTCTGCATGCGAGCACACGGGGACAGGGGTGCTTTAAAAAATAAATAAAAATATTGTTCATTTTACTTTATTTACTTGATTTTGACACTTTTTTCCCCAAAAATACATTTTTTTATCACTTTTATTCCAATTATAAGGAATGTAAACATCCCTTGTAATAGGAATATAACATGACAGGTCCTCTTTACAGTGAGATATGGGGTCAATAAGACCCCACATCTCACCTCTAGGCTGGGAAGACTGAAAAAAAATATATATCCTGGCTTTGATAGTAGCGGTGAGTCTGTAAAAGCACCGGAGGGTGGCAGGAGGGGGGGGGGGGGCGTATTAGTATTGGAGTATTGCAAGGTATTGGGGTATTGCAGAGTATTGGGGTATTGTGGAGTATTGGGGTATTGCGGAGTATTGGGGTATTGCAGAGTATTGGGGTATTGCAGAGTATCGCGCAGGGAATTGAAGAGTATTGGGCTATTGCAGAGTATCACGCAGGGTATTGCAGAGTATTGGGGTATTGCAGAGTATTGCGCAAGGTATTGCAGAGTATTGCGCAGGGTATTGCAGAGTATTGGGGTATTGCAGAGTATTGGGGTATTGCAGAGTATCGCGGAGGGTATTGCAGAGTATTGGGGTATAGCAGAGTATCGTCCAGGGTATTGCAGAGTATTGGGGTATTGCAGAGTATTGCACAGGGTATTGCAGAGTATTGGAGTATTGCAGAGTATTGGGGTATTGCAGAGTATTGCGCAGGGTATTGCAGAGTATTGGGGTATTGCAGAGTATTGCGCAGGGTAATGCAGAGTTTTGGGGTATTGCAGAGTATCGCGCAGGGTATTGCAGAGTATTGGGGTATTGCAGAGTATTGCGGAGGGTATTGCAGAGTATTGTGCAGGGTATTGCAGAGTATTGGGGTATTGCAGAGTATTGGGGTATTGCAGAGTATCGCGCAGGGTATTGCAGAGTATTGGGGTATAGCAGAGTATCCTCCAGGGTATTGCAGAGTATTGGGGTATTGCAGAGTATTGCGCAGGGTATTGCAGAGTATTGGAGTATTGCAGAGTATTGGGGTATTGCAGAGTATCGCGCAGGGTATTGCAGAGTATTGGGGTATTGCAGAGTATCGCGCTGGGTATTGCGGAGTATTGCAGAGTATTGGAGTATTGCTGAGTATCGTGCAGGGTATTGCAGAGTATTGGGGTATTGCAGAGTATTGAGCAGGGTATTGCAGAGTATTGGGGTATTGCAGAGTATTGAGCAGGGTATTGCAGAGTATTGGGGTATTGCAGAGTATTGGGGTATTGCAGAGTATTGAGCAGGGTATTGCAGAGTATTGGGGTATTGCAGAGTATTGAGCAGGGTATTGCAGAGTATTGGAGTATTGAGGTATTGCAGAGTATCGCGCAGGGTATTGCAGAGTCTCCTCTCACACTGTACCGATCGGTACAGAGAGGAGAAGGAGGAACCGGCGTCATCACATGACACCGGTTTGTTTACAAGTGATTGCTCCGTCATTTGACGGAGCGATCACGTGGTAAACGGCCGCTATCAGCGTCAATTTACCGCGATCCGTGATGCGCCCGGTCTTCTAGACCCAGGGGGCACGTGAGTGAATGATTCTGGGAGGACGTCCCAGGGACATCCTCCCAGAACAACTCCCCCACGCTGTAGTTCTTCTAGACGTGATTCTTGTCAAGCCTGCCTTGCCTACACACGATCGTGAAAAAAAATGCTTGAGCAAAACGCAGTGAATTACAACACGTACAACGGCAATATAAAGGGGAAGTTCCATTCAAATGGTGGCACTCTTTGGGCTGATTATGCAAATTTCCCTTCTCAGAACTTGCTTCTGAGCATGCGCATTTTTCCCCCCGTCGTTAAAGCCCCTTACTCGACTGTTTTTCACGACGTGAAAAACATTGAGAAAAAATAGAGCAGGTTCTAGTTTTTAATTCCCATTTTTCTCGTTCGAGAAAAATGCTCTGGAGATTACACACAGTCGTTTTAAATGACCAATTAAAAAAATAGCTTTTTTCTCGTCATGAAAAACGGTCGTCCAGATCCTGATGTAACCACACTGAGCAGGATGAGAGTAGTCACTGAGCTGGTAGCTCGTAGGGAATGTAGGGATTAAATCAGAACTCCTCGCCTTTTGTTTTTCAAAAGAACAAGCTCTCCTACAAATGTATCAGTTTGCATTGATAAGAAGAACCATTTACCACTGACAGGGGTGTTTACAATGTTCATATTTTATGTATTTAAGTAAACCTTTACCCCCCCCCCCCTCCTCCACAAAAATAAAAATAAAATACTGCTGTAACTCCTTATAAAGTATTAGCTGGAGTTTGGCTTCAATTTTAACTCAAGGTTTAACACCCCCCCCCCCCCTCCTGACTGCCAATGCTGCTATCCGCTGTGCCCCTTGTGATCCTTCACCCAGAGTGGGGGCACTCTTTCACCTTAAAAGTAAAGTCATTTTAGCGGGCACTCAGGCTTTCACACTGGGGTGGCTTGAGAGGCACTTTTCGGGCATATTACATGCGTTATTTTTAGCACTATAATGCCTAAAAAGCTCCCCAGTGTAAAAGGGGTCTAATACAGGAGGTGTGTTACTGGCCAGATCATAAGGTGAAAGAAGAGAGAAAAAGCCTAAATTAGAAATCAAATGCAGCCAACACATCTAATGATTGGTAAGCAGCAATATATTCAATTTTAAGTTTGTGGTTTAATATTGCTTTAATGTGTTACTGAGTTGAGGATTTACTTGGATTCTGAGATAGCAGTTACCTCTTAGTCCCTCTAATGCCGCGTACACACGATCATTTTTTGTTATGAAAAAAAACGACGTTTTCAAAAACGTCATTTAAAATCACTGTGTGTGGGCAAAACGTCGTTTTATGTCTTCAAAAAAACGACTAAAAAAAAATTCAAACATGCTTGAATTTTTTGTGTCGTTTTTTTAAAACGTTGTTTTTTGTGTCATAAAACGTGATGGTTTGTGGGCAAAACGATGTTGAAAACGACGTTTTTAAAGCCGCGCATGCTCAGAGGCAAGTTATGAGACGGAGCTTCAATGGAACAGAGTGCCGTCGAACGTGTCTTACATAACCGCGCTTTGCTAGAGCATTTTGGAAAAACTATAGTGTGTATGCAACGTCGTTTTGGAAAATGAAGTTTGAAAAACGTTGTTTTGTTTCATCACTTGAAACGTCGTTTTTTTTCATCACAAAAAATGATCGTGTGTACGCGGCATAAGACTTTAGATATGTATGTGTTTGAAAAATATGACAGGTCTCAAGAGATCTAAAGCTACAGACTTAATGGAATGTTCTGTACAAGATTTATTCCTGTGCCTTAATGTCCAGCCAAAAAGAACTGGGTATGTCTGCCTTTGGTTTTCTTATCTGAATACATGAGAAGCTAGCCATGGCAATACATTAAAAATAGCAAATAGCTTTTTTTGTGACTCAAAGCTGCATTCAAAATTGTGATGAATGACCCTGTCTTATGCACTAAACACCAATGCAGGCTGAGTTTTGCATTGAGCACTGATGCAAAGTTAAGCTGGCCATACATGATTAGATTTCTCGAGCCTCGCGGACTGAACAAGAAAAATCACTTAATTTCCCCATCTTTACTAAATATAGTATTGCTATTGTTTTCTGACAATGGCACCCATAGTTATCAGAATATTTGATTGGATGCAGGCGCTGTTTGAACTATTCAAAAATTGACTGTTGTCAAGCCAGGTACTGCCAACAGGGCCACCCATGGAACAAATTTTGTCCCATTCGGAAAAAATTTGGCCAAATATTGATTAGTGTGTATAGCCAGCTTAATGCCCTGTACACACGACCTGACCTTTGTCCGACCAAATTTACATGTTCTCTATGTTATCTCCGATGGAATTCATCAGAATTTCTGATGGAATTTCTTCAGCGGACATGTTCGATCGTGTGTACGGCCTATCGAGCCGTCAGACAGGTTCGATGGTTAGTACACAAAATCATCGGACTAAAAACCTGTACATGCTCAGAATCAAGTCGACGCATGCTTGGAAGCATTGAACTTCTTTTTGTCATCACGTCGTTGTGTTCTACACGCACAAACGATCCAACATGTCCGCTGAAACTGGTCCGCAGACCAGTTTCAGCGGACATGTTTGATCGTGTGTACGGCCTATCGAGCCGTTTTCTAACGGACCAAAGTTTCAAAACATGCTTGAGAACATGTCCGCTGGAAACCTGTCCGTCGGACAGGTTTGATGGTTAGTACACAAAATCAGACCAAAAACCCGCGCATACTCAGAATCAAGTCGACACATGCTTGGAAGCATTGAACTTCGTTTTTTCATCACGTCGTTGTGTTCTACGTCACCGCGTTCTGGTCCGAGGGGATTTTGGTCCGATGGTGTGTACGTACATCAGACCAAGAGACCACTTCAGCGTGGTCCAAATAAAACGGTCCGTCGGACAAGTTTCATCGGACATGTCTGATCGTGTGTACGCCATCTTAGAGTTGTGCACAGTTAGTGTTTTGCACTTAGCACTGGTGCAAAGTTATAGTTCTGCACTAAGCACAGATGCATAACTAGAGATTTGCACTAAGCAGCGATACAAAGTTAGAGATTTTCACTGAGACGAAACACAGATGCATACCTAGATATTTGCAGCGAGCACCAATACAAAGTTATAGCTTTGCACTGAGCATGAGCACAATGTTAGTGATTCTGTCATTCATATATTTACAGTATTATGCCATTCTGTTTCATATTTCTATAGCACTACCCCCGGAGGAGCTGCTGGTTGTTTTGGGTCTACGCTCTGTTATTAACCCCTTAAAGTGGCTCAAAACCCTCCTGTGTCACACTTGGTAATATGAGAGTTGTGAACCTCAGTAGCTTGTGAGGAAACACAATACCCCGTTACACAACAACGGATTATGCAAATAAAAGGGGTTACCTAAAGTGGATGTAAACCCAAAAATATATATTTATTTATGTCACAATGTAGAGTATAAGATTTCCTATCATCTGTGCACAGTCTTGGCACACAGAGTTAATCCAGCTCTGAGCAATCCTCTTTTATTGTTCAGTGACAATTAACTTCCAGATAAAAACCTGTCTAAATAAAAAGTAGTTTCCTCCCTCCTTGCTTTGAGTGACAGGTTATTTACATATCTAGCTTGGACATGTTTATCATATGTCATGTTATGTTCATCATAATATGAGGTGATCCACAGTATAAAAAGTGAGAAATCCACCCCTCCCCCACATAACACATCCTGGTAATATACAATGAACTGTGGACCACCTCATATTATGATAAACATAACATAACATATGATAAACATGTCCAAGCTAGATATGTAAATAACCTGTCACTCAAAGCAAGTAGAGAGAAAAGGACTTTTTATTTAGACAGGTTTTTATCTGGAAGTCTGTTAATTTTTTGTGGCAAGACTGGGCACAGATGATAGGAAATCGTTTACTGTACATTGTGACATCAAAAAATAATATATATATTTTTGGGTTTACATCCACTTTAAGTGAAGGGATATTGCCGTATGAAAGATAGGCTGCACAAAGACTTCAACATAACCAAATTAATACTATACTTAAAGAAGAACAAAGAACATGAGTAAAACAGTGACACTCTATTCGCAGATCCTTGCAGTATCAGCAACAATATTAAAGCTTTAGCAAAGGTTAGGCTGCAACATCAAATAGACCTGTGTGAGCACACAGCAAGGGGAACTCCTTCAACAAAGCATATGCATTGAAACGCCCTCTTGCCAATCCCCACCCAGCTCTAGGCCTCTCTACAATACAATATGAAATAGTAGAACTGATTAAGTAGAACTGGTTAAGTAGAACTGGTTGCTCGGTCAACAAGCAATGCAACGAATGTAGTGAATATGCAACTCTAAATAGATAACCCCTGGGTATTATAGCTATAGCTAATTAGGATGTCCTGGCGTCCCAGGCCAAACTTCAATAAAGTCTCCTGCTAACAGTTCGTGCACTTGTTCGTTGGCATGCGGTGGCGCACAAAGAACAACTTGTAATCCAGAAATGTAATAGTAAACTGTTAAAAGTTTCCTGGATAGTCAAACCATAAAAATGGATGTCAGCCATCTGCCCTTCCACAAGACAAACAGTACTTTCAGGCAAGTGCCCGTCTCATTCAACTGGTTTAGGTCTTGTCCCTCCACAGCATGCCGTCCAGTTGGTCAGCAGACTCTGGTCCTCAGACAGGTCGCAGGGTTACTGGGATCTCGTCCGATGGCTCTGGTGGAAGCTCAGTCTCAATGCCACTCCACCGGGCGGATGAAGGCCTCAACTGCGGCCTACTCCCCGTGGGGACACCCCTGATAGTGTCCTCCTGGGTTGAAGAGGCGGTCCCGAGAGAGCTCGCCAAACACGTCCTCTCCCTTCAATTATTTCCTTTGCAGGCAGTGCGGAAAAGCAAAGCATCTTGGGGTGGGACAGCTGCTCTCTGGGTAATGTAGTTCATTACAGGCCAATGGAGTCTCTTCTCCTACTAAACTCAATCCCCCAACATTCTCTGCGGTACCAGAATGAAATGTAAACAACAGGTGGCTCTAACTCAACTCGGCCATCGGAGGGAGCTGAGATCCTTCACAATCAGCAATGGTAGTCTTTTGTATCACATCATAAAGGGCGATACCCGCTACATTTCATTAGCATTTCTTTTGGTTGTCCTTCTGCAAGCATCATTTTAGTGTACATACAATATCTATCAATCCTGTCCATTGTGAGATGGGGAGTGGGCCTTAGCACTGTGGAGAGCCCATTTGGATGAGTGGGGAATCATTTTCAACATTATTAATAAGACCCACCTACTTCTTGTACTTTGTGGGATGTGGTGTTGGCTGGGTGCTGTTGGGAACCCACCCATAGGACAAGGGGAAGGGCTGGCATTAGAAGATGCCCTGCACATCTTGCCCCTTCTGGGATAGATAGTGGATTGTGTTCTATAAGGAAACCTGGCTGAGTATGAGGAGTAGGCTGTGTGCTACACAAAAAAACAGGGGTGGGCATTGGAATCATCTTACCCTTGGAAAAGAGGGCTAGGCTTGGTGCTGGTGTAATCCTATCTCCAAAATGAGTTTTGGGGTGCATATTGTAAGAAACCAAGCCCAATATTGTCTCTCACAGGGTGAGGAGCAATCTGAACAGTATACCTGCTACGTTCATGATAGGCGTTCATGATAGGCGTCTGATTTGAGAGTCATGGTAAGGAATTAATCATAATTTTGTTACTTGTGGGATGATGCAAGGGTTGGAAGTGGTACGAAACCCACCCTGTCTTGTGCCTGAAGGGTAAGTTGAGTACTGATGGGAACCAACCACGATCTTATTGTGATATAAAGAATGGGCTGTCTCCTGTGGACAGCACAGCACCATCTTATCTCTTGTGGTTTAAAGAGTGGACTGGGCACTGAAAGGAAAGCATCAAAGTCTTGTTATTTGTGACCATAAAAAGTGGAATCACCATAGTGGTGAATCCAATTCTGTCTTCCGCTTTATGGGTTTAAGGGTTGGCTGTGTGGTACTGGGAACCCCTGTATACTACATAGTCAAATGAAAAGAAGGCATTGTGCAAGGATCCAAATATATGCATGTTGTGAGCTGTTTTAGATCTCCTATACCACTTTAAGTAAACAGCTGTCAGCAGTGGTAGTCTTTGTGCAAGGAGTTGTGAGATGAACAGTCGCATGCAAAGGACCCATATGAGGGTAGGTGCATTGTCTTGTGAAGCTACAAATGTTGCATACTCCTAACCCCTCCTGTAGATGTGTTGGCATAATCTGAACTCTGTTAGGGTAACAAACCCCTCAAGAGCAGCCCCGCATTTCATAAACTTTCAAAGTCATCTCTTCTGACCCAGCCAGTTTATGTGAACAGAGAGGGAAGGAAATGGCACAGACAAATGTTGTCAGCATTGATTATGAAAGAGAAGAACAATAGCAACCAGGACAGTTTTTCTAACCAGACAATATACACTTATCTCATGTCTGTGGCTAGCCCTGGTTACATCCATTGAAGTATACTGTAAATGGACACATAAAGCTACAGCAGTGATTTGCCTTAAACCTTTACAGCTAATATACACATTGGCCCAGATTCACAGAGCAATTATGCCTGTCTAACTGGTGTTAGACAGGAGTAATTTCAAATTTCGCGCGCCGTATCACTAGTTTGAATCCTCAAACCATGATACGGCGGCTTCGGGCTTTGATCCGAGAGGCTTACGTCCTCGTAAACCTTCGGATCTACGCTGCGATATTTTTGCGGCCGCTGGGAGGAGTTTGCGTCCTTTTCATGCGTCGGGATATGCAAATGACTTTTTACGGCGATCCACGAAGGTACGAGTGTCCCTCGCAATCGCCTACGTCATTTTTTGGCTACGTAATGTTAGAGGAGCTTTTTGCTGGTCTAACAGTGCGTAACCTATGTAAAGTATGGCCGTCGTTCCCGCGTCGATTTTAAAATATTTTTTTTTTTTTAACGTAACTCGTTCGGGAATAGGAATGTATGTAAACGACGCTACTACGACGTGACGACGTGTTTTCGCGCAATGCACGGCGGGAAATTTGCGAACGGAGCATGCGCAGTTCGATCGCCGCGGGAACGCGCCTATTTTAAATGCTTCACGCCCCCTACTCGCGCAGATGGATTGCGACGGGAGAAATACACTCGTTTACTGGACAAAATCTACCTGGATTCCACGTAGAGCCAGGTAAAAAACGGCAGCGTAGTGTATTTCTGATACTCTACGATAGTCTAATTCTATCTGAATCTGGGCCATTGTGTATAATACTGTGTATTGATGTTGGTGTCTAGAAAAGGAAGTTAACATAAAAACAAACTCAGTGATTACTAGTTTAGAATGTAGGATGTGGTTGATGTTTAAGTGTTCAGTCAGCAGTTTTGCAGACATGACATATTGTGGTATTCTATTTTCAGAACATTTTAGATCACATGTAGCCTAGCAGTTCCTTTTTCTGCTTAAAATGATTCTATAGTCACTTTTCTATATCCATATGTAAAAAATAGACTCAAAGCGTAACTCCACATTCCCCTCTGGGTGATCTATGTACATTGCAAGGATTATAACAACCTTTGTTGCAGATTCCTACCCAGTGGCGGCTGGTGCATAAACAAAAAACAAAAAACAATTACAGCCTCACTTTGCCCATCAAATGCAGCCACTGTGCCATCAATTGTCACCACTGTGCCATGCCATTAAATGCAGCCACTGTGCCATGCCATCAAACACAGCCACTGTGCCATCAATTGTCACCACTGTGCCATGCCATCAAATGCAGTCACTGTGCCATGCCATCAAATGCAGCCACTGTGCCATCAATTGTCACCACTGTGCCATGCCATCAAACGCAGCCACTGTGCCATCAATTGTCACCATTGTGCCATGCAATTAAATCCAGTCACTGTGCCATGCCATCAAACGCAGCCACTGTGCCATCAATTGTCACCACTGTGCTATGCCATCATACGCAGCCACTGTGCCATGCCATCAAACGCAGCCACTGTGCTTTAAATTGTCACCACTGTGCCATGCCATCAAACGCTTTCACTGTGCCATGCCATCAAACACAGCCACTGTACCATCAATTGTCACCACTGTGCCATGCCATCAAACGCAGCCACTGTGCCCATCAATTGTCGCCACTGTGCCAATTGTCGCCACTGTGCCTTTTAATTGTCACCACTGTGCCCTTTTATTGTCGCCACTGTGCCAATTGATGCCATTGTGCCCTTTAATTGTCACCACTGTGCCCTTTGATTGTCGCCACTGTTCCAATTGATTGATGCCATTGTGCCCTTTAATTGTCGCCACTGTCGCTAGACTTGTGACTGGGAAAAAACCCTGGGAATCAATCTCACCTTCACTGAGATCCCTTCATTGGTTACCAGTAAAAGACAGAATTACTTTTAAAGCACTCTGTCTAACGCATAGATGTATCCATGGGAATGCTCCCCATTATTTATGCGAAAAAATAAAAGCGCACAATCCCAATCGCGTTCTGCGATCCACCAATCAAAATCTACTCCAGATACTGAAAGCCAGATACAAGTCCAAAGGAGAAAGGTGATTCGCGATCCAAGGTCCCAGACTATGGAACGGTTTACCGACCAACATTCGGTTGGAGGAGAACCACTCAGCGTTCAGGAGAAAGATCAAGACTCATCTCTTTTGATACAAAAAGGGACAGGAACAACAAGTGCCCAGAGGCGATTTAGTTCACATGTGCCGCGCTATATAAGTTTTTCATTCATTCATTCACTGTGCCCATTGTCACCACTGTGCCCATTGATGCCACTGTGCCCTTTAATTGTCGCCACTGTACCCAATTATGCTACTGTGCCAATTTTCGCCATGTGCCCATTGTCGCCGATGTGCCCTGTAAAATGCCCCTCCCCCGCCCGACACTTACCTTTCTGGGGGTCAGCCATCCTCCTTCCACGTCCCTCGATGTCTTCTCCCACCCTCGATGATGCTTCAGCCAATCAGGTTACTGGTATCAAAACCGGTGAACCTGATTGGCTGAGACGCCTGTCAGTCTTATCCAAGGAACGCACCGCCGGTACGTTCCTTAGATAAGCATTCGGAAGCCGACTACAGCCTTAGGGCTGTACTCAGAAACCCTATCAGAGCCGCTGGCTTTGATAGGCACTTCCACACAGCCAACCAGCTGCCGTTATTCAGGTAGTTGGTGTTCGCCATCCGGCCATTAGAATAGTGGGCGGCAGCGGCGAAAATACATAGATTCATGCAATGCATGAATCTATGTATTTCAGTGGCGGTGCGAGAGCCAGAGGGGGCGGCTCTCCGGCGCCTTCTATGGACGAACCGCCACTGTCCCTATGTTTTGTTTTTCTGAAGAAATCCAAGTGTATTTGTCTGCTTGGCCTGCATCCCTTTAGACATTTCACTATTGAAAGTATCTCTCCAAAAATGACATTTTAGATTTTTGTTGCAGGGGATGCCTGAAATCTACCTTATGCCCCGTACACACGACCGGGTTTTCTGACGGGAGAACTGCAAAGAGAGATTTTGGCTGGGACTCCCGGCCATGTGTATGCTCCCTCACAGTTTTTCTAATAGGAAAACTGCCAAACCCGCTGGACAAAAAAAAGAGAACCAGCTCTCTTTTTTCTCGCCGGGTTTCCCGACTGATTTTTTCCCCTCAGAAAACCCTGCCGTGTGTAGCATAAACCGGCTCATCTGAGTTTTCCCGACCGGAAAAAACGTATGAGGGAAAAGTAGAGAGCAGGTTCTCGGTTTTCCCCTCTGGATTTCCGACGGACCTTTTCCCACACTCTGTGTACAGAACAACTCCAGATAGCCATATTGCAATGCATTCTCAGAAATGTACAATGGCTGCAGATTGAAAAGAAAAGGGAATTATAACCACTTAAGGACCCCTTCACGCCGATATACGTCGGCAGAATGGCACGGCTGGGCACATCCACGTACCTGTACGTGGCCCTTTAAGCCCAGCCTTGGGGTCGCGACGCCGCGGATGCGTGCACGCGACCCGGTGCGAAGCTCCGTGACCTGGACTGCGGGACTCGCGGACCCGATCGGCGCTGGAGTCCGGAGCTGAAGAACGGGGAGAGCCGTGTGTAAACACGGCTTCCCCGTTCTTCACTGTGGCGCCTGCATTGACGTCACACCTACAGCCACACCCCCTACAGTTAGTAACACAAATTAGGTCAAACATAACCCCTTCAGCGCCCCCCTGTGGTTAACTCCCAAACTGCAATTGTAATTTTTACAATAAACAATGGGCCAGATTCTCAAAGAGATACGACGGTGTATCTCCAGATACACCGTCGTATCTCTGTTTCTGAGCCCGGGTATCTATGCGACGTGATTCTTAGACTCACTTACGCATAGATACGGCGTAGATCCGACTGGCGTAAGTCACTTACACCGTCGGATCTTAAATGCAATACTACGCCGGCCGCTAGGTGGCATTCCCGTCGATTTCTGCGTTGAATATGCAAATGAGCGTGATACGCCGATTCCTGAACTAAGTTTTTCCGTCCTTTACGTCGTTTGCGTAACTCGTCGCGAATAGGCCTATACGTTAATTACGTTGCCGTCGTATTCGCTGTATTTGCGGCGTACGCTGGAGCATGCGCAGAGGCCTACATTTAAGGCCGGCACATGCGCAGTTCGTTCGTTCGCCCCCCTCTTTCACTATTTGAATTACGCGGCCTTACGCCGTCCCCTTTACGCTACGCCGACGCAAATTACGGAGAAAGTGCTTTGAGAATACAGCACTTTCCCGTAACAACTGCGTAGGCGTAGCGTAAATGGGATACGATACACTACGCCGCGAATACGCCATTTTTTAAGAATCTGGCCCAATGCATTTTAAATGCGTCAAAATTGTCCGAAGTGTCCGCCATAATGTCGCAGTCACAAAAAAATAGATGATCGCCGCCATTAGTAGTAAAAAAATTTTTTTTTATAAAAATGCAATAAAACTATCCCCTATTTTGTAAACGCTATAAATTTTGCGCAAACCAACCGATAAATGCTTATTGTGATTTTTTTTACAAAAAATAGGTAGAAGAATACGTATCGGCCTAAACTGAGGAAAAAAAATATATATATATTTTTGGGGGATATTTATTATAGCACAAAGTAAAAAATATTGAATTTTTTTCAAAATTGTTGCTCTATTTTTGTTAATAGCGCAAAAAATAAAAACCGCAGAGGTGATCAAATACCACCAAAAGACAGCTCTATTTGTGGGAAAAAAAGGACGCTGATTTTGTTTAGGAGCCACGTCGCATGACCGCGCAATTGTTAGTTAAAGCGACGCAGTGCCAGCCGTCAGGCTGATCCCCCCCCCCCCCCCCCGATTGTACCGCCTCTTGTTAATCGTCTTTTTTTTTTATGTTTTGTATTATCTAAATACCAATAAATATATTTTCAACTCTAAAGCGACGCAGTGCCGATTCGCAAAACCTGGCCGGGTCCTTTAGCTGCTTAAAGGTCCGGGTCTTAAGTGGTTCATAACATTCAATTACAATATGATTTGTGTCGCAATTATATGTTGCTATTTTTTCCCCACAAAAGTGGAGTTACCCCTTAATATAATATCAATAATGTATCACACTGCTAGCCTTAGTATCAAACTAACAAAATGAAACATCATAGTCACATAAGGTTTGCGCCATAGCTAGTGGAGTTAGTCTGATATGTATATCTAGAACCAATGACTAAAAGGCCTCGTACACACTATCGGACATATCCGATGAAAACGGGTCGCGGACCATTTCCATCGGATATGTCCGATCGGGAGTTTGATCCGATGGCGTGTACACACCATCGGATCAAATTCCCCACCGCCGGACGGCGCGGTGACGTGGCGGTGACGCGGCGGTGACGTTGACGCCGCCACGTCACCGCCACGTCACCGCCACGTCACCGCACCAGGAAGTTAAACACTTCCGCGCATGCGCCGAATCCATTCGGCGGTGGCGCGGCAGCGGTGGGGGACGACATGTCTGCTGGTAAGTGTACTAACCAGCAGACATGTCGGGCGGACAGATTCCCACCGGATAGATTTCAAAGCATGCTTTGAAATCTGTCGGGTGGAGAAATCTGTCCGCTAGCCCATACACACGAGCGGAGATGTCTGCTGAAACGGTCCATCGGACCGTTTTTAGCGGACATATCCCCTCGTGTGTACGAGGCCAAAGACTCGGGCAAAATGTCAGCCTAGTCTTTAAGCAGTTAATTTCTAGGTCAACACACCCAGAAAGTAATTTGCGATTTACAAACATGCACAATTTGTGCAATAATGAAAATCTAGCTGGATTTTGCTTTCACTACTAGATTTTTGGCAATCTAGAACATTTTGTTATCCAAAATCTTGTTTTACTTACAGCAACATGATATGTGGGTGACTATTTGCCATCAGCAGCAACCCCACCACTTTCTTGCCATGACCTACGTTGGCTGTGCAAAGATATTCCCATATAACTTTGTGTATAGACTGGGTAATTATAATTGTGCTACTTATATATCCCTTAAAGTGTAAGTAAAGGCAAATCTTTTTTTTTTTTTCTCATTTTGGATATAATAAGGGAGGGTTATAACTTCCAATCAGTTTTTTTTCTTTTTTGCCATCTGCTTCCCATTGGGTAGATTCACTTTCTGTTTCATAGCCAAAACAGGAAGTGTAGGGAAATCCCTCCAAAATGACACAAAGGTCACCAGAACTAGTGTCCCTAGTGGAATTTTCCCCCTATATTCGTGTTCTGATGTCCAAATTTTCTTTCACTTTCAATAACAGTGAACTGGATAAATAGAGAGGGCGAATCTCCTTAACGGGGGCACAGACAGGAACCAAAAAAATAACAGGGGTTTTAATCCCTTTCCTCTTCATCCAAAACTAAAAATAACAGTTTTACCTTTTGTGACAAAACCTCCAGGGCTATTGGAGGTGATTAGGGCTAGCCTTCTACTTACTGATTATGGCCCATGGAAGAGACCAGGGATTTTGCCTGCTTTTCCCAGTCAAAGCATGTAGAGAGCAAATCATTATCTAATGATAAAAAAAAAAAACATGATGAATGCTGAGAGCAAGTCTGAAATTAATTCTCTGAATAAAAACAATAAAGCTGCCCTTCTGGAGTGGATGGAAAGGTATAATATTCATCTTGTACAGATTAATGGTCAGAGGAATTATGGTTGTCCTCAGACAGAGTTAGAGAAGCTCCTTCACTATCAACACCCCCCCCCCACAGAAATCTATGAAGATAAATTAATTACATTTTTTCAGAGTGCTGGAACATTGTGTGAGTTTTGTCTTCTGATGACTTGTCTAGTGGACAGATTACACAAGTGAAAGCTGGATAATGAGATTTGGACAGTCCTGGATATTCTTTCTGGGGAAATGGTGCCGTCTGGGTGGGCACTGACCTGAGTAATCCAGGCTTGTCTAGGTGACTAATTGTTAGTTGTAGCTTACTGTTTAATTAGATCACTGTTTATGTTGGCTGTAAATTAGATGTACTGTTTACAGTTTGCATTGTTAAGGCTGCATTCACACCTTGGAGACAAGTAAAGCCGCGTACGCGGCTTATTTTGCCGCGATTCGATTAACTTTTTTTTTTTTTTTAAACAAATCCTTTCCATTGCTGTCTATGGCCGAACGCCATTGCTGCCTGAAAAAAGGGTCCGGGACTTTTTTTCAGGCGGCAGGCGTACAGCGTTTCGGCGTTCGGCGTGAGTATGTATGCTGATGATATGTTATTATTCCTATCTCAACCTGAAACTACTTTACCTAGCCTCTTACAAACCCTCAACAGTTTTGCATCCATTTCGGGCCTCACCGTCAACGTCTCTAAATCAATAGGCATGCCGATAAACATCCCTCCCTCTACGTTGGAATCCTTATGTTCTTTCTTCAATTTCTCCTATTCCTTAGAATCCCTTCCATACCTAGGCATACATCTAACCCCCAATCTCAATGATTTAGTAACCAAAAACTACATCCCAATGATACAAAAATTGAGAGCTACTCTTAAAATGTGGAAATCCTTTAAGATCTCGTTTTTGGGCAGAATCACTGAAATTAAGATGACACTGCTACCCAAAATATTATACCTTTTCAGAGCACTCCCCATTAGAATCAATAAAACCCTTATCACCACATTCCAATCCGAGATTAACAAATTTGTATGGTCAGACTCCCATCCACGGTTACATATGGGGGCTTCAGCCTCCCAAACTTTTGGCTATATTATTTATCCACCAGGTGGACCCAAATAGCACGATGGCATATTCCGAATTCTAAAATCCCATGGGTGGAGTTTGAGACGGCCTCGATTTTACCATATTCTATTTCAGGTATACTTTGGGGGAACAAAATCCGGATTCCCTCCCTGGCCCCTCGTAATCAAATAGTTGCACATTCATACCAACTATGGAAGCTACACAACCATAAATTGTACCTTACCTCCAAATCCCCCCCACACGCTTCATTCTTGGGCGACCCTAAATTCACCCCTAACACTCGGGAGCCCATAGATCTCACTTGGTGGATAAACAATAACCTGACTTCACTCTCCAAGTTTATAATGGGCACCAATTTTATCTCGTTCCCCACCCTGAAATCAAAATATCATGCCCCAGATTCAGAGTACTGTAATTAACTTCATGTCAAGCAGTTCTTCGATACACATTTCCAGACCCTGAACACACAACCCCCAACCCTTTTCCAGAATCTATGTCTAAATTCACCCAGAAAAAGAGGTTTCATCTCCAAACTGTACTCTAACTTAATTAACAACTTAGAAGTAAACAAACTCCCATACATGATCAAATGGGAACTAGAAGAGAATTTTACATACTCCACAGTCAATTGGAACAATTGTATAAAAAATCTACACGTGTGCACTAAATCCATTTCTATCAAAGAAACGGCCTTGAAACTATTTACAAGATGGTACTATACACCCACCAAACTTCACTCAATTTTCCCCTCGTCCTCCCCGTCTTGCTTCAGAAATTGTAATTCCTTGGGCTAATTTTCTCACATATTTTGGTACTGTGACAAAATTAAAGGGGTTGTACAGTAAAGACAAAAATATTTTCCTCTTAAATTAAAGTCTGACAGTAGCTGATAAAGTAAAAAATAATGTTTTGCATTATAACTAGTTTGATACCTGTTCAAATCAAGCTGTTTTATTCACCTCCGTCACTCCTGAATCGTTATTCTCACTGACTTCCTGGTTTGCGGCGCGCATTCTTTCTTGCTACATGACGACCTAATGGGAACTACAGTTCCCATTAGGCTTAGCCTCCATGCCTGTGAGGGATAAGAGAGCATCTTCATGCAGGGCTGTAGTCATAGGGAGGGGGTGAGCACATTCTGCTTTCCACCATGCAAAACTGCTCAGGTGCTGGTGGAAAGCAAGAAGAGGAGAGACAGGAAATGGCATTTTCAAACCTGGATTACTGTATTTTGGAGGTCAAAAGGAAAAACGAGGTAAGTGATATTTAAATGCTCTAGCTTACAACAATCAATTGATCTAATAAAAAACGAACCTTTAGTGTTCCTTTAAAAGTATCTGGCTACAATTAGAGAAATTTGCCTCCACAATCTCCGACAACAACATTACCTTAACATTACACAACTGCCTTCTTTTTTCCCCAATTAAGGGTCTCTCCACTTGCTATATGAGATTGATACACACTATGGGCCAGATTCAGAGAGCCGTAACTCCTGTCTAACTGGTGTTAGACTGGAGTAATTTCAAATTACGCACGTTTTTTAGCTAGTCGAAAACCTCAAACCATGAATAGATGGCTGCGGGCTTCAATTCAACTGAATTACGTGTTCGTACGCCTTCGGATCTACGCTGCAATAAAATTGCGGCCACTGGGTGGACTTCCCATTTTTTCCGCGTCGGGGTATGCAAATGAGCTTTTGCCGGCGATCCCCGAAATTATGATCTTAATTCGCAATCTCTTACGGCACCTTTAGTCATCTTTTTTTTGCGTAACACTATACCAGCTTTTTGCTGCTCTAATATTAGACAGCCCATGTTAAGTATGGCCGTCGTTCCCGCGTCGAATTTCTACGTTTTCCGACGTCTTTTATTATTTTTTACGTAAGTCGTCCGGGAATAGGAATGTTCGTAAACGACGCTACTCAAACAACGAATGACGTAACAATGTGATTTCGCGCAATGCATGGTGGGAAATTTCTGAACGGAGCATGCGCAGTTCGATCGCCGCGGGGACGCACTTAATTTAAATGCTTCACGCCCCCTAATCGCGTATTTCGATTACGCTGCGAGAAATAGACTACGCCGCCGTAGCGTACGGGAAAAAATCTACCAGAATTCGGTGTAGAGCCTGGTAAAATACGGCAACGTAGAGTATTTCGATTACGCAGCGCAATATTAAGTGTATCTGAATCTGGCCCTATATGCGTAGCCATACATTGGTTGATAGCTTTCCATTGGAAATCACCTACGATACATATTGGTCCACTCAAATCGAGAATTAATAACATTAGCTTAATGGAAAAAATATTTCATACCCTACAAAACACCAGCCACATATATGACAACAAATGGTCTCCCTGGTTTGAACATTCCTCACAGTTCTTTAACCCTATCTAATCTCTTTAACCACTTTAGCCCCGGACCATATTGCTGTCCAAAGACCAGAGCACTTTTTGTGATTCGGCACTGCGTCGCTTTAACTGACAATTGCGCGGTCTTGCGAGGTGGCTATTTTTTGCGCTATAAACAAAAATAGAGCGACTATTTTGAAAAAAATGCAATATTTTTTACATTTTGCTATAATAAAAATCCCCAAAAAGATATAAAAAAACTTTTTTTTCCCTCAGTTTAGGCCGATACGTATTCTTCTACATATTTTTCGTTAAAAAAAAATCGCAATTAGCGTTTATTAATTGGTTTGTGCAAAATTTATAGCGTTTACAAAAAAGGGGGTCATTTTATGGCATTTTTATTATTATTATTCTTTACTAGTAATGGCGGCGATCAGCGTTTTTTTTTCGGTACTGCGATATTATGGCGGCCACATCGGACACTTTTAACACATTTTTGGGACCATTGGCATTTTTATAGCGATCAATGCTATAAAAATGCATTGTATTACTATAAAAATGCCATTGGTGAAGGGGTTAACACTAGGGGGCAGGGAAGGGGTTAAGTGTGGTCCTGGTGTGTTCTAACTGTATGGGGGGGTGGCCTCACTAGGGGAAGTCACTGATCTTCTGTCCATACATTGTATGGACAGAAGATCAGCGTTTCCCCCACTGACAGGAACGAAAGGTATGTGTTTACACACATACCTCCCGTTCCCCGCTCTGTAACGAGCAATCGCGGGTGCCCGGCGGTGATCGTACCTGCCGGGGACGCGCGCGGGACTCGGACGCGCGCCCTATTAGCTGCTACAGGGAGGACGTAGAGCTACGTGCTCCCGCGTAGCAGTGCCACCGTCCCACAGTAATATGACGGCGGGCGGTCGGCAATTAGTTAAACGTCTCATAGACTCATTGTTATTGTTTTATTTCTCCATGATGTTTTCGTTACTCCAGGCCCTAAGCTTTCCTCTAACTTGTTTAACGGATTATGGCCTTCACGAGTTGTCTTATACCCTGTACACCTTCTCTATATATATGTCTTATTTTCTTGGATTTGTACCACCACTTACCTCCAAGTCCAACAATAAAAGTTTGTAAACAAAGAGATGTGAACCATCTCAAAGACAGCAATGGAAATTCGCCCCTCCAGCATGTCGAGCGTCGGGCGTCGGGCGTTTTGTCGCCAAGGTGTGAATAGAGCCTTAGGGTAATGTGACCAAGCTCTTACCTGATTTTGCATGGTAGATATTCTGTGTGAATTTACAGTAAAGTGAGTTTCAGTTTGCACCAAAAGTAGTGTTGTCTAGTTCTTGGGTGCAATGCTCAGCTATATTACCTGGTTACTGGTTGAGTCAAGGAAGCTGTAACTTGACAGAAGCACCCAAACGGGGTGCTAGGCGGTCTGTTACACCTTTAGTTGCAATAAATATTTTTTTATAATAGGGTGACCAGACATCTCCAGCTTCTGGGGACAGCTTTACTCGGTTTGTGTCTGCTTTAAGTGTAGCATCGCCTGCTTTAGAAAGTTACTTAACACTTCATCTGTAGCCCAAGAGCACTGCCTAATCCCCTCATATAGCTTTAACACTGGGCGCCAGGACATGCATGCAGTAGCACTCCACCTTAATGATGTCACTGTACCTACAGATAAATGCACTTTCCAGCCTCCAGGTCTGTGCACACCAGGAGTTCACCCAGGTAGAGGCGCATTGCCGGCGGTATTAACCCTTTTTCGGTCGATAGCGGGGGGTAAACCTGCACTGCTAGCAGCCGAATACCGCCACAATTCTGACTGCTAAAAATAGCGGCGCTTTACCGCCACAGCACCTCCCGCCCCAGTGTGAAAGGGGCCTTAGACATGTCTCTATCGAATGTATCTCTCGAAAAATAAAAAATAAATTTTAAGGGATGCCTGAAATCTGACTTGTATCTTAGGCAGACTTTTGGGAAAATTGGTGAGCCAATCACACAAGCAGGAAATTATGTTTCTGGGGGGGTGGTCAGTACACATTCTGTGTACAAAACAATCCCAGGTAGCCATATTCCAATTGGAATGGGGGTGATAGGGGGCGCTAAATATGCTGATAAATATATGATGTGTTTTTCTACAAATCATAAATACAATACATATAAATAATCATTATTAGTGAATAATATATCCAAAATAGTGAATGAATTTCAACAAAAATGTCTGTATGATACTCAATAACACTGAGTAAAATGTCCGTGCAATTAGAGTGCAAACTGTGCAAAACGAGTCCCAACAGTAAATACTGGATGTGATGCACCCAACAAATATATACATTTCGATTGCTGTGTGTGATAAAAGGTTGTAGATGTAAGACCACCACCTGGAAATAATTATTTGCACCCAAAGTGATCAGATAAAATGGCTCCTTACCGACATGAATGGACTCTTTTATTCAAAAAAGGAGTCATACAGCGCTTTGTCAGAATATATTTCCCCAGCGATCAGGGTTACTCCAGGAGATTATCCAATATTCATAAAAGCCAGAATGAGAGAACCATCATAGCGTGATATTGTTTATTAAAAATGAACAGTTTAAAAACAAGCCAAGTGGCTGCTTACTTTATACAGTGCCCCGATCCCGGCACTGAGGATTTTCAGCACGTAAGATTAGGGAAAGAGCCGGACGTCCGTCGCTGTGGTAGCGCTGTTTGGCTGGCGTGTGTTTCACCGCCGTAAGCCAGTGGACCCGGAAGTGGCGTGGGGATGCGTGACTGGTATGCGCCTCGACATACGTTTCGTAAGATTTCATCATCAGGAAGCGTAACCAGTCACGCTGCATGGCAATATTTACCCAGTGGCTAATTGTGAATGACAGGGAGAGGAACCAATCAAACGAAGCCTCTGTCCCGATATCGCGTTCGATGGATATATACACAATTATTATACAGATTTTTAATTAAAAAATTACGAAATTTAAAACACACCTATCGGGTAGCACATATTGAACCTGCTTTTACCATACAATATGCCAGACGCTACTATATGATACTGGCATATGGATTTAGGTAAACTGCTTGTACCCCTAATAACTTTTGTCCTATACGTATTAATGCTGTTTTGACAAGTACTGAATACTAGTGTTGAGCAGAATATGCCATATTCGATTTCGCGATATATCTCGAATATATAGTCGAATATTCGAGATATATTCGCTAAATACGAATATTCGTGATATATTTTGGAAATGAAATCATTGCGAATTTTCGCTATCGCGAATGCGAATTGCGAATTGCGAATGCGAATGCGAAATTTCGAGAAATGCGGAATGGAGCACTCTGATTGGCTCAGAATATTCATGATATATTACAATATAAAATAATTGCGAATATTCGGCAAATGCGAAAGGAGCACTCTGATTGGCTCAGAATATTCGTGATATATTACAATACACAATAATTGCGAATATTCGGCAAATGCGGAAGGAGCACTCTGATTGGCTCAGAATATTCGTGATATATTACAATACACAATAATTGCGAATATTCGAGAAATGCGGAAGGAGCACTCTGATTGGCTCAGAACATTCGTGATATATTACAATACAAAATAATTGCGAATATTCGAGAAATGCGGAAGAAGCACTCTGATTGGCTCAGAATATTCGTGATATATTACAATATAAAATAATTGCGAATATTCGAGAAATGCGGAAGGAGCACTCTGATTGGCTCAGAATATTCGTGATATATTACAATATAAAATAATTGCGAAATTTCGAGAAATGCGGAATGGAGCACTCTAATTGGCTCAGAATATTTGTGATATATTACAATATAAAATAATTGCGAATATTCGAGAAATGCGGAATGGAGCACTCTGATTGGCTCAGAATATTCGTGATATTTCACAATACAAAATAATTGCAAAATTTCGAGAAATGCGGAATGGAGCACTCTGATTGGCTCAGAATATTTGTGATATATTACAATACAAAATAATCGCGCGATATCGCTATTGCCGAATAATCGCATTGCGATTTTTCGGGAATATAAAATGAGCGCTGCAGCTACTCGGCCCAAGGTCTCTAATCATACCAGGAATGCTTTTAGACGTCGATGGGGATCTCTAGGATGTGATCTGTTCTAAAAAAAAATAGAAAAAATACGAATATTCGAAATAGCGAATATTCGCCGCGATATTCGCGTTATTCGCGAATACTCGAATATGCAATATTCGTAGCGAATATTCGCAATGCGAATATTCGTGAGCAACACTACTGAATACTAGTGGATTCGCGTTTAACAACAATATCTACACTTGATACAATATATTAGCCTAGGACACAGTTATATATTTAAAAAAAAAGGTCTTAATAAAATATTAATATGTGTAAACATATTTTAATAAAATATCAAATGTATGTAAAATAATAATAAAGAATACTCCCACATCCCATATTATTTGTTATTCAAAAAACAATTTAAGTCCAGCTCTATGTTGAGGCCCTGGGGCCGCATGGCACATAGGCGATAGATCCATTGGGTCTCATTTTGGGATACAGCTTTAGTGAGGTCTGTACCTCGCCAATGGCTAGTAACCCTATCTATCCCATAGAAGGTCATTAATCGCGGATTCCTGTTGTGACAAAGGTCAAAGTGTTTTGAAACACTGTGATCAGGATAGCCTTTAATAATATTGGCCACATGCTTGTTAATGCGCACCTTGAGCTCTCTGGTAGTGCTCCCCACATACTGTAGGGAGCATGGGCACTCTATGACATAAGTTACAAACCTTGAATGGCAAGTAATTAGAGGTTTTATTTTAAATTCCTGTTGTGTCACATTAGACTTAAATTGTAGTTTTTTCTTTCCTTGTCTATTTTTCAAGATCTATATCTAGTACAATAATAAAAGCCAGGACTGTATAAAAATGTTAGAGGTTTTTTGGGGGGATCTGGCACATTAGCTGCTACCATTTTTCGTAAGCCAGGGGCCTTTTTATATATAAATTTAGGTTTGGCCGGTAAAACCGTGGCTAAATCAGTGTCTTTTAATAATATTGGCCAAAATTGCTTAAAGATTTTTTCTACACTTTTATACTCTCGGTGAAAACCTGTTAAAAAGGCTGTATCCCCTTGGAATGGCATCCTTGGCTTAGGTGCTAGTATCGTGGATCTATCCATCGCTGTAACCATATTTTTAGTGGATTCAAGGTGTTTACTATTGTACCCTTTTTCTACAAATGTATCCACTAATATATTTGCCTGTGAATCAAATTCTGAGATCTGATCGCAGTTGCGTCTTAGACGCATTAACTGGCCTTTAGGAACACCTCCCAACCATTTGGGGTGATGACAGCTGGAAAGTGAGACATAACCGTTACGATCGGTAGGCTTGAAGAAAGTTTTGGTGCTAATCTGATTGCCTTTTTTGGTCAACGTGAGGTCAAGATAATTAATAGAAACCAAATTAAATTCCGCTGTAAATTTTAGTTCATATTGATTGTTGTTCATTTGCATCAAAAAGGTCTCTAGAAAGGCCAAACTGCCTTCCCAAAACAAAAAAATATCATCAATATACTGTTTGTAGTAGATGAGAGCCTTATTTGTGTCCTTATATATGGTTTCTCCCTCCCACCTATTGAGGACCAGATTAGCCACACTGGGTGCGTATCGGGCCCCCATAACGACTCATTTAATTTGATTATAAAATGTATTCTGTGCCCAGAAATAATTGTTCCCCATAGCCATGTTAAGACCTTGGACTATGAATTTAATTTGAATAGCTTGGAGGTCCGTACCTACCTCCAATGATTCTGTAACTGCTATAATGGCATCAGACTGCTTGATATTTGTATACAAAGATTCCACATCTACTGTTACCAACCACGCATTAACAGTGACACGGACCGTGGATAGGGAGTTTATCAACTGGGTGCTGTCCTTTAAATAGGATAGTCCTTGCGTAACTAATGGTTGGAGGAACATGTCGAGGTACTCGCCCAATCTGGCGTATAGTGATCCGATCCCACTAACTATGGGTCTGCCAGGGGGTTGGGTCTTGTTTTTGTGTATTTTCAGTACTATATACAGTTGTGTTGAAAATTATTCAACCCCCCCAATGCTGTAAAGGGTTTAAGTGAATTTAGTGTACATTTGTAATTGTATTCAGAATGAAATCCTACAAGGAGTTGTTAAAGAACCATATGCAACTAAAATGACATCAATTGGTTTTGTAATACAGTAGTAAATGGTTATTTTGTGAATTCTTCATTTACACAATTATTCAAGCCCTTAAAGACTACTTCTCTGAAGAAAAGAGGTTCATTGAAGTGTTTTCAATCAGGTCTTGAAAACACCTGTGGATGTCAGGGAGCTGCAATAAAGCCTAATAAGCACCAATCAGGCAGCTTTCAAATTACTTTGATACTCGGCTCCTTATAGACATTTACTAGTGTGGTTACAAACAGGGTGAAGTCAAGGGAATGGTCCAGGAAGACAAGAGAAGAAGTGATTACTCTTCACAGGAAGGGCAATGGCTATAAGAAGATTGCAAAGATGTTAAACATACCAAGAGACACCATAGGAAGCATCATTCGCAAATTAAAGGCAAAGGGCACTGTTGAAACGCTACCTGGTCGTGGCAGAAAGAAGATGCTGACTTCGACTGCTGTGCACTACCTGAAGCGTAGAGTGGAGAAAAGTCCCCTTGTGACTGCTGAGGAACTGAGAAAAGATTTGTCAGATGTGGGTACTGAAGTTTCTGCTAAGACAATACGGCTCGCACTGCATAATGAAGGCCTCCATGCCAGAACTCCCAGGCGCACCCACTTGCTGTCTTCAAAGAATAAGAAGATTCAACTGCAGTATGCAAAATTCATGTGGACAAACCACAGAAGTTTTGGGATTGTGTTCTCTGGACTGATGAAACAAAATTAGAAGTGTTTGGGCCCATGGATCAACCTTATGTTTGGAGGAGGAAGAACAAGGCCTATGATGAAAAGAACACCTTGCCTACTGTGAAACATGGCGGGGGGTCAATCATGCTTTGGGGATGTTTTGCTTCTGCAGGTACAGGGAAGCTTCAGCGTCTGCAAGGTACCATGAATTCTCTTCAGTAACAGGAGATAGTGGATAACAATGTGATGCAGTCCGTCACAAACCTGAGGCTTGGGAGACGTTGGACCTTTAAACAGGACAATGATCCCAAGCATACCTCCAAGTCCACTAGAGCATGGTTGCAGATTAAAGGCTGGAATATTTTGGAGTGGCCATCGCAGTCACCAGACTTAAATCCGATTGAGAAACTCTGGTGCAGTTGCAGTGCGCAAGCCTAAGAATGTGACTGAGCTGGAGGCTTTTGCCCATGACGAATGGGCGAAGATACCCGTAGATCGCTGCAAGACACTTGTGTCAAGCTATGCTTCAAGTTTAAAAGCTGTTCTAACTGTAAAAGGATGTTGTACTAAGTACTAAGATTGAATGTCAATTGGGGGTTGAATAAAACTGATAATGATGTGAGCACAGAAAAGACATTTGTGGTTATTTCATTATAAATGTTATGTTATATTTGTCTGACCTACACGTGCCTCTTTGATTTAATTGTAAGCATGATGACAGGATGATCAAAATCAGTGTCAAACTGGGCAAAACAATACATTTCAGTGGGGGTTGAATAATTTTGAATACAACTGTAAAGCATTGGAGTGCGTGGTACATCAGGCACAAGATATAATGCCTCTTTGGGGGTAAGAATGGTGTTGGAAACTCACTCCTTTACCCATGCTGTTAGTTCCCCTTTGAGTCTAGAGAGAGGATCTCCTGATAGAGGCAAATATGTGTCAGTATCATCCAACAGACGTTGAACTTCTTTATAGGAAACTCCCTCCTTTACCCATGCTGTTAGTTCCCCTTTGAGTCTAGAGAGAGGATCTCCTGATAGAGGCAAATATGTGTCAGTATCATCCAACATCTTCTTTATAGTAGTTTTCTTTCGTAAGCACTACTACCCCACCCCCTTTGTCCGCTGTGCGGACCACTATATTTTTATTCTCTTCCAGTTTTTTAATACCTTCCCTTAGTAGCCTATTAGGCCTAGGGTGATTGGTTTCTAAAGATTTAATCTCTTCCTGAACCATGTTTCTAAATACTTGCACATGATGATGTGTGCCCTTCTTGGGATTGAAGGTGGAATTGTTTCTCAGAGTCGTATGTTGGTATATTGTGGCGTCTGATGTGTTCATATAAGGAGTTTGTTGTGCAAAATGTTTTTTGATATTTAATTTTCTTATAAATTTCTCCACATCAACAAATACCTCAAATTTGTCAATGTGTTTGTCTGGCGCAAATTTCATACCTTTCGAGAGTACCTCCAATTCTGCATTGGTAAAGTCAATTCCCGCTAGGTTGAAAATGCCCTCATTCAATCGTCTCGTGGCCTTTTTCTTTCGGGTTCCCCCTCTCTTGCCACTTTTCCTGTATTTTTTGGGGGGTAGTGATGTATGGGGCTGGCAATTTTGTAGGGTTCTTTCCAGCCTCTCCATCCCCCCCCCCTGTGCCTGGTTATTTTGTTAGTATGATGATCGCCCTCTATGATTGCCTCTATAGTGTCAACGAGGTGGTCTGGGCATGTAATGACTGGGGCCCTGATTATAATGATAATAGTCACCATCCCCTACCTTATCATCTAATGGGGCATATCGATTGTAAGTGGGTGCACCATAAGTAGGGTATGAATCGTATACTGGGGGATGGTAGGGAGTGTGATTAGTAGATTGTGAATTCTTATCTCCTAATGGATAAGAACCTTTGGTTTTTATGGGCCCTTTAGCATGTTTTTTGGGAGTATTGGTGGTTGTAGTAGGTTTATTCGTGGCCTGGGTAGTCCCTTTGCGCACTTCTTTTTCTTTCTCTACTGGTGTCACTTTGGATCTTTTATAATCTTTTATTCTTTTATTTTATAATCAAATTAAAGGAGTCGCCATGGGGGCCCGATACGCACCCAGTGGGGCTAATCTGGTCCTCAATAGGTGGGAGGGAGAAATCATATATAAGGACACAAATAAGGCTCTCATCTACTACAAACGGTATATTGATGATATTATTTTGTTTTGGGAAGGCAGTTTGGCCTCTCTAGAGACCTTTTTGATGCAAATGAACAACAATCAATATGAACTAAAATTTACAGCGGAATTTAATTTGGTTTCTATTAATTATCTTGACCTCACGTTGACCAAAAAAGGCAATCAGATTAGCACCAAAACTTTCTTCAAGCCTACCGATCGTAACAGTTATGTCTCACTTTCCAGCTGTCATTTAGCCACGGTTTTACCGGCCAAACCTAAATTTATATATAAAAAGGCCCCTGGCTTAAGAAATATGGTAGCGGCTAATGTGCCAGATCCCCCCAAAAACCTCTAACATTTTTAGACAGCCCTGGCTTTTATTATTGTAGTAGATGTAGATCCTGCAAAATGTCCAATAGACAAGGAAAGAAAAAACTACAATTTAAGTCTAATGTGACACAACAAGAAATTAAAATAAAACCTCTAATTACTTGCCATTCAAGGTTTGTAACTTATGTCATAGAGTGCCCATGCTCCCTACAGTATGTGGAGCGCACCACCAGAGAGCTCAAGGTGCGCATTAACGAGCATGTGGCCAATATTATTAAAGGCTATCCTGATCACAGTGTTTCAAAACACTTTGACTTTTGTCACAACAGGAATCTACGATTAATGACCTTCTATGGGATAAATAGGGTTACTAGCCATTGGCGAGGTATAGACCTCACTAAAGCTGTATCCCAAAATGAGACCCAATAGATCTATCGCCTATGTGCCATGCGGCCCCAGGGCCTCAACATAGAGCTGGACTTAAATTGTTTTTTGAATAACAAATAATATGGGATGTGGGAGTATTCTTTATTATTATTTTACATACATTTGATATTTTATTAAAATATGTTTACACATATTAACCCCCTTGACGGTATCCCCGAGCGTGACTCGGGTTTGGTTTTTTCTGTTGCGATCGGTATCCGCGAGTCACGCTCGGGGTGGATGTGCAGAGCCAGCGCCAGCGGCAGCGGAGTTCCTTACCTTCTCCAGGCGATCCAGCGATGATCTCTCATTGCTGTGATCGCCGCCGAGATCCCCCGCGCCGTCCACCGGTCATCTGACTTCCTGGTTCCGTTCCCTGCACCGCAATGGTGCATGGGAGCGGAACCGAGAGGGAAATTCAAATGTATGCACAAACACAAACACATAAAAAGGAGGTGATACAATGTAATCTGAGAGGATTACACTGTATCACCTTGGAATCTGACACAGTGCCCTTTCAGTGCCCCTTGCCATTGTCATTTGTGACAAATAAAACCTTTCAAAACCCTTTGAAAATGGCATCTAAAAAGCGCTGTCCTATGAATGCGCTTTTTGATCTGCTGAGCGACAGCGACAGCGGCAGCGAAACGGAGTTTATCGCAGAACAGAGCGACAGTGAGTCGTGGGGCGATTTGTCATCCGGCTCTGACACCGACACTGATGCAGAAAGTGACAACGCCGATGATCCTGCACCTGACATAAGTGATGTGCGCACTTGGTGCGCTATAGACAGCGATGCGGACCAGGCAGCGCCCCCGAGGTTCCGATTCACTGGATCTCCTGGGATGAAGGTTGATGTGGAGAGGGACAACCCTCTGGCGTACCTGAAACTTTTTCTTTCTGAGGAGGTAATTTTAAAAATTCTGACAGAGACCAATCGATACCACAATCAGCAATCTGCCACGCTGCGTGGCAGATTTTCCAGATCCAGAAAATGGGAACCTGTCACTAAAGAGGACATCTGGAACTTTCTAGGACTCATCATCCTTCAAGGGGTGGTGGGCAAACCGCTCCAGAAATGGTACTGGACCACCAACAAGATGCTGGCCACGCCATTTTTTGGGACTGTGATGTCTGAGTATCGTTTTTCACTGATTATGAAAAACTTACACTTCGCCAACAACGAAGAGTTTGATGAGGCCACGCATCCTGCGCCCAAGCTCAAAAAAATCTGGGAGGTGTACCAGATGATTGGCGCCAACTTCCAGCGGACCTACGTGCCAGAAAGGGATGTCAGTGTGGAGGAAAGTCTGATGGCCTACAAGGGACGCCTGAGCTGGATCCAATTTATTGCGTCCAACAGGGCGCGCTTTGGCATAAAGTTTTATATGCTATGTGAATCTACCACGGGATATATTTGGAATGCGGTAATTTACACCGGGAAAGGTACAAAGTTCGATCCCAAGTATAACCGCTATGGGATGGCCACATCGTCAGTCCTTTCACTGCTGGACCCATTACTGAACCAGGGATATTGCGTGACAACAGACAATTTTTATACATCACCGGAACTTTATGAGGTTCTGCTCCTCAACAAAACGGATGGGTATGGTACAGTGAGGCCAAACCGGCGTGACATGCCATCTACGTTTGGCAAGAAGAAATTAAAAAAAGGAGAGATGGTTGCCTTCCAAAAGGGAAAAATGATGGCAATGAGATGGAGAGACAAAAAGGACGTGTGTGTCATGAGCACCATGCACAGCACCTCCACTACCATGGTCCGCACAAAACACGGAAAAGATGTGGTGAAGCCACAAGTAGTGATCGACTACAATCACACGATGGGGGGTGTCGACCGAGCCGATCAGGCAATGACATTTTACCCAGCGATGCGCAAACAACAAAAAAAGTACTACAAAAAGATTTTCAGACATCTCCTTGAACAATGTCTTTGGAACGCCTATATTCTTTATAAGGCAAACACGAACACACCTCTGTTTCATTGCGACTTTATATGGAAGCTGGCTGAGCAAATTTTTATCAACTACCCAACGCCATCAGTGTCTGCTAACAGACCCGGACGACGCTCTGTTGACGTTGGCAATCCAGAGCGCCTGACAGGTCGTCATTTTTTAGACTTTGTACCGCCAACCGCACGAAAGTTAGCGCCTACCAGGATGTGCGCCGTTTGCTGTTCCAAGAAGGATGGAAATGGAAAAAAAATCCGAGAGGAAACCAGGTACTATTGCCCAGATTGCAACGTCGGACTTTGTCTAGTTCCATGTTTCAAACTTTTTCACACCCAGGATGTGTATTAAATTTCTTTGTTTGACTAATTTCTTTATTTTTCTTTGCATTATTGAATAAAATTATATTATTTATCAGATTATAATTCATGTGTTTGTGTTTTCAATTTATCACATCTGGAATGTCTACTAGAGTCTTGTTTTGGTCAGGTTTAAGTAAGTAATTACTAAGAATTGCAGGCCTATAATACATATCACCAAATTTCCATGCAAAATAATTGTACCGCTTTTGGTACTGTAAGCTGGGGATAGGTAGCGGGTACAAAAGCTCCCTGGGATGAGCCAGCACAGATACCAAAGTCCATCGGATCAGTGAACAACAGTGGGATGTTTATTGGTGCTATACAAAGTCTATTTACAGGTGCTGTACAGTGTGCAGAAAACAAAACAAAAATAGTCAAACAAACACCTAGCCGTGTCTCGGCTCTAACTACACGTTAAGCAGGTCCTAACTCCTAAGCTAAACAAGCCTACCGCTTGTTAGCTCAAACACACACTTCTCACCAGTTTTCCAGCAGCCTCCTTGCTCTCACAGATTCACACTGTTTCCCAGGACAGAGCAATGGCTGATAGCTCAGGTGAGCTTAAATTGGCCTGGGGGAGAGGGCCAACACCTGACCTGGATCAGGGATCAGAGATCCCTGAACGTGTAAGAGAGGAGCCTGGGAGAGGTATAAACCCCGAACTGGACTTTCCCAGGCTCTCTCTGGGACGCTCTGCTACACACCCTCCCCTCTTGTTTCAACCCCAGGGTTGGAACACCTGTAGCCCAACAGGAGTGAACACGGGACAGGGCATCTACATTCCCCATCTCAACACCTGGCCTGTGTTTTACCGAAAAGGAATAATCCTGGAGGGCCAAAAACCACCGATTCACCCGCCTATTAGTCTCCTTCTTTTGGGCCATCCATTTCAGGGGAGCATGGTCAGTTATTAACTCAAACTGGCGCCCTAACAGGTAGTACCTGAGCGCGTCCACGGCCCACTTTATGGCTAAACATTCCTTTTCAATGACTGCATATTTTTTCTCATGATCATTGAGCTTTCTGCTTAGGTAGACCACAGGGTGTTCTTCCCCATTGTATACCTGTGATAGTACTGCCCCGATACCTACATCAGAGGCATCTGTCTGAACCAAAAAATCTTTGGAGAAATCGGGGGAGTATAGCACTGGCTGTGCACAAAGAGCCTTCTTCAGGACTTGGAAAGATTTTTCTGCTACTGGGGACCATTTTATCATTACTGAGTCTTTCCCTTTCGTCAGGTCTGTCAGTGGGGCAGCTATAGTGGCAAAATTTGGAATAAACCTTCTATAATACCCCGCAATGCCAAGAAAGGCCCTGACCTGCTTCTTGTTTGCAGGACGTGGCCACTCCTGGATGGCTTCTACTTTATTCACTTGGGGTTTAATAACTCCACGGCCAATAGTGTAGCCCAAATACTTGGCTTCCTCCAAACCAATGGCACATTTTTTGGGATTTGCCGTAAAACCTTCCTTGAAGAGGGAATCAAGGACAGCTTGGACACGGGGCAAGTGAGACTCCCAGTCAGTGCTATGCACCACTATGTCATCTAAATAAGCTGCAGCATACTGCTGGTGCGGTCTTAGGGTCCTGTCCATGGCCCTCTGAAAGGTTGCAGGGGCATTTTGCAACCCAAAAGGCATTTTCTTATACTGGAATGACCCCTCCGGGGTCACAAACGCAGTCTTTTCTTTGGCACTATTAGTCAGGGGTATTTGCCAATATCCTTTGGTCAAGTCCAAAGTGGTCAGATAACGGGCCTTGCCCAGTCGGTCTATAAGTTCATCTACCCTGGGCATCGGGTACGTTTCAAACTTTGTTACTGCATTGAGCTTTCTGAAGTCGTTACAAAACCTCCAAGTGCCATCCGGTTTTGGGACCAACACGATGGGGCTAGACCAGTCACTATTGGATTCCTCAATGACATCTAGTTCCAACATCCTTCTAACTTCATCACTGATGTCCTTTCTCCTCGCTTCAGGAATTCGGTATGGTTTGAGCTTGACACGGACCCCAGGTTCAGTAACAATATCATGCTGAACCGCTGAAGTCGTGCCAGGCAACTCTGAAAATTTCTCTCTATTCCTTATTAGGAACTCTCTAGCTTCCTGTTTTTGGGAATATGACAGGGTGTCTGGAATCGTGACCTCAGGGATCAGAGGGGATTCAGTACCCTTAGGCGTTACCGGTAGGGACCTCGCAGTTAACGCCAGTCTATCCTTCCATGGCTTTAACAGGTTCACGTGGTAAATCTGTTCGGGCTTCCTTTTACCTGGTTGATACACCTTGTAATTGACTTCCCCAACTCTTTCAATGACTTCAAAGGGGCCCTGCCATTTAGCCAGGAACTTGCTCTCAACAGTGGGAACTAAAACGAGGACCCTGTCACCCGGTGAGAAAACACGGAGTTGGGCCCCCCGGTTGTATATTCTCTGTTGGGCTGCTTGAGCCTGTAGTAAATGTTCTTTCACCACTGGTATTACGGCTGCAATCCTGTCCTGCATTTGAGCGATATGCTCAATTACACTTTTGTGGGGTGTCTGTTCCCCCTCCCAAGTTTCCTTGGCTATGTCCAAGAGTCCTCTAGGGTGTCTCCCATAAAGCAACTCAAATGGGGAGTACCCTGTAGAGGACTGGGGAACCTCCCTGATAGCAAACATCAGGTAAGGTATCAGGAAGTCCCAGTCTTTCCCATCTTTGTCAACAACCTTTTTTAACATGCCCTTTAACGTCTTATTGAAACGTTCCACCAAGCCATCCGTTTGCGGATGATACACAGAGGTTCGCAACTGCGTCACCTTAAATAACTTGCACAGCTCCCTAGTTATCCGTGACATAAATGGGGTACCCTGGTCTGTAAGGATTTCTTTAGGGATGCCAACCCGACTGAACACCATAAACAGCTCTTTGGCAATGTTTTTAGCAGACGCGGCGCGTAAGGGAACAGCCTCAGGATAACGGGTAGCGTAATCCATCATCACAAGGATATGCTGATGACCACGGGCGGATTTGGGGAGCGGACCCACAAGGTCCATGGCAATCCTCTCGAAGGGCACTTCAATAATGGGCAAGGGCACTAAAGGACTTCGGAAGTGGGGCTGGGGGGCTGACATCTGACACACCGGACAGGATTGACAATAATTTTCAATATTTTTCTGTATCCCAGGCCAGTAAAACCTGCGCAACACTCTTTCAGTGGTTTTCTCAACCCCTAAATGGCCTCCTAGCAAGTGCCCATGGGCAAGTTCCAACACCACCCTTCTGTAAGGCTTGGGGACCACCAATTGTTCAGTAACTTCATCATTCTTTTTACATACACGATACAGTAAATCATCATTGCTGCTGAAATAAGGAAAACAGGGCCTATCCCCTGGTTCAACAGGTACATCATTAATCACCATTACATTTTCCCAGGCCCTGGCAAGGGTGGGGTCTTTTCTCTGCTCAGTACCAAAATTTTCCTTGTGCACATTAAGGTCAGTAAACTCCAACATAGGCTCCGAGTCGGCAGACGGCTGTCCGGCTCTACTCGTTGTGGGGACTTCCTCAGGCTCCTCCAGCTCCCCTGCCATAACCGAGAAAGGAAAACTCGGAGAGCCCTGAGATGAGTCCCCTGAACCCACAATATCGGAAGTAGCCAGGAGCTCTGGCTCTGCGACTGAGTTAGGTACTGCCACCGGGTCGGGACGATCCCACAGCTCCCAAAACTTAGGGAAGTCCCTACCAATGATGGCCTCATGCACCAAGTGGGGCACAAGTCCGACCGCATGGGACACCGTACCTAAGCCAGTTTTAAACTGAACTGTGGCTATAGGATACTCCCGGGTATCCCCATGTACACAGATCACAGCAACTTTTTTTTCATGAAAATTCACAGTTTTAACTATCTCAGCTGTAACCAAAGTAACTAGACTTCCAGAGTCCAGTAAGGCCGTAATAGGCTTATCATTAACAGTCATGTGATACATGTGTTTCCCCACATTTGGCACTGCAGCGCATGAAACAGCAGCAAACATAGACTGCCTTCTAATAGACAGATCACACTGCATTGGTTCATCAGTCAAAGGACAATTTGCTGCAACATGTCCCAGCTCTTGGCAACGAAAACACCTGATGTTTCCCCAAGTTGGTTTGCTGACAGGCAGTGGTTTCCCTTGCTTGGGACGCCAAACTTCAGTCCTGGCACCAAAGATCCTCCCCCCTATTTCCTTGCCATGCTTACCACCCACTTCCCCTGGAACAGTCTTACCGGTTGCCTGGGGAGACCGTGGCTTTGGGTGGAAAGTCTGTGCGGCTGTTGGGGTGGTGACCAGGTTCTCTGCAGCAAAGTACCTTTCGACTAGTTCCACCAAGTTATCTGCCGACTTGGGGTCCCCTTGACTCACCCACCTCTGCAGGGGAATTGGGAGTGACCTCAGGAACTGGTCCATGACCACACGCTCCACTATTTGTGGCGCAGACAGGGACTCCGGCTGTAGCCATTTTCTCACCAGGTGGATTAGGTCGAACATCTGCGATCTTGGGGGCCTCTCAATTTGGAAGAACCAGCTGTGGACCCGTTGGGCTCGAACGGCCAAGGTGACACCGAGTCGCGCCAGAATTTCCTGCTTGACCTTTTCATAGTCTCCCGCTTCTGCCGACTCCAGATCATAGTAGGCCTTCTGCGATTCACCAGAAAGTAAGGGGGCGATCAGTCCTGCCCACTTGGTTTTAGGCCAATCTTCCCTCTCAGCAGTCCGTTCAAATATTAGCAGGAAGGCCTCTGGATCATCATCCGTAGTCATTTTTGACAGAAAGCGAGCCACATGGATGGCTGAAGGCTTGTCTCTAATATCCTTGATTTCCGCAGGTGCCCACTGTGCTAGCGTTTCTGCAACTTTAGTCAGGGTTTTCCTATCCGCTTCTGCAGCAGTGGCAAGCTGTTCAAACAGCCTCTGCGATTGCTCCTGTACAGCACTAATCTGCCTCTGCGATTGCTCCTGTGCGATAGCGTTGGCTTGCTGCAGCGCAACATTAGTTTGCTGTTGTGCAGCGTTTGCTTGCTGTTGTGCAGCATTGAATAGCACCATTTGTTTGAGGATTTCCTCCATGTTGTCACTTTAGGTACTGGCTTTTTAAATAGTAACTTACTATTGCTGATCGCAGCCTCCACCATATGTAAGCTGGGGATAGGTAGCGGGTACAAAAGCTCCCTGGGATGAGCCAGCACAGATACCAAGGTCCATCGGATCAGTGAACAACAGTGGGATGTTTATTGGTGCTATACAAAGTCTATTTACAGATGCTGTACAGTGTGCAGAAAACAAAACAAAAATAGTCAAACAAACACCTAGCCGTGTCTCGGCTCTAACTACACGTTAAGCAGGTCCTAACTCCTAAGCTAAACAAGCCTACCGCTTGTTAGCTCAAACACACACTTCTCACCAGTTTTCCAGCAGCCTCCTTGCTCTCACAGATTCACACTGTTTCCCAGGACAGAGCAATGGCTGATAGCTCAGGTGAGCTTAAATTGGCCTGGGGGAGAGGGCCAACACCTGACCTGGATCAGGGATCAGAGATCCCTGAACGTGTAAGAGAGGAGCCTGGGAGAGGTATAAACCCCGAACTGGACTTTCCCAGGCTCTCTCTGGGACGCTCTGCTACAGTACGTAATTCCAGACAGAATCATACCGCCAGGGAGGTTAATATTTTATTAAGACCTTTTTTTAAAAATATATAACTGTGTCCTAGGTTAATACATTGTATCAAGTGTGGATATTGTTGTTACACGCGAATCCACTAGTATTGAGTACTTGTAAAAACATCATTAATACTTATAGGACAAAAGTTATTAGGGGTACAAGCAGTTTACCTAAATCCATATGCCGGGGCGTGGTCTGGCCGGGCACGGAGATGGCAGCTTGAACGGGGAGCTCCCACAGCCACGGACTTACAGCGGTAACAATTAGCATCGGTAAGAGGACCGATCACCCCGACTATACAGAAAACCATCCCTAGACCTCAGGGAATCTTTTGATACCACTCCCAATCCTCAAGGAGGATTTGTTGAAGAGCTATCGCTGTTTGAAATTTTGGTCCCGCTCCCACAATGACTGACTCGATCGGATTCCCTATGGGGATAACTGAAGCCCAAAACACTGGCACTGTTCCGACTCCCCAAAATGGCGATCAGGGCATAAATACCCAAAAGGATTGGACACAGGCCCCCAGCCTTAATGACCTTCTCTCGGTGGCGGCAGATATAAAATCTACCCTCACAGCTGCCATTGCAGAGTTGAGCATGGACGTACGCGCAGTTACAACGCGCGTACAAGAAGTAGAAAAAATAACTGCGCAACAGGGAGCAGCACTGCGCCACATCAACAACAAAACTGATAATAATACACTGCGTCTTCGGGAAATGAATCGCCAATTAGAAGAATTAGAGAACCGCAGCAGACGCCATAACGTAAGAGTTAGAGGACTACCTGAATCGGTGGAAATAGATCAACTTACACCAGTAATTTCTGGAATTTTTAATAACTTGCTGGGTCGCCCCCCACTGACTAATATCAAAATGGAGCGTATACACAGGGCACTCAGACCGAGAGGCAAACCAACAGATCCCCCCAGGGACGTAATTTGCCACATAGATGACTTCCAACTCAAAGAGGGAATCCTCAGGAATGCTAAGCTGAGATCTAAATTCTCTCATGAGGGGCATCCCATTTCATTTTTCCAAGATTTGTCCCCTATCACCCTGCAAAATAGAAGAGACCTAAGACCCTTACTGGACAAACTGCGCGATAAAGGAATCCTATACAAATGGAAATTTCCATTCGGTCTACAGGCCACCTATCAGGGTCACACAGCAATTTTGAGAGTCCCGGAAGAACTTCAATCTTTCTGCAAAACGATGGACTTGCAGCTGATAGATCTCCCTAATTGGTATGCCGAATTTCGTATCATAATCCCTACAAAAAATAACCCTAAAATTGACTCAATGGAAATAACTCAATCGCGATCCCGGAGACGACGATCCCAATCGAATGATGGCCAATCAACATCCTTTGCTGGTCCGGATTCAATCCCTCATTTGACTTCGTCACCGAAAGCTAGGAAATCAAGGAAGGAATACTGACTTACTATTTAAGTGTTTGTTTCCCTCCAGTATTTCACCAGACCTCTTTCCTTTTTCCTTTCTTTTTATTTTTTAATTTATCTATTCTCTATTTTTCATCCAGAGAATAGTGGTGAGTGAAAGATTTATAATTAGTTTAAATGTTATCTCAAATAATATGAGGTATTTTAAAATGAAGATAGCCTTAACTCTTTTAAATTGCTTATAGCTATCCATTTACTAGGTCTGATAAATAAGTTTAATGTTACCTATTTTGATCCAGTTTAGGAAAACTCAATTGTACCCATTGTGGAGATTATGCGACTTATTTACAAAACAGCTAAAGTATATAGTGGTGACAAGGAAGTTTGATACCAAAAACATAGTCGTATTATCTACACAATCTCACTTTTTTTTTTTCTTTGTTTTGACTATTTGAAAACTTGTGGTTCTACAACGTTAACAATGTATCCGCTTTATTTACAAACAACTAAGCAACAGACACATCTGTGGCTGTGGGTAGACGGGTAGTTTTGGTTGATACTTTTGTGCTCGGTTTTTCTTTTCATCCCCCAAGTAGCAATTATCTCTGTCTATTGTTTTTCCTTTCTGGGTTAGGACAGAGAAACATTGCTACACCTGATTTTTTTTTTCTTTTAACCTTTCCTCCAGTGGGAGGATTTCTGGTTAATTTGTTTCATATTTTTCTTTATTTTTCACCCCTTTGTTTGGCTTTTGTAAAGTTTTACTACTTATTACCGTAGTGAGATACATTTTCTCACCCCCTATATTATTCATCCTTCCCTCTTTTCCCCCTCCAATTCCCTGACTCATCTGAACTTTACTATCTCATCTTCCTTAGACTTTGAAAATGTCTTCCTCCACTGGCAGTGTGGTTATCGCACAGCATAAAATTAAATTGTACTCTATTAACACAAAAGGCCTTAATATACCTGAGAAGAGGTCTAAATTATTGTTATTGCTTAAAAAGTCTACATCTGATATAGTATTTCTGCAGGAAACGCATTTTAGAACGGATAACTACCCCACGTTTACAGATAAGAAATTCTCTCATATGTTTCACGCAACAAACCCAGATTCCAAGAGCAAAGGCGCTTCTATCCTGATATCGAAACACTGTCCCATCCAAATTTCGGACACTAAAATAGACACAGAGGGCAGATACGTATTCATAAAGGGCACACTTTACAACAGACCAATAACTTTGGGTAATGTTTACGCCCCCAACAGATTACAAGCCGCATTCTTTACGAATGTGATAGACTCCCTTGAAGCTTTTGCTGCTGGAATGATTATACTAGGTGGTGACTTTAATCTAGCTCTCAATCCCCTTCTTGACACTTCATCTGGCAATTCCAAGACACCGTACAAGACACTGAATTTAATCAGACAATTATTCCATCGTCTTTCCCTACATGATTCCTGGCGCACTCTAAACCCTTCCTCAAAAGACTATACCTTCTACTCCCCCCCCCACAATATGTACTCCAGATTGGACTACTTTTTCGTCACCCAAGCTGACTTGGAATCATTAATTAGCACTTCTATTGATCCTATGGTTTTGTCGGATCACAACCCGATCTCTATATGTTTAACATTTGATGACAAACCTACCCTACGGAAGCCTTGGAGGTTAGACAACTCATTACTTGCCGACACACACATTACCCAAAAAATTGATTCTTTGCTTTCTTTTTACTTCAAGGAAAACTCGACTGATGATATACATCTCCCAACTACGTGGCTAGCCCATAAATGTGTGGTTAGGGGAGAGTTTATTTCCTTGATGGCTAAAAGAAATAAAGATAGACGAGAACTTATTAAAGCTTTAACGGACCGAATAGAAATCTTAGAAAAAGCACACAAACAATCTCTTGCTACTGATGTTCTTTCTGAACTTTCCAAAACCCGAATGGAATTGCTTGAAATCTTGGAAAAAAAAATTAGAAGAAATAAAGTCTATTCACAAAAATTCTTCTATGAATACGGCAACAAAACCGGTAGGCTTTTGGCTAATTCCCTAAATGCATCTCAAAGAAAATTCGACAATATTCACTCTATAATTGATGCTAAAGGAAATAAACTCACAAGTACTTCCGATATTGCCAAGCAATTCCAATTATATTTCTCCAATTTATACAATATTAAGACCAAGGGTCCAGATAAGGGAACTCAATCCAGAAAAGACTTAATTGCTGATTTCCTCAAAACCTACAGCCCCAATCCAATTGACCCGGACATAGCAAAAGACTTGGACAGACCACTGGACATTTCTGAGGCCCTTGCCGCTCTTCATCAACTTAATACAGGTAAAAGTCCTGGCCCTGACGGTTTTTCTGTCAACTATTACAAGACGTTTAAGGATACCCTAATCCCCCACTTTATATCTACTTTTAATTCTACGCCAGCCCAATGGACATCTTCTACTGATCTTCTTGAAGCTCACGTAGTAATGATTCCCAAACCCAATAAGGACAGAAATAATGTATCTAATTACAGGCCCATATCTCTCCTAAATGTGGATATTAAGTTATACGCAAAAATTTTAGCAAATCGCCTTCTACCCCTTTTAAAAGATTTGATTTCATTAGACCAAGTGGGTTTTACCCCGGGTAGGGAGGCCAGGGATAATACCATTAAAGCCCTATGCATTCAAAATTGGCTCCTTGAGTCGGGTTTTCCGGGATTCATGCTCTCCCTGGACGCAGAGAAAGCCTTCGACAGGATTGCCTGGGATTACATGCACGCAGCTTTGGAATCTTTAGGGCTCCAGGACCGTATGCTACAATTTATTAACCTTCTATACTCATCACCAACTGCAAAAATCAAAATTAATGGACACCTGTCGGAGGCTTTCTCTGTATCGAATGGAACCCGCCAGGGATGCCCACTTTCACCAATTATTTTTATTTTAATATTAGAACCACTTCTTCGTAGACTCCGTGCCAACCAGGACATAGTGGGTATCACAATAAGGGACAAGCAATACAAGGTAGCAGCATTCGCAGATGATGTACTGTTATTTCTAACAAATCCCATAATCACACTTCCTAATTTATTGAAAGATTTTTCGATGTTTGGGGATATATCTAATTTAAAAATAAATTTAGCAAAATCCAGAGCACTTAATGTCTCATTACCCATCGATACGGTGGCACTATGTAAACAGAACTTCCTTTTTATTTGGGTGGACAAAACATTATCCTATTTGGGAGTCAATTTATCATCCAAAATTGAAGACTTATACAATAACAATTTTTTACCCTTATTAAATACGATTCGATCAGACTTACAGAGATGGGATAAGGGAATGTTTTCATGGTTCGGTCGGGCGAATATTCTAAAAATGAATGTTTTACCCAGATTCTTGTACTTGTTCCAGACCCTCCCTATTTCCATTCCGGGATCTTTTTTCAAATCTTTTAGACGTATCTGCATGAGTTTTATATGGGATGGCAAACAACCAAGAATTAAATGGGATAAATTAGTCACACCAAAACTCTTGGGAGGTATTGGGGTCCCAGACTTGCGCAAATATTATTGGGCAAGTCACTTATCCAGGATAGTAGATTGGCATGTACATACCCATTCCAAAGATTGGATAAGACTAGAGGAAAATTCTTGCCTCTTATCAATACCCATAAGACACATACCATGGACCATACCAAAAAAGATCCCACGTAGCGCCAAATCACACCCAGTGACAGGTTCATCCCTGAAAGTCTTTAGATTTTTGAACAAATCAATTAACTTATCCTCGATTTATGGACCATTAACTCCAATCACGCCCAGTCTTGAGATACCTCTCCCAGAATTTAACGCGACCCGCGCTGACAATCCTCCAGCATTAACTCTTAGGGCAGCAGACTTCTTTGAAAATCATTCCCCCATTTCTCTTGAATCTTTTAGACCAGCGAACTCTGACTACAATATTTCGGATTTTAGTTTTCACAAAATCACTGGGTTTCTTACTAAAAAGAATCCCATAGGTGGATGGAATAGGCCTAAAACGAGGTTTGAAAATATTTGTCTCAGGGATTCCCCTCAGAAGCACCTGATCTCTCTTATGTACGCCCTTCTAAACTCGAACATTGATACTCAGGTGGATAGTATTAATCTCAAATGGGAATTGGAGCTCCAGGTTTCCATATCACATGACCAATGGGCAACCATATTCAGAAGAATACATAAAGGCTCATTAAATGTCCTAACTCAGGAAAATAGCTACAAAATTTATTTGAGATGGTACAGAACCCCTTCAATTATCAATAAATTCAATCCAGAAACCTCACCCTTGTGCTGGAGATGTAGTAAGGCACCTGGTACTCTATTGCATATATGGTGGGAATGCTCTGCAATAACACATTTTTGGAAAGAAGTCCATAGACTGATCACTCAAATTACCACTTTCACTCCGGACTTCACCCCCGGACAATACTTGCTACACCTTTCCAGCCTCTCCCATTCCACTTATAAGAACACCATCCTCATACATTTGATTAATGCAGCGAGATTATGTGTCCCAATCAAATGGAAGCAGTCACTCCCACCGACCATTGTAGATTGGATTCGCAGAGTAAATCACATTGCCAGCATGGAGGAATTAATTCACCAATCTAGGGACTCAACTGAAATTCACTTTGATAAATGGGCATGTTGGTCGCACTTCACAAAATCAGCCGAGTATGTTCTATTGTTAGGACCTTAAAGGATTGTTTTTAGAGTTTTGAATTCCTTGATGTTTAGAAATAATTTGTATGAATCTAACCTTTCGATGAACAAACTTAGGATAGGAAGACAAAACCAACTATCGCATAATTATCTTATTGGCACACCCCTCCCTGACCCACTCTTATTCTTTCCCCACTCTCTCCCCTTTCTGATACTTATTTGTTACCTCTGTTTGATAACGCAGGTTGTGTAGTATTTTATACCTGTCTTTATGATTCTTATGCAATGTACTTTGCCAAGATGTACTTGACTCAAATATTATATATGCGATTTTACTGAAAATGTATGTAACCTTACAAAATTGAAAATCCAATAAAAATATTTCAAAAAAAAAAAAAAAAAATCCATATGCCAGTATCATATAGTAGCGTCTGGCATATTGTATGGTAAAAGCAGGTTCAATATGTGCTACCCGATAGGTGTGTTTTAAATTTCGTAATTTTTTAATTAAAAATCTGTATAATAATTGTGTATATATCCATCGAACGCGATATTGGGACTAACTCACAATTAGCCATTGGGTAAATATTGCCATGCAGCGTGACTGGTTACGCTTCCTGATGACGTAAATCTTACGAAACGTACGTCGAGGCGTATACCAGTCACACATCCCCATGCCACTTCCGTGTCCGCTGGCTTACGGCGGTGAAATGCACGCCAGCCAAACAGCGCTACCACAGCGATGGACGTCCGGCTCTTTCCCCTACCTTACACACTGAAAAGCCTCAGTGCCGGGATCGGGGCACTGTATAAAGTAAGCAGCCACTTGGCTTGTTTTTAAACTGTTCATTTTTAATAAACAATATAACGCTATGATGGTTCTCTCGTTCTGGCTTTTATGAATATTGGATAATCTCCTGGAGTAACCCTGATCGCTGGGGAAATATATTCTGACAAAGCGCTGTATGACTCCTTTTTTAAATAAAAGAGTCCATTCATGTCGGTAAGGAGCCATTTTATCTGATCACTTCGGGTGCAAATAATTATTTCCAGGTGGTGGTCTTACATCTACAACCTTTTATCACACACAGCAATCAAATTTTATATTTGTTGGGTGCATCACATCCAGTATTAAAATACAAATATACTGCGCTAAATGATGTCAATAGTAAAAAAAGAATGTGAATACAAAATCAATGTGTAAACCAAAATAAATAATTAGGCAGCTAGCACACCAGTGGATAACAGGTGAACAAGAAAAAGAAAAAATTAGTGCAGCGCCAAAATTACATGAAAAAACATCCACATAGAGCAAGTGGGTAGAATAATAAATATACTTAGGGAATAGACTGGACGTCTATTCAACTAAGGTGATGATTAATCACTTAAATGTGTAATTGGGCTGGATAATGAGTCCAGCAAACAACGTGGTAAAATTAAAATCCCATAAAAATAAACGTAAGGTAAGTGAGTATTCTTTGGATGCTTGTAAGTATCATCAGACTTCACAGTTTTCCTTATGTTTAAGACCTCCACATTTCCACATACATAATCCGTGGCATATAGATGAAATGGGTACGCTTACCAGCTGTAGTTGACCCACTACCACCATACGGCGAGTGAGTCATAAAGGCTTGTATGGACCGGCTGCCCTCCTCAAGGTTGGACGGCTGCCCTCCTCAAGGTTGGCGCTGCACTAATTTTTTATTTTTCTTGTTCACATCCAGTATTTACTGTTGGGACTTGTTTTGCACAGTTTGCACTCTAATTGCATGGACATTTTACTCAGTGTTATTGAGTATCATACAGACATTTTTGTTGGAATTCATTCACTATTTTGGATATATTATTCACTAATAATGATTATTTATATGTATTGTTGTATTTATGATTTGTAGAAAAACACATCATATATTTATCAGCATATCTAGCGCCCCCTATCACCCCCATTCCAATATATCATTCAGACACTGAATTTTTTGGGAGGCTGCTCACAATTATATATATTTTACTTATATTTTGATTGCACATTTGGAAGTTAGCCCATTGTTTGGAGCTTGTTACCATTTGTTTTTCCGTGGCGCGAACTGCACACACATTTTTATTTATTTTTTTTCCCCAAGAAAATGTTTATTTCAAAGCGCAGAGTACAGTACATTAACAGCTCAAATATCTGTTAAACAACCATTAAGCATGAACAAGTGCGGGCGCAGCCGCTAGGAGATATTTAACAGGGAAACGTACAAATGAAGAACAAAACCCAAGTCGGCAACAAGTGGATTCCTAAAGTAAGAGCGGTCGTGGCCGCCAATGGATTCGTAGTGTAGAAGCTGTAAGGAAATACTGATATCAGTGTTAACCTATACTGCCAGGGTTGACACCTTGAGGAACTGGCGTCAACTGTAAGTAGGGAAGACTAACACATTCCATACTCTCGGTATAGACAACTGACTGACAAAAGGGAGGGGGAGAGAGGGAGTCTCCTGGTGACATAAGGGAGTCTGCCACAGCTCTACGAGTTTGCGTCCAATCGAAGGGCACAGTCAGCGCTGTCAGGACATAATATTCTTGTATTCGTCAGTCGATGTAAAGTGGGTCCAGCATGCCCATGTTCCTGAGAATTTAAAGGAGGTGTCATTGGCTTGGTGGATCAGTTCCTCCATCTCCATCGTCTTTTGTATACGGTTGAACCAGACCGGAAGAGAAGGAGGATTGGGAGAGAGCCAATTGAGTGGTATACACATCCGGGCCGCATTCACCATATGCATGGCTAGGGATCGGTAATAGCCACTCAGGAGCGGCTGAGCATGGTGAAGGAGGAACTGAGCGGGCGTGAACTCCAAATTAAAAGTAGTTACTCTGGAAATGTATTTGTGGACCTCCGTCCAATAAGCGTGAATTTTAGGGCAGGACCACCATAAGTGGAGGAAGGAACCATCCTCTAGATGGCATCTCCAGCAAGTCTTTGAAAGTGTGGGGTTAATGCGGTGAAGTTTGAGCGGGGTTTTATACCACCTAGAAAGGATTTTGTATGCATTCTCCTGTATCTGAACATTAATCGAGCCTTTGTGAGCTAGCCTGTAGACGTCCTCCCATTCTGATTCCGTGAGATCCAGCGAGAGATCTTGCTGCCAATGGTGGCTACTCCAATGGGCCTTAGCTGTGAGCGTGGAAAACAAAAGGGCGTACATAGACGAGATAAGATGCCTCTGCGGTTTTCCGCTAGAGCACATATTCTCAAAACAAGTGGTGGCCCTGGACCAGTTAGATCCTGGAGCCGATTTAGCGAAGAAGTGACGGAGTTGCTATTATTGTTATTGATCTTGGAGGCTAGGTCGGGCTGTAGTAAGAGATGTCCATTGATGAAGAATTGACCAGCCTGTACTGTGGGGTGGGGCCAAACTTTGGCTAGAAAGGTAGGGTGCATTCCTGGGGTGAAGTCAGGATTCAATCTAAGGGGAGTCATAGGGCCATACAGGTCAGAAATTTTGTGTTTGGTGCATGCCTCCCTGAAGTGTAATAGGGAGGTGTGGATCAGGGGCTGCACACACATTTTTTGACACAGCCATATTCCAATGTATTCTCAGAAAATTAAGTTGGCTGCAGATCGAAAAGGAAAGTTTCTTAATTACATTCAATTACAATATGATTCGTTTCGTAATTATATGCGCTATATTATTTTTTCTTTATTTGCTATTTTTGTTTTCCCCACGAATGTGGAGTTACCCTTTGAATAAAACATATCGTAGGAGGAATATTGGGTGGGGTGCCATTTGTAAACTTTGACTTTGCTTCAGTTCTCCTAATCTGAATGTTTGCTTCCAGGTCAGTGACTCAAAGTATTAAAGCAAACTAATCAGTATTACAACCAGGCAACTAGGGTTTTCAGATGGAGATAGGCAATGGCAACCCCCCCCCCCCCCCCTTATAGTTACCATAGTGTCCTATTAAAGGTGACATTGGTGTAGCTAAGAAATCTAATTTCCAAGTGTTGCTGCATGGTAACAAAGATGCAAAGAGCCATCTCCCTTTTTCGTCCTTCTGTTTTTTTGGGGGTTTCTTGTACTACTGTGACTACCATGTAAATGTATATTTATTCCAGAAGAGGTAATAAAATACATAATTGAAGCTTTTTGATTACATTTCCCTGGCATTTACTAGGTGTAAACTATATAGAAACCTATTTCCTACAGCAACATGTCAGACAGAAGCTGCTATAAAAACACTGAGCTCAGTATTTCCATTTTAATAGCCTTTTCCCTGAATAAGGTAAGCTCTAGCTTGTTCCCATGAAGGGGAACCACTGATGGCAAGTCAAACAAGTACTGTATATCTAACCTTGATAATTGATCTGTTCCATTTGCATTATTTATTTGACATTTGTATCTAATTATTGGCAAAACAATTCTTACTGATGTCTTATCTAGGTATATACATTGCTGAGAATGTCAATGAGATTGTTACAGAAAAATCATACAACTCATAGGAAATACACTTACAATGTATTTTGTGCCACAAAAATACATTTGAAAATATAAGATTTAGTTATCATTTTACAGTTATAGGTTGAGACAAGTGAAGTGATAAACATCAGTTGTAGAAAACACCATACCCCTAGGATGTAAACTATCTTTACAAATATAATTACTATATTTTACTTATAGGCCTGTTGTAATGCTTTATCCAAGAACACACACACAAATATATCATGTTTTTTAATAAATTGCTAACTCTATATTAAAATATCATTTGCTGTCTTCTTGTTATATTGCTATACTGCTGGAAGGTGTAGATTCTGGTTTTATGCAGTGTGTTTTAATAAATTATTTCAGTTTAGCATGTGGTTGCTTCATCTATAAAAAAATCCATTTATATTGTCGTTTTGACTTTTTACTCTATTCTCTGTATACTGTAAAAAGAAAAAAGGACAATTTGGGAGAGATAGACACTCTCCCAAGGTAAGGGGTTTTAAAGTGAGAAATGTCAGGTGCTGTTTAAAGGCAAACACACTAAACACAGATTGTTCAAAAAAGTAAAAAATGTAATAATAGTTATTAAAAACACTACAAATTTAGATATGGACCACAGTAGTTACAAAAGTAGAGTAAATGACAGTGTGCAGGTAGCCAACAAGTTTCGCACAGAAGTGCTTCGTCAGGGCCTTGCAACTTCTCTTTTTGAATTGTGTGGTCTGTGTAGGACATAATAATGTATACGTCATTAATCCACATTATACAGTATAATATTATCAATTATATATTCATATAAGTATAGGGAAAAGTTACTGTGTGCTTACCAACTCTGCTAGTAACTAAAATACATGTACCAAAACGCAGCCCAAACAATTCAAAAAGAGAAGTTGCAAGGCCCTGACGAAGCTTCTGTTAACCAGACATCATGAATTTATTTCTGTGCATACCTGCCTGTAATTCTGAGCATTATTCAGCTTGGAAGAGGACAAATGCTCGGCATTTCTCAGCCTGGAAGAGAACAGATGCTGGGCATTACTCAGCCTGGAAGAGGACAGATGCTGTGCATTACTCAGCCTGGAAGAGGACAGATGCTGGGCATTACTCAGCCTGGAAGAGGACAGATGCTGGGCATTACTCAGCCTGGAAGAGGACAGATGTTGGACATTACTCAGCCTGGAAGAGGACAGATGTTGGACATTACTCAGCCTGGAAGAGGACAGATGTTGGGCATTATTCAGCCTGAAAGAGGTCAGATGCTGGGCATTATTTATCCTGAAAGAGGACAGATGCTGGGCATTATTCAGCCTGGAAGAGGGCAGATGTTGGACATTATTCAGCCTGGAAGAGGTCAGATGTTGGGCATTATTCAGCCTGGAAGAGGACAGATGCTGGGCATTATTAAGCCTGGAAGAGGACTGATGCTGGGTATTATTCAGTCTGAAAGAGGACAGATGCTGAGCATTATTCAGCCAGGAAGAGGACAGATGTTGGGCATTATTCAGCCTGGAAGAGGACAGATGCTGGGCATTATTCAGCCTGGAAGAGGACAGATGCTGGGCATTATTCAGCCTGAAAGAAGACAGATGCTGGGCATTACTCAGTCTGGAAGAGGAAAGATGCTGGGCATTATTCAGCCTGGAATAGGACAGATGTTGAGCATTATTCAGCCTGGAAGAGGACAGATGCTGGGCATTATTCAGCCTGGAAGAGGACAGATGCTGGGCATTATTCAGCCTGGAAGAGGACAGATGTTGGACATTATTCAGCCTTGAAGAGGACAGATGTTGGGCATTATTCAGCCTGGAAGAGGATAGATGCTGGGCATTATTCTACCTGGAAGAGGACAGATGTTGGGCATTATTCAGCCTGGAAGAGGACAGATGCTGGGCATTATTCAGCCTGGAAGAGGACAGATGCTGGGCAATTATTAAACCTGGAAGATGACAGATGTTGGGCATTATTCAGCCTGGAAGATGACAGATGTTGGGCATTACTCGGCCTGGAAGAGGACAGATGTTGGACAATTATTAAGCCTGGAAGATGACAGATGTTGGGCATTATTCTGCCTGGAAGATGACAGATGTTGGGCATTATTCAGCCTGGAAGAGGGCAGATGCTGGGAATTATTCAGTCTGGAAGAGGACAGATGTTGGGAATTATTCAGTCTGGAAAAGGACAGATGTTGGGCATTATTCAGTCTGGAAGAGGTCAGATGCTGGGAACTATTCAGTCTGGAAGAGGACAGTTGTCCGGTATAATTCAGCCTGGAAGAGGACAGATGCTGGGAACTATTCAGTCTGGAAGAGGACAGATGTCGGGCATTATTCAGCCTGGAAGAGGACAGCTGCTGGGCAATTATTAAGCCTGGAAGATGACAGATGTTGGGCATTACACGGCCTGGAAGAGGACAGATGTTGGGCATTATTCAGCATGGAAGATGACAGATGTTGGGCATTACTCGCCTGGAAGAGGACAGATGTTGGACAATTATTAAGCCAGACATTTTAATTTTTTTTGTCATAAAGTGTTTAAAATGTAACTATAGGCAAAAATAAATAATTCAATATATTATAATTGTGTGCCCCCTGTAACGGATTTATTACCTGTTAAACCAGCTGGAAGTTATGTTTTTTTCACTGTGCGAATAATACAAGGAATCCCATAAACACTGAGTTTTTGTTTTCACTATGTTTTATTGGGGTTATATGATATTTAGATGCCAACCTAGTTTTTTTTTTATAACCAAGAGAGGGATATAAAAAGATTTCATCATGTGAGCTGGATAAACTAGAGTCAGTTCGCGTGTTCTATACAAACAGGCAGATCCAGCACAGCTGCATAGTTTACAGTCATATTTACAGAATGTGTGATGACATCATCCCTACAGCGCTGTCACATTCCAACCTGTCATTTATGTACAAGGTCCATGATTAATCTGAACTGAGACAAACACAATACATCAGAATCCTGAACTCAGATTCCTAATCTCTGTGTGGCTTTGAATGCATTTTCAAGATTATTATTTTTTTGTGATTGCTAACATGTATCTACACTTTTCTGGCACTATGGCCTTTAAAGAAATGTGTTAGTGGCATTTACTGTGATCTCCCACAATGTCTAAGGCTTTAACTCACCCCAAAAGAGAAAGAAGGCCTTTCGCCACTACAAAAGGCTGGGCGCAGATTTAATTTTGATGCAGGAAACTCACTTTGCATCAGACAATCACCCTAAATTTTTTGACAAAAGTTACAATCAATTTTATTGCACTACTTACAACTCTAAATCTAGAGGTGTTGCTATATATGTTAGGAACTCTGTGATTTTTGATGTTCAAAATGTCTTTAGGGATCCAGACAGCCGTTATCTGATTCTGAAAGGCTCAATCAAGGGATGTTCCATCACTATTGCCTCTGTGTACGCTCCCAATGATGCCCAGTCTAGCTTTTTCAACAAATTTTTCGAAACATTAGACAATTATCACTCCACTCATCTTGTAGTAGGGGGTGATTTTAATTTAGCGGCTCACTCAGCTCTAGACTGGAGCAAAGTTGTCCCCTCCTCTAAGGCTTTCCCCAAATCTTTGAACAGGACACTTTATAACCACCAATTAGTAGACACCTGGAGAGCCCATAACATTGGCTTAAAGTCATACACATTCTACTCTCATCCTCATAATAGCTTTGCACGTCTTGACTACATCTTCTGCACCCCAATCCTACTGGCCAATTCTTCCAATGCTGATATCCATACATGTCCGTGGTCTGATCATCATATAGTCTTTAATACTTCTCACATAGGTCTAGCCAACACAACACACTCTTGGAGAATGAATGATTCCCTACTCACAGACCCATCAAGCAAACAGCAAATTCTATCTCACCTTGCGCAATATTTTACGCACAATGTAACACCCGACTTGTCTCCTGCAACTATATGGATGGCACATAAAGCGGTAATGAGAGGTCATTTGATAAACATTGCCTCTATCAAAAATAAGGCCAAGCTTTCAGATATTAGATCCCTCACGAAAGAGTTAGACCACTTATATCACAGACACAACCAAAATCCTTCTAATGATCTCCTTAAGCAGATCCAAGAGAAACGCACTTCTTTAGACACTTTATTAACAAATGACACTGAAAAAGCTCTCAGATGGTCAAAGGCTAGATTCCTCCTCAACAGCAATACTTAATCCACCATGTTTGCCAGAAAGGTAAATCAATCTATGAAACCCGCACACACATACAAACTAAGGAACTCAGCTGGTAACATGGTGTCCCATCCCAAAGAGGTCATGAAACTGTTCACAGACTTCTATAAAAATCTTCTTTCATCGCCCCAATCACCTCCCAAACAATCCTCCCTAGACTGGCTTAATGACATTGCATTGCACACCCTCACTAGAGATCAAATTGATAGGGCTGTTACTGATCAACATTTTTGTGTTCAATTAATCGTATTTTTTTAAATCGATTAATCCACTAATTTCGATTAATTATAATGCACATACAGATCCAACTACTTTTAGCTGATCTCCTTGCAGGCCGATTCCCAATGCAGCTCCCAACCACTGGAAAAATGGATAGCAGGATACAAAACACGCACAAACTTCTGGGCCTTCAAGGAGTTCTGTCGGAGATCCGGTAACGTCACAGACACCGTCTGGGCTTGCTGTGTCCATCTGAAGGGCTCCTTTGCTGTGCCTTCATAAAGCATTAAAACTTTTATAGTAGGTAACCAAATAAAATATTGCACTGGAGATAAAATCGATGTAGCTACATAAACTTTAAAAATGGTGCGAGTAATACCAAACGGTAGCAAAAGCAGTCATAAAAACATGTAGCCAAGTATGATACTGGTATAAAAATGTGTACAACGATACCACTGCTGAATCCGGATGAGGAGAGGTTAACATCAGTTCGTCGGCATGTATATGTCCCGTGATGGGAACTATCACAACTCCCAGTGGGTGGCTGTAGAATCCCAGGGTGATAGAGGGAAGTGATAGAGGGAAGTGTAACAGCCGTTGCGTGTGGCAGACAGCAAGTCCCGCCGGCATGCAGATATGAAGGCACAGCAAAGGAGCCCTTCAGATGGACACAGCAAGCCCAGACAGTGTCCGTGACGTTACCGAATCTCCGACAGAACTCCCTGAAGGCCCAGAAGCCAGCGGAGAGGCGAGTACCAATCAAAAGAATTTTAATCGATCAAAAATTAAAGATTAATCGATTAATTAAAAGTTAATTTGCACAGCCCTACAAATTGATTCCCTTAATGCCCCCTGTACAGATATGGAGGTCAACAGAATCATTGGAACGTTAAAGACATCCACAGCCCCAGGCCCTGACGGCTTTTCCTCTTCTTATTATAAAAAATTTGCCTCTACCATTGCCCCACACCTTACTAAATTATTTAATAATATTTTACAGGGTGGCCAGTTCCCAACCGAGATGCTTTTGGCTAACATGTCCTTGCTTCCCAAGCCAAATAAAGATCACTCCACCCCCCAAAATTACCGCCCAATATCAGTTATTGACAATGACTTAAAAATATTTGGCCGTATCTTGGCGGACAGATTATCTGCGGTAATCTCCCCATTAGTAGACCCTGACCAAACGGGCTTCATTCCCAACTGAGAAATAACAGACAACATACGACTGACCGCTAATATCATTCAAGACTCCAACTTGCACTCCAAATCCACGCTTTTGCTCAGTCTGGATATACATAAAGCATTTGACAGTGTAAGCTGGTCATATCTTGACACCTTACTCCCCAAATATGGTATCATGAATGAATTCCTTCATGGATTTAAGGCCCTCTATCATAACCCCCAAACTTGCATCAAACTCCCAGGCAACAACTCTGACTTTTTCCCCCCCTAACGAAAGGCACTAGACAGGGTTGTCCACTCTCCCCTCTACTCTTTGCCCTTGCAATTGAGCCCCTCGCCTGTGCTATCAGAAACAATGCTGACATCAAAGGATATTCTAAAGGTCCCAAGGAATACAAACTGAGTCTCTACGCGGATGATGTTCTCTTGTTCATTACTAACCCTCTTATCTCCCTACCCAATCTAACTAAAACTCTAGACATCTTCCATGACCTGACAGGTCTGGGTGTAAATCTATCAAAGTGCTCAGTTTTACCAATTAATATACCTTCGACTTTAATAGCCTCACTTAAAGATAAGTTCCCATTTAATTGGCATGTCGATTCGTTTGGATACTTGGGCATCCAGATTACACTATATACCAAGCAAACTATCCCCCCTTATTTAACAATATTAAAAATGTACTTAAACTTTGGTCATCATACCAGATTTCATTCTCGGGCAGAATAGTCGCTGTAAAGATGATGATATTACCCAAGATTTTTTTTAGAGCCCTCCCTCTTATTTTACCTAAAAAAAACACTGGATTCACTTCAAAGAGAGATTAACAAATTTATTTGGCAGAACAGGAAATCTAGATTTAGTTAGCAGAGCCACAGTTGAATTGTGGACCTTTAAGAAACTGATTTTAGACCCTGTTCATCAGTGGGGGTTATAAGAGTTCTACATATTGCAGGATATGAATACATATAATTTTGGAATCATTCAGATTTCATTTTATATGCTGTTACTGCTTTTATATAGTTCTTATTTGAAGCATATTTTTTTTAGTTACCAAGTGGCATAGCTTGATAAATGAAGGCAGAGGCAGGTGCAGCAAACAGGAATCCTCACTGGGCTGAGGATTCTCCACTGAGTGAAGCACAGTGCTGGGACTTCCTCTGGCATTGGCTTCATCCCCAGGAGCCTCTCATGGGGCCCCCTACTGGCCCGGGCCCTCGGGCAGTGCCCAAATTCCCAATGGGTCAGTCTGCCCCTGACCCATACTTAAGGTCTTAAATTGTCTGGGAAGTTTTGATAAGGATAGCATTGCAGTGGCATATCGGTTTACAGGTTAACAGCTATTACAGTTTCCTGTAGTCTTCCTTAACTACTTCAATACTTATACGCCCTTCCTAACCAGAACAATTTTCAGCTTTCAACGCTCTCGCACTTTGAATGACAATTACTCAGTCATGCAGCACTGTACCCAAACAAATATTGTATCATTTTTTTCCACACAAATAGAGCTTTCTTTTGGTGGTATTTAATCACTACTGTTCTGTCCCTAGATATAGGTCCAGTTGTTTGTGTGTTTATCAGTTGACATTGCATTTTTTTTACCTGTCTTGTAATTCATGTGCATTACATTGTGTGGTAACAGCACCATCTACTGACCAGTTCATGTATTTCATTCACCCTGTTTTCTCTGTGCATTATGGGAGTCCCAGTGTATTCTGGGTAGTTCCTGGTCCTTGCTAGTCTTGTGCTGTACAGCAAGCAGTCACCATCTTGTGTCTCAGGAGCCAAACATTCTCACTTGGTTCCTGCCCCACCATCTGCTATTTAGCCTGTTTTCAAGCATAGTCGGTAAGAGCACCATCTTGTGACATTTACCATAGCTTATATGTGTTACTTATTTCATAGCTCGTTACTATCATTTGTATTACCCCATGTATTGCATGTATAGCAGATAATTCTGTGTCTTTGGCCATGTACCATGGATTTTATGTTCTAAATGCTATTGTTTATTCTGTAGTTTCACCTTTCCTGTCAATCTACTATCAATAAAAGAGAAAGTTAAAGCAGTACAGTTTTCTCTTCTTCAAGACAGAAAGTTTAACTACACGTCAGATTACACACCGTGCTAACATGTATGAGAACAGTATAACTACTGTGTTTTTTATTTTTTGCGACATAAGTAAAAAAAGAGCGAAATTTTTATTTTATTTTTGTTTAGTTTCTATAATAAAATTTTGAAAATAAGTATTTTTTGTTGATACATTTGGGCCAACATTTATACTGCTACATATCTTTGGTAAAAATAACCAAAATAAGTGTATATTATATGTGTAAAAGGTATGGTGCAAATTATTGAAAATTGATCACACCAGATTCACTGATGGCCTATCTCATCTTTTGATGCCCTGAAATGTCAGGAAAGTACAAATACCCCGCAAATGACCCCTTTTTGGAAAGTAGACAGTCCTAGGTATTTAGTAAAAGGCATAGTGAGTTTTTTTCAATTCTTGGGAAAATTAAGAAATTATTATTATTATAATTTTTTTACACAAAATTGTTATTTCTCACACACAGCATATGCATACTTTGAATAACACCCCAAAATACATTCAGCTACTCCTCCCAGAAGCTTCCTGATGGCACAAATCCTTTTGCGAAACACATAGAAGCTTCTGGGAAAAATTTGCATCATTTCCTGCTACACAAGAGTGAGTCTCGGAATGCATGCCGATAGAGGGAAGTACAGGGATATACATGCTGACACTGTACCCATTTACACGGCTGGATCATATTTTTTTAAACCTTTTTAATAAAGAGTAGAGAAATACTGCACCATGATGGCTATCTATCCTTTGTGAGAACTAATAGAGCAAGAGAGACCATATTTCACTGATACAGTGCCTGGGAAGGTTGCAGATTGATCGATTGCATGGAGTGGTTATCCAATTAATGAACCAGAGGCGCATAGATATCTACATCTGGTGAGTAGGTGGTGGCGTGGTTACGTATTACAGTGAATTCAGAGGTACTTAACCAATGAATAAGGAATGAGAACATGTGAATGAGTCACACATATTTTTTTGCAGTTGCACTTTATTGATTGATGGAACTTAAAAAATATATTATATCAGTAGTTGCACTTTTTAATATCTGTTTCATATCAGGCACTTGCACTTTGTGGGTTCAATTATTGATATATATTGGGGGTTATTTACGAAAGGCAAATCCACTTTGCACTACAAGTGCGCTGCAAGTGCACTTGAAAGTGCAGATCTGAGGAGGACATACAAGGGAAATAAAAAACATAATTTTTGCTTGCACATGATTAGATGATAAAATCAGCAGAGCTTCCCCCTAATTTCAGAGCTTCCCCTCAGATCTACAGTGACTGCACTTCCAAGAGCACTTTCAAGTGCACTTGTAGTGCAAAGTGGATAAAATAAGTGCTATTAGGAGCTAGCTGAATCTGCCATGCATGTCGGTAAAGCTACTCTGAGACCCATTGTATTAGTATTAAATAACGATGGTAGTTATGACATAGTGGGGTATGGGCGCCAAGACCAAGGTCTAGCATATAGTGAAATAGAAGTGGTAGTAATGTTATGATAAACAACATTGACACTATAAATGAAAGATTACCTCCGTTGGGGGAAAATCTAGAGACGACCGTGTTATTCTCTGAATATCCACATTTACAATACAACAAAACATACATCAATATATGATCTAGAATATTTCCTGTTGCCCTTTCAATAACGGGTATTATGTTGAACTCATACGTGTGAATCATGGAGGATGGGGTACCTGAACTATAGAATCGACGTAGCGATGAAATCGTAAAAAAAAAAAAAAATAAGTATAGAAACACAACATTCCGACGTGATACACTGGGTATACTAGAAACATTTTGTTTGACCTTTTCCAAATTTTGTAAAAATAGAAAATTTCACTGAAAGTATGATAAATATAGTAAAAAATTGTTGAAGTGGACAATGACGTCCATTACTCACAAATGGAACCTCCACTGTTATGACCGTGTAAAGCAGGATCAGTAGCAGAGATGTTTCCACTAGATGAGTCATGCTTTAGGAGTCCTTTGTGAGTGGGGGAACAAACCAGCAGAGGCGGAGCAGAACAGCCTCAGCGAGGATTCTATAAACAAAAATATAAGTGCATGCCGTAACATATCAGTACACGTTTGCACTTTAACCACTTGCCTACTGTGCACCTACACCCCCTTCCTGCCCAGACACAATTTTAGCTTCCTGCACTGCGTCGCTTTAACTGACAATTGCGCGGTCGTGCGACGTGGCTTCCAAAAAAAATTGACGTCCTTTTTTTCCCCACAAATAGAGCTTTCTTGTGGTGGTATTTGATCGCCTGTGCGGTTTTTATTTTTTGCGCTATAAACAAAAAAAGAGCAACAATTTGGAAAAAAGACACAATATTTTTTGCTTTTTGCTATAATAAATATCCCATTTAAAAAATATATATATATTTTTTATCTCAGTTTAAGCCGATACGTATTCTTCTACATATTTTTGGTAAAAAATAAAAATAAAAAATTGCCTACAAAATAGGGGACATAATTATGATTTTTTTAAATTAATTTTTTTACTAGGAATGGTGGCGATCTGCAATTTTTTTCGGGACTTCGACATTATAGCGGACACATCGGACACCTTTAAAACATTTTTGGGACCATTCACATTTATACAGTGAACAATGCTATAAATATGCATTGATAACTGTATAAATGTAACTGGTAGAGAAAGGGTTAACCAATAGGGGGCAGGGAAGGGGTTAAATGTGTAGCCTAGTTTGTGTTCTAACTGTAGGGGGACGGGGGTGACTGGGGGAGGTGACCGATTGTGTCTCTATGTACAAGGGACACAGATCGGTCTCCTCTCTCCCTGACAGGGACGTGGAGCTTTGTGTTTACACACAGAGCTGCATGTCCCAGCTCAGATACTCGGCAATCGCGGGTGCCCGGCGTCCATCGCAGCCATCGGGCATGCGCATGGTGTTCTCGGTGACGCCCTGTCAGAACAATAGAGTATCATCATTTGACGGCGGGCAGCTATTAAGTGGTTAAAGGAAAACGATACGCGTCAGACAGACCTTATTATACACAGAAATATACGGTTTTCCCTTTTTATATTTATTATACACTGACATGCTGGGAACCTAAGGGTGGCCCTTAGGAATTACACTTTAGGAATAAATATACGAGTTAGATGGTTCCTATAATACTCAAATGGGTTTTATTTTTTTTATCTATTTTTTTTCTTTATTATTTTTTTTTTCTTCCTTTTCCTTTCCCCTATCTATGCCCCACTCCTATCTCATCTCCTCCCCTTATTTATCTTGTTCTATCTATGTCCATCCTCCATCTCTCATCCCCACCCCTCCTCGTACCTGGAGCCTCTCCGTAGCTATCCCAGAGATCTATTGATGCCTATCAGGGGGAATAGTCTAAAGGGGTATACTAGGCAGAAGATGAGTACAGGATCTAGTATTACTTATTCTTTATTTGTATCCATCATAGATTAATTTAATAAGGGAATATACAGAGACCGTGTGTGTAGATTGTTTGTATATCAATGTATATATGTAATATTGTTATATGTCTTTTTCTATGTAATGTTTATAAAAAGCTTAATAAAAAAAATTGAAAAAAAAAAAGGCGAAGACTTTGGTGTCAAGAAAAGCAGAAAATAAGCCACTTCTCTCCAGGAAATACATCAGGGACAGACTGCAAAATGTACAGGGAGTTTGGACTGCTGAGGACTGGGGTAAAGTAATTTTTCCGATTGTTTGAGACATCCGGAAGAAAGAAAGGTGAATGCTACCATCAGTCCTGTGTCATGCCAACAGTACAGCATTCATCTAAGCCAAGGGAGTGGGCTCACTCACAATTTTGCCTAAGAACATGAATAAAGAATGGTACCAAATCATCCTCAACTTCTCCCAACCATGCAAGAACAGTTTGCTGACAAAAAATACCTCTTTCAGCATGAACTAAGTGGCTTGGGATACAAACCATTAGGCCTTGTACACACGAGGGAATAAATCCGCTGAAGATGGTCCGACGGACCATTTCAGCGGAAAAATCCCCTCGTGTGTAGGGGCAAACGGACGCTTTTTGCCGGATTCATCCGGCGGAAAAATTCCAAAGCATGCTTTGAAATATTTCCGCCGGATAGCTGGCTGGCAGATATGTCCGCTGGTTAGTACGGCAAACCAGCGGACATATCTTGCCGCACATGCGTCGTATCCTGTGAATGGATCCGACGCATGCGCGCGGAAGTGTTTACTTCCTGGTGCGGTGACGTGGCGGTCACGTGGCGGCGTCAACGTCACCGACGCGTCACCGCGCTGTCCGCCGGCGGGGAATTTGATCCGATGGTGTGTACAGCCATCGGATCAAAACATCCCGGCGCAAATATACGCTGTAAACGGTCCGGGGACCGTTTACAGCGGATATTTCCCGTCGTGTGTACAAGGCCTGACTATATAATTTTTTCACCAATTGGTATATAATTCTGTGCCTTTAAAGTCCTATCAGGGGATATCTCTTTTACTTTTGGGATACAAACCATTGACATTTTTGGGTCCATAGCCAGGAAACCTTAATGCTAGGGTTGTCCCGATACCACTTTTTTGAGACCGAGTACAAGTACCAATACTTTTTGTCAAGTACTCGCCGATACCGAATACCGATACTTTTTTTTAATGTCATGTGACAGGTTTTTTTTGGGGGGGGGGAGTGAATTGTCAGTATGTTTTTTTATTTACATTTTATTTTATTTATTTTTTTAAATATTTATTGCAATTTTTTTTTTATCAGCCCTGTTGGGGGTCTTTGGTGAGATATCAGAGGTTAACAGACCTCTGAAATCTCCACTTTAAGACAGAGAAAAGGGAATAGGGACACAGATTCCCCAGTCCCTTTCTCTGCAGCCTCAGCCATTCATAAAAAAAATCTCAGGTTACGATGTTTCAGTTATATGAATGGACAGAGTCAGTGATAACTGATTCTGTCCATTCTGAAAAGGTAGGAGCCGGGTTTAGCGGCTCCTACCTCCGCTCTCCATCCTCACAAATTGAGGGGAGGAGCGGCACGGACGGGGGGAGAGAAGAGCGGCACGGATGGGGGAGAATAGCGGCACTGATGGGGGGAAGAATAGCGGCACGGACGGGGGAGAATAACGGCATGGACGGGGGAATAGCGGCACTGACGGGGGGAGAATAGCGGCACGGATGGGGGAGAATAGCGGCACGGACGGGGGGGAATAGCGGCATGGACGGGGGGAGAATAGCGGCACGGACGGAGGAGAATAGCGGCACTGACGGGGTGAATATCGGCACAGACGGGGGAGAGAAGAGCAGCACGGACGGGGGGAGATTAGAGGTGCTGACGGGGGGAGAATAGCGGCACAGATGGGGGGAGAGAAGAGCGCCACTGACGGGGGGAGAGAAGACTGCACGGAGTATGGGGGAGAAGACTTGCAACTCCCCTGCCGGTCCAGGTATCGGGTGAGGCATCGGAGCATTTCCCCCGACTACAAATACTCTGGGAAATGCTCGGTATCGGTCCCGATACCGATACTAGTATCGGTATCGGGACAACCCTACTTAATGCCATTGAGAACATGTGGTAAATCCCCAAGAGGCGGGTGAACAAAAAACTCTCCACAAATTCTGACAAACTCCAAGCATTGATTATGCAAGAATGGGCTGCCATCAGTCAGAATGTGGCCCAGAAGTTGATTGACAGCATGCCAGGGCAAATTACAGAGATCTTGAAAAAGAAGCGCCAACATTGCAAATATTGACTTTGCATAAACTTAATGTAATTGTCAATAAAAGCCTTTGACACTTATGAAATGCTTGTAATTATACTTCAGTATACCACAGTAACATCTGACAAAAAAAGATCTAAAAACACTGAAGCAGCAGACTTTGTGAAAACTTATATTTGTGTCATTCTCAAAATCTTTGGCCACGGGTGTAAACTTTCTCTCACTAAAACCTTGGATCATGTTGTATGAAGGTAGATGGAATGAGTGGTGGAGTCACACCTAATGCTTATATTGTAAGGGTAGAACAGGGATTTTTTGCCAGGATGCAGAGAGAAAAAAGTAAAGCATGTGAAATGAGCCTAAAGCTCCATCTGCTGTCTGAAAAGGAGAATACCAAAAATGACATGCAGGTTTCATAGTTACTGTATCAAATTAAAAAATAAAAATAAAAAATTATTTATTTCATGAGCATTATAAATACATGAAAGCAGTAAGAACATGATGCTAGTAAGACTACATCCTTTGGTTTGCCAGCTCTGGGCAGACTGCAGCACTGAGAACAGCAGTATGCATACATCTGTGCTCCGTTGTATTTTACACAATGTTTGAGAAGGGAAAGTGGGGTACAATGTGGTTATTATTTCAAAAGTGCACTTACCTTCTATAGAAAGTGTCATAAAAGCAGAGATTACGAGTATAGTAATTTAAAAAAAAAAGTTTTTTTAATGCAACTAAGCAATAAAATGTGCCTTGATAGAAAAAACGTTTGTAATATCCTGTACAACAACAGGCTGAGTAAGGGAGTATCAGCATGCATTAGATGCCAATCCAGGTCTGTTGCAATGCTAATGTGCTAACAGTTTCGGATTGTCACTTGCCACATCGCCTGCCACAAGATGCAGCTTGTCACTTGCCAGGTCACCTGCCACACACTGTCGATTGTCACTTGCCATGTCACCTGCCACACGTTGTGAATTGTCACATGCCACGTCACCTGCCACATGTTTCAGATTGTCACTTGCCACATCGCCTGCCACCAGATGCGGATTGTGACTTGTCACGTGGCCTGCCACACATTGCAGATTGACACTTGCCACGTTACCTGCAACATGTTGCGGATTGTCACTTGCCACGTCACCTGCCACACGTTGCGGATTGTCACTTGCCACGTCCCCTGCCACCAGATGCGGATTGTCACTTTCCACGTCACCTGCCACAAGTTGCAGATTGTCACCTGCTGTGTCACGTTCCTGCTCAGGTGGTCTCTTGCTATGCCCCAGACTGAGTCAGGCAGCAGATTACCAGTCAGACAGCAGAGAGATGATGTAATCTCTCTGCCACCCACGGCTGACTGCACAGTGAGGGTGGAACTGCAGGTAGGGTAAAAAGCTTGGAATTTAGGTCTTCTGTCACAGGGAGAACATACCCCATCAAACATTTCTGTACATGCGGGACCAAATATGTGGTCTACCTTATTACGTGTCCATGAGGAAAACAGTATGTGGGTCGTACCATTCGCACATTCTCCGTGAGGCTTGGAGAGCATATAGCTCTAATTCTCAGCGGAGACACCCACCATACTGTGCCCAGACACTATAGATCACATTAAAACAGGAATCCATCTGGTACACAATTCCTTATCATTGATCAGTTTATTCTCCAATGGAGGGGCAGTCCCGAGACTCTCAACTCGAGACCTTTTGGATTTACGAATTGAGAACACACACGCCGTTATGCCTTAATGTCGAGTGGGACATAAATTCATTTATTAATAAATCCTAAACTTAATATTCAGGGTGGAATCATGTTAATTATAGTTAGACCTTATTTGTGGGTATCCTTTTTATTATTTTATATTCTTATCCAGTTTCTGTTATTTCTTTAGAGTTCTCTTTTAACATGTATTATTGTTTTTTTATCAATTCATGTTTATACATAGAAAGCTATTTCATGCTGTCGGGGGTTCGTTTAATGGGAGACTGTCTTTCCGGAGACATTTCTTTATGTATTGTTTACACATTTTGGAGACACCTTTTTTGTTGTAGTCACATATAATAGGTTGACTAGTTTCAGGTTCATAAACCTTTTCTTATATTGTCAGTCATTTCATGGACCCAATTATGGCTAGCCCCCGATTTTATATTATTTTATATTTATTTTACTTACCCAATATCTTATATGGTATTGTTTTCATACATAGATTTTTTATTTCCATATGCTTATTTAATTTAAATGTTTTAAATAGGCACTTAGATGTTTTTGCAGTTTCAGAACGGTGATTACTTTCTTTCCTGGCCACTCAATGTAAGGGGGCTTTAAGATATTTTCTTCTTCCATTAATTATTAATCTAAGCTGCAGCACACCTCCCGAATATGCCATGGGTTGTGCTGATTGGGTTTGCGGCCAATGGGGGCATGTTGTCTGTGGCACGCAGTGTGCGCATGCGGGTCACGTGACGCACGCACTGTCACACGCTAGCACGGAGATAAGCGCGACCTGCATGTCCAATGGCACGCATTGTTTGCGCTCCAGGGCGAGGAGGAAGTCACAGCTCCTGTGATGAGCTATGTGACCTCGCCATGGCGCACGGCGATGCGCGATTGGTCACAGCGGTAATGGTATCCCTCGTGACCTATGACGTGCTGCTTCTGTAGTAGATAGTGATGTGTGATAGGTTGAGGCCTCAGGATGTGATGTCATGCAGTTTTGTATAGGTATATTACAAGTTTTTTTTTTGCTTGTCACTGCTGGACCTGTCCATCATTGTACCAACAGAATACATTTATTCTCCTTCCCTATGACCATATTATAAGGTTTTTTTGTACCAGGAATTCATACAGTTTCAGTCCATTTGGTCTGTTAACCCAGAAGTTGTCTCTGATTAGACAAGCTCCCGGGTGTGTTCCTGTGTCCAGGGTCAGATTGCACATTTAAGAGAGAGCAGCATCAGTGGAGTCATGCCCCAGACGAAGCACGTTTTTGTGAAATGCGTCAGTTGACTCCACTGCTGCCACATACATATTGATCAATATGCCTTTTTTTCTTCACTTCCATGTAAGTGTTTCTTAAAAGCTCAGTGCCTACGTTATTATGCTATGTGCTTCTTCTGTTTCACTTTTCCTTCATACATTAAGTCTTGGACATCCTCCTCTTGTTTGGTGGTGTTGCCATATGAAGATCGGATCCTGCATTGTCACAGCCTTTGTATATATTCAGCTTTGTTGACCCTCTGGGTGTAGGCTCACTAGGGTTCAACATATTCGGTAAGCCTCTGTTTTATTGGTGGCGGTTATACCACTAGTGTGCATCACGGTCAAGAGTGAATCACCCTTGGTCTGTGATTACTTACCCTGCTCATACATCAATCAAGTTTCACCATATTATATTTGGACTTTTTATTATAGTTGTCCTTTTTTTTGTTCACATATCATTCACTTGATTATTTTCACTATTATTATCACTAAGCGCTACTATTTGTATGTTTTGGGAACTACAGGGATGCAAGGCAGGCGCGGGGCAGTGAGAGATAATGTCATCTCTCTGCTTCACTGCTAGCCGACTCCCTGATGGGCCTGCAGCTCGCTCACACAATGAGCTACCTGCCCTCCCTCTCTCACCCACCCACTCATCGATCTATCTGCCTGCTCTCTCGCCCGCAGAGCCGCCCGCTCTGTCACCCTCATTTTCGGAGGGGGCAATAACCCCGTTGCCCCCCCTGGATCCCTGCTAGGTAAAATAAAAGTTCACTTAGATATATTTCACTGCGTAGTGAAAACATCTCACTTTGTCACATAGTGGAGGACTTAATTATGAGTAATAGTTGGTTACAGGTAGGGTTGTCCAGATACCGATACTAGTATCGGTATCGGGACCGATACCAAGTATTTGCGGGAGTACTTGTACTCGCGCAAATGCTCCAGATGCCTAAATAGAATACTTTTTTTGTATTGATCAACATGTTCTGTGAAAATTCTTTGAGTTTTTTACTACTGCGTGACAAGCAAATAAAACATTTTTATTCATTTTTACTCATTTTTATTCTTTTATAATGTCTTGGGTTAGAGTTCTTCATAATTCTAAAGAAAATATCCTTAGTCTGTATTGTGGTTTGAAAACTGTCACATGATATTTTAAAAAAGTATCGGTATTCGGTATCGGCGAGTACATGAAAAAAAGTATCGGTACTTGTACTCGGTCCTAAAAAAGTGGTATCGGGACAACCCTAGTTACAGGGCAGAAAATAATACATTTGCAATATATAACATTATTAAATTGTATGCATATTTAGCTGTTTAATTTTGATGAGGAAGTCCTGAAAAACACATCCTACCCAACTGTTATTATTTTACAAAGAAGATCAATGCGTAATGAATATTTGCATGAGGTGTTTTTTTTTTGTTTTTTGTATCTATATTTCTCTGGATCTCTGCAATAAACCTTAACTGCACAGAGTTAGATGGTTTTCCCACTTTATTTCCTCTGATGTCTCTAGAAGTAACATGAGCTATATAAAAAACAAGAGGGAAATGATCTGCTTTTATTTGTGGTAGCCTCTCCTTAAAATTATAACAATAATCTCAGTTACCTGCTCACTAAATAATGAAACCTGCCACAGTGAGCAGCAGAAAATCACAGCAAGGAAGCACGAGAAAAAAAAATACGGCACAGTAACGTTGACTAAATAATGGCTTTAATTTGAAAGATAAATATTATCTTGGTTTATTTTAGGACATCAAGGTTTACGTACTTCGAATCTCCTTGGACATACTTTAATCAAACTCAGCAGGGACTGAGCTACCGCATTGCTGAATAAGGCTTTGAAATGCCATTTTCAGTCTGAGTACAATCTCATGGTGGAAATTGTGCTGAAAAGATAGTATAGGAGGTGTATGAACGTTATAGAGCAATGTCACAGCCCTGTAACAGTGAGTGACAAATTCAGGAATTGAAATAGCATGCTCTCTACAAGGTGTTATATTAAAGAACCAACTGAAAATGAATGGTTCACCTTCAGGCATGTAAGTAGTAAGGTGCACTAAGAAACAGCAATGAAAAAAGTCAATGGGGTAGATTCATGTAGATCAGCGGATCTTTTGATCCGCGTGATCTATCTTTTTTACGATCCGCCTGCGCCAGTTTTTGAGGCAAGTGCTGTATTCAGAAAGCACTTGCCTCGTAATTAGCCCTGGCGGATCGTAAATCCCCCGGCGGAATGCAAATTCCGCGGCTACGGGGAGTTTACTATTTAAATCACGCGCGTCCCCGCGCCGATCGTACTGCGCATGCGCCGCCGGCTAAATTTCCCAGCGTGCATTGCTTTAAATGACGTCGCAAGGACGTCATTGTTTTCGATGTTAACGCAATTAACGTATGGCCGTATTCCCGGACGACTTACGTAAACGACGTAAAAAATTCAACACTCGACGCGGGAACGACGGCCATACTTAACATAGGATCCGCCGCACTTACCCCGCATATAGCAGGGGTAACCATCCGCCGGAAAAAGACGAACGCAAACGACGTAAAAAAAAAGCGACGGCCGGGCGTTCGGTTCTGAATCGGCGGTTCTCCTCATTTGCATATTCGTCGCGTAGAAAAAAAGAAGCGCCACCTAGCGGACGGCGGGAGAATGCAGCCTAAGAACCGACAGTGTAACTCACTTACACCAGTCGGCTCTAAGGGAGATCTATGCGGAACCTGATTCGAGGAATCAGCCGCATAGATCCGAGCGTCGGATCTCACAGATCCGACGGTGTATCAGTAGATACACCGTCGGATCTGTACATGAATCTACCCCAATGATTTTATATATTACTTACAGTATAATTAATATTATTGGGTTATAGAGTATGTAATTTTATTTGATAGATTATGAAATGTTTGAAACCCGTCAATAGTAGTTAGGAATAATCCCCTCTTTAGACAGCAGTTGTCAAAGGAACATGGTCTCCAGTTAAAAACTCAAAACCCATCTATTCTGAAGGAAAATATAGTAGGAAATGGATACCAATCGCCCTGAGGCGATTCAGTTTGCTTGTGTCGCGCTATACAGGTTTCTCACTCACTCACTCACTCACTCACTCCAGTTCTGGTGACATTTGACAAATTTGGATTTCCCATCACTTTCTGCACTGTCACATGGCAATGACAGAGGCATAGCTTAAAGCTTATGCAAAAGTTGACATGGCCCCTCTCCCACTACCACCCACCACTTCCACCGTGCGTACAGATACACCCACCGCACGCCAAGATACTCAAAGTGGCTTAAGAGTTTTGAGTTTCCAGAGTCCAGAGTCCAGCCCTGGATAAACACCCGTACTGAGGGGAGAAGCAGGGGAGCATTACAGGCATACCCCGGTTTTAAGTACACAATTGGATCTATTTACTAAAGCTGGAAAGCAAAAAATCGGGCTCACTTCTGCATAAAAGCCAATGAGCTTCCAGGTTTTATTACCAGGTCTAATTGAACAAGCTGGGGTTAGAAGCTCATTGGTTTCTATGCAGAAGTGAGCCTGATTTTGAGCTTTCCAGCTTTAGTAAATAAACCCAATTGTGTACTTAAAAGTGGGGTATGCCTGTATAACACCAAGAATCTGTAAAGGGGCTATAGGTGGTGTGCGGTAACTGCTGAGTTCCCCGACTTCTCACCCCCTTGCCCTGCTTCACACCTCTAAGGAAAATGTAAAGGACACATAAGTAAGTAAGTAAAACCTTGGTCGCCCCAAGAGAAGCATCTATAAACCCCAGAGGCAACGAAGCATGAGTACTACACTGTCAAAAGCTATATTGTTATATCAGATACCTGGAAAAGGAAAAGTTATCAGGCAGGGAAGGAAACATAGCGTACAGAAGTGTGGATATAGCACTACATGAGCTCTCGGGAGATTGTTCTGTTTTTTTTTTTTTCTTTCCTTTTGTTTATTCTCTCTCTCCTTGTCCTGTGCTTGAACCAGTGATCACAATTTTAACTGGATTTAAGAGGCAGAAGCCACTATCTCTCGTTGTCTGCATAACGCTTAGGATTGCCTAATCGTGCCTAATATTGCGCATTGAACTGTCCATTAGTAGGGAGACTGTGACGAAAGAACGGGTCTGAAACACTGACAAAAAGATTGGTTTGCTCTTTCCTATTTAAGGGAGGGGTGGAAGGGTGGGGGTGGGAGGGGGGAAGGGAGGAGATTAGGTTCGGTCAATTGCCTAGAAAAAAAAAAAGAGTTCACTATAGAGTTGATCGAAAAATAAGGATGGGACTTTGAGTTGAGTTGAGAGGTATCTTAATATAGAGTGGTCTTACCCTGAAGGGTCCCGACGCGCATAGCAGAGTTCCTGGGAAAAGAGGACCAAGGAACCAAATGCAGCACAGATCTTCAGAAAGGGTGGAAGAGATAGTTTGGGACCAGGCCTCTCATAATCTTAAACATGATACATCCAGCCTTAAATAAGGTGCGATAGTGGACCGGCAGCCAATGCAAGGCGCAGAGGACAGGGGTGATATGATGATCCCTCAACAGGACTTTGAGTGAGGCAATCGACAGACAGCTACATATATAGATAATTAGAGACCAATTTGTATATTTACATAAAATTGTCATAGCAATGCAATACAGTTACCAATTATAAAATAATTAAAACTCCATATGACAATTTAATTTGGCCAGAAAGTTTGCAGAACTCCATTTAAAAAAAGGATATTTTCTGTTAGAATACATGCAATAATTGGATATATTAAGAGAAAGGGTGCATCTTACAATTCCCTACTTGTTTCATGGCACAAATTCACTTCTTCAGGCGATGATACATCCACATATCTGAAAACGAATTATACAGAACACCAATTAACTCTGATTGAAGCTAGACCCCGTATTACAATATTCCGCTTACGTAAGGCGTACGACCGGCGTAAAGTTACCCCTGCTATATGAGGAGCAGCCAATGTTAAGTATGGACGTCGGAACAGCCGTTGAATTTTACATTGTTTACGTAAGTTGGAAGTTACGTTCACGTTGTATGCAGTGTTCAACGTATCTAAGGCCGCGTACACACCATCGGACATATCCGATGAAAACGGTCCGCGGACCATTTCCATCGGATATGTCCGATTGGGAGTTTGATCCGATGGCGTGTACACACCATCGGATCAAATTCCCCGCCGCCAGCGGGCGCGGTGACGCGGCGGTGACGTTGACGCCGCCGCGTCACCGCCACGTCACCGCACCAGGAAGTAAAACACTTCCGCGCATGCGCCGAATCCATTCGGCGGCGGCGGCGCGGCGGCGGTGGGGGACGACATGTCTGCTGGTAAGTGTACTAACCAGCAGACATGTCGGGCAAACAGATTCCCACCGGATGTATTTCAAAGCATGCTTTGAAATCTGTCGGGTGGAGAAATCTGTCCGCTAGCCCATACACACGAGCGGAGATGTCTGCTGAAACGGTCCATCGGACCGTTTTCAGCGGACATATCCCCTCGTGTGTACGCGGCCTTAGACATTCTATCCAACGTGAATTTTGGGGGCATGCGCACTGAATACGTCCACGGACGGTGCATGCGCCATTCGTTAGACGCTTCATTTACATGGGGTCACGGTTAATTTCCATACAACACGCCCACTACCAGCCTAATTTGAATTACGTGGGCTTACGCCGGCCCATTTACACTATGCCGCCGTAACTTACGGTGCAAGTTCTTTCAGAATACGGTACCTGCCTCTCTAAGTTACGGCAGCGTAGTGTATATGAGATATGCTACGCCCGCCGAAAATTAGGCCATTCTTTCTGAATCTGCCCCAGTATCTATAGACCTAAGGTGCAATGGGTGATATAGTAATTAACAAGTATATCTTAAGCTTTGGATATTTTGGGAAATGGTTACAACCTATATTTTTCCCTTGTCCCATTGAGATTTTTAAAATGTCCTGCCTTGGAGAGACAACAGGAAGTGAGAGGAAATCTTTCTAGTTGATACCAGAACAAACTGCACACAAGTACTAAGAAAATGCTTAGAATCGGCACTGAGGCCGCGTACACACGGCAGGGAATCTCGATGGGCAGAACACATCGTTCCGCCCGTCGAGGTTCCCTGCCGGCCGTCGAAATCGGCGACCCGCCCGTCGGGAATGGCAACCAGCCATTCTTCCGGGCGGGCCGTCGAGGAAATAGAGAGCGTGCTCTCTATTTCGGCTCGACGGGCTTCCCGACGGGAAGCTCGCTGAGACCGTACACACGGCCGAGGTCCTCGCTGGAATGTGCATTCCAGCGAGGTTCTCGCTGATTTTCAGCGAGAACCTCGGCCGTGTGTACGGGGCCTCATACCAATACCAGTATTGGTGCAACATTAGATTTCACACAAACAAAATTGAATTTAAGTATACTTTAACTCTATTTATTATTTCTATTTTATTATTATTATTGTGTTTCTCCTAATTTAAAACTTGCATTATACTGACACAGAACAAAACAATATAGTAATTTGGACTGAATGAGCATAGTGTTAATAATGTTTCTAGCAGAGTTGATTTACTGTTTGTATTAAAACTCACAAAACTACTATAGTGATTGTTTTTCATTTTATGGGAACACTATATCCTTTTTCAAAATGAAATTGGGTTGCTTGGCAGCTGGGCTCAGCAATGCTTAATGAGAGGCATATTTTCTTACTTGTCAGGGCCATGGATTACAGTGCTTGCTGGACTCATCGACTAAGGCCTCGTACACACGATCAAATCTGTCTGCTGGAAACGGTCTGCTAGACCGTTTCAGCAGATAGATTCGATCGTGTGTATGGGCAAACAGACGGATTTGGCCACCCGACAGATTTCAAAGCATGCTTTGAAATCTGTCGGCTGGGAACCCGTCCGCCCGACATGTCTGCTGGTTAGTACGCTAACCAGCAGACATGTCTTCTCGCACACGCGCCGAATGGTTTCGACGCATGCGCGGAAGTGTTTTACTTCCTGGTGCGGTGACGTGGCGGCGTCAACGTCACCGCCACGTCACCGACACGTCAGCGCGCTGTCTGCTGGCGGGGATTTTGGTTTGCTCGTGTGTACACGCGAGCAAACCAAAATGCCAGCAGACAGATTTGTTCAAATCGGTCAGACAGACCGTTTTGAACAAATCTATTTACTCGTGTGTACGAGGCCTTAGAGGTGGTAAAAGCTATGAGACTCATTTTCATCCTACAACTCCGTTAGGGATAAACATGCCATCAACATACGCTTGTCTGACTTTTTTTATGTCTCTAGAATAGTAATAACATAATATAGGCTATGTTTAAAAATACTATTGAACGTAATAGTACCCATGCAGTAAATAAAATCCAATTTTGGGAATGACCCAATTTATTCATTATAGAAGGTGATTTATGGCCAGGACTTACTTATCAGTCTAGCGAATCACAATACAGAGCCCTGTGTTTAAAAACAACACAGGGCTCTGTACATGAAGCAGCAATGTGGCTGTTTTTTCTCCCTGCTCCCTGATTAGTAAAAACAGCACATATTACACATTGTTAGGCACACAGTTAACCCCTTTCCAGCCAGTATCATTAATACAGCGACAGTGTAAAGTATTAGCATTGATCACTGTATTAAACCTGGTACACACCATTCGTTCAATCCAAACGTTTGATCCAACACTAGTGCAGCAATCTCTCCTGCTGTTCTTTTGTGTTCTGACAAGAGGGACCCCTCGCCAGAACACTCTGGTCAACTGCTGGTTTTCCAACATGCTCTTCCCACAGAAGCTTCTTTCAGACTAGCTGCCATACACACGGGCTGACTGTCGGACGTTTTTTATTAAACCGGCCTATGTCATCTGACATTCAGACTATATGTACTAGGTGTAGTAGGTGCATCACTATGTCACTCGCCACCCTGCCAAGCTGGCGATGTACAAAGGCTTTCCAGCCTGAAAGAGGGAGAAAGCTGCCTGTCAGTTCCTGCATAGTTTTTTTTTTACCCCCTTTCTCTCCTCACTGACTCACCCACACTGTTCACTCTGCAGCCACCCCTGTATTCCTATTGGCAGGAGGAAGAGAGACAATTAAAACCACAGTTACAAGCTTACAAGTTACAAGCTTCAAAATTACTAAAGCTACTAGTGCCATATGGACATATTAAGGGGTATGTGGGAAAGTTTATCTAGGAAGTTAAGCCATTACACGTTGATGTGAATAAAGTGTTTAAAGTTGGGCCTGTGGTGTCAGGGGACACAAAGGGAGTCATTCCTCTGCTCTCCTCCTGCTTGGACTCATAGAGCCAACCTGAGTAAAGGTAACCAATCCAATTTAAAGTGTCATATTGTGCTTTATTTACTCTTTAAGTGTGCCTCTGCTCTTGGGGACATTCTCAGGTTTGGAATCCCCTGAAAGCAGCTTGAATATAGTATTGAGAGCTATAATGCTCTTAAATCTTGTGTACTGCTCTTTAGTTGATTACTTGTATATATACTGTTACTGTCTGTTATTCTACCACAGAAATATTGCAGTAAAGACAATTTTTGTTTTTTTTATCATAATGTGTGTGTTTCTCATTGGTCATTGCACTTACACTATTTCCAGGTATGCCAGAGGGGCAGAGGCTGTTACTAAGGTTGAGAGGTATAGTAACAGACTGAACAAACAAAAGCAGCTCCTTTAGGGGTATCGCTACATAGGCTTTAGTGTCACTGATGATGTTAGTGTCAGTTAGTCTTTTTCACCCAACATCAGTTGGTGTCAGATTTCTACCACACTATTAAAGTCTCACTTTAAATCGCTGATCATCACCATTACTAGTATACAAAAAATATATATATATACTATTTTTAGATGCTATAACTTTCACATAAACCAATCAATATAGACTTTTTGGGATTTTTTTTCCCCTAAAGACATGTAGCAGAATACATTTTGGCCTGAATTTATGAACAAATTAGATTTCCATTTTTTAATGGATATGTTTTATAGCACTGAGTGGTGATCAAATAACACCAAAAGAAAGTTCTATTTGTGTAAAAAAAATTATACAAATTTAATTTGGGTACAGTGTTGCATGCCCGTGCAATTGCCAGTTAAAGTAGTGCAGTGTTGAATTGCAAAAGGTGCCCTGGTCATGAAGGGGGGAAAGTCTTCTGGAGCTTAAGTGGATAAAGCTGGCCATACACTATGCAAACTGATTGTGCAACTTCTATACAATTTCCTTTAGATTTACCAAAACAATGTCATAGCTGAATACACCTGAACAATATTTTCAATTTGTCTTAAATCTGGCAGGCATTTTCACAAAGTAGCTGATGGTAGATCTAAAAGAGATTGTACAATCAGATTGTACTGTGTATGGCCATCTTAAAGAAAGAGGTAGAAAAGTGGGCGAAATAAAAAAGAGATAGTATAGTGATGAGGGAGGTGTGGTCCAGAAAGGTAAACACTCACTATTCTGTGATGCAGTAAGGCAGTGCATGGTGGCATATGCTGTTTCCTGGATAGTCACATGCAGTGATGGGCTCAGAATGCATTTTTTAGAAGTTTTGAACAGAGAGGTGCAGATTCAAAGCTGCCATTGACTAGGCAAGTGAAAGATAAGCACATTGGGATGGCTTGGGCAGAAAAGACATTAGAAAAGGCTTCTTTATAATATGAAAAGTGAAATTCTGCCTGAAAAGGTGAACTTAGCCTTTAAATTTAGTGTCTCAGGATCCTGATAGACAGGACAGAAGTTTCACCTTTTAAGAGACTAACTGAGAACTCAGTGCCCAGGCACTAGAACTTATGAAAGATGTTTGCTCTATTTAGGCTTGCCTTAAAGTTTTTGCAAATGTTACTTTTTTTAGAAAATAAATAAATACAAATACTTACCTGTACAATGGTTTTGCACAGAGCAGCCCTGATCCTCTTGTTCTGGGCTCCTCCTGTTTGTTGAATGCCCCCCATAGCAAATCACTTGGCCCTGCCCCCCTTGCGCCCTTATCACTGGATTTGATTGATTGCAGCAGGAGCCAATAAAGTGAAGAGGAAGAGCGAGAGCGTACAGTTGGATCCAGATTAGGCTCAAGTATGTGTTTAGGAGGCTGGGGAAAGCTGCATCCACGCATATGAGCCATCCAACATTTGAGGTAATTTATTCCTCTACCTTTGCAAACTGATACTGACTATTATTCTAGCATTTCTCCTCTCCCTCTGTTTCTCTCCCTTTCTCTAACATGACCCCAGTGCTGACAAATGTGGCAGGTAAGTGTCAGGAACTGTTAGGATAAGTACTCACCGAGGCCGAGATGCCGAGGGCAGCTGCCTTTGCGGCTCTGTGCACTTCACCCCCTGGAGGTGGAGACAGCGGGGAAGGGCACAAAGGGGCACCGGCTACCAGCGGAAGGTGTTGTGCTGATAGGAGATCTCTGAAGGCTTGGCTTCTGATCACAGGACAGGATCACAGCGGGCGTGGATGCAGGCCAATGGTTCAGGGATTGGAGAAGGCAGGAGGTCCAAGGTGCAAGCTGAAGGTCAATGGGGTACAGACAGCAGCAGAAACGATGAGACAAGCCGAGGGTCAAGTGCAGGAGAAGGCGTAGAGAAGTCAGGTCCGATCCGGGTCAATAGGTCACAAGCTTTCAGGTAAACAAGGCACTAAGCAGGATAGCTGACAACAAACCAGCAACCCGCCATGCGTCTGGGGCTGATTTAAATAGGCCGGGCTGGAACTTGATTGGTGGACGTGCGCGTGGATGCGCGCGCAGATGCACGCGCGCGTGGGCGCGCAGGTGCGCGCCCACGTACGCGCCGTGACGCAGAACCATGCTGGAACGCAGAGGCGCGCATGCGCGCGCCGCGCACGGGCACGGGCATGCGTCGTGGTGCGGATCGGCCGCTGGAGCCACTGATACCCTGACAGTGCCCCCCCCCCAAGGGGCGGACTCCGGACGCCCAAGCTGGACATCAGTTCAGGGTGGTCTTGATGGAAGGCTCGAATTAGCCGAGGAGCGTGTAAGTTCCTTGATGGTTCCCATGAATTATCTTCCGGGGGGTACCCCTTCCACTTGACCAGGTATTGCAGCTGTCTTCCTCTCTTTCTACAGCCCAGAATGGCCTCAACTTCGAATTCTACTTCCCCTTCGACTTCCACTGGTGATGGCGGGGATTCCTCCCTCTCTGGGAAGGACTCAGGGACGACAGGCTTCAGTAAGGAGACATGAAAGACAGGATGGATTTTGTAGGAATTAGGCAGAGCTAATTCGAAAGCTACATCATTGATCTTTCGTTTGACTTGGAAAGGTCCGATGAACCTTGGCCCTAACTTCCGGGAAGGTATGTTTAACTTGAGATTTGCGGCTGACAGCCATACTTTTTCCCCAATTTCAAAGATCGGGCTTTCCTTTTTCTTCTTATCAAAAAAAAATTTGTGATCCTCCTGGGCTTGTCGCATCATTTCCTGGAGTTTCTTAAAGTTCAGTTGAATAGAAGTTACGTGCTCCTGAACGGCTGGAACCGACGTCTCCGGAATAGAGCTAGGCAGGAATGAGGGGTGAAACCCGAAGTTTGACCAGAAGGGGGTTTGGTTGGTTGTGGAATGAATGGAATTGTTGTATGCAAATTCCGCGGACGGAAGTAGTGAAGACCAGTCGTCCTGGGAGGTTGAACAGAAGCAGCGGAGGTATTGCTCCAAGGTCTGGTTCGTCCTTTCGGTTTGACCATTACTCCGTGGGTGATAGGCTGATGAAAGACAAATTTTGATATTGAGAAATTTGCAAAGCTCTTTCCAGAATTTGGAAGTAAATTGTGCGCCTCTGTCAGAGACGATACTTTTGGGGGTCCCGTGAAGCCGGACTATCTCCTTGAGGAAAACTTTAGCTGTCTCTGTAGCGGTGGGGGTGCCCACCATGGGTAGGAAGTGCGCCATCTTGGAAAGGCGGTCGATGACTACAAAAATTGAGGTAAAACCCCCAGAAGGGGGAAGATCAACAATAAAGTCCATGGAGACTTCTGACCAAGGTCGTTCGGGAATGGGCAGAGGCTTGAGCAACCCCCAACCCCTTGTACTAGGTCCTTTGTTGCGTTGACAACGAACACATGCAGACACATAGGCTTTACAATCCTGCTTCCAGTTTGGCCACCAGAAGGTGCGGGAGATCAATTCCGTGGTCTTTCGGACTCCAAAATGGCCCGCCAGCTTGTGATCGTGGAAGGTACTCAGAACTAGGTGCCGGGTTTCCACAGGAACGAAAATCTTGTCTCGAGACCAAAGCAGCTCGTCCCGTCTTTCAAGAGAGAGAGAGCTTTGGTTGGGACAGTGCCTGGATGCGGTCTTAATAGAGGTTAGGAGATCCAGTTGCGGGAGTAATAGGAAGTTCTGGGAAGATAGGATGGTGCCAGGTTCAGATGCTTCGGAGGACTCCAAATACATTCTGGAAAGGGCATCTGCCTTCCCATTCTTGGAGCCGGGCCTATAGGATATAAGAAAATTGAATCGGGTGAAGAAAAGAGCCCAACGGGCTTGTCTGGGTCTTAGCTGTTTTGCAGATCGCAGATATTCTAGGTTTTTGTGATCCGTGAAGATCATAATAGGGTGGAGTGACCCTTCCAACAAATATCTCCACTCTTCTAGGGCGAATTTAATCGCTAACAACTCTCTGTCACCGACATCGTAATTCCTTTCTGGCGGATTTAATTTTCGAGAGGCAAAAGCCACTGGATGCAACAGGGCCTTTAGTCCATATCTTTGGGATAGGATTGCTCCCACAGCTGTCTCGGAGGCGTCCACCTCAAGTATGAAGGGTAGTGCCGGGTCGGGGTGGCGTAGAATGGGTGCTGAGGTGAACATTGACTTGAGCTTAAGGAAGGCTTCTTGGGCCTCCTGAGACCACACAAAACGGTTGCCTTGACGAGTGAGCCTGGTAATGGGTGCAACGATGGCGGAAAACCCAATGATAAAGCGTCTATAAAAGTTAGCGAAACCAATAAAACGTTGTACTCCCTTCCTGTCTCGGGGAGCTGGCCAGTCTTGAATGGCTTGGACTTTTTGTGGGTCCATGGCGACTCCAGACGTGGAAATGATGAACCCGAGGAATTGTACTGTACTCTTTTCAAATTCACACTTCTCGGCTTTCAGATACAACTTATGGAGCCTGAGGGTAGTGAGAACTATCTTGACATGTTCCTGATGAAGCTCAATAGAAGTGGAAAAAATAAGAATATCGTCCAAATAGACCACCAAAAAGTCATCCAAGTACTTCCGAAAGATGTCATTGACAAAATGTTGGAAAGTGGCTGGGGCGTTGCACAGACCAAACGGCATTACGAGATACTCAAAGTGTCCGAACCTGGATCTAAATGCTGTCTTCCACTCATCCCCTGCTCTAATTCGGACAAGGTTGTAAGCTCCCCGGAGATCTAATTTGGAGAAGATCTTAGCAGACCGGAAACGTTGGAAGAGCTCGGGAATGAGAGGTAGTGGGTATCTATTTTTGACCGTAATTTTGTTTAATTCCCTGTAGTCTATGCAGGGTCTGAGGGAGCCGTCTTTTTTTCCCACGAAGAAGATCCCCGCTCCCGCAGGGGAGGAGGAAGGGCGAATAAATTGTTTTTCAAGGTTCTCGTCGATGTAGGCCTTGAGGGCCTTCAGTTCAGTCTCTGATAGGGGAAAAATACGGCCAAACGGGATTTCTGCACCGGGGAGCAGGTCTATAGGACAATAATAAGGCCTGTGAGGTGGCAGGCGGTTGGCCTGTTGTTTGTCAAAGACGTCTGTGAATTCCCGGTATGCTGGAGGGACATTTTGAAGATTCTCTGCTGTGGTGGTAACGGTGGAACAGACGGTGGTAGCCGGTGCAAGGCAATGTACAGAGCAATGGGAAGAAATAAAGCTGACTTCTTTGCTTCCCCAGTCAATATGTGGTTGGTGTGTGTACAGCCAGGGAAGGCCCAAAATAATAGGGAACATCGGAGATGAAATTAAGTCCAACTGTAGGAGCTCCTGGTGTCCAGAATCTGTGATGGCCACGACAGGGTCAGTCTGCTGTGTGACTAGTCCAGAACGAGGGAGAGAGCCGTCCGCCAGGCGTACTTGTAGATGAGGATTCTTCGGGTGAAGGGGAAAATGTAGTTTCAGGGCTAGGGCAGAGTCCACGAAGCTACTGCAGGCACCAGAGTCAATGATTGCTGGTAAGCGAGTCACTCCTTCCGGTAGCTGTAGAGAGAGAAAAAGAGTAAGGTAAGACTGTGGAGCGCTGACGACACGGCAATCTGAGGTGGGTCTGGGTGCGCACTTACTGGGTCTCACCGGACAGGTGCGAAGAAAGTGTCCGGAGGCACCGCAGTACAGGCATAGGTTGGCTTGACGCCTGCGTTGTCTTTCTTCTGGAGTGAGAGGAGAGCGGACCAGCCCAAGCTGCATGGGTTCTGGGTCGGGAACCGGGTTGGAGGACACTGGAGGTGATGAGTACGTAGGAGCTGGTCTCGGAGGAAGCCAGGTTGGACGAAGCGTGTGGAGGCGCTCGGAGCGCCGTTCTCGTAGCCGTCTGTCCAATTGGGTGGCGGCCTGAATTAAGTCCTCCAGGGTAGCAGGAGGTTCAGTTCTGGCTAGCTCGTCTTTGAGCGCTTCTGAAAGTCCCTGCCGGAACTGATACTTAAGAGCTGCTTCATTCCAGCCGGTGTCGGCTGACCATTTCCGAAACTCGGCTGTGTAGTCCTCCACTGGTCTCCTACCCTGGCTGAGGCTGTGAAGGACGGTCTCAGCTGTCGCTGTACGTTGTGGATCATCGTAAAGTCTGGCCATTTGCTCAAAGAAAGTGTCAAGTGTGTCCAGCACCGGACTTCTCTGTTCCATGAGACCATGTGCCCATGCCTGGGGTTCTTCAGAGAGGAGGGAGATAACGAAGCCAACTTTTACTGCTTCTGAAAAGAATGTTCTGGGCTGCAGCGCGAGGTATAGAGAACAGGCGTTTTTGAATGCACGATACTTCCTGCGATCGCCTGTGAATCGCTCGGGAGTCGGGACTCTGGGCTCAGGGTGAGTCACTACCACAGCTGGGTTAGCCGAAGCCTGTGGGGCTGTAGTCTCTGTAGGAGGCGCTGTGGTTGGAGCCGAGGGGCCAGGTTGTCCGGTAAGCTGCTGAAGACGGCCGTCAATTTGGAGGTACCCATCCTGCAACTTCTGCACGGCGTCCGTAAGAGCCGAGACCTGCTGACATAAGGTCTCAAAAGGTGAGCGCACCCTGTCGGCCTCTGACATCTGGCTGGTTTGTACTGTCAGGAACTGTTAGGATAAGTACTCACCGAGGCCGAGATGCCGAGGGCAGCTGCCTTTGCGGCTCTGTGCACTTCACCCCCTGGAGGTGGAGACAGCGGGGAAGGGCACAAAGGGGCACCGGCTACCAGCGGAAGGTGTTGTGCTGATAGGAGATCTCTGAAGGCTTGGCTTCTGATCACAGGACAGGATCACAGCGGGCGTGGATAGTAATTCTAGGAGCAATAAAGTTTATCAGGCAGAGAGTCAGTTCAGGTCAAGACGGTAAGCAGGTCCGAGATGCAGGCCAATGGTTCAGGGATTGGAGAAGGCAGGAGGTCCAAGGTGCAAGCCGAAGGTCAATGGGGTACAGACAGCAGCAGAAACGATGAGACAAGCCGAGGGTCAAGTGCAGGAGAAGGCGTAGAGAAGTCAGGTCCGATCCGGGTCAATAGGTCACAAGCTTTCAGGTAAACAAGGCACTAAGCAGGATAGCTGACAACAAACCAGCAACCCGCCATGCGTCTGGGGCTGATTTAAATAGGCCGGGCTGGAACTTGATTGGTGGACGTGCGCGTACGCGCAGTGACGCAGAACCATGCTGGAACGCAGAGGCGCACATGCACGCGCCGCGCACGGGCACGGGCATGCGTCGTGGCGCGGATCGGCCGCTGGAGCCACTGATACCCTGACAGTAAGGGGCAAACAAGAATGCTGTTCAGGTGTCCCACATCCTCTTTATCAACTAATGACATCTTTCTTAGTTAGGAGGCCAGTGGCTGTCCCACACAGCGCTCAAGATTGTAACATAAAAACCTGTAGTTTTGCGCACCAAAAGAGCAGGCTTGATCAACTTGTTGGCTTGTTGACAATTTTTGGGCAATGGGTGGCAAATTTTAGGTATTTTCCCAAGGCACCCCTGAAGGACCCAAAAGGCCCCTTGGTTGAAAAAGACTGTTATAGAGGTTTGACTGGATCAGAAAACATGAGGAACTTCTGGAAACCTCTGACTTAAAGCGGAGCTCCACCCGCATTTTTTTTTTCAAAGTCGGCAGCTACTAACAGTGTAGCTACTGACTTTGAATAAGGACACTTACCTGTCCTAGGCGCCCGCGCTGACGTCCCCCGCCGATGCCGATCCTCGATCCCGGTACCGCCATCCACAGTCAGGGAAACAGGCAGTGAAGCCGTGTGGATTCACTGCCCGTTTCCTACTGCGCATGTGCGAGCAGCGCGGCGCTTTGTGAATGGTCCGGCTGCTTTCTGGGATACACACAGTTCCCAGAATGCAGCGCGGCCCATTCACAAGAAGACACCGAGAAGAGGAGGAGGAAGAAAACCACACCGCGGATCATGAGGGCAGATTCGGGACTTCCGCATAGCAACAGCCTATTTAGGGTGAGTATTTTTATTTATTTTTTCCATTAAATTTTTTTTTTTTTAGATTTTTGAAAAAAAAAAAAAATCAGGCTCCGCTTTAATACTTAGAGTATAGTGTGTAGGTTAAAATAGATAATTAAAGGATATTGCACATTAAAAGCCCATTAGAGCTTTAGGCTAAAGTACTATTGTGCATGCATATATGAATAATAAACTATGGTGTCTACCTGCAATGATGTCTGTTCATCATTTACTTACAGAGGGACTTTTATATAAAACAAAAGTTATTCTTGTAAAGATATTCATATGTCATACTCAAATGAATCATACAAGGAGTTGTAAACGATTTTTTTTTGCTGAAATGACTGTTTACAGGGTATAGATACATAATAGTTAACTGATTCCTTTTAAAAACAATTAAAAATAGATAGAAATCAACCATATAATGTACCTACAGTTTTAGTTTAGTTTTTGCATGTTGTTTCCTGCTTCTGTGATGTACAGAGCCATAGAGCCAATACAGGGCAGTGATGGTTTGGAAAACAAAAGTGATTGGTGCTGAGGGGTTTTAGACACACAGTAATCACACCTCCTTGATTAGTGACCACAGAGAGAAAGCTCCCAGGACTGTGGTTATCAAGAAACAGACAACCAGGAAGTTTGGAGATCAGAGAAGAATTACAGCAACTTGAGAGCAAAAACGAACAATGAGGACATGAAAACAGCACTGCATTAAGGTAAAGGAAGCTATTAAGATTAAAAAAAAATCCTTTACAAACTATTTAATGAAACCAACTCTCATATGTATGAAATGTGGAAAAAACGAGAAGCTAGCCTTTTCCATAATTTAGGAGATTATCCTTCAGGGAATTGTGTGCTGAAAGTAATACAAAGCTGTCATTGCTGATTTCCCTATAAGAATTCGAGTTACTTCGCTAACCAGCAGCTTTAACACGTTCTGCCTCATTCTCATATAGCAAGTAATTGAGCTGAAAGTTTGAAAATGACTTGCTAAGCTATTGCTAGACTTGCCAGACTTCACAAGTTTGTTGCACAATTGCAGCAAGTCTGCATTTCATGACTCCAGATTATCTTTCTTTGCCAACATTCTGCAAGTCTGCGGCAAGTTCTGGTTCAGTTATGTTGTGTAATAGTCATCCCACCACAGGGGTCACTGTGGCTGAATTTTCATTCTGTAGACTTGCAGAGCTCTTGCTGTAGACTCACCACTATGACTTTGCTCTTGTTAGAGACTTGCCACACAAATTTGCTACAAACTGGAAAAGTGTCAACTAGAACTTGTGCTTGAATTGCTCTGCAAGTGTACAACTTGCCAGTGAAAATGTGCAGCAAATTAACAGACTTACAATTCAACACTGTCACAAATGTGTGGCAAGCTATCCTTGCTATCTGGGTTGACTCTGAACAAGCATAAAGAACAGGAAAGTCAGAGCTCCTTAATCGATATATGTGTTCTGAGTCAGTGACTCCCTGTCTTCTGTTGAACAGGCTATGCTACCACCTTTTTCATTTGGTACTATTCCTCTCTTAAACATAGCAAATTCACATGCCCATGAATTCTCAGGGAGCACTATAAGGTTCTGTTAGGCACTGTGAGGGGGTTAGCCTGGCAGTGGGTGTGTGTGGCCCTCTGGATGGGTTCAGCACACAAAAAAAAATAGGCACAGCAGACGGTGGTAGGAGGAAAACATAAAAGTGCGGTTTTTATTTGAACTATATACAAAAATAAATATGACAGAAACAAAAGAAATACAAAAATAAACCCTGGTCACTTGACCGCTCACTAAACACATCGCTGTCCCTTACTAACACCTGAGTACAGCCTAGTGCTGCCCAAGTCCCTAACTCCCTGCTGCTTAGAGTCTTGGTAGTAGTAGCCAGGGCCGCCATCAGGGGGGTACAGGCAGTACACCTGTAAGGGGCTCGGGGGTCCCCAGGGCCCCAGATGACAATCCCCCTTTTTTATATAAAAAATATTTTTTATATATTTTTTTATTTCTTTTATTTTTATATTTATAATATATGTAATTTCCTTTTATAAAAAAAAATGAGGTCCCCATTGCCCCAGTTGGCAACCACCCTTTTTAAATATATATATATATATATATATATATATATATATATATATATATATATATATAAATATATTTTTTCTCTCTCTTTTTTTCCTTTTTATTAAAAGGCACAGAGGTCCCCAGGGCCCTGGATGGCTGGCTTATATTTTTCTTTATTTCTTCTTTTTGTAAAGGGCCCCCCCGCTTCTCAATTCGCGGCAGCATCCCCCCGCCGCTGCTTCTCAATTTCATGCGGCAGCACCCCCCCCCCCAGTTCTCTGCTCCAGGGGGCCCATGCCTGAAGCTGTGTAAGTTCCTGATGGCGGCCCTGGTAGTAGCAGCCACACAGGCTTTGCCTCACCGCACAGAGAACACTATTCACACAGGTATGGTTCCAGGTTGGAGCACATCTCTCTGCATGCTGGGAGTTTTTGTAGAGGACCTAACAAGCCCACCTAATTCAGCTGGGCTCATCAAGACCTCCCAGTAGGACTCCCAGCACTCCCCCTAAAGGTATAAACTGGCATAAAGCCTGAACCTAGGAGATATATACATTGATATATACATTGTATCCTGGATGCAAGCAGGGAATTTAACCTGCCTGCTGCCACAGCACGCAGAGAAAAATATGCAGAAGGTGCAACATGGCAAACATACAATAAAGCAAAGTGGACAGTTGTTGTTTTTTCTAATCTGCATGGTTGTTTCATGAAGTATTTACTTAATTTTTTAACTTTTTGGTTAAATGGGATTCTGTAAAAAGTATGGGTTGAGGGTACAAGAGCCAAAAAAGGATGTAAGCTCTAAACATTTTGGGCCAGATTCAGAGAGCCATTACGCCTGTCTAACTGGTGTTAGACTGGAGTAATTTCAAATTACGCGCGTTTTCTAGCAAGTCGAAAACCTTAAACCATGAATGTGGCTGTGGGCTTCAATTCGACTGGATTACGTGTTTGTACGCCTTCGGATCTACGCTGCAATAAAATTGCGGCCACTGGGTGGACTTCCCGTCGTTTTCCGCGTCGGGGTATGCAAATGAGCTTTTGCCGGCGATCCCCGAAATTACGATCTTAAATCGCAATCTCTTAAGGCACCTTTAGTCATCTTTTATTTGCGTAACACTATACCAGCTTTTTGCTGCTCTAATATTAGACAGCCCATGTTAAGTATGGCCGTCGTTCCCGCGTCGAATTTCTACGTTTTCCGATGTCTTTTATTATTTTTTACGTAAGTCGTCCGGGAATAGGAATGTTCGTAAACGCCGCTACTCAAACAACGAATGACGTAACGACGTGATTTCGCGCAATGCACGGCGGGAAATTTCTGAACGGAGCATGCGCAGTTCGAATAGACTACGCCGCCGTAGCGTACAGGCAAAAATCTACCAGGATTCGGTGTAGAGCCTGGTAAAATACGGCAGCGTAGAGTATTTCGATTACGCAGCGCAATATTAAGTGTATGTGAATCTACCCCTTTGTCTGCAGTCATGAATACCATACTTCATCCACAGATTCATACAGATTTTCCATCCTTATATTTTCGTAGACAAGGTACTGTTTGTATTAAAAATAGCTTGGACAGCAATTAGCCCAAATGGCACGATGGCAATCCTCTCAATTGAGGATTACTTAAAATACATTATATTGATTGTTAATCTGCCCTGGTTGCCCGAAATGCAATTCTGCCCTATTCCCTATTACTAAACACTGCCTATTGATATGGCTCTGCCTAAAATCTTATCTTAAATTAATCCTACAACATACTCCATAATGTCAATCTTAGGAAACCCCATGTTTCCATCAGGCTATACTAACCACCCACTTTCAAAACCTGGCTTTTTCATAGCCTTTCCTTAAAAAAACACTTCAAACATTACCTCCAAACATTGACACACACTATATAGGATATGTCCTCCAATGCAGCCTTTCTTTTTAATAGTTTTTATTGATTTAAAAGCAGTAAATTCAGGGCCATCAATAGACAACAGAGTCAATAGTGTGGCATGCAGGCCAACAGTACAAACGAATCGTCTTCCAAGTGTCTGAGATATTATAATATGCTATGAAGAGAGTAATACCAATGCAGGTTTTGAAAAGGCTTTATTAGATTATTTTCAAGGCTCTAGCCCGATCTTGCTAGTCTAGTCTGTGCCCCTTGCAATGGTTTAAAGTACTCATGCCTCCTAAGCATGGGCGTCCGCTCCATAGGGCAAGGGAGGGCCCTTGCCCCCCCCCCCCCCTAGAAACAAGTGCCATGATTCTCTCCGGGCAGGAAGCAAGGCGGCGGCACAGTGAAAGAAATTAGAGCCGCTCTCTCCCTCTTCTAGCTCCGCTGACAGAGAGGGGGAGGGGGGTGATATACAGTGCAGACAGCCTGCGGCTCTCCTCTTCCTGTCTCTCCCTCTCTCTGATAAATGGAGCCGCGGCGCTGTGACAGGGAGAGTAGAGCTGCTGGCTGTCTGCAATGTATATCTCCCCCGATCACCCCCTCCCCCTCTCTGTCAGCTGGACGCTCCCCCCCGAAATCTAACAGGGCATGTTGGACAGCTGGGTGGGCTGGTGAGGGAGCGGGTGGCTCAGTGGGCAGGTGACATAGCGTGTCACTGTGGCTCCGCTGACAGGTGTCAGGTAAGAGAGTTTGCGGGCCGGGCAGCTGGGCTTGGTGAGTGTCTTGATGAATGTCTGAGCCCGAGCGAGTGCTGGCCAATCAGCGAGCTGGTAAGCGGGAGGGAGCAGAGAGATGACATCATCTCTCACCGCCCGCCCTGCAGCTCTGCCCTCTCTGTGTAGGCAGCGCGGGAATCAGAGAGATAATAAATAAATAAATAATCTCTCTGCTGCCTGACAACCCTGGCCCCTGACTCTGGAACACAGCACAATTGGAGAAAGCAAGTGACAATCCGGACCACAACATGTGACAGGCGCTGTAGCAAGTGACAATCCACAATGTGTTACAGCAGGCGACGTGGCAACTGGCAATCCACAACAGGCGACGTGGCAAGTGACAATCCACAATGTGTGACAGCAGGCGACGTGGCAACTGGCAATCCACAACAGGCGACGTGGCAAGTGACAATCCACACTTTGTGACAGCAGGCGACGTTGCAACTGGCAAGTGACAATGTACAACATGTGACAGGCGACGTGGCAAGTGACAATCCACAACGCATGGCAGGCGATAGTGGCAAGTGACACACACGGGGGTCCAACTGATTCTGCATTATGGTGAGTTGAACCATTTCATTTTGTATAACAATGTAATAATAGAAATAGGTCCAGTGATGCAGGGTGCTGTGTAATGTAAAGGGGACCAGTGATGCAGGGTGCTGTGTAATGTAAAGGGGACCAGTGATGCAGGGTTCTGTGTAATGTAAAGGGGACCAGTGATGCAGGGTGCTGTGTAATGTAAAGGGGTCCAGAGCTGTGGGGTGCTGTGTAATGTAAAGGGGCCCAGAGGTTCAGTTGTGGAGATGGGTACACAGTAGGGACAAAGAGATATTGAAAGATGCAGGGGGCGCAGTGGGGTGTTTTTACATTTTAACTTTTTTATGCGACTGTGTATCGCCGCTGCCAAAGCGAGCCCCCCCCCCCCCTGAAAAAATTTCAGCGGACGCCCATGCTCCTAAGTGCTAAAATAAGAAACAAAATCTGAAAATCCTTCACAAAAGATTATTGGAGCCAGATTTGAGCTACTACAGCTAAGATCTCAGCTCATGTATTGGCTGTCTGGTAACTAGTCCTTTAATGATATATTGTTCTGTTCCCACAAATCCATCATTCTGCTTTCTTGGCTACCAAACTGAAAGCTCATTTAGGTATATTTGGTTGGACTCCCCAAAGGTGAAACTTGTAGACCAGTGTTTACCAATTGCTTTATATGTTCACGGTCATACAGACCTTCTAAACCAAAAATCTGATTTATGCACTGTATACCAATTTAAGATGGTCATCCATATCATCATAGAAGCCAAGTGTAATAGCTCAGGTAGAAGAAAAGTTGTTTTCCTGAGAGTTCTGCTGTTGGGCAAACTCATACTATAAAGACACTTCTCCTTGGGGTAGGATATATAAGGGCATCTCTTCTAGAAAATCAGAAGAAGGAGCATTGGAGGAGCGCTCTAGAATTGTTAACATCAGATGGGATTTACATTCACATACAAGTCTATAATGCCTCATAGTAAACAACGTCTTAATCGCCGTATTGTGTTCCAATTTAAATGACATGGCGTTCCTTCACGTCTGGTTTATGATAGAGGTTACCAATTTGTTTCAAAATTATGGAAAGCTTTATGCCACAATCTTCAAATAGATCATAGATACTCCAGTGCATATCATCCACAAACAAATGGACAAACAGAATGTGTAAACCAGGGGTGCCCAACCTTTTGAAGTGCAAGGGCCACTTAAGCCACTTGATAACTGGTCGCGGGCCACAATGAGCGGAGCGGGCAGATGCCACTCCTTAGAGGTGAATGGAGGGTCCAATTGGGTCGGACTGACCGTGTAAAAGGGGCCCATGGCTGCTTTTACACTGATGTGCTGCGGTTTACTCTCACCATGGGTGGTGCAACAGTGTACATTTGGCTTTTATGCACTTTGCAATAGACTTCTATTATATTCGGAAAGGTTTGGTGCACTTTCACAAAGCTCACCAAGCTCGCAAGTAATAATAGAAGTCTATGGCTCAGTGCAAATAACCCACACCAGCACTGATTTGCATCTGCGGTTTTGTTTAAAAGCAACCCAGAAACCACCAGAAAACAGATATGCCCATATATACACTGTAATTTTAGTAATAAACTGACCTTTAATAACAGTATTCTATTCTATCCCAGAGCAGGAGGCCGTATGCCACATCAAAGCGCTCCGCGGGCCACATGTGGCCCCCGGGCCACTGGTTGGGCACCCCTGGTGTAAACCAATGTCTCGAACAATATCTCAGATGTTACTGCACTCATCTTCAAGATAACTGGACCACCTTCCTTCCTCTTGCTGAATTTTCCTATAATAATTCTACCAGTTCTTCTACTCGCTCCTCTCCTTTTTATGCAAACTATGGGTTTCACCCTAATATTTTGCCTGAGTCTCCACTATTTACCAATGTACCCTCAACTAACGATTATTGGTCTACCCTTTCTTCTGTCCTGCAAGTCCTGAAACAAAATCTCAAACGGGCACAAGATCGTCAAAAAACGTATTATGATCTCAGACGTAGACCTTCACCACCTTATAAAGTTGGGGATCAGGTATGGCTCTCTACAAAAAAATGCCGGTTACATATACCCGCTAGTAAATTGGCCAAGCAATTCCTTGGTCCATTTCATATTTCCAAGATTATTAACTAAAATACTATGCAACTTTCCCTTCCCCCGGAACTGAGGATTCATCCATCATTTCATGCCTCTCTTCTTAAGCCCTACCTACCCAATCAATTTTCTGGTAGGAATCCTCCTCCTGCACCCCCTATTTTAGTTCAGGGTGAGGAACGTTACGAGGTTGAACGTATTGTTGACTCCAGAAGAAGAAGAGAACGTTTACAATATTTGATTAGATGGAAGGATTATGGATTACAAGATGACTCCTGGGAAGATTCAGCAGAAGTACATGCACCTACTTTATGTAATCAATTCCATTCTAGGTACCCTGATAAGCCTTCACCTATTGGGAGGTACTGTAAACGCCATCTTCGTTGCCGTATTGCGTTCCACATTGGAATGCATACGCCGCCCAGCAAAGACGTCAATGCCCGTCGCCGTGTGCGTTGCAGCGTAGAACGCGGAAGTGCTGAGCGTAATCAATGCTTTATCAGAGACACATGCTTTGCTGCTATAAACACATGGCGCTGTCACTACACCTAGTTCTATTATTGTCGGCCATAGCCGGTCCACGATACCATCAAACTACTGGCTAAACTATCCCTTGTGCAGTAAACTTCCGCAGCCCGGATCCATGCTACCATCAAGCTACTGCTCACTGCAGCTAAGTATTCTCTACCTGGATCCACACTGCCATTGTTACTTCAGTTGCTGTGGGGACACCCAAAGATATCCACCAACAGGAGACCCCCAAGTACCTAATCCCATTGCTGCCAACAATACTCTGCTATTACTGAGAAGCCTGATGCTCTGCAAACAGGTAAGTACCCTTACTATGTTACATTTATTGCTCTAGAATTACCCTGTTCTCATAGTGCATTTACTAAGTATTGTATTTGAACCTGGCTCAAGTTTAAACTACCACCTTGCTTGGTCTTAGCTATTGAGGATTCATATTACTATTGTGGCATATCTTAAAGGGACATACATTCTTAAACCATTTAACCAACAGTTGCCTCTCTCAAGCATATGATATCCGGATACAGTATTTTTTTATGCTACGTTCTTGACACTTAATTATAGAATACGTGAAAACGGAACATGTTCGCTTATACCTTTTCAAGCTAGGGGTTGTAGGTATGTAGTAATACCTCCTCCCTTAGTAGCTCAATGCATTCCTGTATGTGTGAGAAATGATGTAGTGAACCCCCAAACTCTTTTTCTCTGATTAGAGTGACGCCTGGGGTCCAGTACTAAAAATCACATTACATAGAGAAGTGCATTGAAACCTTTTCCTATGGGAGCTGCGGTGGCTCAACGCGATTGGCACTGCGCTGACAAGCCATTCACCTCTCCAGCTAAGGGTTCTGATCCCAATGGGTGTGCTATGCGAGGTAAGCCTGCGCTTAGTACGCCCACCCCCTCCCACAAAAACCACCACACTTACACGCACTCGAAATTGGGTTAACATGCACACACTTTGGCCATGCGGTCTCTAAAAAAAGAGAGGCGAAGGACTAACAGGGCTGGCTGAGCGGGCTAGATCCTCTCACTTCCTAATAGGGGAATCCTTCTGCCCCGTTGGGCTTCAAAGCGGAGCAGGTAGGGCGGGCTGTGTTGGAGGGGGCATGGAGAAAGATGGCAGATTGCCTCTGGGGGAGGTCTGCCTACTCCCAACTCCTGCAGTCCGGCTCCTCTCTCGAGTACACGCACAAAATACACTTAAAAAAAAAAAAAAACCTTTTCCTAACCGCAGATGTGGTTCACTCTCGTTCACCGTAAATGACAAACAAAACAAAGACAGCGCCAAAAACCGAAGTAAGACTATATAAACATATGAAAAACTTATGACCAAATAATAATGATGAATAGTAAGTATGCCCTAAATGGTGATGGGCAAAGTGAATAAGCTGCTAGAAGGATAAACACATCAGGAGTGATGTGAATGGGAAAGGCAGACCAAAGTAATCCTTCAAAAAAGCGCTGTGACACAAACAAATGCAAGAAGTCCCATAATCATGCAAATGTTATTTATTACAAAATGAAGTCTGATGAAAAACATATATATTTCCAAAGTTCCAGTGTTATGTTGCAGAATATACAATGTGCAGTATTTATGATCCCAATGGATGTGCGTCACCAGACCATAGTGCACAGCACGATTGCAGACACAGAAACACTCCTATGAGGCGAATGCCTATCACAGAGGCATACTCGTTCACCGTAGTTTGTGATACTCGTACACACAACCAGTTTTCTCATCGGGAAAACTACCATGGCAGATTTTAGCCGGGAAAACTGGCCGTGTGTATACTCCATGGCAGTTTTCCCGACAGGAAAACCACCGGGAATCCCAGCGCTAAAAATTAGACTATGTTTTCTTTTTTCCTGCTGGGACTACCGACGGTTTTTAAGCCGCCAGTTTTACAATGGGGAAAGCCTGCGGTGGATCATACACATGGCTGGGTTTTCCGACCAAAGCTCTCATGGCAGTTTTCCTGCCAGGAAAACCGACCGTGTGTAGGGGAAAAAAGCTACCGAGCAGGTTCTCGGTTTTCCCCTTGGGCATAAGAATGCAAAACTCACTCAAACTCACTCAAAGCAGATTAAAAGTGGGGCAGCTGCAAGTTCAATGCAACTGTCATGATCTAAAAAGCATCTCAAGTGCCATCAATGCAAACTTAAGGCCTATCCACACAGGTCCTTATAGCTAGACCCTGTCGCTTTGCCCCAAATATACTTTATTATTATTATTATTATTATAGTCAGGCAAATATTAAATGTTGAACAGAATGCAAAGTTCTGCAGCATTACTGTAAGCTTTCTGAAAATCCTAACTTTTTGTCACTTTCACACAGGCAGATTCCATTTTGATCAGCAGGGGATTAGCTCACATATTTCTGCTGATTGGAGCAGAACAGGCAGATTACACACCCATGCAGGGCCAGATTAAGAACATCATGGGCCTGGTGCTGAGGATTTTGGTGGGGCCTTTTATAAATAATAAATAAATGCGTGGGAATCACAGCGCAGCAATGGAGGGCCCAGTCTGAAAATGTAAGTGTACCCTAATGTGCTAATATGCTGTGCATATTTGTACATTGTGGCATAACCTACCCCAGGGCCTCTAAAAAGTAGTAATGTCAGGAAAGTAGCTGAGATCCCCGATGTTCCTCTGTACATCACCGTAGTAAACACAACATTAAATAAGTTCTAATAATGGGACAGAACAAATATGAGAACTGAGATTTCCTTTAGTTGAACTAACAAAAGTGTGTCCATTCTAGAGCTGGTAACATTGAGGGTATTCAGTATCATTTTAAAGAACTGTTTTTGTGGGTAAGCGACATAGGGGAGGAGTACGGACGGTATATAAGTGGGAAGTATGTGCAGGTGAGTGAGAGGAATGTGGAGGGTCTAACATTGGGCACTATGTACAGGAGAAGAGTGCAAAGGGTACGGCAAAAGGCACAATGTACAGGAGAGAAGTGTGGAGGGTATGACAGTGGGCATCATGTACAGGAGAGAAGTGTATGACAGCAGGCACCATGTACAGGAGAGGAGTGTGGAGGGTATGACAGTGGGCACTATGTATAGGAGAGGAGTGTGGATGGTATGATAGTGGGCACTATGTATAGGAGAGGAGTGTGGAGGGTATGACAGTGGGCAGTATGTACAGGAGAGTAGTGTGGACGGTATGATAGTGGGCACTATGTATAGGAGAGGAGTGTGGAGGGTATAACAGTGGGCAGTATGTACAGGAGAGGAATGTGGAGGGTATGACAGTGGGCAGTATGTACAGGAGAGAAGTGTATGACAGCAGGTACTATGTACAGGAGAGGAGTGTGAAGGATATGACAGTGGGCAGTTTGTACAGGAGAGGAGTGTGAAGAGTATGACAGTGGGAAGTATGTACAGGAGGAGTGTGGGGGTATGACAGAGGGTAGTATGTACCAGAGAGAAGTGTGGAGGGTATGATGGGGCAGTATGTACAGGAGAGAAGTGTGGAGGGTATGACAGTGGGCAGTATGTACAAGAGAGGAATGGGGATGGTATGATAGTGGGCACTATGTATAGGAGAGAAGTGTGGAGCGTGCGACAGTGGGAAGTATGTACAGAAGAGGAGTCTATGACAGCAGGCAGTATGTACAGGAGAGGAGTGTGGAGGGTATGATAGTGGGCACTATGTACAGGAGAGGAGTGTGGAGAGTATGACAGTGGTCACTATGTACAGGAGAGGAGTGTGGAGAGTATGACAGTGGGCACTATATATAGGAGAGGAGTGTGGAGGGTATGACAGTGGGCACTATGTACAGGAGAGGAGTATGGAGAGTATGACAGTGAGCACAATGTATAGGAGTGGAAGGATGTTTAGGGACTGCGTAGTGGTTAAGCGGGTCATACATGAATTGAAATTACACCAATTATGCCGAGACAAGCCATAGTCGATCTATGTATGGGCTAGCTGGTTTTACACAAGTCAATCTATTAATCGACTTGAGTACAACCAGCCTGTTTTTTTCCAAAAACAATCAGTGCTGCCAGCTATAGATAGCAACACTGATCATTGTACTCACTGGCAGGACACAATAACACTACAGGAGTGATTCCCCCATCTACAGGTCAGCAGGTGAGAGGGTGTGTGTGGGGACAGGCTGGGGAGAGATACCAGTCAGTGGCTGGGTAGGCACTGGCTAGTATCAGAGCCAGATACACACAGGTTACATACGTCGCGATCATTCGAGCGAGAGCAATAATTCTAGCACTAGACTTCCTCTGTAACTCTAAACATCCAACCTAAAAAATTTTTAAAGCATCGCTTAGGATACCAAAAAAAAAAAATTGTGCTAACTTTAGTGTTTTTTTAATGTATGAAACAGTTTATTTCCAAAAAAAACATGTTTGAAAAATTGCTGCGCAAATACAGTACCGTGCTAGAGCTGCACAATTAATCGTTAAAATTGTGATCTTGATTCAACCCCCCTGACATCTCCAATGCAGAGTTTGCTGATTCTTTCATATAACAAGTGGAGAGACTTTCAGCTGTCAAAAGAAAATATCTGGACAGTCTGCCAAGTTCTTAGCAGGAAACATTGTAATTAACACTTTCTTCTTATATCAAAGGGATACACTTCTGTGTGTAAAGAAAATATCCGGGCAGTCTGCCAAGTTTGTAAACAACATGACACATTGTAACCAACTTGCTTTTTAGATCAAACTTCTGTGTGTAAATGCAAGAAATGTAACCACTTAAAGTCCAACACTTGTTTAAGTAAAAAAGCAATATTTTTTGCTAGAAAATTACTTGGATCCGCCAAACATTATATATATTTTAGCAGAGACAAAAATGGCAATTGCTGCAATATTTTATGTCATACTGCATTTGCCCACTTCAATGAATAATAAAAACCATAAAAACAAAACAGTAAAGTTAGCCCATTTTTTTTTTCATTTTAATGTGAAAGATGATGTTATGCCGTATGAATCGTGAGAGAATCGTGATCTATCTTCTAAGCAAAAAAATTGCAGTTGTCGTTTTAGCCAGAATCGTGCAGCTCTTTACTGTGCAACATAAAAAGTTGCAAAGATCAACATAGAGTAATTTTCTAGCAAAAAACAAATTATGATTTTTTTTCTCAGTCTGCTGCAGTGTGTCAGCTTGTATTTATAATGGCTGCTCTGTATGTAGCTTCTGACAGGCTGTGCAAGCAGGCCCGTATCTCCGGAACCATAAATGATAGTCATCCCATATTTTGACCGGTTGTGGGGTAGGTCTTCAACTGACTATCCCCCAAATGTGGGGCTTCTGTGACCTCTGGTCATCGAGCTACAACCCCTGAAGTCGATCTAAAAAAAAAAAAAAAAAACGTTGTTTTTTTTTGGGCAAATGGGCCTATCTTGAGAAAGGGGCCTGGAGCTGCAGCTCCATCAGCCCCTCTGTTAATCCGGCCCTGCACCCATGTCTGCTCAGTTTCTTTAGAGAGGACACAGACAGAGCTTGCTCTGCCCTATGGTGGTGAGTAATTGGATCCCACTGTCCATTTAACTCAGACTACCGTCTAATCCTATAGTTCCTAACCGTCCCTGATTTCGAGAGACTGTACCTGATTTGGAAAAAAGTCCCTCTGTCCTTCTTTACTCCTCATTTTTCCCTCATTTTGGTCTGATCTATATAGCTGTATATAAAATTAAACCTTTTATCCCATTTCGAAATTGCTGCATTTGTAAAGTACAAAAACTAGTTTAAAGGAATAGTAAAGATAAAAAAAAGTCACTTGTGTGGTTTAACCAATCATTTTTTTTGTATAATTATCCCTTAAAGGGGGCATGTCAGAGGGTGTGTCCTGTGGCTACATACTTATGCTAATACAGTGCACCTGTAAATGACAAGTGGAAAAAGTTAAGCGCTGTGAATACTTTATTCACAGCGCTTAACTTTTTCCACAATTTGTTAAGTTGGATTCAATTAATTATTTAACCACCAATGTCCTAGAAATTCAGTGACATAAATAAAGGGTATAAGCAAGAGGCCTGGTGCAAAAAAAAGGGGGGAGGGGGATTGGCATTGGCCTACACTGTTCAACCAGATCCCATCAGGAGCTCAACAATGTAGGGAGGAAGCACGCAAAGGTAAAAAGCAGGGAGAATAGAGAAAAGGAGAGAGAGAGAGAGATAGTGCAAATAGAGAAGGGAGGGAAATGGGCACTCCAGGTGTTTTAAAGGGGTTGTAAGGGTTCGTTTTTTTATTTTCTAAATAGGTTCCTTTAAGCTAGTACATTGTTGGTTCACTTACCCTTTCCTTCGATTTCCCTTCTAAATGTTTTTTTCTTTGTCTGAATTTCTCACTTCCTGTTCCTTTTCAGTAAGCTGTTCTGGCTCACTAACTCCCATGGATGATGGGGGCAAGCTTACTGAGGAGAAACAGGAAGTGAGAAATTCAGACAAACAAAAAAAACATTTAGAAGGGAAATTGAATGAAAAAGGTTAGTGAACCAACAATGCACTAGCTTAAAAGAACCTATTAAGAAAACAAAAAACAAACCTTTACTACCCCTTTAACCTGTACCACGTGGCATTAAAGATTTTTAATGCAGACGATTGTATCAGACAGTAAACATTTCAATGCTGTGTTTCAGATAAAAAAATCTAAAAAAAAAATCATTGTAGTTAAATGTTAATTAATTTCCACATTACAGACTAGGGAGACTGTTGCTTTTAGACAAAGCTAGCAATCTGGAGTAACCTAATTAAAGATGAATATTTCAAATAAGCATTTAAGATTTGAATTGCAGTGGCAGGGCTGTTTCCTTTAATTATACTTTTAGAATAAAAGCATAGCTCTGCTAAGGTAGCACATTTCATTTCAGACGCAGTTTTAAAGAGTAAGGTCTTATTAAACACATTCCTGCGGAAGAATATAATTTTATGATTCTCCCTCTCTAGTCAAACAATTCTCTTGCAGAATCACACAATGACAATTACACTTCTCCCAGAGATTGCCCAGAGATATAAACATTTCCCAGCACCGTTACCAAGCATATTTAAACAATCCCAGACTCATATATGATTGCTTTTTCCACTAAGTATATGTAGAAAAAGTTAAGGGATATGCTTTTATGCTTTTATTATGAAGTGTGAGGTTTACAGATGATATCAAATGTAGAATTAAACAGCTCCCACTTGTACATACTTTTGGCACGTAAATAATAAAACAGTGTTCACTGTTTATAATGAGGTAAGTGGTGACTTTATACATATTGCCAAATGATATAAAATGTTATTGAATGTCTAAATCGCCAACGTAAAAAATAATAAAAAAAATAATGCAGATCTGTATTTATTAATACCTAATTAAATAAATAAATAAATAAAGATCAGTGTAGGCAGTGTAAGCACTTGAATTTGACCTGGTATTAGCCCCGGAAAGTCTCATGTACAGCAGAGCTCAGACAAGGAGAAGGAGAGGCAGCACAAGGTCAGCTGTGATGCACTAACACGGCGCATTCTGACAGTAAGAGAGGGCAGAGTGATTTTAGAGGGAAGCTCATGAGTCTGCTGCTTCTGCTTTCGATGTCTAGTCACAGGCTTGGAAAGGGACAATTGTTACGTTTTATTTTGTACCAGAGTTGTGTAAGTGTCGGTTCACACTACAGCGACATGAAAGTCGGCATGACTTTGCGAGGCATTTTGAGGCAACCTCGAGGCAACTTCAAGGGAACTTCAAGGCAACTTCGAGGCAACCTCGAGGCAACTTCAAGTCACCTCCAGGACAGGCAAATTTGCCAGTGGTCAATCAAACAATAATCAGCTCTGTGGGAGGGAGGGGTTTGCCTGATAAAACTTTTTTCTCTTCCTGAAAAGTTGCTTCAGTTAAGACACTGATCCGACTTTGGAGGCAACTTCCATTAAAATCAATGGGTACAAGTCGACTAGAAGTAGCCTTGAAGTAGTACAGGAACCTTTTCTGAAGTCGAAGCGACTTCAGTAGTGTGCATTAAGACAGCTCTCATTCACTTTAATGTAATTTCTCATGTCGCGCGACTTGGGGCGACACCAGTCGGATACCAAATCGCGGTAATGTGAACCGGCACTAAATATCAGGGCTGAATGTATATAAATACAAATCTGAATGGGTGCATGGATTGAAAATGACAATATTGGGCCTGAATGAGTTATCATGAGAGGGATAAAAGGAATGGGTATGAGTAAGAATGGTGAAGGAAGCTGTGACGGATCTCGAATACCCCAGGTGGGCACATCCGCCAGACCTGTGTCTCCTGTCCTCCAAACACACCCGCAGCCTGCAGATTCGCTATAACCAGCCCTTAACCCCTCAATCACATGACAATCCACACAGGTGTTGAGGGTTAAACATGCAGAGCATAAACGGTTTATTAAATACAATACATACACTTTTACACACAGTTAGGGACACTCCCCTTTGGCCGCGTACACACGAGCAGACAGATTTGTTCAAATCGGTCGGACCGACCGATTTGAACAAATCTGTCTGCTGGGGACATATTGATTTGATCGTGTACACACGATCAAACCAAAATCCCCGCCGCCAGACGGCGCGGTGACGTGGCGGTGACGTTGACGCCGCCACGTCACCGCACCAGGAAGTAAAACACTTCCGCGCATGCGTCGAAACCTTTCGGCGCGTGTGCGAGAAGACATGTCTGCTGGTTAGCGTACTAACCAGCAGAAATGTCGGGCGGACGGGTTCCCAGCTGACAGATTTCAAAGCATGCTTTGAAATCTGTCGGGTGGCCAAATCCGTCGGCTCGCCCGTACACACGGTCGAATCTGTCTGCTGGGACGGTCGGGCCGACCGTTTCCAGCAGATAGATTTGATCGTGTGTACGCGGCCTTAGCCTTGCCATAGAGGGGAGGGGAGGGGGTAGGGGACAAGGAACAACCAATGGGAACTGAACACTTGTACATTGAAACAGAAACTACAGATAAACATAAAGGGATGATGGTAAGCAGGCAGCCTCTCAATACACATGCCCTGCAGAGAGATGTCTCTAGTCCAGATCATTGTCTATGCTATGTGCCATTTACCAACACAATTAGACACAGCAACAAGAGGGGGTTGGGGGAGAAGGGATGTAGCATTACATTACATTATCTCAATGCCAGCTTGTCCCCAGGTCTCCAGTCTCTTCTGGGCCATAATCTGTGGGTAAGAGGCCCACCCACTGTCCCTTCCAAAACACACAGTGACAGTGGGTTCTGTCACAGAATCTAAGGGTAGAACCAGGGAGGTGTAATTTTCCCAAGTGTTTGCCCCCTAAATGATCACACATGGTTTTCGGCACCAATATATTTTTTGTTGTTGTTTTTATGTCACAAACACAGGGAGTAAGGGGAGATGGTGGGTGATGAAGGCGGGAGGCTAAGGGGGCAGAGGGGAGATTTGGGGAGTAAGGTTTAGAACATCTAGATTTTTTGCATCTGGAGTTTTTGCATCTGGATGTGGGATGTCCCCACCTCTCACATTGGGAAGAATCGCGATCCATATTGTTATCACGATAGGGCCCTAGGAGATGCATCTTTTATAAGTGTTTGTACGTGTATTTATGTTGTGTTGTGTTGTGCTTAAGATGTTGGAAGAATACTGTATTAACTTTTTATAGTGATGTTTTATGTTCTGTAACTCTTTCTTAAATTGAATAAAAATGAATAATAAAAAAATATAAAAATCTGTTGGTAGGTAAAAATAGCTCCTATATGTATTATATCTGTGCACTGTATTTGCCTGGATTTCAGCTTGAATTTAAGGGGTTGTAAAGGAAAATTTATTTTTTCATAATAAGCATCCTTTATCTGCAGACATTCCTCTTTTCACTTCCTCATTGTTCATTTTTTGCTCAGAAGTTGCTCTTTTTCTTCTCTGTTCTGTTCACTTCCTGCTTGTCTGATTTTACTGACCACCATGAAGGGAGACTTTACTGCGGTGGTCAGTAACGATCTCGCCCCCTCCTGCAAACTACATCTGTGTGGCAGGACGCTCTCTACGTGTTAAGCCCCGTACACACGGCAGAAAACCTCGACGGGCGGAACACATCGTTCCGCCCGTCGAGGTTCTCAGCCGGCCGTCAGATTCGGTGACCAGCCCGTCGGGAAAGGCGACCAGCCATTCATCCAGACGGGCCGTCGAGCAAATAGAGAACCTGCTCTCTATTTTGGCCCGACGGCATTCCCGACGGGATGCTCGCCAAATTCGTACACACGGCCGAGGTTCTCGGCAGAATCAGGATGCCAGCGAGGTTCTTGCTGGTTTCTGCCGAGAACCTCGGCTGTGTGTACGGGGCTTTAGAGATTTCAAGGAGGTGTGAATTACTGGGCTTGCCGCAATTCATACTGGGAAATGTAATTCTTACATGAACGAGAGTTGCAAACCAGGAAGTGAATGAGAGAACAGAAACTAGAACGCCGGAGGTGATATAGATAAAGGAATTTAATAGGTATTTACTTGTTTCTTAACAGAATCATTACACTATTTTGTCTGTCTACCTTGCAGACATTAATTTTAGGCAAAAAAAATAATTCCTTTACAACTCCTTTAATATGGTCCATTCTGTCTTTAGCGGAGGCAATTACTTTACTAGCAAAGATAAGCAATAGACAGCCAAACATGATGGACATTCTCCCTCAACAAATTATTAATAAACCCAGATGGATTCCAAATTAAAGAAGGTATAGGTAGGAGACACATCCATATGTCTGCTAATATGTAGTGTTGAACCTAGTTTCAGAAAAGAAGAGTTGATACTACTTGCTATCTGGTTAGTAGCCAGGCACAAGACTGCATTAGTAATTACAGACCAATTATAATTTACAATTAATTATTCCAGTAATTATCATTAAAAAACATTTTTGGCTTTACGTTGTGATAGAAACTGAGAATTAAAAAGGAACATCCAAAAATAAATCCCTACCATCTTGGATGTCAATAAAAACAATTAATTAATTAGGAGCTTCTAATGTGTGTGCATGTATGAATAACACCTAATTACTTTTTTGCTAATGTCAGTATTGTTGCTACCAATTTAATTATTATTAATATTGTTAAAGTGGTAAACCTTTACATATATCCAGTATGGTGACTGCTTCAGGTGATACACAGAAATTAAACAAATCTTGCTACGTAAGTTGTACCTGTTTATGTACAGCCGTATTTCCCCTACATCCATTCAAAGTGCAGAGTTTACACAAGATCTCTCAGCTTTGAAAAGCAGGGGGTGGGGATCTGAAGTTACATCAATGAGGAGAGCTGAGAGCTGATTGGAGGGAAGGGACTCACCCTGCTCAAACAGGATTGAGACAAGTACACACTATGGGCCGGATTCACAGCCATCGGCGCATCTTTATGCCGCTGTAGCGTATCTTTTTTACACTACGCCGGAGCAACGTTGAGAGGCAAGTATGAAATTCACAAAGAAAATGCGCCCAACTATGCGCCGGTGTAGCGTATATTCGTTGGCGTAAGCCCACGTAAGTCAAAGTAGGTGGAAGTAGGCTGGAAGTAGGCGTGATGCATGCTAATGAAGCGTCATCCAAGTACTTAAAACAAACAGCGCATGCGTCGTAACTTGGAGGTATCCCCGTGCGCATGCGTACAACCACGTCAAAATAACTACCTAAGATACGTCGAATCACTGCCTACGACGTGAACGTAACCTATACCCAGCCCTATTCACGTAGTACTACCTGGTCTATACCCTTTGCATGAGTAGCACCTCCTATATGAGGAATAACTTTACGCCAGACGTAACCCTTACGCAAATCGCTTAAAACATGCGCCGGGCGCAAGTACGTTCGTGAATCTGCGTATCTCCCTCATTTGCATATTTGCATCACAAATCAATGGGAGTACCAAATGCGTCCAGCGTAACTATACGCCCACTTTACGCCGACGTAGGCAAGTTACACGGTCGGATGAAGTCAGTTTTTTGGCGTATCTTAGTTCTATGGGTACGGCGCATATATACGATGGCGCATATTTACACTTACGCGGCGTATATCGAGATACGTCAGCGTAAGTGCTACGTGAATCCGGGCCTATAGAGGGACATGCTTTGTTCATATTTATTATCTGAGGTTCAAAACCACTTTAACACTTTTATTAGAGTGATTTACCCCTTAACGCTGATGGCGGAAAGCGGGACAGGGTTTCTGATCATGTGACTGCCATGATTGGCAGTTAAAGTGGTCACATGATCGGAAAGCTCCCGATCGCAAGTAGAGTTTGGGAGCTTTCCATTGGCACCGGTAACCGTGGTGGGAGCGCACAGGATGTCTGCTCTCATCACAGCTCTGTTTACATTCTGTCATATTTACATTCTCTTAGCGTTAAGGCCCACCTGCTGAGAGGTGGCATATATGCGTACCGTCGGTGTGAAGAGGTTAGGATCATTGTAAAATACCCCCACAATCCCTTACCTTTCCTTTTTATGTTCTTCTTTTCTCTGTGCATTAAATGTTTATTGTATAATTTATAATGCATATCATTTACTCAGGACCCCTGTAAAAGCTAGATATACAGTACATTATAGATGTATTATAAGAGAAATGGAAAATAGGCTGGACAAAGAATAAGAAAGAAAAGACTATACCTAGTACATTTAAATACAATATATATACAGTATATATATATATATATATATATATATATATATATATATTTATTATTTATTTTTTATGTACAGTATCTTACAATACAAGGCTGATGGTGCATTAGGGAACACCAGTGAGAGATGGCAGAGGGAATTGGAAAACAAATGGATAAGTCAGTGAGCTGTAGGGAAAAGTTGTGCGATGTGTGGGCAGCAGCATGGGGTTGATGACAATAAATAAGGTGGCATCAGTGGCAGATGCTGGAGGGAGCAAAGATCACAGGGATAATCAGAGAGGTTTTGGGAAAAGGTGTGTAATGTGTGGTCAGTTCTCAGAGGAAAGGTCAGGAATATGTTATGGGGATGTGAGTGAGGTGTGATGCCCCGTACACACGTGCGGGATTTCCGACGGGAAAAGTTCCCGTCGGAAATCCCGAGGGGAATGCCGAGAACCTGCTCGGTCAGTCTTTCCCCTACACACAGCCCATTTTCCTGACAGGGAAAACTGCGATGGAGATTCAGTTGGGAATCCAGGCCGTGTGTATGCTCCATTAGGAAAACTGACAAAAAACGCCGGGCAAAAGTCCACCGGTTTTTCCGGCAGTAAAAAAGAGAGCTGGTCCTCTTTTTTTGTCCAGTGTTTTTTGGGAAGTTTTCCCATTGGAAAAACTGCGAGAAGCATACACACGGCCTGAAAAGCTTTTTAGAAGCGCAGCAACGCAGGAGTTTTTAACCCCTTCTTTGGGGTTAAAAGCACCGCGCTAGTGGCCGAAAAGTGGAAACCTTCTGCACTTAAAATGTGGAGCAGGACAAAGGTGGAAAAGTGACAGCCAGTCCAACTGATTTCAAGACAGCAGACACAGTTAAAACTCCACTTTTATTGAGAAAAAACATTCCCCTCTGGGTGACCTATGTACATTACAAGGATTTTAACAAACTTGATTGCAGATTCCTACCAATTGTTGACCTGAAGAAATCCCTGTGTGTTTGTGTCCATAAGTTAGGTAAGTCTAATGGGAGTGGTTTCATAATTACCAATCAGCTGCTGCACCTGCATGGCTCTAATGAGGACACTTGCAGGGTCTGCATCCCTTTAAATGTGATTTACCATTGGGAGAATCTCACCAAAAATGACATTTTTATTGCAGGGGATGCCTGATATTAGACTTGTATCTTAGTGTTGACTTATGGGGAAAATCCATGAGCCAATGATACAAGCAGGAAATTATGTTTCTAGGGGGCGTTCTGTTCACATTCTATGTACAGAACACCTTTAGCCTTATTGCATTGCACTTCACAGAAAATTACAGAGCTACAGATTAAAAAGGAAAGGTAATTTTTAATAACATTCCATTACAAATCCCAACAAACACGTATGCCTCTAACAGCATTAAAAATTCTTATCCCCTACTTATAGATACAAAAGTGGATTGATCCAAATATTCAGTAGGTAGAAGATATTTTAGACAATGGTACTCTGAAGCACTTTTCTGAATTAAAATCCCTTTTTAAAATTCCCCCTTCTGAGTTGTACACACATATCCGATTGGGCAAATTTCTAAAATGTAATCCTAATCCAGTAATTAACCACTTGCTTACTGGGCACATATACCCCCCTCCTGCCCAGGTGATATTTCAGCTTCCGGCACTGCATCACTTTAACTGACAATTGCACGGTCGTCCGACGTGGCTCCCAAACAAAATTGACGTCCTTTTTTCCCCACAAGTAGAGCTTTCTTTTGGTGGTATTTGATTGCCTGTGCAGTTTTTATTTTTTGTGCTATAAACAAAAAAGCACGACAATTTTGAAAAGAAATACAATATTTTTTACTTGCTATAATAAATATCCCAATTAAAAAAGAAAAACACATTTTTTTTCTCAGTTTAGGGCGATACATATTCTTCTACATATTTTTGGTAAAAAAAAAAAAATCGCAATAAGCGACTGGTTTGTGCAAAAGTTATAGCGCTTACAAAATAGGGGACAAAATTATTATTTTTATTATTTATTTTTTTTACTAGAAATGGCGGCGATCTGCAATTTTTATTGGTACTGCGACGTTATGGCGGACACATCGGACACTTTTGACACATTTTTGGCGCCATTCACATTTATACTGCGATCAGTGCTATAAATATGCACTAATTACTGTATACATGTGACTGGCATTCAAGGGGTTAACACTAGGGGGTGAGGAAGGGGTTAAATGTGTATCCTAGGTGTGTTCTAACTCTAGAGCGCGCGCTGGGAATGCCCAGAGGGGCGGCCGTCTTTTGACGGCAGGTTGGATATTCAGACCCGCGCTGTAGCCATCATTCGGCTATAGTGCGGGTTTGAAGTGGTTAAACTCTCTGCAGTTATACATGCCTTTTACGAATCTACCTCACCCGCGCTGCCCCAAAAGGTATATCTCTCTTTAATAATGCACGCCAAAATAAAAACAAAATTCTACAAGTCGGGCCCTATCCAACGATGGAAGGTAGACCTGCAGAAGACTTATTCTATAGAGCAATGGCTCTTACTGTAGCTTTCAGATACTCCCATGGGATCTAGAGATGTACCAACCACTGGCAACTTTCACAAAAAATATCTCGGTAGTACCTTGCACGCTACCGCATGCCACAATATTACCCCTCCCAATCACCCCTATGCTGGCATAATTGTTGCCAAGTAAACATAAACAACCTTTATCGCACATTATGGGCCTGTAGGAGTTTAACAAGCATCCTAACTTCACCCGTCACCAGCGTTGGCCCTACTCAGGCTTGAAATTGTGAATTTCCCACCATGCTTTTGTTTTGTAGTTGTCCATATATTATTGGCATTTAGAACAGTTATTACTAGATACTGGAAATAATTTAAAGCTCACAATCTGTCCTAAGTGATCTCTTCCATTAATCTCACTTATGAGTAAATAAATCTCTGGCATTACGTCTTGGCAGGCTAGACAAATTTTATGAAAGCCTGGCAGCTATGGCTCTCTTGGGTTAAAACTTGACTCCTATGTATGTTGATAATACTCTTCTACTATTGAATCTCTTCCAATTTGCTGCACCTATATGTATTGTGCTTTACCCACTTTGTAAATTGCATACGTTTGTTTTTACATACTGTGTTACATTGCAACCTACAGTATCTCACACAAGTGAGTACACCCCTCACATTTTGTAAATAGTTTTATTATGGTTTTTTTTAATGCGACAACACTGAAGAAATTAGTAGTGAGTGTACAGCTTGTATAACAGTGTAAATTTGCTGTCCCCTCAAAATAACTCAACACACAGCCATTCATGTCTAAACCGCTGGTTCAGTGTTGTCACATGAAAAGATATAATAAAATATTTGTGAGGGGTGTACTCACTTTTGTAAAATATTGTATGTCACCTTTGGTTATACTATTGAATTTATGTGCAATATCTTCTGTATTCATGTACAAAATATAATAAAAAGCATTGAAAAATAAATAAATAATAACTTCCAATAACAATATGACTATATATATATATATATATATATATATATATATAGATATATTTTTATTTATTTTTTTGCTACGAAAGTGGAGCTACCCTTTAGGTACACAGGCAGACTGCTGATTAGAAGGGAAGCAGCAAGCTATTGGGTGATGAGGGTTTCAGAGAAGTTAAGTTCTTGCTCATCTTTTGGTCCAGGACCATTAAAAAGACAGGAGTGGAGGAGAGATGTGCCCAGAGGAGTGAAGCCTCGTACACATGACCGGTTTTCCCGGCAGGAAAACTGCCAGGAGAGCCTTTGGCCAGGAAAACCGGATGTGTTTATGCTTCCTCGCAGTTTACCCATCAGGAAAACAGGCAGGAAAATAGAGAACCTGCTCTCTATTTTCCCATCGGGATTCCCGGCGTTTTTTTTCCCGCCGGATCTACTACTTACTTTTGGGAAACACTGCGAGCCAGTGCCGATGGAGCAGCTTTCCTCTCGGTTTTTGTTGCTGACTTTTTACCGCTAAGGCCCTGTACACACGATCAGACTGGTCCGATGAGAATGGTCCGACGGACCGTTTTCATCGGACCAGGCTGAAGTGGTCTGATGGTCTGATGTGCGTACACACCATCAGTCCAAAATCTGATCGGGTCAGAACGCGGTGACGTAGGACACAACGACGTGCTGAAAAAACGAACTTCAATGTTTCCAAGCATGCTTCGACTTGATTCTGAGCATGGGTAGGTTTTTGGTCCGATGCTTTTGTGTACTAACCATTGTTTTGGTCCGACGGACAGGTGTCCATCGGACAGATTTTAAAGCAAGTTTTCAAACTTTGGTCCAATGGACAACGGTCCAATGGGCCGTACACACGATCAATGTGGTCCGATGAAACTGGCCTTAAGGCCAGTTTCATTGGACCGGTCTGATTGTGTGTACGTGGCCTAAGAAAACCGACCTTTAGACCTTTAGATATTTAAGCAACAAACAAACTTGTGGGATTATGACGAGGTGTAACATGTTCAAATGTTTATTTGTCAGTCCTGCAATGCATAAAAAATTGTTATTAGACCCCTTTTACAGCTAAGGCCCCGTACACACGTACGAGAACCTCGACGGCGCAAAAACACCTCGTTCCGCCCATCGAGGTTCTCGCCCATCCGTCGAAATCGTCGACCAAGCTGTCGGGAAAGGCGCCGAGCCATGGTTCTCGAAGGGCCATCGAGCAAATAGAGAACCTGATCTCTATTTTGGCTCGACGGCTTTCTCGACGGGACGCTCGGCGAAAACGTACACACGACAGAGAACCTCGGCAGAATATGGATCCCAGCGAGCTTCTCGCTGGATTCTGCCGAGGTTTTCGGTCGTGTGTACGGGGCCTAAGGATTTTTTAAGGCAATTTAGCGCTAAAAATAGTGCCTGTAAAGCACCTTAAAAAAGACTCTTCTGCAGTCCCAGTGTGAAAGCCAGAGTGTTTTCACACTTGGGCACTCTGCTGGCAGGACGTCAAAAAAAGTTCTGCAAGCAGCATCTTTGGGGCAGTGCAACCGAAGCAGCGCTTTTTATTTAGCCACAAACGGGGGTTAAAAGCACCCTGCTAGCAGCCGAAAAGCGCCTCTAAAGCTACGGTAAAGCACCGCTGACCCTTTACCGCTAACTTGGCTGCGCTGTCAGTGTGAAAGGGGTCTTATGGCGTGCATAAAGACACCCAGAGACTTACCAGTGAGGTTCTGCTGGCATGATCCAACTGCATTTAGGTATTAGGTAAGTTACTAAGCACAGACACATGGCATCTCAGCTTGGCTGAACACTTACTGCTACAGAGGGGGAAGAAGATGCTGCAGCACTTATCTCACAGGGAAAGATAAGTGATGGCATTATATTTTCTGACCTGCCCACATGGTTGTTTGCCATTACAGCAGCTGTCTGGCATGATTGGGGACTCCTAGGCAAGAGATATTTGATTGACGTGAATGAATATTTCTCACGTCTACAGGTTTCCACAGAGGCCTCTTTGCCACGCTGTGTGTTGTTGTTGAGACTCTTCCCTATAATCTTCTGGAACATTCACGAAATGTACAATGATTTCATTCTCTTTTCCTGCACCATTCATGCCCAATCTCCACTCTTGCAGTGTGCCAATTATTAGGGACCTAAGGGGGCCTGGATTCATACCTGCATTACTTACTCACTATCAAAAAGATACGTTTTAGTGACGCTTTAGAATCTAAATTGTTTAAGTCACAAAATTAGGTCAAAGAATCCTGCCGGTAGAAGGTACCGTTTACAAAAAAAAAAATTGCATCCAGTTTTTATCTATGTACAACAGGTGTCTTCAATTATTTCCCCTGACCTTCTCCTATGATGGGGCGTATCATGGGACCCGCTGTTGTATTGGAACCATGCCAGCACATTCCAGTGGTGTAACAGATACAGCATTACCTCTGCTCACATACAGCTAACACTTTCTCAGAGCTGACCACGTTCACATATTTATGAGTTTGTGTGACACCGCTAATTATCAATGTGATTTATGTGACACAGTAAGGCATGGGAAACATGTAAGCTATTGCAGGTGACGTGACGTTATAGAATGCAATTGCATATTTAGGGCTCTGTAGATTATGCCGAAAAAAATATGTATCATCTGTAACGTCAAAGTCAATGTCAGAAGTCAAAGTCACATTTATTCAAAGCTGATCTCCAGGCAAACATCTAAATACACATTAAAAGGGTTGTAAAGGTTTGTTTTTTATTTTCGAAATAGGTTCCTTTAAGCTAGTGCATTGTTGGTTCACTTACCTTTTCCTTCTATTTCCCTAAAAGTATTTTTTCTTTGTCTGAATTTCTCACGTCCTGTTTCTCCTCAGTGAGCTTCCCCCATCATCCTACCAATTCTGGCTGGGGGTTAGTCGGGGTGCTCACCCCCCTTCCTTCGGGACTACATCCCTGCAGGGAGACGCTGTGAACAGGACAGAGGCAGGGATTTAGTCCCAAAGGATGGGCGAGCACGTTGACTAACCCCCAGCCAGAACGGCTCGAATGATGGGGGCAAGCTTACTGAGGAGGAACAGGAAGTGAGAAATTCAGACAAAGAAAAAAAAAACATTGTAGCACTACCCCCGAAGGAGCTGCTGGTTTAATTTTGGGCCTGCATTTTGCCTGACGATCCCCCCCTTGGCACAAATGGACAATGATGTGATTGTGGACCCCTAATGGCTATAGGAGTCCACAATGATACCACACAGCAATAAATGTAGTCAAATATTGTTACCTGGTTTCTCACCTGCCACACAGCTGCTACAGACAGAGTCCCACACAAGATATGGCTTAACCAGTGATAAGGTGTTTACTTGGCAAAAGAATAAAACAATGGTTATGCAAAGAACATTAATTACATACAGCTCTCTTAAAAAACAATGGAATACAGCTGGTTCAGAATATTCCTGCAATCAGACCCAAATAACTTGATCTGAGTGAGAGTATAGAGAGAAAGGAGTCACCGCTCCAGGTGGGATCACTATGTGGTTACAGGTGGTGCAGGATACCGAGGGTGCTGGCGGTGCACTAAGCAAAATGAGGACAAAGAAAAATGGATAGCCGCACTCCAAAACCTGATGGGTGGTCTTTTATTCAATAGACAGCATGTACAAAAATAGGGTCACAGCAGTAGAAAACAAGGAACAGCCGACGCGTTTCGCACTGGATCAGTGCTTATTCATGGCTGAGTGAGAGTATGGTGGAGGAATCTCTCAATGCAATGACGTCTGCACTGGGACACCTCTCCACCAGGTCTTGCATAAAACAGCAAAAATCACAATGTGATGCAAGCAGTTATAACAAAGGGGCTGATTTACCATTGTCACTGCGCTGCGCCGGTTCATGCTTTAATTAGTGCGCTGGATGAAACCTTAATTAGGCGCATTAACCGGGCGCAGCAGCAGCGTAATGCAATTGATAAGTAAAGCCGCCGCCCAACTCCTTGTTAAAGTCTATGGGGGAAATCTTAAGTGTTCATTTTAAAGGCTAATATGCAAGTTTGGGGACCTCAGTCCTGCCCCAGGGGACATGTATCAATGCTTTTTTTATTTTTAAAAACGGCCGTTTTTTCGGGAGCAGTGATTTTAATAATGCTTAAAGTGCAACAATAAAAGTGAAATATTCCTTTAAATTTCGTACCATGGGGGGGGGGGTGTAATGTCAGAATGTGAAAAAGCGCACTTTTCCCGTGGTTAGAACTGTCCCTGCACAAAATGACATTCTGAAGAAAAAAAGCCATTTAAAACTGACTCGCGGCAATAATGAATTGTCGGCTCCCGGCAATTGTGAGAGGATTCATTCATAAAAAATAAAAAAAAGCGTGGGGGTCCCCCCAAATTCCATTACAGGCCCTTCAGGTCTGATATGGATATTAAGGGGAACCCCGCTGTCATTTTTTTAAAAAAAATGACGTGGGGTTCCCCCCAAATATCCATAACAGACCCTTCAGGTCTGGTGTGGATTTTAAGGGGAACTCCACCCCAAATTTAAAAAAAAATGGCGTGGAGTCCCCCCCAAAATCCACACCAGACCCTTATCTGAGCACGTTGACCTGGCCGGCCGCAGAAAAGAGGGGGGACAGAGAGCGCCCCCCCTCTCCTGAACCGCACAAGGCCACATGCCCTCAACATTGGGAGGGTGCTTTGGGGTGCCCCCCAAAGCACCTTGTCCCCATGTTGTTGGGGACAAGAGCCTCATCCCCACAACCCTTGCCCGGTGGTTGTGGGGGTCTGCGGGCACGAGGCTTATCGAAATCTGGAAGACCCCTTTAACAAAGGGGCCCCCCAGATCCCGCCCCCCCCCTCTGTGTGAAATGGTAATGGGGTACATTGTACCTCTACCATTTCACGGGAAAAAAAAGTGTCAAGTCTAAAAAAAGTCAAGATTCGGTTTTTGACAAGTCCTTTATTAATATCTTCTTTCTTCTTCCATCTTCTTCTTTTCTTCTTTCCTTCGGGTTTTTTCCTCCATCTTCTTCTTCTTCCTCTGCTTCTTTCTTGGGTCTTGTAGTGCCGCATCTTGACCGGCGTCTTCTTCCATCTTCTTCTCTTTCCGCTGGCCTTCTCGTCCGCACCTTCTTCTTCGCCGGTGGCGCCTCTTCCAATTGAAATCCCCGCCGTGTGCCAGACCACACCCCCCTCTGACGCCACGGGCAAGCTCTTAGGAAAGTCCCTGTGTGGTGCATGTGCGTAAGAGGGGGGCGTGGTCACAAGAGCATCAGATGGCGGGGAATTCAATTGGAAGCTTGGGCGCGGCTTCTTCTTCCAATTGAATTCCCCGCCGTCTGACGCTCATGTGACCACGCCCCCCTCTGACGCACATGCAGCACACGGGGACTTTCCTAAGAGCTTGCCCGTGGCGTCAGAGGGGGGGCATGGTCCGGCACACGGCGGGGATTTCAATTGGAAGCGGCGCCTCCAGCGAAGAAGAAGAAGATGCGGACGAGAAGGCCAGCGGAAGGAGAAGAAGATGGAAGAAGACGCCGGTCAAGATGCGGCACCAAGAAAGAAGCAGAGGAAGAAGAAGATGGAGGAAGAAACCCGAAGGAAAGAAGAAAAGAAGAAGATGGAAGAAGAAAGAAGATATTAATAAAGGACTTGTCAAAAACCGGCTCTTGTCTTTTTTTACACTTGACACTTTTTTTTTTTCGTGAAATGGTAGAGGTACAATGTACCCCATTACCATTTCACACGGGGGGTGGGATCTGGGGGGCCCCTTTGTTAAAGGGGTCTTCCAGATTTCGATAAGCCTCCTGCTTGCAGACCCCCACAGCCACCGGCAAGGGTTGTGGGGATGAGGCTCTTGTCCCCATCAACATGGGGACAAGGTGCTTTGGGGGGCACCCCAAAGCACCCTCCCAATGTTGAGGGCATGTGGCCTGGTGTGGTTCAGGAGAGGGGGGGTGCACTCTGTCCCCCGCTGTTTTCTGGGGCCGGCCAGGTCAACGTGCTCGGATAAGGGTCTGGTGTGGATTTTGGGGGGGACTCCACGCCATTTTTTTTAATTTGGGGTGGAGTTCCCCTTAAATTCCACACCAGACCTGAAGGGTCTGTTATGGATATTTGGGGGGAACCCCACGTCATTTTTTTTATTTTTAAATGATGGCGGGGTTCCCCTTAATATACATATCAGACCTGAAGGGCCTTCTAATGGAATTTGGGGGGACCCCACGATTTTTTTTATTTTTTATGAATGAATCTTCTCACAATTGCCAGGAGCCGACAATTCATTATTGCCGCGAGTCAGTTTTAAACGGCTTTTTTTCTTCAGAATGTCACTTTGTGCAGGGACAGTTCTAACCACGGGAAAAGTGCGCTTTTTCACATGCTGACATTACACCCCCCCATGGTACGAAATTTAAAGGAATATTTCACTTTTATTGTTGCACTTTAACCACTTCCATACCGCGCCTATTCTGGCACTTCTCTCCTTCATGTAACAATTATATTTTCTTCCTTGAAAATTACTCAGGACCCCCAAACATTATATATATTTTTTTAGCAGACACCCTAGGGAATAAAGTGGCAGGCATTTTTTATTAAAAATTTCCAATAGTATTTGCACAAATTTTTTTCTAACACCTTTTTTATTTTTGCCTAAAAAGAAAACAGTACAGCTCCACCAGTGCACATCCCAGCTCCACCATTACACACCCCAGCTCCACCATTACACACCCCAGCTCCAGCTCCACCATTACACATCCCAGCTCCACCATTACACATCCCAGCTCCACCATTACACATCCCAGCCCCAGCTTCACCAGTACACATCCCAGCTCCACCAGTACACATCCCAGCCCCAGCTCCACCAGTACACATCCCAGCTCCACCATTACACATCCCAGCTCCAGCTTCACCATTACAGTCAGACTGTCCTTTTTATCAACTTATCAATTCAGCATTCCCCCTCCCCACACTTCCCTACCTCAGTCACACAAGCCGGGAAACAGCAGGGCAGCTCCAGACAAAGGGCGGGACTTTTCAAGTTAAAGGCGGGTGATTGGTTGCTAGCAAGCTATCATCTACTTTGTAACTTGAAAAGTCCCGCCCTTTGTCCGGACCTGCAGTGCTTTCAGGCTTGTGTGAGTGAGGTAGGAGAGTGTGGGGAGGGGGAGGAAGGGGGAGTGATTCGATGTGATGTGTATAGGAGAGACCTGCTGCACCTCCCTGTAATCAATGATGTTAGTGGCGGCGGCGGCGGCGAGCTGGCAGAGCAGAGAGAACACTCAGGCACCGCACATCACTTGACTTATCCCCGCTCTTGCGTAGTGTAGCGCCGCCATTTTTTTAGGGGATTTGCAGATTCGGCGCGATGCGGCGGCTTTCGATGTGGCAGCGCGATGCGGCGGCAGCGGCGGGGGGGTATTCTATTTAGGCATCGGGGGTATTTGCGCGAGTACAAATACTAGCGCAAATACTCGGCATCGGTCCCGATACCGATACTAGTATCGGTATCGGGACAACCCTAGTAATAAGCCCTGTCAGTTTATTTTGTATTATCCCTTAGAATAGGATTGTCTTGTGCTAGATTCAAGCACAGTGCTGTAAATCAGCACTTCAAGCCTGTCCACCAATACACCCCCCCCCCCAACAGGCCATGTTTGCAGGTTTTCCTTCATCTTGCACATGTGCTTTAAAAAGACAGTCTGGACATCAATTCTTGATAAGAGAAATCCACCAAACATGTCCTGGCGGGGGTACTTACAGTAAAGAGGAAACAATACTTACCGCTTTGTCTTTCCTTTTCTGGTGACTAAACATGGCAGCAAACATTTCATGCATACACACCAGGAAATAAGCTTAGAGACAAATCACACCTGATTGTTTAGGCCCAAACTATTTCAGCTGCAGCTGTCAAAATCCGTAGCATGAAAAAATATCACAAAACAAACTTCAAAATTTGAAAGTAATTTTATTGGTCCCCAAAACAAGGAAAGCAAAACAAAAAAAAAAATAAACACACAAACAAAAATAAACATAAAAAATTTCAGACAGTAAGCGTAATATGGTTTATGCTTTTGAAATAACAGGATAGACCCACAGGATTAAAACATTAGTCATTAACGTCTTGAGAAACATTTTGCTAAATTATGCAGCAGACAAAAACATCAAAGTGGTCATCATTAAATAAAACAATTGCCCCCCCTCAAAAAAATAACCTTGCTTAAATACATCTCTGTTCCGCACCTACATTCTTGCCAGCCAGTCTGCCCCCTCTCAGGGCAGCTGACATGTGCTCTATTCACGCTTTTTATAACATGTGTGGTAATGAACCAAATGGAAACACATGAAGAAATGTCAGTCTCTAGTTTGTGTGCACTTGTAACTGCTTACATCTGTTAAGGGTGTCTTTAAATTACTAACCCAAAAACCCCGCTTTCTGAGCATGCTCAGAAACATGCAAGTCATTTTGAGGCACAAAAAGCAAGCTTACATTTTCTAAGTGTCTGAGCATGCCCAGTTCATCCGAGATGAAGCTGCAATGGCGGATGAAAGCATGAGAGCTGTTTTTATTTTTCCTGAACTCATGCTTTTGTTTTTAATTATATTCATCTTTATTTGCTTTTCTTAGGTCAGCATTGGCAAATACAAAAACTTGTGGTTACAGCATATATAAATAACAACACAGAGCTGAAATAAGTAAACAACTATAAAATAAACTATATACTGTGCTTAAGTCATCAGGAAATGTCTTTTACCTGCTGTCCCCCCTTGTGTGCCATCCCTTGTGCTTCCCTTCCCCCCCTTCCCCACCCTCCCTACCCCATCTCATCTCAATGGAGCGTACTTCTCTTGTGTTGCCTAGCCTAAGGAGAGGTCTTGCTAATATATACCCTTAAACTTTAAGCAATTAACTGAGGAAGTCCTCCAGAAGCGTTATATAACTCGAGGGTCTACTAGAGCATATAAGCTGACCAAGCGGATAATCCACTGAAGCCATCATAACCAAAGAAAGTAGGCTCTTGGTGGGTCGAGAAAATCTCCATTATTGGGTCCCCCCTATAAAGATTCTCCCACGCCTTTCAGTCATGGTCCCCACAGTCTCACGAATTTACCATAATTTCCTTGTCTCATGAAATTCACTTTTTCACTAGAGATGGTTAGATTAATAGTTGCTTCCCAATTTTCTACGGACGGGGGTAGATGTGCCTGCCATTTTTGAGCGATTATTTTACGTGCCTGAAATAGGCATCTTAATACTGCCTCTAAGTTGCCTGGAGGGACTTTGTTGTCCCCCGTGCTCCCCAGCAGGCCAGTCTTGGCCTCTGGTTCCAAGGAAACTCTGAAGGCTTTGTTGATCCTCTCAATTATCTCCGCCCAATAGCTATACAACCTTGGGCACTTCCAGACCATATGAATGAGGTCTCCCTTAGCCTTGCATCTTGGGCATTCGTTATTTTGCCTCCAGCCTAATTTGAACATCTTATGAGGGGTATGATATACTCTATACAATAAGAACAAGTGGGACAGTCTCTGTGCTGGGGCGATTGAAACTAATGCTCCTTGTTGCAGGATCTTATCCCACTGTTCAGAAGTAAGTGTCCCCAAGTCCCTTTCCCACCCCTCTCTCCTCTTAGCGGGGCCCGCTCTACTTATTGCTCTATCTCCCAACATATTGTACATTGTTGAGATTAGGCCTTTAGATGTTCTAGCCTTAATTACCTGGAATCTGAGTTCATATATCTGTTTGTGCTCTAAATTGTGTTTGAATGGCATGGTGAACCTGAAGGTACTTATAGAATGTTTTATTTGATATATCATATTCCCTTGACAGTAGATATGTGCATTCCCGTTCGTACGAATGTTATTTTCATACGAAAATGTTCATTTTAGTACCCGCGGGGTTTTTGTGTACATACGAAAAAATGAAAGCACCAAAATACGAAAATGACGGGATTAAGAATGAGCCACATAATGAACAACCGCAAATACGAACGAACAATCCGACGAAAAAAACGACAAAACGAAAACGGCAAAAGAACGAAAATGACATCTATAACAAAAGATTTGCATTCTGTATTTTGTTTGAATCCTTTTTCTGTTTGTTTTCAGTCGTATGTTCATTGTTCATATGACATCTATAACAAAAGATTTGCATGCTGTATTTTGAATTCCTATTTTCTGTTCGTATTTTGTATTCAAGATACAGAATGCAAATATTTTGTTATAGATGTCATATGAACATGCGACTGAAAATACTAACAGAAAAAGGATTTTCGTCATTTTGTACTTTCGTAAATATATCGCGGGATTCGCGGCACTTTCAACACGCGGCTCATCCATATTACCTATTGTTAAGCCCCATACACTTGGTCAGACTTTTTTACCACAAACATAAATTAGTTTGTTTTCAAACTACATCAGAAAAACATTTTTGGGTTCAAAAGTCTGGCCAACTGATCTCCCTTCAGATGAAAATCCACAGAAAAGTTTATTTGGCTTTACTGTACTACTCACTGTACTAGTGTCACTAATTACACTCACTCACTGCCCACTCAAAAAAAACGAAAATGACATCTATAACAAAAGATTTGCATTCTGTATCTTGAAACCCTTTTCTTTTGCTATTTTCAGTTGTATGTTCATATGACATCTATAACAAAAGATTTGCATTCTGTATTTTGAATACAAAATACAAACAGAAAATAGGAATTCAAAATACAGAATGCAAATCTTTTGTTATAGATGTCATATGAACAATGAACATACGACTGAAAATAGCAAAAGAAAAGGGTTTCAAGATACAGAATGCAAATCATTGATGAAAATTCACGAAAATTATTGTCTAGCAAGTAACGAACATGAATTAAACAGAATAACGAACCATCCCGCATGTACGAAAATAAAACGGTAACGAAAATACGAAACGTATTACAGGCGGGATTGCGGGCAGCTCCGTATCCTGTCCCCCGCTCCTCAGAAGGCTCCGTCCAACAGGTCTAATGGGGAAAAAAGGCACCGAGCCGCACCCGCACACCACCACCGATCAGCTTCAACACAAAGTACGGATCCAGGCGCTGTTCTCCCGAGCAGCCAAGGCGCACCGCTAATCCAAGCAGGGGAAGGGGGGGCTATGCGAGCGCAACGCTGATCCCCTGAAAAAAGTCAGCTGGCCGACGGGTGCGACAACATATCATAAGTAGTGCTCAGCTTGGGCAGAGATTAAGCCTTAGGAGCATCCATACTCGGTCACAGTCAGTAAGTACTCGGGGGGAGGTAGAGCAGAGAGACTCGCACACTCACTCCACCACCATTCTCACACTCTCCTACATCCGGTCACGCCCCCCGGTATTCTAACCTGAACTCATGCTTTCCAACCTGAAGGGGAGGTCTTATTGAATTTTTACGTAACAAACATAAATAATAATAATTAAAACGCCCCTGTCCCTAGTAGCTCGCAGTCAGCAGCGAACACGCACATTTTTTTTTCAGGTTACCAGTTTAGAGTTACAGAGGAGGTCTAGTGCTAAAAGTATTGCTCTCGCTCTAATGCACGCTATGATACCTCACATGTGTGGTTTGAACGGTGTTTACATATGTGGGCGGGACTTAAATGTGTAAGTCCCGCCCACATATGTAAACACCGTTCAAACCACACATGTGAGGTATCATAGCGTTCGTTAGAGCGAGAGAAATACTTTTAGCACTAGACCTCCTCTGTAACTCTAAACTGGTAACCTGAAAAAAAAAAAAAGTGTTGCCTATGGGTATTTTCAAGTACTGAAGTTTGGCGCCATTCCATGAGTGTGTGCAATATTAAAGTGTGACATGTTAGGCATCTATTTACTCGGTGTAACATCATCTTTCACATTATGGCCAAAAATTGGGCTAACTTTAGTGTTTTGTTAATTTTTAACCACTTGAGCCCCAGACCATATTACTGGTCACTGACTGGGCTAGTTTTTGCGATTCGGCACTGCGTCGTTTTAACTGACAATTGCTTGGTTGTGCAACGTGGCTCCCAAACAAAATTGGCGTCCTTTTTTTCCCCACAAATTGTTTTTTTTTTTTTGGTGGTATTTGATTACCTCTGCGTTTTTTCTTATTTTTGCTATAAACAAAAATAGAGCTACAATTTTTTAAATAAAAATGAAACTTTTTTACTGTTTGCTATAATAAATCTCCCCAAAAATATATATAAATCAACTTTTTTTTCCTCAGTTTAGGCCGATACGTATTCTTCGACATATTTTTGGTTCCGAAAAATCGCAATAAGCGTTTGATTGGTTTGCGCAAAAGTTATAGCGTCTACAAAATATGGGTTAGTTTTATGGGTTTTTCATGAATATATATTTTTTTTACTAGTAATGGCGGCGATCAGTGATTTTTATCGGTACTGCGACATTATGGGGGACACATTTTTGGGACCTTTCATTTTTATAGCGACCAATGGTATAAAAATGTATTGTTTACTATAAAAATGTCACTGGCAGGGAAGGGGTTAACACTAGGGGCGAGGAAGGGGTTAATTATGTTCCCTGGGTGTGTTCTAACTGTAAAGGGGTGGGACTGACTAGGGGAAATGACAGATCGCTGTTCATACATTGTATGAACAGACAAGCAGGCATTCCCCCCCCCCTGACAGGACCGGAATAAAGGGGAACTCCACACCAAATAAAAAACAAAACGGCGTGGGGTCCCCCTCCAGGTGCATAACATGTTCTTAGACTTGGTCTGTAACGTAAGGGGTTCAACCTACTCCAAAAAAACGGCGTGGGGTTCCCCCCCAGATCCAGACCAAACCCTTATCCCAGGCATGCAGTCTGGCCGGACAGGAATGGGGGTGGGGACGAGCGAGCGCCCCCCCCTCCTGAGCCGTACCAGACCGCATGTCCTCGACATGGGGGAGTGTGTGCTTTGGGGGAGGGGGCACTGCCCCCCCAAAGCACTCTTGTCCCCATGTTGATAGGGACAAGAGCCTCTTCCCGACAACCCTGGCCATTGGTTGTCGGGATATGTGGGCGGGGGGCTTATCAGAATCTGAGAGCCCCCTTTAATAAGGTGGCCCCCAGATTCTGGAACCCCACCCTATGTAAATGAGTATAGGGTACATCGTATCCCTACCAATTCACCTGGGGGAAAAAATTAAAGTAAAAAAATACATCACACATTTTAAAATAAATGTATTAGTCAGCTGGGGCTCTTCTGCCGGGGCCCCCCAGCACCACCCCATTGGGCCCCGCACTTCGCTGTTTTCTGCCGGGGGGTGCATCTACCCCCCCTTGGCTTCTAGCTGCCTTCCGCCGGGGGGGGGTCTTCTCTGCCGTCGCCCCCACCCCATTGAGCTCTTTTACATTCGGGGGGAAAAGACCGGAGGTGTCTCCCCCCTGGGTTTCTAGCTGTCTTCTGCTGGGGAAGCTCCAGCCCCCCGGGCTTCTAGCAGTCTTCTGCCAGGGGGGGGGCGACACCGATCTTCTCCGCCGTCTTCCACCGGGGCCCCCCACCCCGTTAAGCTCTTTTACATTTGGGGGGGCCCGGCGGAAGATGGCAAAGACCGGGGTTATCGCCCCCCCCGGGCTTCTAGCCGTCCTCTGCCGGGGGAGTTCCAGCCCCCCCCCCCAGGCTTCTCTCCGCTGTCTTCCGCCGCGGGGCGCCACCCACGGGCTTCTCCGGTGCCTTCTGCCTGGCTCCTCCGCTGGGGCCAGGGCTTCTCTCTGCTGTCTTCCGCCGGGGCCCCTTTACCATGAAGCTCCTTTGCTTATGGGGGAGGGCCGCGGGCTTCGTCGTTTTCTGCCGAGGCTCCCTTCACCATGAAGCTCCTTTGCTTTTGGGGGAGGGCCGCAAGCTTCGACGTTTTCTGCTGGGGGAGGGCCTCTCGATGGCCTCTTCTGCCTGGCTGTTCCGCTGGGGCCAGGGCTTCTCTCCACTGTCTTCTTCCATTCGATGTTGACACGACGAGGTCCGACGCTGAAATGCCGACAGAGTGGTGCGCACCGACTTATATTGGCATAGGGCGTGGTCACCGGGTGATGCCACCATGTGACCTTAACCCATGTGACATCACGGGACATGATGGGAATGTGATGGCTCACAATGTGATTGGAGTCTTCCCAGATCCGTAGTGCAGGCACAGAACGTCCCTCACACCTCTCAGCCAGGACAAGAAGCCTCCATCTTCCATCGGGGACACGGAGGAGAACTTTCCCCTGATTGTGGATCCAAGAGGACCCCGACCATAGAAGAGTCATCAGAGGAGCCAAGACCCCAACCATAGAAGACTCATCAGAGGAGCCAAGAGGGACTATCCGAGAGGACCCCGACCATAGAAGACTCATCAGAGGAGCCAATAGAGACCATCCGAGAGGACCCCAACCATAGAAGACTCATCAGAGGAGCGCCACATCACCCTCCAGAACAGGACATCACCAGCCAGGCCTTTGAAAACATCCCCATACCTTGCTTTAACAACATCGTGGAACCATCGTATGGTCTATCTGTTGCTCTGGAGAAGTCTGCCTGGGAAGACTATAATTATCCCTAGGTTCATCTGACCGGTGCACATACGGTCTATCTTTGTGGTAAGGAGCCAACCTTATTCACTGGGTGTCGTTTGGTGGAAGAAGATTTTATGTTCAATCTCACATATTATGGACTTTAATCACTTTTGAAATTTCACTTCTTATAATCACACCACTCCCACTTCATTCTCAAACTTTTTTATTTAATATTTGTTTTCATTTTCACATTTGTCATGATTTTTGTAGCGCTGTACCTATAGTTTTTTGTTTTTTCAATATAAGTCGATGCCCAGTGCTCTGTCGGCATTTCAGCGCCGGACCTCGTCGTGTCAACATCGAATGGAAGAAGACAGCGGAGAGAAGCCCTGGCCCCAGCGGAGGAGCCAGGCAGAAGCGGAAGGCACCGGAGAAGCCCGCGGGTGGTGCCCCGTGGCGGAAGACAGCGACGAGAAGCCCTGGCCCCAGCGGAGGAGCCCGGCAGAAGCGTAAGGCACCGGAGAAGCCCGGAGAGTGGCACCCTTCGGCGGAAGACAGTGGAGAGAAGCCCTGGCCCCCGTGGAGGTGCCAGGCAGAAGAGGCAATCGAGAGGCCCTCCCCCGGCAGAAAACGTCGAAGCCCGCGGCCCTCCCCCATAAGCAAAGGAGCTTCATGGTGAAGGGGGCCCCAGCAGAAAATGTCGAAGCCCGTGGCCCTTCCCCTATAAGCAAAGGAGCTTCATGGTGAAGGGGGCCCCAGCAGAAAACGTTGAAGTCCACGGCCCTCCCCCATAAGCAAAGGAGCTTCATTTTGAAGGGGGCCCCGAGGGAAAAGACCCCCGGAGCTGACTAATAAAATATTTTATTCTGTGTGGTGTGTATTTTACTTTACACTTTTTCCACCAGGTGAATGGGTAGGGGTACGATGTACCCCATACTCATTCACATAGAGTGGGGGGCCAGAATCTGGGGGCCGCCTTATTAAAGGGGGCTCCCAGATTCCGATTGGCTCCCGCCCGCATACCCCGACACCCAACGGCCTGGGTTGTCGGAAAGAGGCTCTTGTCCCTATCGACATGGGGACAAGAGTGCTTTGGGGTGGGGGGGCAATGCTCGTCCCCACCCCCATTCCTATCCTGCGTGCCTGGGATGAGGGCTTGGTCTGGATCTTGGGGGGAACCCCACGCCGTTTTTGGCATGGATTTAACCCCTCACGTTCCAGACCAAGCCGAAAAGCCTACTGTACCCCTGGAGGGGAACCCGCGCCGGTTTCAAGTTTGAAATTTGGCGCAAAGTTCCCCTTCATTGTCAGCGCAGGCTGCGAACAGGTCGGAGATTCCCGCGCGTCACGCACAGGAATTTCAGCTGCGGCGCTTGGTATTTACCAAGAATTTCTCGCCGTACTGACGAGGTGCACGGGAAGCCCCGAATTTTCCCTCTGCGCATGCCCAGTATGCAAATGAACCTCCCGAGGTTCAGGCGCACTTTGCAAGCGCACGGGGATCGGTTCTCAAAAGTCACTTTCACTTTCAATTCGGCCCGCCACACACATTCAAACACATGTCACTACACTTCCCCTACATCACCCCCTCTCTCCCCTAATAAACTCCCGCCCGAATCCCCGCAATTGACATTTCTAAATGCCATGCGCCAGGTCTATACAGGCGCACCATGCGCCCTCTCCTGGGCGCACTAGGCATTTTAGTAAATAGAGAAATACGCTGCACTGCCAGCGTATCTGTTTTGTTAATGTCAAAAACACTTTTACTCCTGCTTGTGCACCATGAGTAATGGCGTACAGGCTTGGTAAATGACCCCCATAGACTCCCAACTGTATGGCTCCCCCTATTGGACAGTTCAACTGGTGCGTGTCCTGTAGTAACAACTTGTGGGAATAGAGAAAATGGGTGGCTGTTCCTTTAAGAGTCAGTTAATCTTCTTCTAGCTCTGTCGGTGCACTTATTTATTTGTATTCCAATAAACAGGGTGGAAGAAAAATCTGTGGCTGATTAAGGTGGTAATTAATACCTTATATGCATTAAATCAGCTTTAGAACCTGTGTAATTAATATGTGTCCTGGATTAAAGGGATGATGTGGCAACCCTAACGCTGCTGCCGTGATGACATGTGGAGAGCAGGGGAATGGGAAGCTGCCACCGTGATGACCCGTGGAGAGCAGGGGGGTGGAAGGCTGCCACCATGATGACCGGTGGAGAGCAGGAGAATGGGTGGCCGCCACCGTGATGACCCATGGAGAGCAGGGGAATGGAAGGCCGCCGCCATGATGACCCATGGAGAGCAGGGGAATAGGAGGCTGCTGCCGTGATGACCCATGGAGACCAGGGAGGCTGCCACCAAGCAGGGGAAACCACCGGTGAAGCGATGGCTGCAAGTGCTACCGATTGACCGATGAGCAGTTAAAAGCACACAGCAGTGGTCTTTGGCAGCCTTTCATTAGTTTACATAGGATGAGCAACCCCTGCTATTCACATACCCCTGGTCATTCATGCCACAAGAATCATGATTCTTGCAGCTGAAATCTGGTAGATGCATCTCAATGGCCTTGTAAAGGAGGTCTTATGGTGAGTTGTATCGGAATGGATAGGTCTTAATAATGTCATCATCCCTTTGCTTTTAATCACATTTAGTCATCAAAAAAAAATTCAATAAAATTACATAACATAGTTAGTGCTGCATTTAAATCACATGAAGCTTTTTTTGTATTTCATTGTTTTTAGATGAATAGAATTACTAAATGGTAACTACGGCAATATTCTTTCTGTATAATTACATAGTCATATAAAAGTTATTATCATTTGGCTTCTGCAAGGGAGTATAGAAGGCATTCTAGAATTGAATAATAATCATAATTCTGCAAAGATGCTGCTTACACTGAAAGTCAAAAGAAAAGGCTGAAGGTTTGTAATTAGGACATATTGAATTTGTTTTGAAAATATTGTGTCTCTTTTTCCAAATTTTGGATGAAAATTACTTCTAATGAATATTCTTGCTTCCTATCCTAGCATTTCACATTGCTTTAATGTGATGTTTGTCCATTCTGATTTCTCACCAGCCTTCCAAGATATACATCTGCTCAAATACTTCTATTACAAATGCTGACAACAACAGCAGCTGCACACAAATGCAATGCTTGGCTGTATAAGATCGACCAGAAATGAGGTCTGGAATAAAATAGTGAGCAGACAGGATGCAGCTTAACAAACAGATTACATAGGTGGCTAGGGAAGTCAGTGAGCTATGGCAGCCAAAGACGTAGTAATGGAAGACAAGGACAGGAGTTGACCTGCTGGTCAAAGGTTACGGAACAGAATGGGGTGGCAAAAAGAGTCCATTGACTTATCAAGGAAATAGATAATGTAGCAAGTGAAAGACTAGGAAGTAACTATAAATGTTTGTATAGCATTACTATTGTGCAGGATTGTTTTGAAAATATTTGGTATCGATGGCTTTGCGGCCTTCAGGCTCACAGCAGTGGTACCTTTTTTTCAAGAGTTAGAAATAGTCATAGTTGCTTTGCTTAGATTTACTGAATTACACCTTATGGTTTTGTTATACTTTTCCTTTTATTGTTTTCTAGTTTAATTAATAATTCTGTTTTTGATTTATTGTTGTATGCCATGTGGTTGGGTCTTCAACCTCAGCCAGGGGCGGACTGACAACTCATGGGGCCCCGGGGCAATAGAAGATTATGATGCCCCTGGGCTTACAGATGGCCACCACGCCAGGAAGCAGTGCAGAGGCGGGGCAACTAAAATCTCTGGATTTTCACATCAAAAGCATGTCAGTTTCGGACATATCAGGGACAGATGTAAAAAAAACATAGATTTTTACATACTGTCCCTGGTTTTACTGAGCCTGGCAACCCTGATGGAGCCCCCTAGTGGCATGGGGCCCTCGGGCAGTGCCGAGTGACTCAATGGTCAGTCCGCCCCTGACCTCAGCTATGAGGTCTGTCTTATGTATTATTCCTACAAGCTTCATTTGCACATGCATTCTCCAATGGAAAGGCCCGGTGCACAGATTTTTTTCTTATCCAATTATTGCAAGCAAATGTTGTACACTAGCATGCCTCTTACTGCTGCATTTCCACTTGCATATTAATATACACTCACTGGCCACTTTATTGGTTACACCTTGCTAGTACCGGGTTGGACCCCCTTTGTCTTCAGAACTGCTTTAATTCTTCTTGCCATAAATTCAACAAGGTCTTAGAAACATTCCTCAGAGATTTTGGTCCATATTCACATGATAGCATCACGCGGTTGCTACAGATTTGTCGGCTGCACATCCATGATGCAAATCCCAAAGGTGCTCTATTGGATTGAGATCTGGTGACTGTGGAGGCCATTGGAGTACAGTGAACTTATTGTCATGTTCAAGAAACCAGTTTGAGCTTTGTGACATAGTTTAAATGATCCTCAATTAGTACTAAGGGGCCCAAAGTGTGCCAAGAAAATATCCCCCACACCCTTCCCCTTCCACCACCAGCCTGAACCGTTGATACAAGGCAGGATGGATCCATCCAAATCCTGACTCTACCATCTGAATCTTGCAGCTTAAATGGAGACTCATCAGACCAGGCAACGTTTTTCCAATCTTTTCTTGTTCAATTTTGGTGAGCCTGTGTAAATTGTAGCTTCAATTTTCTGTTCTTAGCTGACAGGAGTGGCACCCGGTGTGGTCTTCTTCTGCTGGAGCCCACCTGCAGCCCACCTGCTTCAAGGTACAATGTGTTATGCATTCAGAGATGGTATTCTGCATACCTTGGTTGTAACAAGTGGTTAGTTGAGTTATTTCTATCATCTCAAACCAGTTTGCCCATTCACTTATTTTGACCCATGACATCAACAGGGCATTTTCGTCCAACAACTGCCACTCACTGGATATTTTCTCTTTTTTCAGGCCATTTTCTGTAAACCCTAAAGATGGTTGTGCATGAAAATCCCAGTAGATCAGCAGTTTTTGAAATGCTCAGACCAGATTGTCTAGCACCAACAACTATGCCACATTCAAGGTCACTTAAATTCCTGTTTCTTCCCCATTCTGATGCTCAGTTTAAACTTCAGAAAATCATCTTCATCACGTCCAGATGCCTAAATGCATTGAGTTGCTGTGATTGGCTGATTAGTAATTTGTGTTACCTAGCAATTGAACAGGTGTACCTAATAAAGTAGCCAGTGAGTGTATATCATAAAAAGTGCCTGTCGGTCCTAAAGCTCACCTTATATTAAAGTGGATGTAAATCTGGTTCATGAAATTTGATCTAGGCACATATATCTGTAGTGTTTTCATATCTCTCTCCAAAGCCCTAAGTCCCGTGTCTTTCTCCTGCTCTGTTCTTCTGTTATCAGCATAATAACAGAAGAAGTAATCCAACAACCAAGATAAAACTAGCCTGAAATTTGTGTCGGGGATAGTGCTATAAACAAATTAGCAGAGAGCTTGTCTATTCACGGCACAGCTCTGCACATCTTTCCTTTCTTTACCTATGTAGAGGTGGGTGTGTGCCTTTCCTCTAATCAGCTGTCCCACAGTGTATGCCAAAACTTCACTTCCAGTGCTGAACAGGAAGAAAAAAAAATCTCTAACACAATGTTTACTTTCTAAAGAATATAGCCAACTGAAGGCTGCAGATATACATGTAAAACTTTGTACATATAGGGCCAGATTCAGAAAGGACTTACGCTGACGTATCTACTGATACGCCGCGTAAGTCCACGAATGCGCCGTCGTATCTATGCGCCTTATTCTTGAAATAAGATACGCCTGAATTTTGGCTTCATCCGACCTACGTAAGTCTCCTACGCCGTCGAATCTTGGGCACATATTTACCTTGGCCACAAGGGGCGCTTCCATAGATTTACGCATCGAATATGTAAATGAGCAAAATACGCCGATTCACAAACGTACTTGCGCCCATCATTGTAATCTACGCCGTTTACGTAAGGCATACGTCCAGCGTAACGTTACCCCTGCTATATGAGGCGCAGGTCATGCAAAGGTATGGACATCGGAACAGCCGTAGAATTTTACGTCGTTTACGTAAGTCATACGTGAATAGGGCTATGCGTAAGTTACGTTCAGTGATTCAACGTATCTTAGGCGTTTGTCCCGACGTGATTCTGCGCATGCGTACTGGGATGCGTCCAAGAGCCGACAGATGTGCAGTTCGTTTTTAGAACCTCAGCCCATCATTTGCATGGGGTCACGCTTCATTATAATATATCACGCCCACTTCCAGCTAATTTGACTTACGTCGGCTTACGCCGACAACTATACGCTACGCCGGCGCAACGTTGAGTGCATATTCTTTGTAAATAGCAGGCTTGCCTCTCAACGTTGCGCTGGCGTAGCGCAAAGAAGATACGCTACGGCGGCATAAAGATGCGCCGTTCTACGTGAATCTCCCCTATTGTACCGTTTGTGCTTTTTCTGTCATTAGTTTATGTTTTGTATTGCTATGTAAAAATTCTATAAAAACTGATTATACAAAAAAGAAAATATTCAGGAAGTTGTCAGTTTAGTCAAACTATTTTGCAATTTTTTGTATAGACAAAGAAATTACACTCCTGGAAAATTATGAACCTTTTCAGCATTTTGTAACAGGCAAGTAGTCATTCAAGCATTACTGACAGATAAAAGCAGTATACATTATCTTTCACTTCAATTCCATGAATTTGAATTAGGTGTTTTAGATTACATGCCAGTGATTAGAACCTAGACATCAAAAGAACCCTCTAAGGCCCTCAGAAGGAAGATGGTGGATAAGTCTGGCATTGGATTTAAAAAGATAGCCCAAGTATGTATTTATCAATCACTTCACTGTAGGAAAAATAATCTACAAATGGCATACATTTCAAAAGACTACTAATTTGTCCAGCACTGTATGGTTGAACAAATACAGCTCAAGAGTTGACTGTCTGATGCTAAAATGTCCTTGAAACAGTTGGTGTCACAGTGCATACATGCATATGGCCCACGCCTGCATACAGACCACTTGGGCCTAAACAATTATGCCAACACACGCTCCACATTTCACACCCATACAGGCAGTGCCGACCCTGACCTCCCTGGGGCCCTAAGAAAAATTACATGTCACATTAAAGTTGAGAAGCAGGGGGGGGGGGGCTGTCGACAGTGGCACAGTGACATGTCACATTAAAGATTAAAGTTGAGAAGCAGGGGGGAGGGGGTGTTCTGCTGTCAGAAATGACATCTTACATTAAAGTAAGATGCCGGGGGTGCTGACTTTTTACCTCTTCTCCCATGCAGCCAGCGAGTTGAGAAGTGGGGTGAGGGACCGAAAATTACTTCTCAGCAGGCGGGGCCTCTAGTAATTTGGGGGGCCCTCTGCAGCTGTGAGGGGCCCTAAGTGGCTTGCATAGTGAGCCTATAGGGCGGATCGGCCCTGCATACAGGTTAAAAGAAGAAGATAAGAAATAAAAAACCTCCAACTGGATCACAGTAAAGAACAGAAGGTATTTACGTATATGTCTTATTCCACTCAAATGCACATCCAGAACCTGTGGTGTATAGTGCAAGTATAACATTTTAAAGAGCCATTTATTTCAAACTGCATAAAAAAAAAATGTTCTGCTTTTTGACAATCATCAGTGCAGTGTATGAAAATCATGGCTTCTGTGGATAATAATAATAAAAATTACAATGACCTCCATTCTGCCTTGAAAGGTCAACTGTTTTATTATGCGGGTACCCTGCATCATTAAAGGCCTTGGCACAACTCTGTTTCGCAAATACTACTTTTTTTATTTTTTATTCTGTTTATTGAATTAATAAAAAAGTCAGACTGTGGGAGTCCGCCACACAGTGTGCCCTTAAAAAAAAAAACATACTAAAAACTAACATAATCCATGTGTGAGGCTCACGCTATTATTAGTATACCCCTCAGCAGAGGACAACCTCAAAATAATACACCCATGGCTTCTGTGGATAATAAATAATAATAATAAAAATTGCAATTACCTCCATTCTGCCTTGAAAGATCAGCTGTTTTAATATGCGGGTACCCTGCAGCATTAATGGCCTTGGCACAACTCTGTTTCGCAAATACTCCATGTGTGAGGCTCACGCTATTATCAAAAGGACTCATTTTTATTAGTATACCCCTCAGCAGAGGACAACCCCAAAAGAATACACCCCCCCCCTAACCCCCCCACCCAACTTGACCAGTGTCAATCAAACAACTTGCATCCGACATCTGAGCTGTAGAGTCATCTCAAAGCCATTTGGACCACGCCTTGTCAAACTTTTTAGGGCAACTATAGGTATCTTTATATAATGGTAATGCCGTGTTGACTAGCAGTTTCCAGAAGTTTAGGCTTTTTCTCAGCAAGGGTCATGGCCTTCCTTGTGAAAAATAATAACAGCCCCAAAAGAGTTTGTTCAGCCACTGTAGGGGCCAATTTTTCGACCAAACCCAAGAGACAGACACGTAAGGAGGGAGGAAGTGCAATTCATGAGACCAGTTAATGGCGCGGACAACCTCCTCCCAATATTGAGTAATAGCAGGGCAGGTGTAAATAAAAAAGGGAAAAATTCCGCGCCAATAGCTCGATAAAGTGGTGGATTGTTTAAATTAATAAAGATATATATAGTGAAAGAAAAAACACACATATATATATAAAGCTGCTCCTCAAGTGTCAATTAGTGTAATCTAATGGGCAAAGTGATAAAGAAAAAATAGAGGGCGCTGGGGTAAATGAGTGATTGTACTATAAACACGCTGAGAATAAATCTACAAACGATAAATGAAAATAGTAATAAATAACCCAATAATGTATATATAAGGTGAAGCAATAAATTCAAAATGTGCTGTGCAATATTAGAACCAATTAAGGTAACTGGTGCGTCCTATATCGTATTCAGATAATGACCAAACAGTGCAGTCCTTAAAATCCAAAAGGAGGAGAAGGTGCAAAATAAAAAGAAATTCTTCAAAGAAAATCCACAGTTCCTTCACCAGGCAGATTGAATCACCCCAATCGTGCTCATAAAAAAGAATCCGCTTACCAGATGGTCATGACCTCTTACCGAAAAGAAGGTCAATCTCGCTTTATGCAGGATTATGCCTGCATTCATTTGGAAGAATTTCTTCACCACCAAGCAAAAAGGGGGTTTCACTCCATAGAGATATACATGGAATAAATGGACAGAGAAATGGCTCCCATAGCGCGATCAATTTAATTTAAAAATGGAATAAAAACAAGCCAAATGGCTACTTACAAAAAACAGTGCCCTATCCCGGCACTGAGGCTGCAGGCAATCAACAAGCTGGGGGTCAGATAGCGCACTCACATGTGGCGGCCTCGCTGTGTTGCGTGAACAAGCAGTAGTTCCTCAGAGAACCGTGGCTGTGTACATAACTTCGTAACTCGAGGATACGTGCTGTGACAACTCGTTGGTACGTCTCTATGACAGACGCCGGGAGAACGGACACAGGGTGTGCATGTGACCAGGCTGCGCCGACCGACGTACGTTTCGTATGGATAACGTCTTCAGGGGGACGCCCAACGAGTTGTCACAGCACGTATCCTCCTGTTACGAAGTTATGTACACAGCCACGGTTCTCTGAGGAACTACTGCTCGTTCACGCAACACAGCGAGGCCGCCACATGTGAGTGCGCTATCTGACCCCCAGCTTGTTGATTGCCTGCAGCCTCAGTGCCGGGATAGGGCACTGTTTTTTGTAAGTAGCCATTTGGCTTGTTTTTATTCCATTTTTAAATTAAATTGATCGCGCTATGGGAGCCATTTCTCTGTCCATTTATTCCATGTATATCTCTATGGAGTGAAACCCCCTTTTTGCTTGGTGGTGAAGAAATTCTTCCAAATGAATGCAGGCATAATCCTGCATAAAGCGAGATTGACCTTCTTTTCGGTAAGAGGTCATGACCATCTGGTAAGCGGATTCTTTTTTATGAGCACGATTGGGGTGATTCAATCTGCCTGGTGAAGGAACTGTGGATTTTCTTTGAAGAATTTCTTTTTATTTTGCACCTTCTCCTCCTTTTGGATTTTAAGGACTGCACTGTTTGGTCATTATCTGAATACGATATAGGACGCACCAGTTACCTTAATTGGTTCTAATATTGCACAGCACATTTTGAATTTATTGCTTCACCTTATATATACACTATTGGGTTATTTATTACTATTTTCATTTATCGTTTGTAGATTTATTCTCAGCGTGTTTATAGTACAATCACTCATTTACCCCAGCGCCCTCTATTTTTTCTTTATTATTTTCTTTTTCAATAGCAGGGCAGGACCAAAATATGTGGGTGAAGCCTCCCAGAGCATCTCTAGCAACTCTGAGGGGTGTTCGGATCCATTTTGTGAACCCTGGATGGTATGAAATATGCTCTGTGCATGACCTTGAATTGAATAAATCTATCCCTAAGGTAGACAAGATGTTTAAAAGGGAAGTCCCAGATATCTGACCAATCTTCTCTGTCAAGCTCGGGTATATCAGCAAGCCATTTATTCCAGAGGGAGGCCAATTCCAGGAGGCTGACCATGCAAAAATTATTGTATAACACAGACATTCGTTTTTATTAACATTCAGATCGCAGGATTTCCTCCAGGTCTGACATGGAGAGGACCACAAGGGAATGAGAGAATTGGCTCCTAAAGGCATGGGATACCAGGCAGTAATGAAAAAGGTATTTAGCCAGGACATAATATTTAAAATGAATGTCAGAAAAGGTGAGACAATAACCAGGTGAGACAATAACTACATTTTGTATTTCGTTCAAGAGTGAGGGTCCAGGAGGGAATCTAAATGAGGTAGGTTGGGATTATGCCACAGTGGAGTATTATGTAGGAGTGTGTGTTTCAACACTTAATCCTACACTCCAGGCCTTAAGGGTGGTGAGCATAAAATGTGTCAGGGGACCTTAGCTCCCTGGAAAGGAGATACAATAGAGCCTGCAGAGAGGACAGCACCGCAGCTTTCAAAATAGTAGCTATGTTGGATGTGTCCGGGCAGAGTCACCAGTAGGCTGGCACCACCTGTGAGGCTAAATAATATTTAAAACAGTCTGGCATAGCCAGCCCACAAATATCACTTTGCTGCTTGCTGGGAAGATGATGAAAACCCTGAACTTCTATAAGGCTGATTACTTAAATGCAAACTGTACAGTGGAACTCAGGGACAAGAAGAACATGACCAGGAGTGCCATGAGGGAGCTAAATGTTTAAAGTGGTTAATCTTGTGAATGCAACCACAAAAGTACGGGTATACTTTACACTAAGGCCTTGTACACACGAGTGAATAAATACGCTGAACATGGTCCGACGGACCATTTCAGCCGAATAATCCGCTCGTGTGTAGGGGCAAACGGACCGTTCTGGCCGGATTCCTCCGGCGGAAAATTTCCAAAGCATGCTTTGGAATTTTTCCTCCGGAGAGCTGTCCGTCAGATATGTCCGCTGGTTAGTACGGCAAACCAGCGGACATATCTGCCCGCACATGCGTCGTATCCTGTGAATGGATCCGACGCATGCGCGCGGAAGTGTTTACTTCCTGGTGCGGTGACGTGGCGGTCACGTGGCGGCGTCAACGTCACCGCCGCGTCACCGCGCTGTCCGCCGGCGGGGAATTTGATCCGATGGTGTGTACAGCCATCGGATCAAAGCAATCCGGCGGACAGATCCGATGGGAACGGTCCGTCGGACCGTTCCCATCGGATCTATTCCCTTGTGTGTACAAGGCCTCACTGTACCTCTCCCAAATCTACATAGCTAGGATTAATGGCGGTTACTTTCATTTATTTTAACTGTAGCGCCCCCTTACTTTCAGTATGGGCACTACGCTAAAGTTAGTTAGAATGGGAGAGCTACGTTGCTCCCATTTGTGATTTATTCAAATTATGACCCCTGTCGGTCCAGAAAGGTCTCCTGGACCAATCTGCATTCTAGGGATGTGGTATCATCTCCGGCCAACAGTTGGCGCCAGCGGGGTTTCTGGCAGAGCAAGTCTTCCCCAGCAGCCAATTAGAGGAGTTCTTCCCTCGCAGGGCATGCTGGGAGGGGTATATCTGTGACAGGTGTCATGTGTTCTAAAATCTTTGCGGGGTCCCGGTGCTGGGTGCGGCATCCACCTTCAGGGTGTGCGCACCTATGGGCCCCGCCGGCGCGGCCCTCCTGGTCAAGCTTGCAAGCTTCATCAAGCCTCAACCGGAGGCGAAAGAGGACCCCAGTAATCCACTGGGTTCCAGGTTCCATTGAAACGGATCTCAGGCTGAGTGCCGCACTAATCGGGGATCTGGTGACCGGGGTGTTACAGGTACGCATTACTGTCTCCCGGTGACCCGGGCTGGAGCCCATTGGAAGGATTCGCCCTCCCTATTCATCCATTACAGACCGTTGTTACTAAGGGCTGGATTGCCCATTCACATCCAGGCCTGACACTGCATGTTCATCCCTTTACACTCATCAACCTTTTTCTTCCTAACTGAAGTTGATGTTGGCTGTGTTGGCCTAGAAATAAAGCCTTGGAAAACGTTATTGAATGTCTGGCCCTCCGCTCACTACTTTGTTTCTGCATCACACCCCTAGACAACGATAGAGTCATGTAATGTGCCGGACCCACCAATCATCCAGGGGTAGCTCTACATAACAATATCTGTCTAAATCACAGTTCCTTACGTTATTCTTTTATTTCTTTTTTTTTTCCTTAGAACAAAGTTGTTGATTTTCTTTTTCCCAATAAATACAGTACTATGCAAGCATATCTTGGCAAACATGGTCATTCTGCCTGTGTTGGAAGAAAAAAATAATTCCTCTTCCAATAGTTGTTTAGTTTATAGTCTATTTACTTGCTTTTTTTTCTGTAAAACTAAGATTAAATGGATTTGAGTTTATAAAAAGTAGCAATTACACTGCCTTCTCTAATTGAAACAAGAATACATATTTGAAAACATCATTATTCCATCAGTTTTTTTATGTTGTTTTTAAGGCTCCATTAACACGTAAGCGTAGCGATTTACTGGTTGTTTTCTGGCGTTTTTTAAGCATTTTTGCCAATTTTTACAAGCATTTTTAAAGCGTTTTAGAAGCATATTACAAGTGTTTTTCAGATTCAGGCATTTTTGTTAAGCCAATAGAAAGCACTAGGGGGAAAAAGGGGAAAATAAATTAGGGGCTGAGAGCTGCTGTTTAAGCAGAAAACGAGCAAAAAAAACGATCATAAAACGCTCCAGTCAGTCATTTCTAGTTAAGTCTATGGTGTCAAAAACGCTTGTAATCTGCCAAAAAGATGCTCATGTATTTTTGTGAGTGACAGGTGTTTTGTTTAAGGCGACAGAACGCTCATATGTGAACAGGAGCCATTGAAATAAATGGGACTTGGCTTGTTGAGCGTTTTGTGAACAGGGCCTAACTGTTAGCTGCCCTATACTGCACTATCACAAATGAGTTGCGAAAAAATTAAAGTCACTAAAGGATTTTTTGTTTTTTAGCTAAATAGCTTCCATTACCTTTCTGCAGTGCTGTTTTGATGTCCTCACTGTTCGTTTTTGCTTTGATGTTGCTGTAATCCTGCTCTGTTCTGGACACTTCCTGGTTGTCTGTTTCCTTATAACCACAGTGCTGGGAGCTTTCTCACTGTGGTCACTAATCAAGGAGGTGTGATCACTGTGTGTAAACTGAAACTAGATTGGGCTGAGGGGTTTTAGACAAACCATCACTGCCCTCTATTGGCTCTCTGGCTCTGTACATCAGAGAGACAGGAAACAACAGCAAAAACTAAACTAGAACTGTAGGTTGATTATATGATTGATTTTTATCTATTTGTAATCATTTTTAAAAGAAATCAGTTAACTATTATGTCTCTATACTCTGTAAACAGTGATTTCAGCCCAATTTTTTTTCCCTTTAGTGACCCTTTAACTAGTATCAATTGTAAAACTCCACTGTCACAAACAAGTAAATAAAAGTCTATATAGCGTACATAGTTACATCATAAATGTTACCTTTCTATTTCAGGGTCGAGCTAGTGTGAACCAAGCCTTAAGGTGGATTTTTCCACTCCAGTCTCAAGCTACAGAAAGAACAAAGCAAGGCAAACATCAGTGTTATTTCTCAAGAGAGAAAGTTATGATTCTGCACTAAAGTTTGCTAAAAGCCCTAAGGCACCTTTCAGACTGGGGCGGGAGGCGCAGTGGCGGTATAGCGCTACTAAAAATAGTGGCGCTATATTGTCGGATTTGCCGCGGGATTCGGCCGCTAGCGGTGCAGTATTAACCCCCGCTAGCAGCCGATAAAGGGTTAATACTGCCCGCAATGCATCTTTATAGAGGCGCATTGCGGGTGGTATTGCCGCGGTTTCCCATTGTTTTCAATGGAAAGGAGCGGTGAAGGAGCGGTATACACGCCGCTCCTCTCACAGCTCCAAAGATGCAGGTGACAGGAGATTTTTTTCTCTCCTGCCAGCGCATCGCCTCAGTGTGAAAGCCCTCGGGCTTTCACATTGAGTAGGCAGTGAAGGAGTTTTTCAGGTGGTATAGCAGCGCTATTTTTAGCGCTGTACCGCCTGAAAAACTCCTCAGTGTGAAAGGGGTCTAAGACCCTCAATATCAATACAACTCTAGTAACGAGTGAAAAGGGGAGAGTATAGTCTCAGTTATTCGATTTCGGACAATAGATTTAAAATGTACCAGCATCCCGGAATATTTGAAAACAGGGGGGAAGGACCAACTAGATAGAGACAGCAAAGCTGCTTGACACTAAACTGGTCTATACTATATCGATCGGTATGGATTTGGTTGGGATTTTCAAGGTACTTATAGAGAGACGTATATCATATAAAAAGGTTTATTACAAAAAGAACAATACATCAATCATAAAAAGATGGGACAGGCCCCACAGTTCGGACACAGTAAGGTGTTTGTTAAGATAACACAAAACAAAGCAAAACCGTATTGGTCAGATGCGTGGAGCCAATCTGCGACCTCGACCGGTTTCGCGGTTGATACCGCTTCTTCAGGAGGATATGGGATGGCAGGTGGCCCGGAATGAGCAGACAACAAACGCGCCCCCCAAACAACAAAGAATACAAAGTGGCTCGCGCCGGGGAAGCTGACAAAAGCTCCGAAAAAAGTTTTAAAATTTACAAAAATTACTGGGGATGAAAGGCAGCATCACAAACTAATAGGTGCAAGTAGCAACCTATGGGGTATGAGGAGAGCCAAAGGCGCTGGTAAGCAAATAACTTGGTGTGATGGCCGATATGTATCCCCAGGGAGAGCCTGTCATAACTCTAGTAACAATAAAAATAATAATAGTAATAAATCATAAAATATTTCTCATCATGTACAAAAATGTATGTAGCGCCCCCTTACTGTCAGTAAGAGACGCTGTTTAAATTGAGTGGGGTGAGAGACTTATTTGCTCTCACCCAGGTTGATTTATGCTAAATTAGGCTGCTTTCAGCCCTGAATTATCCTGTGGGTCATTCTGTGCTCCAGGGATTCAGTTCCATGGCGCCAAAGGGATTCAGGCAGAGCCACTTTTCCCCAGCAGCCAATTGGAGGAGTGTTTCCCTGGCGGACGCCATTTTTCGAGGTTCTTCGCGGGTTCCTGGCTTCAGGTGCAGCCTATCTGGCCAGGGCCCATGCTACGTGGAGTTCCTTACTCTGGGCCCCTAATGGCTCAGAGCAACTAAAATTGCCGAGGGTCCCCAGTGACTTACTGGGTCCCCATACTTCAAGAGGAATTGACTGAAAGGATACACTCTATTGCTCTCGAGTATTGGACCTGTAGCAGAGGCCTTTACTAATTTACTAGAGCCAAGTGGGTGGCAGAGACTTGTTCCTTCTCAGCATTCTCAGTGACACTCTGGCTGCCAGGCCTGTGGGAGAGGCCTGTCCAGGTGCACTGCACCCACTCTGGCGGGAGTGGCGACGGGAGAAGAGAATACACACTAGAGGCAGGACTGCTTCTGTTCGTTATCCATAGCCTGAATCTGCAAAGTTATTATTTTCACCAACCTATCCTGTCTACCTCAAGTTGACTGTTGGTCGTGTTGGACCGAAAATAAAGCACTTAGAAAACGTCAACCATTGGCTTGGACATTAGAGTTGCCACCTCATCCCTTTAAAACCGAACACATATTAATTACACAGGTTCTGTGGCTAATTAAGGTGGTAATAAAACTCACTTGGTGCTTTAAAAATTGGGCGTGCAAAATTATTCAGCCCCTTTACATTCAGTGCAGCAAACTCTCTCCAGAAGTTCAGTGAGGATCTCTGAATGATCCAATGTTCACCTAAATGACTAATGATGATAAATAGAATCCACCTGTGTGTAATCAAGTCTCCGTATAAATGCACCTGCACTGTGATAGTCTCAGAGGTCCGTTTAAAGCGCAGAGAGCATCATGAAGAACAAGGAACACACCAGGCAGGTCCGAGATACTGTTGTGAAGAAGTTTAAAGCAGGATTTGGATATAAAAAGATTTCCCAAGCATTAAACATCCCAAGGAGCACTGTGCAAGTGATAATATTGAAACGGAAGGAGTATCAGACCACTGCAAATCTACGAAGACCTGGCCGTCCCTCTAAACTTTCAGCTCATACAAGGAGAAGATTGATCAGAGATGCAGCCAAGAGGCCCATGATCACTCTGGATGAACTGCTGAGATCTACAGCTGAGGTGGGAGAATCTGTCCATAGGACAACAATCAGTCGTATACTGCACAAATCTGGCCTTTATGGAAGAGTGGCAAGAAGAAAGCCATTTCTTAAAGATATCCATAAAAAGTGTTGTTTAAAGTTTGCCACAAGCCACCTGGGAGACACACCAAACATGTGGTAAAAGGTGCTCTGGTCAGATGAAATCAAAATCGAACTTTTTGGCAACAATGCATAACGTTATGTTTGGCGTAAAAGCAACACAGCTCATCACCCTGAACACACCCTTCCCACTGTCAAACATGGTGGTGGCAGCATCATGGTTTGGGCCTGCTTTTCTTCAGCAGAAACAGGGAAGATGGTTAAAATTGATGGGAAGATGGATGGAGCCAAATACAGGACCATTCTGGAAGAAAACCTGATGGAGTCTGCAAAAGACCTGAGACTGGGACAGAGATTTGTCTTCCAACAAGGCAATGATCCAAAACATAAAGCAAAATCTACAATGGAATGGTTCACAGATAAACATATCCAGGTGTTAGAATGGCCAAATCAAAGTCCAGACCTGAATCCAATCGAGAATCTGTGGAAAGAACTAAAAACTGCTGTTCACAAACGCTCTCCATCCAACCTCACTGAGCTTGAGCTGTTTTGCAAGGAGGAATGGGCAAAAATTTCAGTCTCTCGATGTGCAAAACTGATAGAGACATACCCCAAGCGACTTACAGCTGTAATTGCAGCAAAAGGGGGCGCTAAAAAGTATTAACTTAAGGGGGCTAAATAATTTTGCACGCCCAATTTTTCAGTTTTTTATTTGTTAAAAAAGTTTGAAATATCCAATAAATTTCATTCCACTTCATGATTGTGTCCCACTTGTTGTTGATTCTTCACAAAAAATTACAGTTTTATATCTTTATGTTTGAAGCCTGAAATGTGGCAAAAGGTCGCAAAGTTCAAGGGGGCCGAATACTTTTGCAAGGCACTGTAGCCTCAACTTGTACTTACTATGCTCAGATATACATAGAGATTAATACAGGGGCCCCAGATGGAAACTGTATTTAACCACTTAGTAACCGCCCTATAGACGAAATACGTCCATAGGGCAGTTCCCTAACTCTAACCGGACGTCCATGGACGTCCTTCCGTAGAGTCAGATGCGCGCACCCGAGCGGGCACACACACGCGATCACCGGCGCTCGCCGGGTCCAAGGGACCCGCAGCAACAAGGATCGCGGTAAGGAGCCAATGGAAGTGGCTCCTTACCACGTGATCGCGCCGTCCACAGACGGCGTGATCACATGTAAACAAACCGGCGTCATTTGATGATGCTAGTTCCTCCCTCCTCTCTCTGTACTGATCGGTACAGTGTGAGAGGAGAGCGTGGATGGCAGCAGCAGTGTGGGATGGATCTGTGACTATTGCAGTCACAGATCCAGCCATCCCTGCGCAGCTATCCCTGCTCAGCCTGCATTAACCCCTTCCTTCCCTGTGCATTACTCTGCAATACCCCCTGCACAATACTCTTCCTTCCCTGCACAATACTCTGCATACCCCCCTGCGCAATACTCTGCATACCCCCCTGGGCAATACTCTGCATACCCCCTGTGCAATACTCTGTATACCCCCTGCGCAATACTCTGCATACCCCCCTGCGCAATACTCTGCATACCCCCCTGCGCAATACTCTGCATACCCACCTGCGCAATACTCTGCATACCCTGCGCAATACTCTGCATACCCCCCTGCGCAATACTTTGCATACCCCCTGCGCAATACTCTGCATACCCCCCTGCACAATACTCTGCAATACTCTGCATACCCTGCGCAATACTCTGCATACCCTGCGCAATACTCTGCAATACTCTGTAATACCCCCTGCGCAATACTCTGCAATACCACCACGCAATACTCTGCAATAGCCCCACGCAATACTCTGCAAAACCCCCGCGCAATACTCTGCAATACCCCCACCAACAATCTGCAATACCCCCACACAATACTCTGCAGTACCCCCGCACAATATTCTGCAGTACCCCCGCACAATACTCTGCAGTACCCCCTGCGCAATACTCTGAACAATACTCTACAGTACCCCCTGCGCAATACTCTGAACAATACTCTGCAATACCCCGCACAATACTCTGAACAATACTCTGCAATACCCCCGCACAATACTCTGAACAATACTCTGCAATACCCCCGCACAATACTCTGAACAATATTCTGCATAACCCCCACACAATACTCTGAACAATACTCTGCAATACCCCCGCGCAATACTCCCTGCGTAATTCTCTGCGATCGTTTTTTTTTTTTCAGGCTTCCCAGCCTAGAGGTGAGATGTGGGGTCTTAACGACCCCATATCTCACTGTAAAGAGGACCTGTCATGCTATATTCCTATTACAAGGGATGTTTACATTCCTTGTAATAGGAATAAAAGTAATCAAAACATTTATTTTTGGGGAAAAACGTGTCAAACTAAAATAAATAAAGTAAAATGAACAATAAAAATAAATAAAATTACAGCGCCCCTGTATCCGTGTGCTCGTATACAGACGCGACCGCACACGTAAGTCCCGCCCACATATAAAAACGGTGTTCAAACCACACATGTGAGGTATCGCTGCGAACGTTAGAGCAAGAGCAATAATTTTGGCCCTAGACCTCCTCTCCAACTAAAAAGGATTTTTAAGTAGCGAAGTTTGGCACCATTCCAAAAGCGTGTGCAATATTGAAGGGTGACATGTTGGGTATCTATTTACTCGGCGTAACTTCATATTTCATATTATGCAAAAACATTGGGCTAACTTTACTGTTTTTTTTGTAAAGCACAAAACTGTTTTATTTCCAAAAAAACGCGTTCGAAAAATTGCTGTGCAAATACCATGAACGATAAAAAGTTGCAACGACCGCCATTGTACTCTCTAGGGTCTTTGCTAAAAAAGCATATATAATGTTTTGGGGTTCTATGTAATTTTCTAGCAAATAAATGATGATTTTTCCATGTAGGAGAGGAATGTCAGAATTGGTCTGATGGTGCTCCCTGTATGTTGGGCCTCTGTATGTGGCCATGCTGTGTAAAAGTCTCACACATGGGGTATCGCCATACTCGGGAGGAATAGCAGAATGTGTTTTGGGGTGTAATTTGTGGTATGCATATGCTGTGTGTGAGAAATAACCCGCTATTATGAAAATTTTGTGGAAAAGAATGACAACTTCAAAAAACTCACAATGCCTCTTTCTAAATACCTTGGAATGTCTTTGTGTCTGGGAATCTTCTTTTCTTTCTGGGAATTTTCTTTTCTTGCACATGCGCATTTCTTTTTCGATTACATTTCTCGCACAATTATCATTGATTAGAATTTTTTTTTAACAATCAGGAGTGCTTTATTGAAGGAGTACAAGTACAGAAATAAACATCAGGAATATATACAATTTGTTGCAGAATAAAAATAAGGAATAAATCAAGAAAAGAAAGTTGAATAACACAGTGCACAACAGACATACATATCACATAGTAGGCAGAGTCAACCATACAAAGGGGGAGTGCGCCTAGAGCAGAGAGTGTAAGGGCGGGGGAGGAGCACAACCCATGGAAACATAGCATGCATCTATATCTCAGTGAAGGGGGCCCACCCAGACCCCCAGACCCTCTAGAGTTCCGTCCACGGTAGCCACACCTTATCATATTTCCAGGGGCAGCCTTGACTTATGTAAGTCAGTTTATACATGGGCAGCACTGCATTAACTCTATTCTCCCAGGAAGTAACGGAGGGGAAGGAGGCCCAATGAACCAGTATTTCTTTTTTGGCATAGAAAAGGAGGTACGAAATCAGTAATTTACTATGGTGGGACCGTGGTTTATCTCTGATAACCCCCAACAGAGCCAAAGCAGGCGTCAAATGGCCGGAGAGCTCCAGACGTACGTTTAGATGGTCAAAGACCCCCGCCCAAAAGGACCCCAACTCTGGACATGACCAAGACATGTGGAGGTACATGACCAAAACATGTGGAGGTACTTGTTTGTTTTTAAAACAAATTCCAACATTTCCGATTACTCAAATTCGATAGCCGCACGAAAATCGACTATTGCTGCTGCACCTGGTGCGAAATACGAACAAAAATTCTTAGATAAGACTTTCAAAAGAAAATTAGTTGAAATTTCCGATGATGACGTTTTCAGAAAAGAGCATTTAAAATGATAAGCAGCATTTAAAAAAATAAATAAAGTATTATAAGTCATGCAAAGTGAAAGAGAACATGTAACAAATTTCAAGTAGGCATTATCACAATTTGGCTGCAAAGGTGAAAATACACTTTAAATGGCCCAGATTTATGTTATGTTTGACTGTCAGGGATCAGAGGGGACTTCTCCGCTCTTTTGGGGGGCGTTCTGCCGGGGGCCCCTCACTTTCTTCTTTAATCTCTTTTACTAGCGGGGGCCCCGGTCTTCTTAGCCGTCTTCTCTGTTCTCTTCTGCCGGGAGGGGCCCGGTCTTCACCGCCATCTTGTTCTGTTCTGCCGGGGCCCCGTTGTCTTCTTGCAGCTCCTTTACTAGCCAAGGCCCCGGTCTTCTGTCTTCTCCCCTCTTCTCCTTCTTCCTTCTGCCGGGCTTCTCCGCTGTCTTGTCTGACAAAGCCTGCCCTTTCTGACATCACATATTTGTGTTCCAAATTTTAGGAGTGTATATGTTTCAAATAGCCCAGACCTGTAGTTGCTTACATGCCTCGTTAATAGCTATACTTTTTAAAAACATAGCTGCAGCATCATCAGCAGTTGGCATCATTATATTGTATCTAAATGCTGCTCCACATAATAAAATGAATTAAAAAGCCAACAGGGTGAGTAGGACTGCAGTTAATGGCTTTGACAGAAATACAGGCCTGGGATTTCATGTAAGTGCAAGATTCTAGCATCTAGAGTCCCAAAGAGATTTAAGAAACAATTAGGTTGTTTAATTTACCAAGCATACTCCCAGGGCAGCCATTCAACAGCGGGCTCTCCGTTTCACCACTTTTCACTGTCAGTTCTAAGTCAGCCCAAAATTTAGTAATATGTGTGCAGTTTAAAAATAAATTTGGCTATACTTACTACTTTGTTTCACTTTTGAAAAGATAATATGCTACTACGCAAATTTATGTTTAGCAGGAAACAAATCAGAACAAATGAATCAATACAGACAGTTTAGCTGGACCGAAGAGTGTTCCCTCCCATTCTAAAGTAGAACTGAGGGACAAACTTTTTATTTTAGTTTTAGATAGATTGGATAGACCTGTCCAATTTTTGTTTTACAGTATTTTTATTAAATTTAAGCAGGTTTACAATGAATGGCTGTACAGATTACAGTCTAAAGCCTAATACACATGATCAGATTTCCTTTGGACAAATCCGTGGATTTTTGTCCGAAGGGTGTTGGCCGTGAACTTTGCCTGCATACAGAAGGCAGAACTTTTTCAGCCAACATTCACAAAACAACGTGGTTTTTCTGCTCTTTAGCGCCACCCTTTGGGCAACTTCTGCTAATGTTGTCTTATGGTTATCATTGGTTCGGAGCATGCATGGTTGTACTTTGGATTTTAGTCTAAGGCCTTGTACACACGAGTGAATAAATCCGCTGAACATGGTCCGACGGACCATTTCAGCCGAAAAATCCGTTCGTGTGTAGGGGCAAACGGACCGTTCTGGCCGGATTCCTCCGGCGGAAAATTTCCAAAGCATGCTTTGGAATTTTTCCTCCGGAGAGCTGTCCGTCAGATATGTCCGCTGGTTAGTATGGCAAACCAGAGGACTTATCTGCCCGCACATGCGTCGTATCCTGTGAATGGATCCGACGCATGCGCGCGGAAGTGTTTACTTCCTGGTGCGGTGACGTGGCGGTCACATGGCGGCGTCAACGTCACCGCCGCGTCACCGCGCTGTCCGCCGGCGGGGAATTTGATCCGATGGTGTATACAGCCATCGGATCAAAGCAATCCGGCGGACAGATCCGATGGGAACGGTCCGTCGGACCGTTCCCATCGGATCTATTCCCTCGTGTGTACAAGGCCTGACGGACTTGTGTACACACGATATGATAATCCGACGGAACACATTTGTTTTCAGACAATTTGAGAGCATGGCCATCCAACATTTGTTGTCCGGCAACAATTGTCCGATGGAGCATACAGACGGTCGGATTATCTGACAAAACACCTCCATCACACAATTGTTGTCGGAATATCCGATCGTGTGTACGGGCCTTTATAGGGCTCAAAATAAACATGGAACAATGTCAATTGAAACATAGTTAAAGGTGTTGTAAAGGCAGAAGGTTTTTGTATCTTAATGCATTCTGTGCACAGCTCCATGTCTGATTGCCCCAATAAAACGCTGCTTGCTGTGGGGGCACTCAACAGAAGGGGAGGATAAGGGCTGCTCTGTGCAAATCCACTGCACAGTGCAGGTAATTATAACATGTTTGTTATTTTCATAGACAAAAAAACAAGACTTTACAATCACTTTAAGTTTCAAGGACCATAAAACTCCAAAGTAATCTCAGTCCTGGTAGGGATGGTTCAGAAGAAGAAAAGTACATGATAGATTTTCTCTTAATGAGTACAGCGAGCATCTCATGAAGGGGTAAAAAAATGATCTTAAGAGACCAAGTTGCGATGGGTTGTGCTGCACAGACAAAAAGGGGCAAACAGAGAGAAAAAGACAAGAATGAAACAGGAAAAGAAGAAACCCAGTTGAGGGGAAGGGAAGGGAAAAAACTCCCCAAAAACACTGCAAGACAAAAGGCATAATGTGCACATTATGAAATGCTCACTTTAGAACGAAGCCCTCTGAGTGGCACCCGGTCACCGATGGGAGGGCTGACATCTTCTTCCGTCCTTTCTTCCAGGATCGCTTTCTCCACCGCTGTGAGCAGTGCACAGGAGCCCTCGGTTCCGACAAGAAGCTTCTGAAGTTTTGGCACGGTAAGCCAAACCTTCAGAGCGCATGCGCCGCTGAGTGTCAGTGGCTACATGCAGGATGAATATCTCCATATTATAGGAGTACCTGTAGCTAAAAATCACAACACAGGATTTACAACCACTTTAAGGGGGAACTGGGAGGAATCCTGCGTATGATTGCTGAGACAATTTACAAGGAAAAGAAGAGAATGATCAAGGTTCATGTTGTAGTTCACCCGTAGGGTCCAAACCTGTCCATTTTTTATTGCTGTCTGCATCTCGGTAGGGGAGATTTACCTTCTCAACTTGTCCTGGTGACCAGAACAGGAGGAGAAATTTCGGAATCTTCCAATAGGGGCCCTAGTTCTGGTGACTTCCAAGGATTTCATGTTGTGTGCATGGGAACAGAAGTGAAGGGAAATACTCCCAATGTGACATAGATTGTAAAACTTGACAGGGGTTATACCTTACTATATCCAAAATGAAAGAATAAATGTTTTGCTCTCAGTTCTGCTTTAACCACTTCCCACCAGAAGCCAGTCATTTGTCGTCCTGGACTGGATGATGCCTGTAGCTGCAGGCATCATTCAGATATCTTTGTTTTCAGCCAGTAATTACCTATCTTGTAAAAGCCATCCTAGTGGCTCATGAACCGCTGGATCGCTTTTACAGGCATCGGGAGAGGATGTCCCTTCGATGCCTCTCTGAGCTCTCCCGTGCGTTCGGGGACCCCGGAGAACCAATACAGCGATGGCAGATTACCACAGAGCTGGCCGTGAGCCAAATGGTCCTTGACCATTTTATGTTCTTGGGAGGCCTGAGCGAACGTCATCTATGGGGGTGGACCTTTCAGACCTCACTTGCACCCAGTCACTATATATTGAGTTTTTGGACTATAGCACTATTTCAGAGACACTTCAATGTGCACCTATGGTGTCTAATGTTCAGCTTATGTTATTATTTGCTATTCACCATTGTTATTTTATTTAAGCGCTACATATTCCTTTTGTATTCTCTATGTTTGCTAAATTGATCATTTAGTTGTGTTAGCTGCTATTTTGTTTAGTAGCGCGGTGAGGGTATATACTTAGGTATATACCATATTTTCCCTACTGAGTGAACGTCATGACATCGCTTCCAGCGCTGGCAGATGTAAACACTACCAGTTTTTTTACCCTGGAAAGCAGAGAATTTTTTGGGATCTCATGCTTTCCATGGTAGAGGAGGACCCATCATCTTATTCCTATTACAAGGGATGTTTACATTTCTTGAAACAGGCATAAAAGTGATTAAACTTTTTTTAAGTTAAAGAGACAGTGTAAAAATGAAAAAAATAATAATACATTTAAATCGCCCCTGTCCCCTCATTCTCGCACGTAGAAGCAACCGCATATGCAAGTCACGCATGCATATGTAAACGTTGTTCCGACAACACATGTGAGGTATCACGCAAACGTTAATTCAATTTAATAATTCCAGCACAGAAATGTTTAAAGCATTGCCTATAGAGATTTTTTAAGTACCGTAGTTTTGCGCTATTCGGCGAATGTGCGCCATTCTAAAGCGTGACACGTTTGGTATCTATTTACTCGGTGTATCAGCTTTTATATTTTACCATAAAATTTTGTTATCTTTGGTGATTTTCTGCATTAAAACAAATTAAATGGTACCTTCAGCTCTAAGCAGAGACCAGTGACAATATGGTCAGGATCCATCAGCCAACAATGAACATTATGAGACAGAACTGTATGTCTTGGAAAATTTTAAAAATATATATCAGTACATATTTTCAATACATTTACTGTAATTACAGCAAAATATCTGTTGATCTGCCAGAAACCTAGGGCCAGATTCAGAGAGCGATTACGCCGGCGTAACAGGAGATGCGTAAGTCTAATTGTGCGCGTGCGTTTCAATGCACGGCATCCCCAAAACGAGATACTCAAGAAATCTACTTTTTTTTGTCCAGAGTAATTTCGTTAGACAGGCGCATCCGTCCGCGCCAAACTGCACTAGGCACACCATTGATTTGCTATTCAAATATGCTAATGAGGGAGTTACGGGGATCCACAAAAGAACGTTGGTGCAGCGCACGCTACGCGCTGTGCGCAACAGCTAAATGTCCTGTCTAAAATTAGACCATATAAAAGCTGGTCTAAAATTACAAAATTCGTCTACATGTCAGATAAAGCAACAATGTTAGTGAGGAGCTGAGCAGTCACACATGTTGCCCAACAAACTGTATGTCAACATGCCAGTGTCATCCATGCTCATAGCTATACTACTGACTTTAGATGAGCAAAGAAGGATGAGGACACTGAGGAGGGCACTGAGGAGGGCACAGGATTTTTATTTATTTTTCTAATTTTTTTTTTGGCTTATATCAACTTTTCAATTTAATCTAATCTAATACAATATTCTTAGCTGATACAAGCCCCTCAATCTTCACTCTTCACTCTTCACGGGAGAGGATATATCACACACGCCTAGACATCTATGGCATGGGTGATTCTGAGGTGTCTCGCATCTTCAGATTCACCCCTCATGCCATCATGGAATTAACCACAACCCTGCAGGAGGACATCACCAGCCCAACACATGACACTACCCATGACACCCATGACAGCTACATATACAATCAGAGCCCCATCCCCACAAATTTCGAACAGAACATGTATGGGGACAGCTGGCTGGTTGGTGAGTGACATGGGTGGCAGGCATGACTGCCCCCCCCCATGATGCACACATCACACTAACATCCTCCTGTCTTTTCCCTTCAAGGTGACTCTGCATATGCACTGGGACCCCATCTCATGACTCCATCTCTTTGCCAGCTCACATTATGCATCTTTGTACGTTAAACACACACATTAATCATGGCACAATGAGAATGCATGCATGCACACCACTGTGGTCCCTAGCACAGACACATCACATCCTCATCACATTGGATTGGCACCAGTCCACCATGCAGGACTTGTGAGCTGCAACGCCATGCCACGGCTCCAATTATGTCACTGTACATTCATACACCATTCACACGGACCTGGGGATCACTTCTCCACCACAAATGAGGGTGACACCCCTTTTCCGGCAGGAATGTCACCCCCACATTCCCAAACAGAACCAAAAAAAAAAAATGCCAGGCAAAAATATAATTTAAACAAAATAACAACAAAGAAAACACATAAAAGACAAAAATCACTCTGCAAAACAGTCCCCAAATATATCAAAGACACGTCACAAACAAACAAACAAACGCTAATAAACAACAGAACAAAAGCACCTTGCTGTATAGGGAGGGATACAAAGGGATGTACTTTTGCAAAGGAAGTGCGTTTGTGTCTGTCTATTTATGCTGTTTGCGTAGTTCACTAATTTGCCCTAGTCCACTTCCAATTTCACTGATTGCGCCGTTCCCGAGTTGTGAGCATGCGCACAAAGGTGCTGACCATGGTCTGCTTCAACCGGCCGGCCCTTCATTTGCATGGGGTCACGGCTCATTTCCATGTAACACGCCCACGTCCTTCCCAATTTGTATTACGTTGCGCAGGCGCAAATTTCTGCATAAAACCGACGAGAATAGGGTGATTGCGCCGCTACATTGCGCCAGTCTAACGTAAAGGTGGTGCGCTACGCCGGTCCAATAATGCGCAGATGTACCTGAATCTGGCCCCTAGTGTGTGCTTTTTTTTTTTTTCATTTGAGCTACATGCCTACATGCTGCCTTTGCTTTGCTGAGAACCCTAGCAACATTTTAGTCCTGCCTGCCTATCCTTACCCCTCTTATTTTTTTTAGTCGAGCAAAACAATGCTGTTGCATTGGCCCCTCCTCGAATGCCTGACCCACACAATGCGTGTGGGGAAAGGGCTCTTGGCAGATGTAGTTCTGGGGGTATCCTTATATCAATAGGAGCTGCTCCTGCAAGAATTGTATAAGCCTGGGGATGACATTCCAGGGGGTAATAAGGGCAGTTTCTAGCTTCTGGAACAAGGTGAAAAAAATGATATGCTATAATATGATCTAGAGATGTTTAGAGTGGTTAAAAAAAAAAAAAAAAATAGATCATGGATTTTTTAGATCTTTAAAAGGCAACCTGTAGTGAAAAAAAAAAACGATGCCATTGCTAAAATCCTTGTAAGAGTACTAGTTGCCTTGCTGCCTCAGGCTTTAATACTTTCTAAGCTACTGACCTATAACAAGCATGCTGATTATAGTCAGATTAAAGTCAGGGCACTTGATCTGCATACTTGTTCCAGGTCAGTAACCCAGAATTTATAGGAGCCACTGGAACAGAATAACAGCCTCCATATTCAAAAGTAACTAATAACAGCCTCCATATTCTTTTACTACAGGTCTCCTTTAAATTAATCTGCCAAGGCATTTTGATATATTCCTGTCTTATAGCAAACATGCGAAAGTGCTTGCTCCACTATTCCTGCATCCCAGGATCTTCAAACCTATATGGATTTAGGGTCCATGCACACTCGGCTTGAAGAAATTTCAGTTCTTTTGACAGAAAAAAAAAACCCTGATATACAGCGTTTTTGTACACACGTTTAGCATTTTTTTCTGTGAGTGAGTGAGTGAGTGAGTGAAGAACTTATATAGCGCTGCACATGCAAACTAAATTGCCTCTGGGCGCTCGTTGTTCCGGTCTCCTTTCACTTTAAAAGAGATGAGTTTTGATCTTTCTTCTGAAGGCCAAGTGGTTCTCCTCCAACTGAATGCTGGTTGGTAAAGCGTTCCATAGTCTAGGACCTTGGAGCGCAAATCTTCTTTCTCCTTTGGACTTGTATTTGACTTTGGGTATCTGCAGCAGATTTTGGTTGGTGGATCGCAGAATGCAATTGGGGTTGTGAGCTTTTAGTTTTTCGTATAGATATTGGGGGGCTTTCCCATGGATGCACTTATGCGTCAGACAGAGAGCTTTAAAAGTAATTCTGTCTTTTACTGGCAACCAGTGAAGGGATCTCAGCGAAGGTGAAATTGATTCCCATGTTTTTTTTCCAGTCACAAGTCTGGCAGCCGTATATTAAATGACTTGCAGACGAGCGATTTGGTACTTTGGGAGTCCAAGATAGAGTACATTTGCATAGTCCAGTCTGGAATTCACAATTGTTCCCACCACGACTGCTATGTCTTCTTTAGGAATGAATGGAATAAGTCTGCGTAGTAGGCGCAGCAGATGGTGCGATCCGCTCACTACTGACCCTATTTGTGCATCCATTGTCATGTTGGTGTCGAAAATGACCCCGAGACTTTTGACTTTGGTGCTAGGGGTGATGATTTTGCCCAGAATGGGCCCGGTCCAGGTTGTTGCAAGTTGGTTCTTACGAATGGCGTGAAACAGAAGAAGTTTTGTTTTGAAACTGTTGAGTTTAAGATAACTCTTTGTCACCCAGTTTTCTATCAAAGAGAAGCATGTCTCTAGACTGAGATGCTGATCCTTTTTGTTGCAGATGCGAAAATACAGTTGTGTGTCATCTGCATAAGAGTGTTAAAGTAGTTTTTGGCTACTTATGATTTCAAAGAGAGGGCAAAGATAGATGTTGAACAGCACCGGCGACAGCGGTGATCCTTGAGGGACTCCGCAGGACTGTCAGAAAAGTCCTTTAAAAAAAGCAATCCAGAAGTGTTTTTTTTTCTGCCTCGAAAAGTCCTAATGTGAATAGACACATAGGATAACATTAAGCTGCTTCTACAGGAAAAACGACTAGAGAAGCAGCGTTTTTTAAGCCCAATGTGCATGGATCCTTAAAGCGGAGTTCCACCCTAAAGTGGAACTTTTGCTCATCGGATTCCTCCCCCCTTCTGGTGCCACAATTTGCACCTTTCGGGGGAGGGGGACAGAGACAGGTATCCGTTCCCACCTCCGGGAGTCCTGGACGCGGCCCGTGACGTCATGGCTGGGCTCCCTCCTCCGGCTGCCAGGTCAATAGGAGAGAGGAGCGGGGCCTCACAAATGCGCAGTAGGGTTCCCGGCGTGAAGCCGAAAGGCTACACTGCCGGGTTCGCTTACCCACAATGTCGGCGGAAGCACCCGACAGCTGATGGAAACATCAGCCGTGGTGCCGACATCGCTGGACTAAAGGACAGGTAAGTGTCCTATTATTAAAAGCCAGCAGCTGCAGTACGTGCAGCTGCTGGCTTTCATATTTTTTTGGTTGACTGGAACACCGCTTTAACCACTTAAGACCCGGACCATTATGCATGTAAAGGACCTGGTCATTTATTTGCGACTCGGCACTGCGTCGTTTTAACTCACAATTACGCGGTCATGCGATGTGGCTCCCAAACAAAATTGGCGTAATTTTTTTCCCACAAATAGAGCTTTCTTTTGGTGGTATTTGATCACCTCCGTGGTTTTAATTTGTTGCGCTATAAACAAAAATAGAGCGTCAATTTTGAAAATAAAATTCAATAATTTTTACTTTTTGCTATAATAAATATCTCCAAAAAAGATATAAAAAAAACATAATTTTTTTCTCAGTTTAGGCCGATACATATTCTTCTACCGATCTTCTATTATATGACACAACCCTTCTACATCTATTTGGGATTCCCTGGACCATCATTTCTATGAGACAAGCCACTAGGAAGTCACCTTTCCCTGAGATTCTCGCTATCCTGCTGGTGTTTTGTCATCTCTGACACAGCATCCTGAAGTCCATAGGATCGCCCAAATTACATTGTGGTTCCACCATGCAAGCCTTTTTGATCCATTGAACGTAGGTTCTCTAGGGTCCATACATTCTGGTAAGCCTTTAATTTGTGGGGTGGTTCCCTTCACTTCATCACTTGCGCAGATCTGCATGGTTTAAAATCGTCACCATATTTTGAGCTTTGTCAACACCAAAATTTGATCACTCTAAGGACAGATAGTCTTTGCATTTTTGCACCTATGTTGGACTTCCTGCATATAGACGTTCATAGTGTGCTTATGGGGACATTTCTATTTACATTGTTCACTATCAATATTTGAGCACTTTTATTTATTAAAGGGCTTGTAAAGGTTAATTTTTTATTTTCTAAATTGGTTCCTTTTAGCTAGTGCATTGTTGGTTTACTTACCTTTTCCTTCAATTTCCCTTCTAAATGTTTTTTTCTTTGTCTGAATTTCTCACTTCCTGTTCCTCCTCAGTAAGGTGTTCAGTAAGCTGTTCTAAATGACTTTCCACCAAGCGGATGATGGTGGAAAGCTTACTGAGGAGAAACAGGAAGTGAGAGTTTCAAACAAAGAAAAAAAACATTTAGAAGGGAAATCGAAGGAAAAGGTAAGTGAACCAACAATGCACTAGCTTAAAGGAACCTATTTACAAAGTAAAAAACAAACCTTTACAACCACTTTAAAGTTTTTACGTATTTATTCATTTTTCACGTTTTTTTTTTATTCATTTATACATTTTGATTAGCGCTACACTTTTTTTGTTTCCACATTGTTGCAATTTGTCTACTTGGTGTGTCAGCAGCTTACCCTTAAGGCAGCCCGGAATTATTCTGTATACCATAGTGAAGTACTGCCGACATTAAATCACTCCACATTTACAAAAATGCCACTCACGAGACGGCTTGGAAAAACAGGCATCAGTGTGTTCACATCTGCAGCGTGCGTTCCACAGATACTGGAAGTTGCATCACTGGTACGTGAAACTGTAAATACATTGCCGCGTTTCACCCCCTCCTCCGGGGCGTCATCAAGGACATCACTTTTGGTTTTGTATGATGGAATTCATATGTAAGGGAGCTATTATCTCCCTACTGTTAGCCAATCGTGTGCGAGGAAAACCATCTGGTGTAATTAAACACCCACTTCCCTTCACATCAATTCCTGTTTATTGCCAAAAAATTAACACAAAACTTTATTGACAAATAACTTTTAAGACATTGTTAAAATGAGAATTCATTCAAAGGAATTTCATAAGGATAAGCTAAAATCCATAAATTGTATGAAAATTGATAGTCAGCATAACACATAAAAATATAGAAATGAAAACAATGAATAAAAATAATAAAAAATAAATTAATATAAAAATAACAATAATAAAATAAAATACAAAAATTAAAAATAAATAAATAAAAGTAAAAAAAATATATATAATTTTATGTTGACCTCTACCAATTAGGCAAAACCAGTTAAAATCTAGTTCAATATTTAAACCTTAAAGACTCATAGGGACAGATTCACAGAGAATTAGATTCTCGTAGAGTATCAGAAATACACTACGCCGCCGTTTTTTACCTGGCTCTACGTGGAATTCAGGTAGATTTTGTCCAGTAAACGACGGCGGCGTAGTGTATTTCTCCCGTCGCAATCCATCTGCGCGAGTAGGGGGCGTGAAGCATTTAAAATAGGCGCATTCCCGTGGCGATCGAACTGCGCATGCTCCGTTCGCAAATTTCCCGCCGTGCATTGCGCGAAAACACGTCGTCACGTCGTAGTAGCGTCATTTACGTACATTCCTATTCCCGAACGAGTTACGTTAAAAAAAAAATAACAATTTCAAATCGACACGGGAACGAAGGCCATACTTTACATGGGTTACGCACTGTTAGACCAGCAAAAAGCTCCTCTAACATTACGTAGCCAAAAAATGACGTAGGCGATTGCGAGGGACACTCGTACCTTCGTGGATCGCCGTAAAAAATAATTTGCATACCCCGACGCATGAAAACGACGCAAACTCCTCCCAGCGGCCGCAAAAATATCGCAGCGTAGATCCGAAGGCTTACGAAGACGTAAGCCTCTCGGATCGAAGCCCGAAGCCGCCGTATCATGGTTTGAGGATTCAAACTAGTGATACGGCGCGCGAAATTTGAAATTACTCCTGTCTAACACCAGTTAGACAGGCGTAATTGCTCTGTGAATCTGGGCCATAGTGCCTAACTTATTTATCCACTGGGTTTTGTTTTGTGAAATGACTTTCTTAAGATTGGAGCCCCTCCAATGTGCCTCAACCCTATCAATTCCACAAAACTTCAAACCCCTGGGATCCTTATTATGAAACAATCTAAAATGGTTAGACAAACTATTCACGTGTTCTCTTAATCTAATGCCCGATCTTCTGGTGGTTCTCCCCACATATTGGAGGCCACAAGGGCAAGACAGAAGGTAGGGAACATGGGTAGTTCCACACGTGATTCATTTTTTAATCTCATAGGATTTACCTTGGGAATGAGAAGTAAATTGTGTAGTCTTCCTAATCCTATGTTTGGAGGTTGACAGATCACACATTTACCACAGCTAAAAAAAACTGTTTGGTCTAAAAACGTAAAAGTTTTCTTGGGGGGATTGATCACATTATGTGCCAATTTCAACCTAATTGCTGAGGGTTTGGTATACATAAACTGCGACCGAGCAGAGAGGCCAATGTTCTTTAATTTGTTTCTCAAATTGTTTATGTTGTCTAGTAAAACCTGTTAGGAAAACAACCCCATAATCTTTCCATTTATGTGATTTCTTCTTAAGAAGAGATTCCCTTTATATATTTCTTATATTTTCTCCTGAGGTCCCTAATGTGTTACCCCTTTTCTTGGAACCTATCAAAAATAGTTTGTGACTGAATCTCATAATCTTCAACTATTGGAATTTCTTCTCATTCTAAGCATCTGGCTTTTAGGGATACCAACTACCCAATGGTATATAACCATTTCTGTCGACTTCCCTAAAGAAAGTGCGAGTGAGTAACTTCCCACTCTCTTTAAATATGGACAGATCCAAGAAATTATAGCTATATATCTCAGAAAAATAAATGCCATATGAATTACCATACTTCCCATTTCCTTCAGAAAATAAAAAAAAAGATTCCCTTGATCCTGCCCAAATTATAAAAATGTCGTCAATGTATCATTTATAAAAACTCAATTGTGGTATGCCTCTGCCATAGATGGCTTTTTCCTCCCGTCAACTCATAAAGAGGTTTGCCACTGAGGGGGCATACTTAGCCCCCATGGCAATGCCTCTTTTCTGTCTATAATATTCCTTTTCATGCTAAAAGAAATTATGGCTCATTGCCAGATCCAAGGACGCTAATACAAAATCTTTTTGTTTAGACTTAATGTTGGTACCATCCAAGGCCCATTTTACTGCCTCCAACATATGATGTTGTATATTGGTGTACAGTGAATTAACATCCACACTAGCTAAAATGCAATGATCATCCACTGACAACGGTTCAATAAGTGTTATAAGGTCCTTACTGTCTTTAACCACTAGCCTACCATCCGCCGTCATATGATGGAGGGACGATGAGGCTCTTGTTCTGGGCCTTCTTCGCCTTCCCGAGCCACTAGGGGGCGCGAGTGTGCCGCCGCGTTACTGGGGACCCGATGCGCTTGTCAAAAGTGTCCGATGTGTCCGCTGCAATATCGCAGTCACAATAAAAATTGCAGATCGCCGCCATTATTAGTAAAAATTAATATATAAAAATGCTATAAATCTATACCCTATTTTGTTGCCGCTATAACTTTTGCGCAAACCAATCAATATACACTTATTGCGATTTTTTTTTTTTTACCAAAAATATGTAGAAGAATACATATCGGCCTAAACTGAGGAAATAAAAATAAAAATGTAATTGGATATTTATTATAGCAAACAGTAAAAAAATATTGTGTTTTTTCAAACTTGTCCCTCTTCTTTTGTTTATAGCGCAAGAAATAAAAACTGAAGAGGTGATCAAATACCACCAAAAGAAAGCTCTTTTTGGGGGGGAAAAAATATATAAATATGTCATTTGGGTATAGTGTTGCATGATTGCGCAATTGTCATTCAAATTCTGAGAGCACGGAAAGCTGAAAAATGGCTTGGGCAGGAAGGGGGTGAAAGTGCCCTGAATTGAGGTGGTTAAGGTACGCTGGGAATTTTTGAACAAGGGGCTGTAAAAAGTGATCCAAATATTAACATCCACACTAGCTAAAATGCAATAATCATCTATTGACAACGGTTCAATATGTATTATAAGGTCCTTACTGTCTTTAACTAGCCTATCAATGAGGCTCTTGTTCTGGACGGACGTCACGTGACGTTTTCGCTTCCCAAGCCACTAGGGGCACGTGCGGCGCCGCATCACTGGGGACCCGATGTGCATGCTCGGCAGGCCGCAATGTCAGCAGGGCACACGCGATTGCCCAATAACTGAGCAGGACCATGGATCTGTGTGTGTAAACATACAGATCCACATCCTGTCAACAGAGAGGAGACCGATGGTGTGTTCCTTGTACATAGGGACACCGATTGGTCACCTCCCCCAATCAGTCCCCTTCCCCCACAGTTAGAATCAGTCCCTAGGGAACACATTTAACCCCTTAATCGCCCACTGGTGTTAACCCCTTCCCTGCCAGTCATATTTATACAGTAATCAGTGCATTTTTATAGCAGGGATCGCTGTATAAATGTGAATGGTCCCAAAAATTTGTCAAAAGTGTCCACTGCAATATCGCAGTCATGAATAAAAATTGCAGATCACTGCCATTCCTAGTAAAACTGATCAATATACGCTTATTGCGTTTTTTTTTTTTTTTTTTACCAAAAATATGAAGAATATGCATTTGCCTAAACCGAGTAATTTATTATTTTTTTTAAATAAAAATGTGATATTTATTATAGAAAAAAGCAAAAAATATTGTGTTTTTTCAAACTTGTCCCTCTTCTTTTGTTTATAGCACAATAAATAAAAAACGCAGAGGTGATTAAATACCACCAAAAGAGAGCTTCATTTGGGTACAGTGTTGCATGACTGCGCAATTGTCATTCAAAGTGTCACAGCGATGAAAGCTGAAAAATGGCTTGGGCAGGAAGGGGGTGAAAGTGCCCTGTATTGAGGTGGTTAAGGTACGCTGGGCATTTTTGAACAAGGGGCTTTAAAAAGTGATCCAAATATTCCCCAAGCCTGGAGAACAGCAGGGGCTTAAGTGGATCCTCATGAATCTTAGGCAGCTGATAGATTACGGGAACCTTAGGGGCATCAGGAACGAGATATCTTGTTTCTTTTTTATTAATAATTCCAACATTGTGTGCTTCTTTAACCAACCTTCTCTGGTTCCAAAGGGATAAGTGCAGCTAAACAGTAAGCTTTTAAGATAATTTTAGGCTTTAAAGTGATTGTAAAGTCAGGAGGTTTTTTTATCTTAATGCATTCTATGCATTAAGATAAATAAACCTTCAGTGTGCAGCAGCCCCCCTCAGATGTTGCACGCGACACTTGGCTGCCCGCGCCTCCCCTCATTGGCTGAGACAGAATCGCGGTGCCATTGGCTCCCGCTGCTGTCAAATTCAGTCTGCCAATCAGGAGAAAAAAAAGAGGTGGGGCTGGGCTATGGCTCTGTGTTTGAATGGATACAGGGAGCTGTGGCTCAGCTCTGGTGCCCCATTAGCAATCTGCTTGCTGTGGGGGCACTCAACAGGAGGAAGGGGCCAGGAGAATCCGGGCTGCTCTATGTAAAACCACTGCACAGGGCAGGTAAGTATAACAGGTTTGTTATTTTTATGTAAAAAAAAAAGACTTTACAATCACTTTAAGTGAAATGTAAAAACAAAACCATTTTAAACATGTATTTTCCCAAGTTTATGTGCATCATTCCAAATTGAGAATGGCTTATTGTGCAGAGAAAAAATTGTGATTTTCTAAGTAAACTGTACCTTGGAGGACCTGAGTCATCTGGAAAGAATTATAAAAATACTTCAGTATTTTAGTGCTCAATAAGTTTTACAGTGTCTTAAAGAATGCATATTTTCTAACATAACATAATTGTCACTTTCCCCACTCCTTACTAGCATATGAAATATTTCATATAAAATTTACTGAAAAATTACACATTGCCCAATCTAACAAAAAATGCATTAAACACACAATCCTTGTCTGCTGAAGAATGAGCTTGTAACCAGTTCATCCTCAAATGGAGAGCTGTGGTCCAGACCAGGACTGAGTGATAGTCCTATCTGAAGCATTAGCTATCCAGCAGGGCTCAAGTCCTGCGGGAACGCATGGGAACAAAGTTCCTGCACTTTTTTTACAGCAGGAACTAGGGTTGTCCCGATACCACTTTTTTAGGACCGAGTACAAGTACCGATACTTTTTTTCCATGTACTCGCCGATACCGAATACCGATACTTTTTTTAAATGTCATGTGACAGTTTTCAAACCACAATACAGACTAAGGATATTTTCTTTAGAATTATGAAGAACTCTAACTCAAGACATTATAAAAGAATAAAAATGAGTAAAAATGAATAAAAATGTTTTATTTGCTTGTCACGCAGTAGTAAAAAACTCAAAGAATTTTCACAGAACATGTTGATAAATACAAAAAAAGTATTCTATTTAGGTATCGGGAGCATTTGCGCGAGTACAAGTACTCCCGCAAATACTCGGTATCGGTCCCGATACCGATACTAGTATCGGTATCTAGACAACCCTAGCAGGAACTCAGTTCCCTTTGCAGGACTAGAGCAGCCGGGCCGCCCGAGCCAATCCTTCACTAAGCGACGATGCCCAGCTCAAGTTACTGTCAGGGGCATGTGAACCTTAGTAATCCTTTATTTTTCTGGCCACTTCCTGTATATGGATTCATCAGGTAGTGTGCGGGTATTCCGTCACTTCCTCAATGCCGCAATGTCTCCTGGGAGCTTTTGTCATTGTTCCCAGGAGACATTGCGGAGGTCTGCCGCGAGTTATCACGGGATTTAGAAAGAACATAACATAAAGGATTACTAAGGTACAGTGGATCGGAAAAAAAAGAAAAAGTGCGGTTTAGTAATTATGCATATAAGCGTATCATTTTTTTTTTGGTGGGGGAGTGGATCTTGGGTGGGAGTTCCCACACTTTTTTCCCCAGGACTTGACCCCTGCTATTTAGTCTCTTCTCTGCATTCAAAGGTTGCTAGGACTGTCAGCATCCTAACAACCGGTGATGTCCTGAGCATGCCCTGCTCCCAGCATCACCTGGAGGACTGATTGTGGAACTGATTCTGGGAAGACCAGCAGTCTGCTTCACCTCACAGCTCACACCTTCTAACTGAAGCTAAAATGGATTTGGGCATTGTGATGGGTGTACCTGATGTAGGGGGCACTGTAATAGAAATATCTGATGTAGAAGGCACTGTGATGGGGGTCTATTTCTTTGATAGGTGGACAATGACTACAGACTAAGTCATAGCACAAACATGAGATGTGGACATCAGCTGAATGAAAATTTTACTGACCGGATTTTCTTGCATTTTAATTCAATAACCCTGGTTTATACAATTAAACACTTCAGCCCCAGAGGATTTTGCTGCCCGATAACCAGGCCATTTTTTGCGAGTCGGCACTGCGTAGCTTTAACTGACAATTGATTGGTCGTGCGACGTGGCTCCCAAACAAAATTTACGTCCTTTTTTCTCACAAATAGAGCTTTCTTTTGGCGGTATTTGATCACCTCTTTGGTTTTTATTTTTTGCGCTATAAACAAAAAAATTGACAATTGAAAAAAAAAAGCAATATTTTTAAATTTATGCTATAATAAACATCCCCCAAAAATATATATAAAAAAAGTTTTTCCTCAGTTTAGGCAGATATTTTTTTTACCAAAAATATGTAGAATAATACATAAGCATATATTGATTGGTTTGCGCAAAAGTTATAGCGTCTACAAAATAGGGGATAGATTAATTGCATTTTTTTTTTTTTTACTAGTAATGGCGGCAATGTGCGATTTTTATACCGTGACATTACGACGGACATATTGAACACTTTTGACACATTTTTGGGACCATTAAAATTTATACAGCGATTAGTGCTATAAAACTGCACGGATTACTGTATAAATGTGACCGACAAAGAAGGGGTTAACACTGGGGGTGCTGAAGGGGTTAAATATGTTCCCTAAAGTGTGTTCTAACTAAAGGGGGCGGGGACTCACGAGGGGAGGAGACCGATCTGTTTTTCACTGTTCTGGCAACACACATCGGTGTCCTCACCTCTGACAGGACATAGATCTGTGTTTATACACACAGATTCATGGTCCTGCATTGATTTCAGCAATAGCGGGTGCCCGGCGGACATCGCAACCGCCGGGCACACGCATTGGGTCCCGAGAAATGCCGCGGGCCCCCTAGATGGCCGGGAAGCCCAGAACGTCATATGACGTCCATCCAGAATGGGAGATCCCATCTGTGGACGTCATATTACTATGGGCGGGACCTGAAGTGGTCAGAAATTATTTTTTTTAAGGAGGGAAGTTTAGGGAAAAAAAAACAACTTACATTTTAAATGCCCATCAATGCAGTCTTATCAGTATCCATCTGCAGCCTTGCCCATCATTGCGGAATGATCAGTGTCCATCTGCAGCCTTGCCCAACAGTGTTCATCTGCAGCCTTGCCCAAAATTGCAGCACGATCAATGATGGGTTTTAAATTGTTACTGATACTAAATTTTTCACTTTGCATCGTGAAGTGTTTAGTTGAATAGGCAGATAAATCCAGCTGCTGTGAACAACACATAAACCTTCCTTTTGCCTGCCGAGGCGGTAAGGAGCGCTGAGATAGACAGAACCAGATGTCCTGTGTACTCGGCTCCTCTCGCAGTCCCGCCCCTTGGCCCCCGCTCCTATGATGGACATAACACCGGTCCAATGGCGGGATGTAAATGCTAGGAGGCGGAACTGGGCGTGACGCAAGCAAAGCCGACACTCATTCTCTCCTTCCCCTCAGAGGCAGCTGTTCGGCATATAACACACACCCATGATTTTCGCCTGATTTTAAGGTAAAAAAAGTGCGTATTTTTTTCCTAAATTGTCTGTCTTTTCATTTATAGTGCAAAAAAAAAAAAAGAAAGAAAACCCAGTGTTGAGCAAATACCACCAAAATAAAGCTATATTCAGGCCTGGATTTACTCCCTTTGACACCCCAAGGCCGGGTCCTTGAATGCCGCCCCCCGCCAAAAGAAAAGACAACAGAAAGTCCCCCAACCCGTGCCCATCATTGCCACCTCACCATCATTGCAGCCTCACCATCACTGCCACCTTACTGTGCCCTCATTGCAGCCTCCCTCACCATCATTGCTGTCTTACTGTGCCCTCATTGAAGCCCCAGTCACCATCATTACAGCCCCCCTCACCATCATTGCAGCCTTATTGTGCCAAACAATGTAGCCTCACCAGTCAGTGTGTGCATTACACACATCGGGCATCTCCTGCTGACTCACTGAGCGCACTGTGAAAAGTTTGGGCGTGCCGTGATAAAAGTCTCGCCCTCCTCCTAGACCAGTTTGTGTGATAGACAGAACACTGCATCTATCACACAAGATGGTCTAGGAGGAGGGCGGCACTTTTATCACAGCGCGCCCAAACTTTTCACAGCGAGCTCCATGACACAGCAGTCTCCCGCTGTGTGTTACAAACGGAGCCCCCCCTGCCACCCCGAGGTCTGGCCTTGTCGGAAATCCAGCCCTGGCTCTATTTATGTAAAAAAAAAAGTATATAAATTGAATTTGGGTACAGTGCTGCATGACCCCACAATTGTAAGTTAGATTTATGCAGTAGCAAAAAGAAAAAGTTGGCCTGGTCATGAAGGGGATTAAATCTTTCGGAGGTTAAAGGATCACTAAAGGAATTTTTTTTTTAGCTAAATAGCTTCCTTTACCTTACTGCAGTACTGGTTTCATGTCCTTATTGTTCGTTTTTGCTTTGAAGTTACTGTTATCCTGCTCTGTCCTCCACACTTTCTGCTTGTCTGTTTCCTTATAACCCCAGAAAGCTGTGAGCTTTCTCACGATGGTTTAAGGCAGGGGTGCCCAACCAGTGGCCCGCGGAGCCCTTTGATGTGGCCCGCGGAGACCTCTGATGTGGCCCGCGACCTCCTGCTCTGGGATGGTTTAGAATAGAATACGGATATTAAGCCCAGGTTCACACTGGGCTGCGGGAGTGAAGCCATGCAAATTCAGCTGAACTCGCACGATTTCACTCGCGCTGGCAGTCCCGATTTCGACCGCGATTATAGAGACATCTGTGCTCAATGTAAATCGCTCAATGTAAGGGCGGTGCCGGCAATTTGCAGCAAATACCGCCGTTTTGACATGCGATTTGACATGTCTGACCCAACTGGACCCTCCATTCACCTCTAAGGAGTGGCAGATGTAAACCGACTTGTGTCCTACCTCTAATCGAATCCTGCTGTGTCTGCAGAGCATGACACGAACCTGCCATCCGCCCGATCTGCTCATTGTGGCCCGCGACCAGTTATCAAGTCGCTTAAGTGGCCCTCAAGCTTCAAAAGGTTGGGCAGCCCTGGTTTAAGCTGTCATTACTGTGTGTCTAAAATTTCCCAGAACCAATCAGATTCATTTTAAAAACAAAACACTGTCCTGGATTTGTTTGTTTTTGTTCTGTGTGTCTATTTCTACTTTGCAGAAACATGAAGCAAGTTCAAAAGTGAAACTAACCTGCAGGCACATTATATGATTGATTTTTATCTATTTTTAATCATTTTGAAAAGGAATCAGTTAACTGTTTTGTCTCTATACCCTGTAAACAGTAATTTCAGCAAAAAAATTTTTTTCCTTTAGTGACCCTTTAAGTATGCAGTGCCCAGAACATTTTGCGTTATAGAATACAATACAACCAAGGACATTTACTATAATTGTTGGTCATACTACATTTACTGTAATTGCTGAACATAATACATTTAGCAATTTTTGAAAAGTACAAATAGGAAGACTGGCAAGCTGACCCTTGGATGCAATCTAATGACAAAGAGAAAAATCTGCAAAAAAATTCTCTCTAGCTACCTGAGATACCAGATGGTTGCTAATCCTCATGTTCATTTGCAAGGTTACCAAAAGCACAAAATTGTATTTCGGCCTTTAATTTTATATAACAAAATAGGAAACATTAGCATGTGCTGTATGTATCTTGATCCATGTCATAATAATATTAAACCACTTTATACAATTTAATGTAAATTCTTGCATTGCTGAGAAATGCTGGAACTCTAAATGTGTACACCAATTAATTTATAAAGATTTGTTTTCTTAATTTCTAAAAAAAATTTAACAAGGCTTCAATACGTTTTGTATCTTAAGCTGAAACTGAGCAAAAGCAGCCAATATGCATGATTCTATCCTACAGGAAAAGCAAGTAGACTCATTATACAGTGCTGCTCAATCCAGAGGACATATTTATAACCCTGTTGACTAAAACATGATGTAGTTCAAGTAAGTTCATGTAATGATCATTTGCTGGCCATATGTCATCTTCTAGGAAGCGGAGTCTGAAGGCTGTGAATTTTCATTAAGATGATGTTTCTTTGTGTGCTTATGAAGTAACTGCTTGTCTGGAGAAGAATACTGGCAATAGCTACACTTGAACATCTCCCTGGTGTGGTGGCGACGTATGTGCAAGTCAAGACTTTTCTTCTGAATACTGCAAAAGATAAATGATGGATGTAACTATGCAGAATTAAACATTTAAAAAACAAAACAGGCTCGCCATGTTTAAAAAGAAACAAGTCAGATCTGGTCACCCCTGATGAGCGAGCAATGATCTTGCGAAACGTGCGTCGGGTTTTCTGATGCGTGCATTTGTATATACTGCATTGTAGAACGTTTGTATCAATTTTAATTATTCTCTTAATTATGTGCAAATCCATTGGCTGAGCTATTATGCTATATTATTCATGTATGTACATCAAATTTAATAAACATTTATACTGTTACTATTTTTGTTACTCAGTGGCAAACCGACAACCTCATTTAACCACTTAAGGACCGCCTCCTGCACATATACGTTGGCAGAATGGCACGGCTGGGCACATGCACGTACAGGTAGGTGCTGTGCTAGTGCCCAGCCCTGGGTCGCGGGCGCGCTCCTGCGACCCTGTCCAAAGCTCCGTGACCAGGACAGGTAGGGGAAATCCCTGCAAAAAAGGGAATTCCTTGGGGATTCCAAGGTCACCAGAACTGGTGTCCTTATTGGAAAATTTCTCCTTTATTACTTTTCTGGGGACAACCCAAAATTTGGGATTTTCTTTTATGCCTTGTACACACGACCGGATTTTACGATGAGAAAACTGCCATTTTTTATATTGGTCGTAAAAACCGGTCGTGTGTATGCTCCTTAGCAGTTTTCTCGGCGAAAAAACTGCCCGCAAAAAAAAATGTAACCCAATTCTCTTTTTTCTTGTCGTGTTTCCCGTCAGTCTTTTTCTCATCGTGAAAAACGGTCGTGTGTATGCTTTTCCGAGCAGAAAAAAAAAACATGCATGCTCAGAATCAAGTATGCTGCCTAAATGGTGGTGCCATTTGAAAGGAACCTCCCCTTTAGAGTCCCGTTGTACGTGTTGTATGCCACCGTGCTTTGGTCGGACGTTTCTTTGCATGAATGTGTGTATGCAAGTCAGGCTGAAGAGGAATCGCGGTGGGAAAAACATTTTTGCACGAGGCATTACTTTCACTTTCAATAATAATGGGAAACAGGGCAATTAGAGGGGGTAAATCTTCTTAAGGGGGGGGGGGGGGGTGACGACACACAGCAATAAAGCCTGACAGATGTTCTAATCCCTCTTTATTCAAAACTAAAAAAAAAGTTACACTTCAATGATTTTCATCCTTCTCCTTGCACCATTATTTAGTAAATCACTGACCAAGAACAAGTACATGCACAGAAGATGTCAGGACACTGGATATAACATGCTTGTTCTCGTAACTCGTTTAGTTATCCAAAAATAAGTCAGTCGGACGACAAAGTGAAATCTTTTAGGTGGAGAGAAGTAAAAAGAAAATTATATGGTTGCATAAGTGTGCACACCCTTAAATTAATACTTTGTTGAAGCACATTTTATTACAGCACTCAGTCTTTTTGGGTACAAGTCTATCAATATTTGCCCACTCTTCTTTGCAAAAACATTCCAAATCTGTCAGATTGCGAGGGGATCTCCTGTGCACAGCCCTCTTTAGATCACCCCACAGATTTTCAATGGGATTCAGGTCTGGGCTCTGGCTGGGCCATTTCAAAATTGTATTCTTCTGGTGAAGCGATTTCTTTGTTGATTTGAATGTATGCTTTGTAGGGGTGTTGAAATTAATCGTAGCATCGGTGCATCGCGATTCGACCACCCACAATGCGATTCCGATGCTACGACTTGAATTAATCGATTTTTGATGATGTCACCTGCACGTCGCTCCCCCCCCCCCCCAAATCAGATTTTTCAGCCGAAAAAATAAGCTGTGGGCGTTAGCCGCACCTCTTTCCCACCCCCCGCTGACGGCATTCCCAGCCGCCCGTCACCACGTGGAGCGAGTGTCCCCGACAAGTGATGACCCGGTCCCGACTCCCCAGAGCCTTCCTCCTTGGCTCACCTTACACTGTGCACAGATTGTAGAAGACCCGAGACGGCCGAGGACTGCAGGTCGTCGTCGTCATCCTTGGGGGATGCACACTGGCAGCAATTGATGGCACACTGGCAGCAATTTATGGCACACTGGCAGCAATTTATGGCACACTGGCGGCACACTGGCAGCAATTGATGGCACACTGGCAGCAATTGATGGCAGCAATTGATGGCACACTGGCAGCAATTGATGGCACACTGGCAGCAATTGATGGCACACTGGCAGCAATTGATGGCACACTGGCAGCAATTGATGGCAAACTGGTTTATGTATGTCTTATTGTATTAGTGATTGATTAACGTCGCAACTTCATTGATTTGAAATTGATACCCTTTTTGTTTTTTTGTATGATTTTTGCTTTTGCTCATCACTGCCACACACATGCAGCCATACATTGCACGTGTGGAGCAGTAATGAGAAAAACTAAAAATCATACAAAAAAAGTGAGTTTTGATGTGAATCAATCACTAAGACAATAAGACCTACATAAACCATAATTTATGACACGGCATACATTGTCGATTGACAGGACTTTATGGGGACAATGTCCGCAGTCTCTGATCCTCTCTAGTATCATTGTCCGCAGTCTCTGATCCTCGCTAGTATCATTGTCCGCAGTCTCTGATCCTCGCTAGTATCATTGTCTGCAGTCTCTGATCCTCTCTAGTATCATTGTCTGCAGTCTCTGATCCTCTCTAGTATCATTGTCTGCAGTCTCTGATCCTCTCTAGTATCATTGTCTGCAGTCTCTGTCCATCTCTTGTAGTATTTCAGGGTCAGTCTGGAGCTCCTCTTTAAGTTGTCTGCTGTGTTTACAGTTTGCTACATGCAGAGAATTTTTTTTAAAAACAGATGAAAACCGTGCGCAGTAATCTTGATGCATTGCAGAATCGAATCGATGCGCAGCCCTAATGCTTTGGCTTGTTGTCATGCTAAAAGATGAAGTTCCTCTTCATGTTCAGCTTTCTAGCAGAAGCCTGAAGGTTTTGTGCCAATATTGACTGGTATTTGGAACTGTTCATAATTCCCTCTACCTTGACTAAGGCTCCGTTCTAGCTGAAGAAAAACAGCCCCAAAGCATGATGCTGCCACCACCATGCTTCACTGTTGGTTTGGTGTTCTTTTGGCGATGTGCAGTGTTTTTGCGCCAAACATAACTTTTGGATTCATGGCCAAAAAAGTTGAACCTTAGTTTCATCAGACCATAACACATTTTCCCACATGCTTTTGGGAGACTTGTTGCAAAATGCGTTTTGCAAAATATAGCTGGGCTTGGACATTTTTCTTTGTAAGAAAAGGCTTCCGTCTTGCCACTCTGTCCCATAGCTCAGACATATGAAAAATATGGGAGGTTATTTTCATATATACCACACAGCCAGATATTCCTGCAGCTCCTTTAAACCCCTTTCACACTGAAGGCATTTTTTAGGCGCTAAAAGGCTAAAAAATAGCGCCTGTAAAACGCCTCCCCTGCAGCCCCAGTGTGAAAGCCTGAGTGCTTTCACACTGGAACGGTGCGCTTGCAGGACGTTAGAAAAAGTCCTGCAACCAGCATCTTTGAATACACCTCCACCGCCCCACCCATTGAAATGGGGCTAAAGTGCCACTAAAACGATGGTAAAGCGATGCAAAAACTAGCAGTGCTTTACAGCTAATACAGCCTGATGGCAGTGTGAAAGGGCTTTTAAGGCTCTATGCAGCCTCCCTGACCAGTTTTCTTCTCATTTTTTCCACAGTTGGAGGGACGTCCAGTTTTTGGTAATGTCATTGTTGTGCCTAATTTTCTCTACTTGATGATGACTGTCTTCACTTTGTTCCATGCCTTTTGTTGTAGGATGCAACTAAGAAAATATGTCATGAAAGACTTACTAGAACAGCTGAACTTTATCTGGGGTTACTCAGAGGTTCTTTAACCACTTAAGGACCGAGCCTATTTGTGAGATTTGGTGTTTAAAAGTAAAAGAAAGATAATGTTACGCTGAGTAAACTGACCCAACATGTCACGCTTCAAAACTGCGCCCGCTCATGGAAGGGCGACAAACTTTTACCCTTAAAAAGCTCCATAGGCGAAGTTTAAAAAATTCTACAGGTTGCACGTTTTGAGTTACAGAGGAGGGCTAGGGCTAGAATTACTGCTCTCGCTCTACCGATCGCGACGATACCTCAAAATGTGTGGTTTGAACACCGTTTTCATATGCGGGCGCTGCTCACGTATGGGTTCACTTCTGCGCACGAGCTCAGCGGGACGGGGCGTGTCTAAAAATGTATTTATTTTTTATTATTATTTATTTTGACGTCGCTTACGCCCTACAGTGGTATGGAGACAGATGGGGGCCATCTATACCTCACTCGTCTCCATGCCACTGACTTGGAGGATGCGATCGCCGGAGAGCTGCGGGATAAAAGTAATCTTGCGGCAAATCCGCCACAGAGGCTACTTTTATCGGAAAGCCGACCACCTGCTCTTGAAGAGGATGCTGGAGTTATATAGCAGCTAGCTGCTGCCATAACAATGGCATTCCTCTTTAACTTGGAGTCACAAAACGACGGCTGGCGGTCCGGAAGTGGTTGAATGATGGCAGGTGTGTACTGACTCCTATTTAACATGTGAATGTTATTGCTTAATTCTGAGCACAGGTACATCCCCAGTTATAAGAGAGTGTGCACACTTATGCAACCACATTATTTTATTTTGACTTCCTCCCCTAAGGGCCAGTTCACACTAGACACAGTTCTGTGTGCTTTTTTTTCTGCACAAAATGCATGCAACGTGTTTTCCATGTATTCCAATGACTCTAGTTCACACCACGCAGTCAGTTTCCGGTCAGTTTCCGCACTGGAAACTGACCGGAAACGGACTGCATGGTGAACTAGAGCCATTGGAATACATGGAAAACACTGCATGCATTTTTAGTGCAGAAAATATGTGCACAGAACTGAACTGAGTCTGGTGTGAACTGGCCCTAAAGGTAGAAAAGTTCTGAAATTATTTAGCTTTGTCTCATTTTTTTACATCACATAAACCTGACATGTTTTAGACTTTTATATCCACTGTATGTGCTATCTAATTCTCATCTTGGCAGTCATGGGAGTTGGAGATGGGACAGATCAGAATCATTTGACGAGAAGCTACACTCTCATTCAAAAACACTGTGAATAATTTGCAAGAAATGCAATGAATTACATAAAATTAACCAAACAGTAAATTAAGTGGACCTTTTGATTTTATCACACACAGTTAGGGTTGAGCGAACCCGAACTGTAAAGTTCGGGGTCGGTACAGACTTTGGGTTTTTCCCGAACCCGGACCCGAACAATTGGTGAAAGTTCGGGTCCGGGTTCGGCGTTTGGGGTCTGGTATGGATATTAAAGGGAACCCCTTTAGGTCTGGTATGGATATTAAAGGGAACCCCGCCGTCAATAAAAAAAAAAAAAAAAAAAAAAAAAAAAAAAAATGACGTGGGGTTTCCCCCAAATATCCATAACCAGACCCTTCAGGTCTGGTGTGGATTTTAAGGGAAACTCCATCCCAAATGTAAAAAATAAAATAAAAAATGGCGTGGAGTTCCCCCTAAAATGCACACCAGACCCCTTACCTGAGCACGTTGACCTGGCCGGCCGCAGAAAAGAGGGGGGAAGGAGTGCGGCACCCCCTCTCCTGAACCGCACCAGGCCACATGCCCTCAACATTGGGAGGGTGCTTTGGGGTGCCCCCCAAAGCACCTTGTCCTCATGTTGATGGGGACAAGGGTCTCATCCCCACAACCCTTGCCCGGTGGTTGTGGGGGTATGCGGGCAGGGGGCTTATCAGAATCTGGAAGACCCCTTTAACAAAGGGGACCCCCAGATCCTGGCCCCCCCCTTTGTGAAATGGTAATAGGGTACACTGTACCCCTACTATTTCACGAAGGAAGTGTAAATAGTAGTTTTCAGGAAAAAAAACACACACACCGTAGAAAAAATTACCTATTAAACCAAATAAAAATCCAGCGGTGAAAATAGACGATCGATGCTGCTCCCTGCTCCAACGTTGTCTTGTATCCGGCGCCGGGTGATCTCTCCAGCGACGGGTGATCTCTCCAGCGATGAGAAGAGCCATCCATTCAGAGCACAGCTCAGCGAATGACGCGCCGTAGCTTTGACATTTCTTTTATAGGGGAGGCGGGCCACGCGTCACGTGACCCCGTCCCGCTCTGACGCAAGGGGCATGTCTGGGCTGTACCAGTGACGTAGCAGAGTGTGCGTCAGAGGGGGACGGGGTCACGTGACGCGTGGCCCGCCTCCCCTACAAAAGAAACGTCAAAGCTACGGCGCGTCATTAGCTGAGCTGTGCTCTGAATGGATGGATCTTCTCATCACTGGAGAGATCACCCGGCTGGAGAGATCACCCGGCGCTGGAGAGATCACCCGGCGCTGGAGAGATCACCCGGCGCTGGAGAGATCACCCGGCGCTGGATATAAGACAACGTTGGAGCAGGGAGCAGTATCAATCATCTATTTTCACCGCTGGATTTTTATTTGGTTTAATTAATAATGTAATTTGTTCTACCGTGTGTGCGTTTTTTTTCCTGAAAACTACTATTTACACTTCCTTCCCCCATTACCATTTCACACAGGGGGGTAGCCAGGATCTGGGGGTCCCCTTTGTTAAAGGGGTCTTCCAGATTCTGATAAGCCCCCTGCCCACATACCCCCACAACCACCGGGCAAGGGTTGTGGGGATGAGACACTTGTCCCCATCAACATGGGGACAAGGTGCTTTGGGGGGCACCCCAAAGCACCCTCCCCAATGTTGAGGGCATGTGGCCTGGTGCGGTTCAGGAGAGGGGGGGGCGCACTTTGTCCCCCCCTCTTTTCTGCGGCTGGCCAGGTCAACGTGCTCAGATAAGGGGTCTGGTGTGGATTTTAGGGGGAACTCCACACCATTTTTTTTTTAAATTTGGGGTGGAGTTCCCCTTAAAAATTTACACCAGACCTGAAGGGTCTGGTTATGAATATTTGGGGGGAACCCCATGTCATTTTTTTTTAAATTGACGGCGGGGTTCCCCTTAATATCTATACCAGACCTAAAGGGTCTGGTTATTGAATTTGGGGGGACCCCCACGCATTTTTTGTTACTAAAAGCCCGTGTCCCATTAACTTCAATGGGGTTCGAAGTCCAGGTTCCCGAACCCAAACTTTTTTTTTTAAAGTTCGGGTCCGAACCCGAACATCCAGGTGTCCGCTCAACTCTAGACCCAAAGGGGTAGATTCACATAGAGATACGACGGTGTATCTACTGATACACCGTCGTATCTGTGAGATCCGACGCTCGGATCTATGTGGCTGATTCATCGAATCAGGTTCCGCATAGATCTTCCTTAGAACCGACAGGTGTAAGTGACTTACACTGTCGGATCTTAGGCTGCAATCTCCCGCCGGCCGCTAGGTGGCGCTTCCATTTTTCTACGCGACGACTATGCAAATGAGGAGAACCGCCGAATCAGAAACGAGCGACCGGCCGTCGTTTTTTTTTACGTCGTTTGCGTTCGTCTTTTTCCGGCGGATAGTTACCCCTGCTATATGAGGGGTAACTGCGGCGTATCCTATGTTAAGTATGGCCTTCGTTCCCGCGTCGAGTTTTGAAATGTTTACGTTGTTTACGTAAGTCGTTTACGAATACGGCCATACGTAAATTGCGTTAAAGAGGAGCTCCACCCAGGAAAACAACATTTTGGCATGTTGTTTAAAAAAAAAAAAAAAAAAAAAACTGTGTGTGTTCTCAGAGAGCAGCGCACCCATTCACAAGCCAGCGTGAGACTCGCGCAGGCACAGTGTGAATGGCGGTCCATAGTGTGAATGGCGGTGCAGGACTCGGAGCGATCGCATTCCGCCGGGGGATTTACGATCCGCCAGGGCAACTTACGAGGCAAGTGATTTCTGATTACAGCACTTGCCTCAAAAACTGGCGCTGGCGGATCGTAAATAAGATAGATCACGCGGATCAAAAGATCCGCTGATCTATGCGAATCTACCCCAGTATCTCTTGGATGGCACTAGCAGTTCACTTATTGCTTTTTTCTTTTGTCTGATGTTTCTCATTAAAAGGGCTGTGATAGTAATTGATTTTTCATTGATCACAGATAAAGGATAGATGGAGAAATTAAAAAAAAAAATTTAAATACGTACCAGCTATAAGAACAGTGTGGGCACTTGTAAGGCTTCTCGTGTGTGTGAGTCCTGATGTGTCTACGCAGAGAACTGCAATCTATAGAGGCATAAGTACATAACTCACATTTAAAAGGCTTTTCACCTACAAGAAAAATAAAACAAATTAGGCAACAGAAAAGATCATGTGCATCTCAAAAGTAGCTAGTCAGCCATAAATCTAATTTAGCAGAGTTACAGAAACATAGATTTCTTTCAAAATACCATTCACCAAAGATTTCAGAAGTAAAAGTTTAAACCATCTGAAAATATGCTCATATTAAACAGCGGTAGGAAATGATTACGTCATGGTGCATAGCTTACAGCTGCCAACGTTTGGAGAGAATCCCACAGACATACTTGCTTTGCAGAAAATAAAATTCCATAACAAAAACTAAGCAGCAGGCAATGTTTTCTAAAAAAATAAGAAGTTACAGTGTTACTAAGCTCAGGACCCTGCATTTACTATATCTAGTACTCCCACAGTACACAGAAATGCAATCGTTTTTGTAAATATGAGCGGATAAACACCTTTTCTCAGCAGTATATTGCAGTCTTGTGACTTCTATCAGTGTCTAGTTAAAGCTTGTAGTAGAAGTTTTCGTTTTCCCCTGATTTTCCCATGACAATCCGTTCTGTGAATGCAAAACTAAACTACAAGGTCCGGCAGCCTTTGCGGCTGTTGGCTTGTAGTTTTTAATGAACTACCACAATGTTGTTTGCTAGTACAGCAAAAAGTGTGTTTAACCTCCTCCCGCCACATGGGCATTTTTGGTATGTATCGGGGCACTTGTACCCAGCTTTCCGGGGTGGAAGTGGGAACATTGCTTTGTAAAGGGGTCATAGCAGTGATCTATCTCTTCTAGCCTCATGTAACAGCTCCCCAATTTTTTGAAGCGTGTATCCAGCCTTCAACTACACCCATAGCATGTCCCTGGTCTCTGACCATCATTTCCTCTAGTATTTCTGGAATCTCTGACATTTCTCTCTAGCAACAGAGAAAATGATAAATATTGATGTCAGGGGCTGCAGTTGAGGCCCCCTATACCTCATAAGTTGACATGTACTGTTCGTAGTTGCATATTTAAGCTGGTTAAAAAAGTCCATCTAGTTGAACCAACAGGAGGACATTTTTTTATATATCATACATACATACATACATTATATATATATATATATATATATATACACACATACATACACACACACACACACACACACCCCGTGTTTCCCCGATAAGCCCGGGTCTTATATTAATTTTGGTCACAAAAAACACACTAGGGCTTATTTTCAGAGTAGGGCTTATTTATTTACGGTCTGTCTGTCTGGTTGTTGCTTTAAAAAAAAAATCCTGTTTCTTTAAAGCATGATAGACAACACAGTGTTTGTGCGGTGTCATCTATCCCTCTCAATTTTCCTCTTAAAATCAAAAAATTCTGTGTCCTCTGTCAGTTCTATTACAGTTCAGTCAGTCCCGTTTTATATTGTATAAAAGTACCTTTTTACAGCTCTGCTCTTCTGGGATGACGAAAGATGAGGAAAGATAATGTGACGTCCGCGCGCTCCGTGCACTATGATAAAGAGGGAGAGGGCGCAGATGTCAGCGGGAGGAGAGGAGGAAAAAAAAAAAGAGCCGTGATTGCCACTGACGTCTGTGCACTGAAGACAGAGGGGCCGCCGCCAAGTGGGAGGAGTGGAGGAAAGAGAACAGCCGAGATATCGGCTGACGTCAGCCCGCTCCATGCGCAGAAGAGGAAGGGGCACAGACATTATACGGGAGGAGAGAAGAGGACCACCGGCGGGTCAGCGGTGGGTATAAACATGATTTTTTAAATACAACTGCAAACGGAGACACTGGCCAATATTTACAAAAGCATTACAGGGTTCTTAAGGAGATTTACTAGGGCTTACTTTCAGGGAAACACGGCATATACAGGGAGTGCAGAATTATTAGGCAAGTTGTATTTTTGAGGATTAATTTTATTATTGAACAACAACCATGTTCTCAATGAACCCAAAAAACTCATTAATATCAAAGCTGAATATTTTTGGAAGTAGTTTTTAGTTTGTTTTTAGTTTTAGCTATTTTAGGGGGATATCTGTGTGTGCAGGTGACTATTACTGTGCATAATTATTAGGCAACTTAACAAAAAACAAATATATACCCATTTCAATTATTTATTTTTACCAGTGAAACCAATATAACATCTCAACATTCACAAATATACATTTCTGACATTCAAAAACAAAACAAAAACAAATCAGTGACCAATATAGCCACCTTTCTTTGCAAGGACACTCATGCAGCCTGCCATCCATGGATTCTGTCAGTGTTTTGATCTGTTCACCATCAACATTGCGTGCAGCAGCAACCACAGCCTCCCAGACACTGTTCAGAGAGGTGTACTCTTTTCCCTCTTTGTAAATCTCACATTTGATGATGGACCACAGGTTCTCAATGGGGTTCAGATCAGGTGAACAAGGAGGCCATGTCATTAGTTTTTCTTCTTTTATACCCTTTTTTGCCAGCCACGCTGTGGAGTACTTGGACGCGTGTCATGGAGCATTGTCCTGCATGAAAATCATGTTTTTCTTGAAGGATGCAGACTTCTTCCTGTACCACTGCTTGAAGAAGGTGTCTTCCAGAAACTGGCAGTAGGACTGGGAGTTGAGCTTGACTCCATCCTCAACCCGAAAAGGCCCAACAAGCTCATCTTTGATGATACCAGCCCAAACCAGTACTCCACCTCCACCTTGCTGGCGTCTGAGTCGGACTGGAGCTCTCTGCCCTTTACCAATCCAGCCACGGGCCCATCCATCTGGCCCATCAAGACTCACTCTCATTTCATCAGTCCATAAAGCCTTAGAAAAATCAGTCTTGAGATATTTTTTGGCCCAGTCTTGACGTTTCAGCTTGTGTGTCTTGTTCAGTGGTGGTCGTCTTTCAGCCTTTCTTACCTTGGCCATGTCTCTGAGTATTGCACACCTTGTGCTTTTGGGCACTCCAGTGATGTTGCAGCTCTGAAATACGGCCAAACTGGTGGCAAGTGGCATCTTGGCAGCTGCACGCTTGACTTTTCTAAGTTCATGGGCAGTTATTTTGCGCCTTGGTATTTCCACACGCTTCTTGTGACCCTGTTGACTATTTTGAATGAAACGCTTGATTGTTCGATGATCACGCTTCAGAAGCTTTGCAATTTTAAAAGTGCTGCATCCCTCTGCAAGATATCTCACTATTTTTGACTTTTCTGAGCCTGTCAAGTCCTTCTTTTGACCCATTTTGCCAAAGGAAAGGAAGTTGCCCAATAATTATGCACACCTGATATAGGGTGTTGATGTCATTAGACCACACCCCTTCTCATTACAGAGATGCACATCACCTAATATGCTTAATTGGTAGTAGGCTTTCGAGCCTATACAGCTTGGAGTAAGACAACATGCATAAAGAGGATGATGTGGTCAAAATACTCATTTGCCTAATAATTCTGCACTCCCTGTATATATGATAGATAGACACATGCACACACAGTTCCCCAAAAAATTGGAACACTTTGAAAACACATCAGATCTCAATGGGGAAATATATCATGCTTGCTATCTATACAGATGTGGGCTGGGTAATGTGTTAGGAAGGAAAGGATACCATATTGTTTGATGAAATTAAAATTATCAACCTACAATGGCTGATTTCAAAGACACCCTGAAAATCAAAGTGAAAAAATTATGCAGCAGGCTACGGCACTTTCATTGCTGCAACTCAAAATGGTCCTCAGTAGTTTGTATGGCCCCCAAGTGCTTGTATGCAATGCCTGACAACATCAGGGCTCCTAATGAGATGGATGGTGTCCTGGGGTATTTCCTCCCAGATCTGGACCAGAGCATCACACAGCTCCTAAACAGACTTTAGTGCAACCTGGCAGAGTTGGATGGACCGAAACATAATTTCCCAGAGGTGTTCTATTGGATTTAGATCACGCAAGCATGGGGGCCATTCAATTGTATTAATTCCTTCATCTTCCAGGAACTGGCTGCATACTCTAGCCACATGAGGCCAGGTGTTGTTGTGCACCAGGAAAAACCCAGAACACACTGCACCAGTGTAGAGTCTGACAATGGGTCCAAGGATTTTATCCCGATACCCAATGGCAGTTAGGGTGCCATTATATAGCCCAGGGGTCTTCAAACTACGGCCCTCCAGTTGTTCAGGAACTACAATTCCCATCATGCCTAGTCATGTCTGTGAATGTCAGATTTTTACAATGCCTCATGGGAAGTGTAGTTCCACCACAGCTGGAGGGCCGTAGTTTGAAGATCCCTGATATAGCCTATAGAGGTCTGTGCGTCCCTTCATGGATATGCCTCCCCAGTTATCACTGACCCACCACCAAACTGGTCATGCTGAACGATGTTACAGGCAGCATAACGTTCTCCGCGACTTCTCCAGACTCGTTCATGTCTGTCACATATGCTCAGGGGGAACTCATGCTCTCATCTGTGAAAAGCATGGGGCACCAGTGGTGGACTTGCCAATTCTGGTGTTCAATGGAAAATGCCAATCAAGCTCCACAGTGCTGGCATGGAGCACAGAACACACTAGAGAACTTCAGGCCCTCATGAAGTCTGTTTCTGATTGTTTGCTCAGGGACATTCACACCAGTGACCTGCTGGAGGTAATTTTGTAGGGCTCTTGCAGATACTGGTCCTGGGTTAAGGACCTAACTACCTGTCTCCTGGAATCTCCCCCATGCTCTTGACACTGTGTTGGGAGACAGCAATCCTTCTGGCAATGGCAGAAGTCATGTTTTGCTTGGGGATCAAATACTTATTTTACTCACTGCACTGCAACCTAATTTATAACATTTGTATCATGTGTTTTTTCTGTATTTTTGGTTGATATTCTGTCTCTATAATTTAAAATTCACCCATGATAAAAAATGATAGGCCCTTAAAATTCTAAGTGGGCAAACTTACAAAATCTGCAGGAGATCAAATAATTATTTCCCCCTCTGTAGGTTGCTTGTGTTCTGCATGGTACTAGGGTACTATAGATAGGTTTCATGGGATTTGGAAGCCTTGAATTGAATTGGAATTTTACTCAAATCTGGTACATTGCTCACCGAACATTATTGGAGGTTTTAAAGACAAGTTGTGTGGCTTATTATGGTTAGTAATGTAATAGTCTTCATTTCTGGTCTTGTTTATCCTAATAAATTATATACAGTAACTATATTATATTGTCACCTTTAAAACATATGTGTTTTAATTCCTTTTACTAATTATTTAAGGATAAAATAAATGTGTGTAAACAATGTGCTTGCAAACCTCAAAGAAAAAATACAAATCCACTAGGTTTTCCTTTGGTATCTTAAAATAGAATACTGGACGGCTGTAGACTGCAACAAAAATGGTAGTTTCACAAAAAAAGGCAAAACTTCATATACAACTATCAAACTGTGTAGTGCCTGCTCATGGTTATTACAAGAAACTGTGCCAATCAGCAGTATGGAAATATACATACCGGTATGTATATTACTCAGAAAACAGAAGGAGAAGAAGCCCATTATTAGTGGCTACAATAAGGCTAAGCCATGATTTAACCACAGGAATCCCATCTGCCAATACACATAGCACATTTAAAGAAACCTGCGATAAGAGAAGCAAGTTTTCTGCCTGTTATGATGGCTTTCTGGCTATGATACTTTGTCACATATTCAGCCAAACCCTTTTTATTCCCTTAGTTTTAGATTGAGCAGGGAGTGCTAACCACTTGAAGACCAGGCACTTTCCTGACACATTTTTGTGTAAAAAAAAAATTCTAGAAAATTACTTAAAACTAAAAACAATATTTTATATGTATACACACACACACACACATACATACATACATAAACATACAGTTGTGCTCATAAGTTTACATACCCTGCACAATGTATGATTTCTTGGCCATTTTTTAGAGAATATAAATAACAAAACCTTTTCTTTCACGAATGGTTAGTGTTTGGCTGAAGCCATTTATTATCAATCAACTGTGCTTACTCTTTTTAAATCATAATGACAACAGAAACTACCCTGATCAAAAGTTTACATACTCTGGTGATTTTGGTCTGATAAAATGCACACAGGTTGACAGAGGGGTTTAAATGGCTAATAACCACTTAAAGGGGTGTTCCAGCCAAATGTTGTGTTTATTAAAAGTCAGCAGCTACAAAAAGTGTAGCTGCTGGCTTTTAATAAACACACACTTACCTTCTCCACGTTCCAGCGACGCGCTGGCCGGGGCTCCTCTCCGCTACCCCCTCCCCGGACGGCGTCATTCTAACTGTGGGCACCCAGCCGTGACAGCCTTTGGCTTCACGGCCGGGCACCTACTACGCATGCGCGAGCGGCACTGCGCATGCGCGCGCGGCCCGCCGCTGATTGGACAGGCGATCGTCTAGGACCTGTCAGTGTCCTAGGTGGTCGTCTACAGGGAGGGGCTGCTGTAGGCGATTAAGCTTAATCGCCTAACCAGCCCCTCTGCGGAAGGAGGAAGTGGGACAGGAAGTGTGGCATGTAAGGGGGTGTGGATTAAGCGGAAGTTCAATTTTTTGGGTGGAACTCCGCTTTAAAGGACCGAGCCTCTTTCTGAGATTTATTGGTTACAAGTTAAAAACTGTTCTTTTTTTGCTAAAAAATTACTTCGAACCCCCAGGCCGCGTACACAGGATCGAATATATCTGCTGAAACTGGTCCGCAGACCAGTTTCAGCGGACAGATTCGATCGTGTGTACGGGCTAGCAGACAGGTTTCCAGCAGACAAAAGTTTTAAAGCGTGCTTTAAAACTTGTCTGCTGCAAACCTGTCTGTCGGATATGTCCCCCGCATGCATCGAAAGGATTCGAAGCATGCGTGGAAGTATTTTACTTCCTGGTTCGGTGACGTGGCAGCATCAACGTCACCGCCACGTCACCGCGCTGTTTGTCCCTGGGGATTTTGGTTTGAACGTGTGTACACTGATCAAACCAAAATAGCCCAGCAGACATGTCCGATGAAAACGGTCTGTCGGACCGTTTTCATCGGATTTGTTTACTCGTGTGTACGCGGCCCCACATATTATATATATTTTTTCCTAACACCCTATAGAATAAATTGGCGGTCGTTGCACTTTATTTATTTTTTTGCAGTACCCAAAGGGCAGTACCAGCCAGCAGGACCACCAGTAGTGCCAACCTTGGAGGACAGCCATCAGCAGCCACCAGCCATACACGCCTGGGGAACCGCAGTAGCCAGCTCTACCTGCAGAAATCCTGAGGAAGAAGTGAAAATTGAGGTCAGTTAAGGTGTGGGTAAACCGTTGTGCATTAGTGTGAAAGCACGCGATCGGTCCGATCGGGTCCAACTGTCTGTTTTTCAGACGGACCCAATCAGACTCCATTCACCTCTATAGAGTGGCAGATGTCTGCTCTGCATATGCAGAGTGGACACGGACATATCTGCCTGCTCCCCTCATTGTGGCCCACGACGGGTTACCAAGGGGCACTCGCTTCTCAAAAAGTTGGCCACCCCTGTTCTAGACTTGACTTAAAATTCACAATAGTCTGGTGAATAAAATTTTCCTCCAGCAGAGATCCAAATCTCATGTTTGTGGTATTACTTGGATCCTTCACATCACAGCCCCCTCTCTGTGACATCAGGTTCTCTGCCCTTACATCACAGCGCCCTCTTTACATCAGAGTCCTTAGTTCCCCCTTCACATCACAGATTCCTTCTTTACATCAGTCCCCCAACCTTTACATCACATCTCCCCCTTACAGTAGTGTCCTCATTTCCCCTTCACATCAGCCTCCCCCGAATCCCAATGCCCTTCACATCAAATCCCCTCTTACATCACAAAATCCCCTTCAGAAAACAGCCCCCCCCCCCCCATTTGCATCACACCTCCCTTCTGCCCTAAATGGCAGTCCTCTTCACATTATATCCCTGCCCTCTTACATCACAGTAAACACCCCCTCCTTGCATCACAGTCCACTTGACATCACAGTACCTTTTTACATCCTGTTCCTCCTACCCATTTACATACCACTATCCCCTTTGTATCCTGAATCTCTCCTTCACATACTAGCCCCCCTCTTTTGAATCACATTTCTTCCTTCTAATCACACCCCTCTCTTTTAATCAGAGACCCCTTCACATCACAACTATCCCTTTACATCAGTCCTGTCCTTACATCACAGTCCACTTCACATCACACGTCCCCCCCCCCCCTTCATTACATCACAGACCACTTCACATAACACGTCCCCCCCCTAAATTACATCACGGTCCACTTCACATAACACATCCCCCATTAATTACATCACAGCCCCTGTTCCCATTACAGACTTTCCCCTTCATTAAAATAGTGAAATCCTTCGCGCTAAAACAATCAATATGACAATAATAATGCTCAGATTGCAGCAAAAACTAATAGTGTTTACCATACACAAGTGAAGCATAAATATAAAAGTGAATTTGCGCAAAAAAACACATCAATCAATATAAAACATATGTGATAAATATGTAATAGGTAATAAGTCAAAAGTAGATAAATAAATTAAAACAGAAATAAAAGTCCATATGTGTTGGAAAAGTCCATATAGTGCAAACGTGCAGTGCACAAAAGTTGCTCTCAGTGAAGTTGTAAAGCTGGCAATAAAGTGCTAGTGCTCCTCCGTGCATTCAGCCTCTCAGGCCTCTCACCTTGGTGGCATATATAAATGCTGTGATAATGGGTCAAACTAGCCCGTGCCACTCCAAACACACAGCCTCACAGGCCTCTCACCTCTCAATAGATCAATAAAAGCCTCCAAACAAATCCTCTGGGTCAATTCAATGATAGTGGACGACACCAGGAGCTATTCAGTCATCTCTATGTCTTGTAGTACCCCTTCACTGTATTACGATGCCTCCGGGCACCTTTCTGGGGGCACCTTTCCAGTCGCCTCTAAAAGTGATCATGTGGCGAATGCACCCGCTGAACCACTTTTATCGCCCGAATTATCTCTCCGTGTGATCAGCTTAAGAGAGAGATAATTCTTAAGCTGATCACACGGAGAGATAATTCGGGCGATAAAAGTGGTTCAGCGGGTGCATTCGCCACATGATCACTTTTAGAGGCGACTGGAAAGGTGCCCCCAGAAAGGTGCCCGGAGGCATCGTAATACAGTGAAGGGGTACTACAAGACATAGAGATGACTGAATAGCTCCTGGTGTCGTCCACTATCATTGAATTGACCCAGAGGATTTGTTTGGAGGCTTTTATTGATCTATTGAGAGGTGAGAGGCCTGTGAGGCTGTGTGTTTGGAGTGGCACGGGCTAGTTTGACCCATTATCACAGCATTTATATATGCCACCAAGGTGAGAGGCCTGAGAGGCTGAATGCACGGAGGAGCACTAGCACTTTATTGCCAGCTTTACAACTTCACTGAGAGCAACTTTTGTGCACTGCACGTTTGCACTATATGGACTTTTCCAACACATATGGACTTTTATTTCTGTTTTAATTTATTTATCTACTTTTCACTTATTACCTATTACACTTTCCCCTTCATTGTTCTACCATACACAGCAGGGCAGAGGGCGGGAGACGCAGTAGGTCTAAATAGACAGTGGGAGCTGCCCAACATTTCAAGTGTAGTTATTTGCAAAGTTATAAAGTTATGTGATTACTAGTCTCACCTGTGTGAATTCTCATGTGCTGCGTCAGGGAAGCTTTCAGCCTGGTTTTATATTCACAGTGCTGGCATTCAAATGGTTTTTCTCCAGCATGCACTCCCATGTGTCGCTGCAGAGCCAATTTAGATGAACACTTCCTGCAGAGAGGAGAAAAACGTTGTCACAACTTAAACACAATAAGCTCTTTTAACCGAACCAAATGAAATCATGCAGCATTGCATCATCCGAGGGTGGCAACCAATATACATTATAGAGTGAGACAAAAAGTCATTATAACTCAAGCTGTTATTTTCCAGTGGCCAATCCCATTCCAAATCTATTTACTATACAAGTTCATCCAGCAATAAAAAAAATCATTAATGGGTGGCAGCTTCTGCATTTGTACTAAAACCCGGTGTTATAGGTCTGCCTCAGCAATCTTTGTTATTGGCGTCGGAGACATGGTGCATGGTTTAGCACTGCCTAAAATGTGTACTCTGTAAGCCCCCTTTTCACACCGGGGCGATTTGACATCGCATGACAAGTCGCACTCTATTGTCGGCAATGGCATTGTTCAAATTGCAGGGCTGCGCCGATATAAAAAGGTAGTTCCTGCTTTACATTTGGTGCGTTCAGGTGGGACTTGCATAGACATCTGTGCATGAAGCTGCAGAGATATCTTCCAAGTCGCACTGACATGCGGCTTTGAAATTATGCGATTTTTTTAGATGAAGTTGCGTGAAAGCAACTAAATGCTCGAAGTGTTAAGATCTTATATTTCACATTGCTACTTGCAGCCCTGGAAATCTATAACATGCCTTGTACTTCTGGGTATGGGACACATGCTTGTCTGAATGCCTCCCACAATATAGTGCTTAATGCCTGGAAATCCAATGACCAGGCCTGAGCAATGTAAAGGTGGAAAGAATACCAAGCCTGAAGCAAATAGACATTTAGGAAATCAACATTTTTACAGGACTTTTGGGGAACTAATGCACTACATTTGGATTATGGATAGTGCTAAAAAATGCAGGAACAGGAATATTATGACATCCTCACTCATTATTACAGTACAGATTTAGTTTAAATAAGGCAGCATTGACCTTACCGATAGGTGTATGCAAGCTCTATGACAGAAGTATACACAAAGCACTGGACGATAACCTCTGGCAATTGTTTTTCAAAGTGATGAACTGACAAGTGCAAAATGGCCCTCCAATCAACGCAAGTGCTAGCAGCAAGTGGAGTGAAGAGTCCCTGAGCATAGGCATGCACAGCCTATTGCAGGGCTTGACAAATTTGCTTGGAATCTAGGAGCCAGCTAAAAAAGCTAGGCGCCAGGAACGCACCGTCCCTCCAAGCTCACCCGCCTGACCTGAACCCCATAGAGAGAGACATGAGAGCGAACAATGCAGAAGAGCTGAAGACCACTATTGAAGCATCCTGGTCTTCCATAACACCTCAGCAGTGCCACAGGCTGCTAGTTTCCACACCGCATTGAGGCAGCAATTGCTGCAAAAGGGCCCAAACTAGGTACTGAGTACATATGCATGCTTATACTTTTCAGAGATCCGATATTGTTCTATGTACAATCTTTGTTTTATTGATTGCATGTAATAATCTAATTTTCTGAGATTGTGGATTTGGGGTTTTTATGAGCTGTAAGCCATAATAAATCACAATTATGACAAATCACAACTTGAACTATCTTGATTCGCATTTATTGAGTCTATCTCATATATTAGTTTCACCTTTTAAGTTGTATTCGTGAAATAAATGATCTTTTGCACGATAGTCTAATTTTTCAAGCATCACCTGTATGTGCCACTTTGTATTGGTCTATCACATAAAATCCATTTACGTTTTTGGTTGTAACATGACAAAACATGCGGAAGTTCAAGGGGTATGAATACTTTTTCAAGGCACTGTATTTTACCAGGTTCGGTTTACTGTATTTATTGGCGTATAACACTCACTTTTTTACCCTGAAAATAGAGGATAAACGGTGACTGCGTGTTATACGCAGAGGGCTGTGGAAAGTGTTTTACCTGAATCTTCCCTCTTAAAGTTAGGATGCGTGTTATACGCCGATAAATACGGTAATTACCAGATTTTGTCCTCCTGTTATGTGACGGTAACTGGTTTAATATATATTTTCATTAAAATTTACAGTTCAATTTTATCTTTATCGCAAATTTTCTGCTGTTAACATATATTTCAGTAGGTTATGCATTTTGTCAATAATAATTGCTTTGTGATTGATCACACATTACCAAGCTCACATCAGCCCCAGGAGAGAAGCTAAGAGGTCTGAAGACCTTCATTTATCCATGTGCAATATCCCAGAATACAGATACAGGTAATAAGAAACTCAAATTAAAAATCTCTGATGATATACAGTATAGGCAGAATATATATATTTATATACATATATAATTTTTTTATGTATACACACATATGTTTGCTTTTACAAAACAGTTCTACCTCTCTCCCAAAGCACAAAACCAATCCAGTACAAACTAGACAAAGCATAATTTTTGTGTTGCGGAGCCCAGCTCTGCCCCAATTTCCAATTCTTACATCATCTTGGTTCTTTAAGCCATTCACTATGGTTTTGTTTTTGCTTCACTTCACCACTTAAACTACTCTTGAAAAGCAGAGCACCCTGGGGCTTTAGTTTTCCTTGAAAAAGAAACCAATAAACCTCTTTCATTTTACAGATGTTAACCCATACTTCCTCTCTATGCCAAAATGCATTAGGGAGCCAATTTATCACTAGCTTGTGTTTAATGCTGGTTTAGTGATCGCTGCACTATGGAGTTAAATTCAATTGCAATATTAATGTGGTTTTAACTGGAGTCAGAAGTGGTATGACAGCAGGGTTTTACCACTCAAATGCATGGCCTTCATTATGCCCTAGGACTAAACAAAATGGAACATCATCTCGTATCAGTTGGCCCTCTCCATCCTATCACACTAGTACTGCTATAGGCCAGTCTGGCTCAACTTAGCTGTTAAGTCATACTAGAAGGAAAAATCTGAAACTAGAAAAATGGACTTTGTAGGCACACACATAGAAGATGTAAAAAAAAAAAACACACATTCTATGCGTGTGCCTACAAAGTAAATTTTTCTAGTTTAAAAATGTTCCTTCTAAACATAATTGGGACAGTGGCACCCTGTGAGGATACACTTTACCACTTCCGTACCGACGTCCTGGACGTCAATGGGGGATATCTGAATGATGCCTGCAGCTACAGGCATCATTCAGATACCCTTTTTTTCAGGTGGCAATTCTTCTTATTGACCCTGCATCTCTCCATAAAGAGGACCTATTGCACACTATTCCTATTACAAGGGATGGTAATAGGAATAAGAGTGATAAAAAATAAATAAAAAAACACATGTAAAAAAAAAAAAGTGCAAAAATAAAAAGAACTCAAGTAAAATAAAAAATAAATAAAAACATTTTAAAACGCCCCTGTCCCCAGTAGTGAACGCAAGTCCCACCCACATATGTAAACGCCGTTCAAACCACACATGTGAGGTATCGCCACATGCGTTACAGCGAGAGCAACAATTCTAGACTGCCTCTGTGACTCTAAACTGGTAACCTGTAAACAAAATTAAAGCGTCGCCTATGGAGATTTTTAAGTACCAAAGTTTGGCGACCATTCCACGTGACAAGTTAGGTATCCATTTACTCGGCGTAACATCAGCTTTCACATTATACAACAAAAAAAGGCTAACTTTACTGTTTTGTTATTTTTTCATTCGTGAAACCGTTTTAATTTCCAAAAAAAGGCTTTGAAAAATAATTGCGCAAATACCGTGCAAGATAAAAAGTTGCTATGACCGCCACTTTATTCCCTAGGGTCTGCTAAAAAATGAATTTTACATGAAGGAGACAAGTGCCAGATTAGGCACGGTGTGGAAGTGGTTAAATCTGTAATTCTTGTTAAAGTCAAACTAAACACACACTGTTTAATTTACATTGTCCCTTCTATTTTTGAATATAGATGATGGCACTAATTATTTTAATTAAGAAAAACATCCAAGTACCTTTTTCCTTTGTGCTATACAGTACATCTGTCACATGACCCAGCTATTTCCCAGTCTGTCTGCAGGAAAACATAAACAGGAGGAGCTTCTAGTCCTCTGCTGCTGGTCACATGTTAAAAAAAAAAAGCATTTGAAATACAGAGTAAAAATAGATAAATATCAATAAACTGTATTAAAAATTGGCAAACAAATTTATTTGAATCAAATCTCTATTTTCATTTTTTTTTTGGCAATATGGCAAAAACATGGTGTAGGTGGATTTCTGCCAGTCATGGGCTGTGTCACACCCATCCAATCTGTGTCTTAGGCCCCGTACACACGAGCAAATAGATCTGTTCAAATCGGTCGGACAGACCGATTTGAACAGATCTGTCTGCTGTGATGTATTGGTTTGATTGTGTACACACGATCAAACCAAAATCCCCGCGCTGACGTGTCGGTGACGTGGCGGTGACGTTGACGCCGACACGTCACCGCACCAGGAAGTAAAACACTTCCACGCATGCGTCGAATCCATTCGACGCATGTGCGAGCAGATATGTCCGCTGGTTAGCGTACTAACCAGCAGACAAATTGGGCCGACGGGTTCCCAGCCGACAGATTTCAAAGCATGCTTTGAAATCTGTCGGCTGGCCAAATCCGTCTGTTTGCCCGTACACACGATCAAATCTGTCTGCTGAAACGGTCTGGCAGACCGTTTCCAGCAGACAGATTTGATCGTGTGTACGCGGCCTTAGAATAAGAGGAAGGTAAAGCCACAATTAATCTAGATGCAATATTCCGCCTGTTATGTTTAGCTGGTTAGTGAGCATGCAGAGCATGCGGGAGGGAGGGAGCGGGCTGTCATTTACCATTGTGTATACACCCACATGTGACTCTAAAGTTACAGGGGCTGCTCAGATGCAATAGGGAGGAAATGCTCAGCACAGAAACTCACTGAAAACTGAGCATGTACAGAGTTACCACAGCTACAAAATCCCTAGCTTTTTTGGGGACATAGACAGAAGGTGGAGATAGAGAACACACAACATGGAATTGCAATTATTTTCGTAAATATAAAACTTCTAAATACCTTTTCTCATCGGCAGTTAGAGCAGTCTTGTGACTTCTACCAGTGTCTGGCTAAAGCTTGTAGGAGGAGGAGTTTTCATTCTACTGTTCTATGAGAATGTAGGACCTCTTGGGAGAGTGCATGTAAATCGGCGCAGGACCAAACAGCTCTGTCCAGACAGAGGGCCGGGGAAGAATGAAAACCTCTCCTACAAGGTTTACTAGGAACTGATACAAGTCACAAGACTGCTATATACTGCTAATGAGAAAAGTTATTTAGCCATTTAGATTTACTAAAATAATTGCATTTTCATGTTCTGTGGGAGAGCAGATATAGTGAATGCAAGGTTTGTAGGGTCCTGGGTTTAGTATAATTATCATATAAACGGGCACAACCTACCATCTTATATCAGGGACACCACTCAATTACTACATAATCTTGAAAATCTCTGTATCCCCATGGATGCCATTCTGATAAAAAAAAAAATTGTGTAGCGCTCAAGGAATAAGTGTCATAACAGTGAAGTGTTAGTATACACAGATTGTGAATATGATCACTGGATGTAATATAAAGATATATTACAATACATTAAAATAAATAATAAGTAAATAAAGTCCATGTACTCTTATTCCACCAAACAAATGATGAATCGATCAATATATGATAAAGTGCAACGTGTTATTGCGAGGGGATCTCCTGTGCACAGCCCTCTTTAGATCACCCCACAGATTTTCAATCCAATTCAGGTCTGGGCTCTGGCTGGGCCATTTCAAAATTGTATTCCATAGAGGTAAATTACACCACGTGAAGAGTGAAGAGTGAACTGATGAGCAAAGTTGATATCTTCTTATTAATGAAGAGTGACCATCACCAAAATTGCAAATGGAGGCTTACCAGAGGGGGTAGACTTATAGTGACATACGTCGCTGTAAGTCAAGACGAGCTTGTATGTGCAATTCATAATCAGGCACACAGGGAGTATATGGATATACACATCTGGTTAGCTGATGGTAATGCTTCAAACCATTAGAAGACACATATGACAATATGGAGGGTTCACAGCGGTATTGCTACAGTGATATCAATTAGCCAATGAAGATAAGGAGAAAAATAGCCACATAGTGTAATCCAGTTTCATAAAACCAAAAATGTTATAAAATAAACAGATACACTCACATGTAAGGTACAAGTCACGCATGTATACATAGGTGAGGCGGGCGGCAGTGGAGGCACCCAACGCGTTTCGTGTGCCAACACATCATCTGGGGTGTCGCTCCACTGTTGCCCCCTCAAATTTTTTAGCAAAAACGAAGTACTAACACCAATCAAAGTTGAGAATCCAACATACCCAAATGCAGCATTGCAAATGTCCTCCTCTTACAGGATCTGTAACATGGCCGAACGGCGTGCGTTCCAAACTCAATTGGGATGTGTATATTAACCAACCAACGAGAGTTTGGTAAAAATTGCGAGATCGGCATTGCGGTGATTAACTTAAAGAGGGTGTCGTTACTTGGAAAACTAGGCCTCGTTTCCGAGGACTGAGGGAGGGAGGTGTGGACGTCAGTTGCGTCTCAGCACAGCAGTACGCAAGCAATCTGAGAGGAAAGAGTCACGTGACAATCGTGACAATCGTAAAAAGATCACATGTGTGTGTATCAAGCCTCAATCTGGATAAGGATATGCGCTCCAGAAATAGAGCGATGGATTATAATTATAAAAACTAAACTCCTAATGTTAAAAAGTAAATATATAAAACATTTGATGCAAGGAAGTTATATTAAAAGGATAATATGGGATAAAGGAATTATCCACATAATATACATGGTCCGGACCGAAGATATTACATATGGATATATGCAAATACAAGGAATCCGGATCATTAAACAAAAAATAAATGAATTAGTCTTATTTTATAAAATTATGTAAAAAAACAAAAATGATATACATATACAAAAAATGTTATATGTATCTGCCAATGGGCAGATTAAAATGACAATTGAATTTGATTTCTTGCAAGTTGGTCGATGCTTAACCTGCTGCATGTAGATAATTTGTTTAATGATCCGGATTCCTTGTATTTGCATATATCTAGAGACCTGTCTCTCTTTGATAGAGGACTGGATGACAAAGAGTTATCTTAAACTCAACGGAGCGAAAACAGAACTTCTTCTGTTTCACGCCAAGCGCAGGAATCAATCGGCAACAACCTGGATCCCCCCGCCCATTCTGGGCAAAATTATCACCCCTAGCGCCAAAGTCAAAAGTCTTGGGGTCATCTTTGACTCCGACATGACAATGAACGCACAAATAGGGTCAGTAGTCAGCGGATCTCACCATCTGCTGCGCCTACTACGCAGACTCACGCCTTTCATTCCTAAGAAAGACATAGCGGTCGTGGTGGGAGCGATTGTAAACTCCAGACTGGACTATGCAAATGCCCTTTACCTCGGACTCCCCAAGTACCAAATCGCTCGTCTTCAAGTCGTTCAAAATACGGCCGCCAGACTTGTGACTGGGAAAAAACCCTGGGAATCAATCTCACCTTCACTGAGATCCCTTCACTGGCTACCAGTCAAAGACAGAATCACCTTTAAAGCACTCTGTCTAACGCATAGATGTATCCATGGGAATGCTCCCCATTATCTATGCGAAAAATTAAAAGTTCACAATCCAAATCGTATTCTACGATCCACCAATCAAAATCGGCTTCAGATACCGAAAGCCAGATACAAGTCCAAAGGAGACAGGAGATTTGCTGTCCAAGGTCCCAGACTATGGAACGCCTTACCAGCCAGCATTCGGCTGGAGCAGAACTACTTGGTCTTCAGGAGAAAGATTAAGACGCATCTCTTTTGATCTCAAAGGAGACAGGAACAACAAGCGCCCAGAGGCGATTTACTTCGCATGTGCTGCGCTATATAAGTTTTTCATTCATTCATTCATATCCATATGTAAGATCTTCGGTCTGGACCACGTATATTATGTGGAAATTTCCTTTATCCCATTTTATCCTTTTAATATAAACTTCCTTGCATCAAATGTTTTATATATTTACTTTTTAACATTAGGAGTTTAGTTTTTATAATTATAATCCATCGCTCTATTTCTGGAGCGCATATCCTTATCCAGATTAAGGCTTGATACACACGCATGTGATCATTTTACGATTGTCACGTGACTCTTTCCTCTCAGATTGCTTGCGTACTCCTGTGCTGAGACGCAACTGATGTCCACACCTCCCTCCCTCAGTCCTCGGAAACGAGGCCTGGTTTTCCAAGTAACAACGCCCTCTGTAAGTTAATCACTGCTGTGCCGATCTCCCGATTTTTACCAAACTCTCGTTGGTTGGTTAATATACACATCCCAATTGAGGTTTGGAACGCACGCCGTTCGGCCATGTTACAGATCCCGGAAGTGGGGGACATTCGCAATGCTGCATTTGGGTATGTTGGATTCTCAACTTTGATTGGTGTTAGTACTTCTTTTTGCTATAAATTTGAGGGGGCAACAGTGGAGCGACACCCCAGATGATGTGTTAGCACACGAATTGCGTTGGGCGCCTCCACTGCCGCCTCACCTATGTATACATGCGTGACTTGTACAGCTTACATGTGAGTGTATATGTTTATTTTATAAAATTTTTGATTTTATGAAACTGGGTTACGCTATGTGGCTATTTTTCTCCTTATCTTCTCTGGCTAATTGATATCACTGGAGCAATACCGCTGTGAACCCTCCATATTGTCATATGTGTCTTCTCATGGTTTGAAGCATTACCATCAGCTAACCAGATGTGTATATCCATATACTCCCCGTGTGCCTGATTGTGAATTGCACATACAAGCTCGTCTTGACTTACAGCGACGTATGTCACTATAAGTCTACCCCCTCTGGTAAGCCTCCATTTGCAATTTTGGTGATGTCACTCTTCATTAATAAGAAGATATCAACTTTGCTCATCAGTTCACTCTTCACGTGGTGTCATTTACCTCTATGGACTTTAACACGTTGCACTTTATCATATATTGATCAATTCATCATTTGTTTGGTGGAATAAGAGTACATGGACTTTATTTACTTATTATGTATTATTTTAATGTATTGCGATATATCTTTATATTACATCCAGTGATTATATTCACAATCTGTGTAGACTAACACTTCACTGTTATGACACTTATTCCTTGAGCGCTACACAATTTTTTTTCTTCAATTGTTTTGCTAATTTATTATTTATTAGCCGTGTGAGCAGCTATTTTTCTCTTGGCAGCGCAGTATATACACCACAATGTCATTCTGATGACTGTGGACATCGAGGTGCTGTATAGCTCCATTGCACATTCTAAGGGAATTAAAGTCATTGAGCACTTCATCTCCCAGCCACACATGGATGATAAGCCACTGCACAAGTTCATTCTGCGTCCATTGGATTTTATCCTACTGCACAATGCCTTTACTTTCGACGGCTCGCACTTCCTCCAGATACAGGGGGTGGCAATGGGGACATGCCCCATCATATGCCAAACTGTATCTAGGCAGTGGGAGAATTTGTTTCTTTCTTCTGACTGCCATGACTCATTCTCAGATAAGATCCTAATTTGGTACCGGTTTATCGACGATATCTTCCTGGTGTGGAATGGATCAATCGATTGCCTGAACCAATGTATTAGATCCATGGGTCAAAACTATTTCAATCTGAAATTTACTATGATATGTGACCCTCAAAAAATAACATTCTTAGATGTCACCATCTTCAAAAATATAGATAGCCATCTATAGAGCGTACTATACTGGAAAAAAAAACGTCCGGTAACACCATTTTGCACCCAACCAGTTTCCACCCAGCATCGTTTATCAAGTCCATTCCATACACACAATACCTTTGGGTTCGAAGGAATTGCTCTTTAGAAAGTCTGTTCATTACTGAGGCAAGAAAATTACAACTGAGATTACTTCAACGAGGGAACTCTCCTACGGGCCTTAAAAAAGCCTTTAGAGTCCGAGAAAAAACAAGACTCAGTTTACTCTTTCAAAGCCCTAAAAAATTCAGATCCAGCCCAAATATGCGCACAGACTAGAATTATTACCACCTTCAATAGACAACATAAAGTCTTCAGAAAAATTATAGAGAAACACTGGCACATCCTTCGGATTGATGCAGTACTGAGTCAATTTATATCTAATGACCCACTTAATACCTATAAAGGTGCACACTCATTTAAAGATAGGCTGGTTAAAAGTGAATATACTGGGGCATATAGAGGTGATCCCTGAAAACGTTAGGGCACCTTCAAATGTGGGGGTTGCCCCCAATGCCAATTCATTAATACAGACAAAGACTTTGTATTACCTAATGGACTAAAATATAAACCGTCTCATTATGCGAATTGTTGCACGTTTGGGGTAGTATATCTCTTAACGTGCCCCTGTGGGTGCTTCTACGTGGGGAAAATGAAGCTGGAACTAAATAAATTTAATTAATCAGTAGACATGTACACAGTGTACGGACATGCAACCCTGACCTCCCACTAGGTAGACATGCTAGAGACGTACACCAGGACAACTTCCCGAGAATAAAATTCTTAGTGTTGGATTGGATACACCCTAACACTAGGGGGGGTGACTGGGACAAACCCTATTGCAAATGGGAAACAAGATGGATAGTGGCCCTACGGGCCACTTTACCTCCTGGCTTAAACAGTGTCATCAGCTATCGTCCTTTTCTGGTGGGTTTTAAATCACGGGTATGGGAGGGTGACGGATAAATCATTGCAGAGAGAGAAACCCCCATTTGTGTTATTTTCCCAATATACGCACCTGCGGATACTTTCACAGAATTGATACCCGGCCTACTTATTGTATAAGTGGCATATTGGGATGATGTGCACCAGTGAAGATGGGCTATATGTATTTAACTTACCCTCTAATACACATTTAGATTTGTTCATGGTTCCTTTAGAAAGACCACTTTATTCATCTTCCGAATGACTATCAGTGGAACTGTATTTGCAGTGTGGCTTTACAGTGGGGTCAATTCACAAAGCTTTATTTTCAGATTGCGAGTGTTATTTTAACGATTTTGCACGTTATTGAAGCTAGTTCAATTCACTAAACGATTTAACGCTTTGAAAAATCATCAAATAGCGTTTCCCTACACAGAACCGATATTTTTAAGGTGTGGATCCTTATTAAAGAGTCAAATCGTTATTTTAAAGATTCAAAACGTTATTTTAAAGAGTCAAATCGTTAAATGTACAGAAGTGCAATTCACAAACTTTTTTGACAGTTATCAATCGTTAAATTAACACCTCCCTCAGGGTGGCGTTATGACATTTCCCAGGCGATATTTTGTTGTTAGAGGAAGCTTTTGGCGATTTTTGTAGTGTAGTGTTGGGCAAGCTAGAACCGTGCTCTATTTGAACTTAAAATTATCCAGAGGCGAAGAAGAAAATGTTAGAATGTTGTTCAGATTTATAAACGTGTATTCCGTTCACATACTATTTTGGATGACTTTTCTGAAACCCAGGTGATAGCTAAATTCCGATTATCATCTCCCATGATTTATTCTCTGTATGAGGAAATACACATGGCTTTAGAAAAGCACACACTAGAAGTTTTGCACATCACATGCTCAATCTCCATGTGTATTGCTTGTGTCTCTCTCTCTCTCTCTCTCTGTATCTGCTCTTTTCCACATGCAGCTGTTCTCCTCCCCTTCTGCTCCCAGAATGCATCTCTCCAGCATTATTTAACGATCTTGAGAGTTATTTTAACGTCCCAAATGTTAATAATAACGTCTGAGTAGTTAGCATAACGTTTGGATAAAGAGTCAGTTGAAAACCATAACGACTATGTTAAATAACGATTATAGCTTTCGTGAATACCATGTTTGCTAGCGTTAAATAAGGAGTGCTAAATTAACACCTGAAGAAAACCAATAACGTTTCTCTTTGTGAATTGACCCCAATATGTGCGTGTGGTTGCGTACCATGGGGGGTTTTATCTATATTTTCTTTAATTTGACATGTTTTTCACGGTCATATTGTTGTTTTGCCACTAGATGGCACTGTGGAAATGGATATATGAAGACTCCATGATAGTTAATCGACACAGCGGTGTTCAATCCGAGGCTATGGCTGCGTTTGTGATGTGGGCGTTTAAACCCATGCAGGACGATAGTGGCGGTGGGATGTGAATGCTGAAGCTTTGTCTTGCCGCCTGTACAGAGCGATGTGTGATGCGATGGAAACTGTGGGCTCCAGTTTGCATCACACGTCATTTCCGTACCATCGTACTGCGCATGCACACAGGCACACAGCTACGGCGCATACGCGGGTGGGCGGTGCCATCTTTAAAACCCACCTACGAAGCGCTGGCTGTCAGGCACCACAAAGGAGGGAAAACTACGCAAACTGATTGCTATATGGGGGTCTTTTTTCCTCTGGAAATCTGGGACAGCTATGCTAGCCGCTCATGGAATATGGACTAATTTTGCTACTTTCTTTTATAGACATTTAGGAGCCATTACAGTGGCACACAGGAACCACTTTGGAGCTTTTCATTGAGTCGGGGGTTGCCTTAAAGGTCCCATGTGCGCCATATCCTGAGTGTGGTAATTTATTTTATTTTTCAATTATTATGAATTATTACCACTCCACCCCCCCCCACCCCCATTCCTTAGTGGATAATATTAGATACCAGAGGAGATTGCCAAGCTAGAGGTCCGCCATCTGGTATACTAACTCACCAAGATTTTTTCTCCCCCTTTCCCCTCACATTTTGGCATTCCCTGTCCACTCTTTGCCTCCTGCCATTTGACCCATTACCCTAGATATATTTTATATATTGGGATTGGACTCTGACTGCATGTACTTCTCTGCTCTTCTTAGCCTCATACGGGATCAGTGGAGTTTGAATATCAATGCATATAGGGTACTCCTAGGACCTGAATCCACCAGTTCCAAATTTGTATTGGGGTTCGGATTGATGCCTCGTATTCCCATCTCCACAATTCGTTTTCATGAGTTTTTTTTATATGGAACAGCTCGTATTGCTATGTAGCACATGCACTGTGTGAAGCCACACTGCAAATTTTAAAGCGATATACAGTTACCCGATGTCATGTTTGCCGCCTTCTGTGATGATCTTTTTATTATTGTTTTAGAGTAAAGATTTGTGACCGTACTCACCCCTGTTTGTTACCCTTGATGAAGGTTGTATACCGGAAACGCGTCAGGTACCAGGGATCATCATCCATAGGAGAGTTGTAGTGTCATTATTATTGTGTTTTTGTTGTCTCTTGTTACATGTTTTGTTGATGTTTGCAATGTTACATACTTGAACCACATTCACCTCGGTGCATGTTTTTAAACTTTTGTACGTATATCTGTTGACATTTTCTATACAAAAAAACATTGTTTCTATGCATATCACAGTGTCTTGCTTTTAAAGTCCCACCCTAGGGGGAACAACTGTTTGTTCTATATCACAAGGATGTGGCCAGTACACTGGGTCCAGTGCAGACCTTTTTTTCTCAGAAAATAAGTGCAGGAACTCAACTACGACCTGTTCAGATTTCAGAAACAGTAGAAGGGTCTTAAAGGGGCATTAAATAGCAGCATTGCAATACATACAGAGTGCCGAGCTGTCACTTGTAAACACAGAAACCAGACTTCTGTGATTACAAGAGATTGTGGTGAGCAGGCACCAAAGGGTCTGAGCCAGAGGTGGTGGAACTAAGTTCCCCCAAGTTCCCCCTGAAAAAAAGGCTTGGTCTAGTGACATAGTGATCATCCCTCCTCTTTTGCATACCAGTATAAAACAGGCACAATAGACGGACATGGAAATCTGATGTCAAGCATTGAAAAGCTTCTGGAAAAGTGCTTCAAAATTCCTCAGGAGCAATTTAGGGTTTACTTTTTACTCAAAATGTATGACAGATGTCTGCACATTTAGCAAGTAAATAGGCAGAATATAATTACATCTGCCTTCATTTACAGAAAGCGCTCACAAAATGTCAGCAGAATAGCTACATTCACAATTTAATGGCTCATTATCAGTCAGGCTCACAGCTTTATGCTGAAATGACAGTTTTTTTTTAAATGTAGTGTTACATTTCAAGAAAATTGTGAGAAATTATTAAATGAAACCCATACATCCATAAAAATGAAAATATAAAACGTACAATACAGTGAAATAAATAAAAACATGTGAGCAAAAAAAACTAATATAGAGCAAAACCAGACATGGATTGTGCGGTGGTTGCTTTGCGTACCAATTTCTCTTTCGGATACATTGTGTATTCTATGATGTGAATAAGAGAATCCTCTCTCAGCACTTCCCCCTGCTGGCACCTTCCTTTCTAATACAGCTCAGCTGTACTCGTGGCTACACCAGAGGGATGGTAGGAGAAGAAGCCAAATATGATCTCATTAGGGGTGGCCAACCATGTAATCTGACTCAGCGCATGATAGCAATTTTCTCAGACAGGAATTAAAGCTGCAGCCTAATTTACCAACAGAAGGGGTGTGTTATTTTACTTATTCTGCAACCATATTTTAAATAAAAAGCAGTTTGGCTGTGAACAACCAATATAAGAATAACACAAATACTCATCCTGATAAACATAAAATTAGTATAGAACCCTTACAGCGTTATTAGCTGAACTCACTCAACACAATAAAACACTTGCTCCACAGTAAACTTTTTGTTAACATTCTTACTCCCCTGCTTGCAGTTTTACAGCTCTCAATGCTGCTTTCCTGAACTTCCGATGTTCACAGTAAAGAGTCAACAGAGAACCAGCCAGTCCAGTAGCTTGGAGCAGTGTTTCTCAACTCCAGTCCTCTAGGCGCACCAACAGGTCATGTTTTCAGGATTTCCCTTAAGGTCCTTTCACACGGAGCCGCTCCGTGTGTGTCCGTCGGCTCAGCGGGGTGTCCCGCTCAGCTGTCGGCAGACAGAGCGGTCCCCGCACATTGTGCAGGGACCGCCCTGTCTCTCCTCCGCTCTCCCCTATGGGGAATCGGATGAAAACGGACCGTTTGTCCATCTTCATCCGATCCGTTCCGCCGGACGGAAGAAAAATAGGGTTTTCTTCCGTCCGAAAAATCGGACCCAGACGGATCCGGACGGACGCGGATCTTTGCGGACGTTAGCGGATGCATCATCCGCTAACGGACACGACCCCATAGGCGTCCATTACAAGTCCATAAACGGACTTGTAAAAACGGACAAACAGAGGCGGACATGTGAAAGGGGCCTTAGAGAAAACGGCTGTGGTAATTACGAAGACAGTGAAACTGATTAAATCACCTGTGTAAAATAATGGAAAGCCTGAAAACATGACCTGTTGGGGCGCCTTGAGAACTGGAGTTGAGAAACACTGGCTTAGAGAAGGGACAAGGGAGGAGGAGGAAGGAGCATGGGAGTGCCCTACTATCCTATGCTACAGGGCTGTGTATTTCTATTGATGCACACCGTGACACAACTCTAGTCCCTGCATGCAAGAGTGACTTCATAAGATGCTGCAAGAGAAAAAGGAGCCACCCTGAGACAGGAGACCCGGGGCAGCTGTCATGGCACCAGCTTTAACTGGAACACAGTAAAGGATTAAAAGATAAAGTAGCTGCACTCCCAATAAGACCCCTTTCACACTGAAGCAGTTCTCAGGTGTTTTAGCACTAGAAATAGCACCTGAAAAGCGCCTGATAAATGCCTCCCATTCTGTGCAATGAGTGCTTTTGCGGGACGTGGGGAAAGGTCCTGCACGCAGCATCTTTCGGGCGGCTTCAAAACACCCCTGCCCATTGAAATTAATAAGCAATGCTTCCAAAGGTCCTTAACTACTTAACGACTGCCCACTGCATATATACTGTGGCCCTATTGCCCATACGTCGCTTCGTGGACGAGTCACTGTGGGCGCGTGGGCGCTGCACAAACCGGGGGAGCCGATGAGTAGGTCCGATGGCCGTGATGTCCACCAAGGGCCAATCAGCACTGTAAAGACAGAGCGTCAGGGGTCCTGCATTTTAATTGGACAATAGTGGGAAAATGAAAACTCCTCCTACAAGCTTTAAATCAGACACTCATAGAAGTCACACGAATGCGCTAACTGCTGATGGAAAAAGGTATTTAGCGGTTTATATTTACTAAAATGATTGCATTTCCATGTTCTGTGTACTGTGGGAGACCAGATATAGTGAATGCAGGGTCCTGGGTTTAGTAGAACTTTAATGGAAATAGTCATATCAAAGGGTGCCAATGTTGTAAGGCACTTGACCTTATGACTGGTATATTCTAATAAATACAGGAAGTTTGGGCTTGGTAAGCTGATCAGGCACAAAAACAGTATCTTACAAAACGGAGTACACCCCTCACATTTTTTTTTTTATATTTTAATATATCTTTTTAATGCGACAACACTGAAGAAATTACACTTTGCTGCAATGTAAAGTAGTGAGTGTACAGCTTGTATAACAGTGTAAATTTGCTGTCCCCCTCAAAATAACAACACACAGCCATTAATGTCTAAACCGCTGGCAACAAAAGTGAGTACAGCACTAAGTGAAAATGTCCAAATTGGGCCCAACTGGCCATTTTCATTCCCAGGGTCATGTGACTTGTTAGTGTTACAAGGTCTCAGGTGTGAATGGGGAGCAGGTGTGTTAAATTTGTCGTTATCGCCCTCACTCTCTCATACTGGTCACTTGAAGTTCAACATGGCCCCTCATGGCAAAGAACTCGGAGGATCTGAAAAAAATGAATTATTGCTCTACGTAAAGATGGCCTAGGCTATAAGAAGATTAAGACTAGGGTTGTCCCGATACCGATACTAGTATCGGTATCGGGACCGATGCTGAGTATTTGCGGGAGTACTTGTACTCCCGCAAATACCCCCGATACCAAAAGAGAATACTTCCCCCCCATATTGCAGCCATGTCCTGTCCCTCATACTTGTAGATATGATGCCGCCGCTGCCGCATACCGCCGCTAATCCCCCTGCATTAAAGCGTAGCGCGCATTACAAGCTTTCGTTTTGAATACTTGTAATGCCCGCGCCGCCATGTAGTGACACTCCCCTTCTCGGGATTGGACAGATCCGTTCAATCCCGAGCAAGAGGGAGTGTCTATGCACGAATCCGCGTATAGACACTCCCCCTTGCTCGGGATTGGACGGATCCCTTCAATCCCGAGAAGGGGAGTGTCTATACATGGCGGCGCAGGCATTACAAGTATTCAGAACGAAAGCTTGTAATGCGCGCTACGCTATAATGCAGGGGGATTAACGGCGGTATGCGGCAGCGGCATCATATCTACAGGTATGAGGGACAGGACATGGCTGCAATATGTGGGGGACATGACATGGCTGCAATATGTGGGGGACATGACATGGCTGCAATATGTGGGGGACATGACTGCAATATGTGGGGGACATGACTGCAATATGTGGGGGACATGACTGCAATATGTGGGGGACATGGCTGCAATATGTGGGGGACATGGCTGCAATATGTGGGGGACATGACATGGCTGCAATATGTGGGGGACATGACATGGCTGCAATATGTGGGGGACATGACATGGCTGCAAAATGTGGGGGACATGACTGCAATATGTGGGGGACATGACTGCAATATGTGGGGGACATGACTGCAATATGTGGGGGACATGACTGCAATATGTGGGGGACATGACTGCAATATGTGGGGGACATGACTGCAATATGTGGGGGACATGGCTGCAATATGTGGGGGACATGGCTGCAATATGTGGGGGACATGGCTGCAATATGTGGGGGACATGGCTGCAATATGTGGGGGATGGCTGCAATATGTGGGGGACATGGCTGCAATATGTGGGGGATGGCTGCATGTGGGGGACATGGCTGCAATATGTGGGGGACAGGACATGGCTGCAATATGTGGGGGACATGGCTGCAATATGTGGGGGACAGGACATGGCTGCAATATGTGGGGGACATGACATGGCTGCAATATGTGGGGGACATGACATGGCTGCAATATGTGGGGGACATGACATGGCTGCAATATGTGGGGGACATGACATGGCTGCAATATGTGGGGGACATGACATGGCTGCAATATGTGGGGGACATGACATGGCTGCAATATGTGGGGGACAGGACATGGCTGCAATATGTGGGGGACATGACATGGCTGCAATATGTGGGGGACATGACATGGCTGCAATATGTGGGGGACATGACATGGCTGCAATATGTGGGGGACATGACATGGCTGCAATATGTGGGGGACATGACATGGCTGCAATATGTGGGGGACATGACATGGCTGCAATATGTGGGGGACATGACATGGCTGCAATATGTGGGGGACATGACATGGCTGCAATATGTGGGGGACATGACATGGCTGCAATATGTGGGGGACATGACATGGCTGCAATATGTGGGGGACATGACATGGCTGCAATATGTGGGGGACATGACTGCAATATGTGGGGGACATGACATGGCTGCAATATGTGGGGGACATGACATGGCTGCAATATGTGGGGGACATGACATGGCTGCAATATGTGGGGGACATGACATGGCTGCAATATGTGGGGGACATGACATGGCTGCAATATGTGGGGGACATGACATGGCTGCAATATGTGGGGGACATGACATGGCTGCAATATGTGGGGGACATGACATGGCTGCAATATGTGGGGGACATACATGGCTGCAATATGTGGGGGACATACATGGCTGCAATATGTGGGGGACATACATGGCTGCAATATGTGGGGGACATGACATGGCTGCAATATGTGGGGGACATGACATGGCTGCAATATGTGGGGGACATGACATGGCTGCAATATGTGGGGGACATGACATGGCTGCAATATGTGGGGGACATGACATGGCTGCAATATGTGGGGGACATGACATGGCTGCAATATGTGGGGGACATGACATGGCTGCAATATGTGGGGGACATGACATGGCTGCAATATGTGGGGGACATGACATGGCTGCAATATGTGGGGGACATACATGGCTGCAATATGTGGGGGACATTTAAAAAAAGTATTGGTATTCGGTATCGGCGACTACTTGAAAAAAAGTATCGGTACTTGTACTCGGTCCTAAAAAAGTGGTATCGGGACAACCCTAATTAAGACCCTGAAACTGAACTGCAGCACGGTGGCCAAGACCACACAGCGGTTTAACAGGACAGGTTCCACTCAGAACAGGCCTCATCATGGTCAACCAAAGAAGTTAAGTGCATATGCTGCAGATATTAAAGAGGTGGGGTCAGCCTGTCAGTGCTCAGACCATACGCCGCACACTGCATCAAATTGGTTTGCATGGCTGTCATCCCAGAATGAAGCCTCTTCTAAAGATGATGCACAAGAAAGCCTGCAAACAGTTTGCTGAAGACAAACAGACACGGATTACTGGAACCATGTCCTGTGGTCTGATGAGTCCAAGATAAACTTATTTAGTTCAGATGGTGTCCAGCGCGTCTGGCGGCAACCAGGTGAGGAGTACAAAGACAAGTGTGTCTTGCCTACAGTCAAGGATGGTGGTGGGAGTGTCATGGTCTGGGGCTGCATGAGTGCTGCTGGCACTGGGAAGCTACAGTTCATTGAGGAAACCATGAATGCCAACATGTACTGTGACATACTGAAGCAGCACTTGATCCCCTCTCCCTTCAGAAACTGGGCCGCAGGGCAGTATTCCAACATGATATTGACCTCAAACACACCTCCAAGATGACCACTGCCTTGCTAAAGAAGCTGAGGGTAAAGGTGATGGACTGGTCAAGCATGTCTCCAGACCTAAACCCTATTGAGTATCTGTGGGGCATCCTCAAATGGCAGGTGAAGGAGCGCAAGGTCTCTAGTGGAAACCTGTGAAGCTCTGGTGAACTCGATCCTCAAAAAGATTAAGGCAGTGCTGGAAAACAAAGGTGGCCACACAAAATATTGCCACTTTGAGCCAAATTTGGACATTTTCACTTCACTTAGGGGTGTACTCACTTTTGTTGCCAGCAGTTTAGACATTAATGGCTGTGTGTTGAGTTATTTTGAAGGGACAACAAATTTACACTGTTATACAAGCTGTACACTCACTACTTTACATTGTAGAAAAGTGTAATTTCTTCAGTTTTGTCACATGAAAAGATATAATAAAATATTTACAAAAATGTGAGGGGTGTACTAACTTTTATGAGATACTGTAAATATATAAGATATGTATCAATACATCATGAAAATTTTTTTTATTTAAAAGTTCCCATTTTTTTTTTTAACCGGATATCAGCCTTTTGCAATCTCTATACAGCAGAGCACAGAAAGGAAGAGGGAGAAGCATCACAAGATGCCAATCAGTTGTGTCCTAGTGCTCATGTGCAAACAAAGAACATGTTGCAGTGATTTTCTTTTAAACATGGTTGTAAACCTCAGACAAGTAATATGAACAAAGCATATGCTTCTATAGCAGGCTCTCTCAACCTTTGAACCCTAGAGTAACCCCAAAAATTAATTTTCAGGTCTTGAGGAACCTTTACAACCAATTCATCAGGGGTCAATAGGAACAATGCCCCTCATACTGGTTGGCAATAGGAAGCTTGTCACTGGTAAAGACAGCTAAAATAATATTTGATGTCATGCTGCTGGCTTTGAAAAGTGACGCTGAACCTTGAACTCTGTTGGCACCATCAAAAGGGTGATTCATCTTGACCAAACATAGGAAGGCAGGGGGGGTTGGCCACACTCATCTTCAAGACTATTACGTTGCGACACTACAGGCGTAACTGAGGAACTGGACAATTCTGGAATCTAACTCATTGTGGGTTGAACTGGAACAATACCAGATTCCTAGAGGGGACCTATACAACTTTTTAATAACGGCACCTCATAACAGAACCCTAGAACAGGAGCAGGCAACCTCAGCACTCCAATTGTTTTGAAACTACAAATCCCATCATGCCTCCGCTTCTAGAAGACATACCTGTGATTATCAGGGTCTTGCAATGTGTCATGGGACTTGTAGTTTCACCACAGCTGGAGGGCCGAGGTTCCCTAGACAGTAAAATGGCTCCACCTATTCTAGCCTCAATCTGCTCTTGGGTTCACTTGTGCAAAGCCTAACAGTGGAGCAATACAGTAACACCCTTAAAAATTTCCTGTATCTACACTGTCCTTTCTCATCCTAGATCGCAATCTCAACTCCTGGGTGGAGAAAGGTATCATTCAATTAGAGCAGGGGTCTTCAAACTTTCTGAGCAAAGGGCCACTTTACTGTTCATCAGGCTTTAGGGGGACCAGACTGTGGCCATCGGGAGTAGAAAAAGGTCCCGGCGTCAGTTGGAGTAAACCATGCCCCATTTTCGGTATCGGTGAGAGGAATTGTACCCCATCACTTGTGTCATTGAGAGGAATAATGCTCCAATCGCTGGTGCCTTTGGTAGAAATTGTGCCCAGTCATTGGGCACCATTGTTGGTGTCATTGGGAGGAATTATGCCCCAAACGTTCGTGTCTTTGGTAGGAAATGTGCCCCATCGTTGGGCCCCATTGATAATGTCATTGGGAGGAATTGTGCCTCATCATTGGGCCTCAGTGTTGATATCATTGGGAGGAAATGATCCCCATCTTTAGTGTCTTTGGTAGGAATTGTGCCCAGTCATTGGGTCCCATTGATGATGTCATTGGGAGGAATTGTGCCCCGTCATTGGGCCCCATTGATGATGTGGGCGTTTGGTTTGCTCCTGCACCTTTAAGGAGGGGTGTCTCCCCTTCAGTCCACCTGTCCTCATCTATCCATTAGAATGCATGTGCCTCCATTGGGACACTCATTGTTTAGTGTTAGGACCACAGATTACAGGGTGCCTTGGTGCGGGTCTGTGGCTCACGCATGCGTTTGCAAATGCGTGCGGACAAAATCCCTGTTTTTAACGCATACTGTTAGACAGGTTAATTGGTTGTTCTGCGAGCTGGTCGGTAAGTAGGCTTGTTTTTTCCCCGGGCATTCCCCAGGTTTTTTTGTTATCAAATTGTTGATGTCATTGGGTGGAATTGTGCCCCATCTTTGGTGTCATTGGGCCCAATTGTTGGTGTCATTATGAGTAACTGTGTACCATTGTTAGTGTCAGTGAATGAAATAGTTCCCCAAAGGCCGAATAAAAGCAAGCAAAGGACCGCATCCGGCCCCCGGGCCGCAGTATGGAGACCACTGATTTAGAGGACATACAGGTTGGTCCAACACTCGAAACATTTAGGACTCTGCAACTGGAATACAATCTTTCCCCCAGTGAGCAGTACACATAGCTTCTCGCCCCTGTGCCTCCAATCCTGGCGTTTTGGTGTGCCCGGGATGCACAGTTACAACCTCCAGCCCCACTGCTTGCAGCCTGTTACAGTCTATGGCTGGCTGAATGCTGTGCTCACGTTTAGGGCCCTATGTGTTCAGGGATGAATACCTTGAATGCAGAATACTTGCACTGAGATTGAAGGTACAGAGTTAGGGAAAAAAAAAAACACTTTACAATTCTGTAAAAAAATGCAGTGCAGCAGCTCACTTTTAAACAATATCTCATTAGGTAAATTATAATGGTGGTTTTCTTTAAAAATATCATCATTGGAATCCTGTAAAATATGCCATTGGAGTCTTTCAGGGACTACCAGAGTTTCTGCACTGAATGCTGTCAGATAACAGCTTGTGCAAGCAAATTAAGTTACTCACAACAAAGCTGTTGAACCAAAACCCACACATATTCATTAACGATTATTATGTACAACAAATGAATTCCAGTATCTAAAAAACAAGCTTATGCACTGACAGGGGCTTGTGCATTTGTATAGTTGGGTGAAAAAGAACTGCAAAGAACAGTATCCCTTGGCAGCCCAAAGCACCTATCAGTCATCATACACTAGACCAGTGGCCTCCAAACTGCGGCTTTATTCTTGCTTTTATCCGGCCCTTGGGGTGCCATTTTATTCAGAGACACCAATGAAGGGCATAATTCCTCCTAATGTCACCAATGATGAAAAAAAATCTCCTACCAATGTCATCAACGATGGGGCACAGTTCCTCCTAATGACACAAACAATGGGGCCCAATGACACCAATGATGGAGCGAAATTCTTACCAATGACAATTATGGGGGATGGTGTACTCCCACTGATGATGGGACATTTTGTACTCCCGATAGCCACAGTCCGTCCCCCCTAAAGCCTTAAAGACAGTAAACTGGCCCTTTGTTTAGAGAGTTTGGAGACCCCTGGACTAGACCGTTCCAAGCTAAACTCATTTGTTATCGTTAATCTTTAAATGTGATTAAAAAACACTTGTTTTGAACAATAAATGTGAAATGAGCAAGAAACTGATGGAGGTGAAATGGAAAAAAAAAATAACACGAATAAACATAATAAAAACCGATGAGTACATAAAGTAGAACTAAAGGCAAAACATTTTGTTTCCATTTTGGATAGCAATAGACCCCTTTCACTCTGGGGCATTTTTCAGGCGCTTTAGCGATAAAAATAAATAAATAAGAAAAGGCGCCTGTAAAGTGCCTGAAAGAACCTGCATCTGCAATCCCATTGTGAAAGCCTGGGTGCTTTCACACTAAAGCGCCTGAAAAACGCCCCAGCGTGAAAGGGGTCTTGGCGTTAAAAAAGCGCCTGTAAAGTGCCTGAAAGAAGCCTCATCTGCAATCCCAATGTGAAAGCCTGAGTGCTTTCACACTGAGGTGCTGCGCTGGTAGGGCGTCAAAAAAAGTCCTGCAAGCAGCTTCTCGCTCTACCAATCGCGGCGATACTACCCCACGTGTGGTTTGAACACTGCTTTCATATGTGGACGCTACTCACGTGAGCTCGGCGAGAAGGGGCGCGTTCTTGGCTCCTAACTTTTTTAGCTGGCTCCTAGATTCCAAGCAAATTTGTCAAGCCCTGATCTAAATAGTACCTCTAACAACACCCTACTCCTAGACTAACAATGCTGCTGTCCTAAGGTGTCTGTTGATCCTTTATCCAAAGTGGAAGGGTGTTACTAATATAAGAAGAGAACAGGGAATCGCCACCTAAGTGCACTATTAAAATGAAAACTTTATTCTTTAGGATTAAGAAACCTCACAGAATATAGAGTAAAAGATTGCTTATCATGTATATCAGTAGCATCGGCCTCCCATCGCCGTCCCTAGCTTTAGATGGTGTGGAGACCTGTTTTTTTACTCCATATTCTGTAAGTGTTGCTAATCCTTGAGAATAAAGTGTTTATTTTAATACTGCACTCTGGTGGCGCTTCCCTGTTCTCTTCTTACATCTTGATACAGGGTGTGGCCAATCCTCTGAGGATGGCAGCCGCCGGTGCACAATATAATGCTTTCTAATAGCTATGGACTATTGAATTTTATGGACTTTCTAGACTGTTGTTTATTTCCTCCCTAGTCTCTACCAGTGCGATGTGTACTAAAGCTAGTCACTCATTCTCCAATTATTACCATCGTCTACGAGATATAATACTGGCCAGATCACTGGCTGACAACAGAGGGATAAAAGCCTAAAAAAGAAAACAAACGCAGCCACCACATCCGATGACTGGTAAGCTGCAGTATATTACATTTTTCATTTTGGGTTTAATACCGATATAATGGCAAAGGACATATCTGATGTTGGGTCTACTTTTTTCTAAAGGGCAAGAGTCAGTGGAGCTCAATGCAGTAGTTTGTGGACAAATATTGCTCTCAGTTACCTTTGTGGTGTACAGTAACCTTTCAGCAGAAGGTAGGTTCCCAACATTTGCATTTACACTTACCATATATATTTTTGTAATTGACCAAAGATGCTCTTTAGTGAAAAATCAGCCTGGGCAGGAAGGGGGTAAAAGTGCCCAGTATTGAAGTGGTTAAACAAAGCGCTAGAAGGCTTTAACAGGCTTTCAACAAACTCTGTACTGAAGGTTACTAAGGCCTACTGAATAAAGGCTGCTAGTAATTTCATTAAAGTGACCTTCAGAACTCCCAGGATCTGTGTTTAATCTCCTTAATCTGGAGCTTCAAAGCTGAATTCCAGAAATGTTTTTTATTGCATTGGAGTTAGCTGTGACCAATATAAGTATACATAGGCCCGGGTTCACAAAGCACTTACGCCGACGTATCTTGAGATACACCACGTAAGTGTAAATATGCACCGTCGTATCTGTGCGCCGTGCCCACAGAACTAAGATACGCCTAAAAACTGGCTTCAGTCCACCGACGAAACTTGCCTACACCGGCGTATTGTGGGCGCATAGTTACGCTGGACGCACCTTGCGCTCCCATTGATTTCCTATTTAAATATGGAAATGAGGGCGATGCGTCGATTCACAAAGTACTTGCGCCCGGCGTATAATATACGTGGTTTGTGTAAGTCGTATGTCCGGCGTAAAGTTATTCCCCATATTGGAGGCGCAACTCATGCAAAGGCATGGGCCAGGGAACAAATGCCGTCAAATTTTACGTAGTCCAAAAGACATGCTGATAGGTAAATTGGATCTCGTCCAAAATTGGCCCAGTATATATGTATATATGTGTGTATGACTGTGTGTCCCTTGCGTGTCAAGATCCTACAGGGTAAAAATGACCACGCCAGCCAAGCAGACTCTGGCTGGAAAAAGCGCTCAGAGGCGATTCAGTTTGCATGCGTTGCGCTATACAAGTCATTCATTCATTCATTCATTCAGTACGTGAATAGGGCTGATCGTAGGTTACGTTCACGTCGTAGGCAGTGATTCGACGTATTTTAGGCAGTTGTTTTGACGTGATTGTGAGCATGCGCACTGGGATATGTCCACGAGGCGGCGCATGCGCCGTTTGTTTTTAGTACTTGCCTAGCACTCGGCACATCATTTGCATGGGGTCACGCTTCATTACCATGTATCACGCCCACTTCCAGCCCACTTCCGCTGACTTACGCCTACGAATATACGCTACGCCGGCGCAGAGTTGGGAGCATTTGCTTTGTGAATTCCATGCTTCCCTCTCTGCGTTGCGCCGGCGTAGCGTAAAGAAGATACGCTACGGCGGCATATATATGCGCCGATGTATGTGAATCCGGGCCATAGTCTATACCTGTGGGACTGCTGTGGAAGCAAAGAATCACTGTAGTAGTCAGCAATACTACAGTGATAATTGCGGTTTGAAGGGCACACGAAGAGCGCAGTGATCACTATAGTACTGCCAACTACTAAGGTTATTCTCTGCTTCCAAAGCACCCCACAGGTATGGAATATTATATTTATAAAATTATATATATATATATATATATATATATATATATATATATATATATATATATATATATATATATATATATATATATATACACACACACACACATATATACACATACACACACACATATATACTGGTCAATGCTGCACCAATGCAACTACATGCAATAACAAAAAAAGAAAACGATCACCATTGCTGGATCAGTAACTAACCTCTGCTCATTTTGTACAACTGTAAAAAAAAAAGCCTGGGATTCAGTTTTAAAAAGTAGAACTAAAGCCACAGATACTCAACTCCTCTTCTAACGGTCTGATGCTTACACTGGTACAGGCATCTTCTCTCCGGCTTCTTCTGGGTGCTGGTCTTTTGTTTTGACTGGCAAGCCACAGGTGACCTAATTCTGCACAAGACTTCCCTAGGACTTAGTCATCCCAACACACTGGCACTGTCCTGGAAGGGGAAATTGAGCTGTGCATGAGCAGCTCAGTGTACATGGTGGAAAGGGCTGCGAGAAAGAAGAAGTGCTGCCAGCTAAAAGAAACATAGTATGCATTTCTCGTTTGTGGTAAATTGCCTGCCTGCTTCTAAGATATTTTAATTTGACTTTAGTGCAGCTTTAAAAGCTTCAACAAAAGCTGCTAAAAGCTGGGCAAATGCTTTGTAAAAGCTTGCAGTACAAACAGTTCTGGAAGTTGAAGCCCATATAGCTGACTTCAAAGCAGTATTAAACCCAAAACCAAGGTAGTATTATTTTGCAGCTTACATTATATGTGGTGGCTGCATCAATTTTCTTTTCTTTGGCTTTTTGTTTCTGTTTTTACCTGGTGATCTGGCCAGTAACACACCTCTGGTATTAGTGAGACATTTCTGGAGGACTGATCACAGGAGGCACAGCTGGCCACTGCATTGTCGGGGGAAGTGAAGTGTTAAATGTATTTGCAGGTTTAGATACGCTGACAAATTGAAGCCAAATTCCAGCTTAGGCCACTTTCACACGATTGGACCGTTCAGGTCCGCTTGTCAGTTTTGACGGTGGACCTGAATGGCCGCTCCATGCAGTCCTATGGAGACGGATGGGGACGCATGGGATGAGATCTGATGAAAATGGACATGCTGTCCATTTTCATCAGATCTCCCCATAGGAGACAGCTGGAGAAGACTGCTCAGTGAGCAGAGAGGGACTTGTCATCCGCCGGCTCAGTGGAGATCTGCAGAGAGATCTCCCGCTAAGCTGGCGGACTCCGCTGAGACAGAGTCCGCCTAGTGTGAAAGGGGCCTTACACTTTATAATCAGTTACAGCATACAGTTATTTTTCCTTTTGGTATAAAGGTTTTACATGAATAAATAAAAGCTGATGATTTTAATCACCCCTGCTAGTGCAAGGTGGTTTGTCTCGTCCATGTAAACTGATACATTCTGCTGAAAGCTTGACCTTGTGAAACACTGACTTCCTGACTGGGACACCAGATGAAAAATAGAAAAAAGCCTAATAAAAGGAAACTAATACAGCCATCACAAGTAAGAACCGCTAAGTTGCTTTTGGGTTTAATACTGCTTTACGAAATTCTACATTTTACATTTCAGCGACACTTTAAAAGTACTTAAAAAAGTGTCAACAGAGATCACCATTGCTGGATCAGTAACGACACTTTGCTCATTTTGACAGCAATGTACTCCCCTGGTCACTGCAAACCTTAGTACATATAAAATGTGTTCCATGTCATGGCTGCTGTCACTTCCCCAAACCATAGAAAGCGTATGAAGCGTGGCAGACAGGACAGTTTGAGCAAAAAGAAGAATGCCTACCTTTCGCAGATGTCACAGGCAAATTCTCTTTTGGGAATGATTTGTGGATTGACAGATTTTTCTGGAACAAATGTGCTGTTGTGGCTTCCCGATTTCACCTTCCCATTGTTACAATCCCCATTATTTTCTTTATGATGAAACCGTTTCTTGTGTCTGTTCATTTGACGAATGCTCTTGAATCTTTGATCACATAACGAACACTGGAAAAGTCGATGTTTTCTGTGCTTTGATGAGTGGGCCTTCAGCTGCACTCTACAAACAACAAATTTTTCAAAAACTTGTCAGCTGGCATGTCATGTATACAATATACAAGAGGCAACTAATGTAACAAACAAAACATAGCAGTAAACACTGAGCATCTAAAGCAGAGGTCTTCAAACTTTCTTAAAGTGGAGTTCTCCCCAAAAGTGGTACACATTTTTGACAGTTACCAGTCCCCACTTACGAGAGATCTCGCCGTAGCGAGATCACTCAGAAGTTCGGCCCCCTCATCCTTGGGCCATTCAGAAGGCCCAGCACGCTTCGCGCATGCACAGCAAGGAACTGGCAGTGAAGCCGAAAGGCTAATCACAACTAGTAAAGCTTGCCACACATGGTTGGTATTTTTTTTTTTATTATTACCTCACTGACTGAATGGGAGGAAAACTCACATTCAGCCAGTGAGATAGTTAAAAATCAAACAGATTCCTCCATCCACACAAATACCCTCCCCCTGATGGAACACTGTATTCTTATACCGGAACACACCACTATCAGTCAGCCGGATAAAGAAGAATGCCTACCTTTCGCATCCTTCCCAGATGTGCTGGAAAAAGTTTTCCAGTTTTCCAGCACATCCCTTTGACAGTAGTCGATTGAACAAGTCGAGCAGGGACAGCCACACACTGATAGAATTTGGCAAGTTCTTGCTGAACTTGTCACATTTCTAGGGATAACCCTATTTTCAGCAGATATATTGGTGTATCAGTGCTCTAATGATAATGGCCACGAAAAACGTTTGCAATTTTACCGCATTAACAGTGCGTTTTTCATAGGTCCCTGTGACTCAAAAACTGCAACACAAAAGTGATTCAAGAGATAATTTTTTTTTTTTTTTTTAAACTGTCCATTCGGTTTTCTGCCAAGTGCATCCTGAATGCACCACTACAAATTTCAATCCGTCTATGCCAGGGATGCCTAACCAGTGGCCCGCGACCTTCTACTCTGGATGGCGGATCCCAGCCCAGATTACCAGTCGCTGACCTTCCATCCCAGAGCATCAGTTTTGTGAATGAATCCAGCGGTAGAGGAAGCAAGCAGCTGCAGAGCAGGGCTGCATAAGCCGATGCTTCCTGTATAGCGCTGGCTCCTGTCACCGGTGGAGTGATACCAAATGCACTCTGCCTAGGACATCAACAGCCGGAGATACCTGAATGGGAGACTTGAATTAAAAGTAAGCTTATTTCTAAAATCAGTGTATATACAAGAATATCTGTTCTGCAGCGATTACTACGCTGCTTTCAAAGCGATACGCAGGTACAGAGGAGCGCACCTGCTGGTTATCTTCAATGAATCAGACTTGATAATTGCAATCAAGGAACAATAATGCAACGTTTCAGGATTTTTTTTTATATATATTATATTTATATATACACACACATATATACACTATTTCTTCTATGGTCCTTTATCATTTTACTTTAATTATATACAAAAGTGCCCCAGTGGCCATGGGCATTTCCGGGTTCTTTCCGCATGATATGTCACATGATGCATCAAGTGACTGCTTCTTCTATTTAAACCTGAATGAGACATGCAGTCACTGCTCAAGCATAATGTCAAACATTCTTCAAATTGCAAAGTTGTTTCAAAGTTGCCTGTGCCTGCAGTCCAACCACTTCTGCATCAGCAGCCAAATTTTCCACTGCATCTTGCCTGGTCTACGTTACACCAGCAGTTCAGACAGCCAAAGTCTCTGCTGCACCCCAGCCTAGTCTCTCCTGCATTGGCACCCCAGCACCCCAGCCACCAGAGGCATATCTAGTGAAAATGGCGCCTATGGCAAGCACTGAAACTGCACCCCTGTCGAAACATTTGAAACCCATCTTTCAGATAACCTTAACAAAAAAAAAAACTAACAAAACTAGTGATATTAATCATCCCTTGTGATACCTTGGGTAGTGACATATCCTCTTTATGGAGAAATCTGGGATTTATTAGGCCCCTGATCCCTCCTCTGCCCTCCAAGGCCAGGTAAATGCAGAACCAATACTGGAAGTGATGAAATCTTCATCACTTAAGGCCTCAATTTTCACAGAGGAGAGGGAGAAACTGATGTTCCTCTGTCTTCTTTGTGCGCTGCCAATCTGACCAGATGGAATGGGAGAGCCTGGGAGAACGGGGGAGGGCTGTGGCTGAACGCAGCAGGGATAGCGCTGCCATTGTCCATTAGCAAAGGTGCTGAAAAGGAGATCCTGCCTGTGCTCGGGGGGGGAGGGAAGAAGAGACCCTCAGACCCTGGTAAGTGCCTTGCTGCCCAGCCACTCAAGAGCACCCCCTTCATATGGCGCCCATGGCTGCCATACCCTAGATATGCCACTGCTGCACCCTAGTCTGGTTTCCTCTAAAAATTCAACTTTTTTTCCTGACGAGAATCTTGGCCGTGTGTACAGGGCTTAAGCCTCAGCACAGCTTCCAGACTTTTTCTTGCCTCCAGCTATCCTGCTCCGAGTGCCTCTCTTTTGCTCAAGTTCCTCATCACTAACCCTCCTTCATCTGCAAGTACCTATAGCAGGGCTCGACAAAATCCAGGCGCCTGGTAGCAATTACGACAAGAAATTGTGACCTGGTGCCTGCCGGTAATTGAAGCCGTGGAGGGGGAGGTGGGGCGCATGGAGGCACAGGATCCTGTGTCTCCGTGCGCACCCACGCCACGCGATTCGGCCGGGCCCATGACACCCGGTAATTGAGGCAGCGGCTTTGCAGCCTTGTGAAGGCCCAAGGTTCCTTCTGTGACCCGGCGCCATCTGGTAGTGGCCGTTGGCATTACAAGTAAAACAGCAGTTCTTAAATAGATTTTTCACTGCCATCTCCTTCCCTCTAATTAGAACCCCCAAACATTATATATTTTCATTCTAACACCGTAGAGAATAAAATGGCGAAGCGGTCTTACAAGCGCACTTTTTTTAATTAAAAAATAAAACAGTAAAGCTATCCCAATTTTGTTTTATATTGTGAAAGATTATGTTACGCCGAGTAAATTGATACCCAACATGTCACGCTTTAAAATTGCGTCCGCTCGTGGAATGCCGACAAACTTTTACCCTTTAAAATCTCCATAGGCAGCGTTTAAAAAATTCTACAGGTTACATGTTTTGAGTTACAGAGGAGGTCTAGGGCTAGAATTATTGTTCTCGCTCTAACGATCGCGGCGATAGCTCACATGTGTGGTTTGAATACCGTTTACATATGCGGGCGCTACTCTGCGCACAAGCTTGGTGGGACGGGGCGCGTTTTCTGGCTCCTAACTTTTTTAGCTGGCTCCTAGATTCCAAGCAAATTTGTCAAACCCTGACCTATAGAGTGATCTGGGAGCAGTCCAAACTCCTGTGAGGGGTCCCTGGCAGAAGACCAGCTACCCCATATACTCCACTCAATGGTTTCACTTTTTTTTTTACTATGTAACTTTGTATGTAACTATAAGATTTACAGTGTTTATGCCCTTGTAAAAACTGTTTTATCTATAGCTCCAATACATGTGCATGATATTTAGTCATTTCTAATCTACGGTTACTTTTTTTAATTTGATATATTGTACGATTTTATATACCATAATAATAATTTTTCGTTGTAGCTATATTTTTTAGTCCTATCTGTACATGACCATGTATTTACGCTCAATATTCTACACCACTTTTACACTAAATACTTATAATAATAATAATAATGTGATTATGTGTTATTTGTAGCCTTGATAAGGGTGGGGTGTGGCAGGCGCAGCACTATGAAGTGCCTCATGCGCTGTGGCATTAGAAGAATTGTGATATCTCTGACTTTTCAGTGCAACAAGACTGTCTATTACTCTGAAATTCCTCTATTGCCGTTCTATGGAAGCAGTAGGTTTAAAGAGCACACCAAATGCTTAAAATAACTTCTTTATTAACTTCACTTCTCTTCATATATAATACTGCTGCTTTGCAGCAGACAGTCCATCTACAAAAACACGTGATGAATAAAGTATAGCAAAATGGTGGTTCAAATATTCAATCTTGTCATTTAACATAAGATGGTGATTATATTTCTTTCTTCAGTATTTACTCTCTCTTTCTGCAAGTTATCAAAGCATTCTCTAATTTCTCGGAAAGGTATAACTGTGGTTTGCAACTTGGTTTGCAGGGTTGCTTTTTCAGGGTTAGCTTAGTTTGGTTTGGTTTAAAGATATGGAGGTCTGGTTCAGTTTGGTTTGAAGGTAAGGTGGAACTACACAACTAGATCAGTATACAGTTCTAACCACACTATTTACAATAGGAACATATATATAACTGTGTCACATACCTATTTTTAGCCCCTGGCTTCCATAAAACACAACTTTGGCCTTGTGTCTGTTCTACTCTCTGTCTCTGTGGTGGAATAATCTAGCAGCACATGGAGTATTAGGAACCTCCCAGACAGAAATGGATGCAAAGGAGGCTGTAATAGGTCAAGACTCTGCTCAATGTGAGATTAGCTGTGATTGGGCCAAGGCTTCTGATGAGTCACAAAAGCTTAACTCTATGCTTTCTGGCATGAATTCAACTGTGAATAACTTTGCTTCTTCTGTCATATAAGTAAACGATTCTTAAAGGCATATTTTTTCTTTTGCTTCTGTGAACACAACATACAACGGTTACAGTATATGACATCCAAGTATAAAATCACAGTGAATAACTCTGCCTTTGTCTCTCACATATAAACATGTGCTCTACATTAGGTTCTTAGCAGGTTTAGCTGTATATACATATAGGTTATATTAGCTACCTAGGACAGGTTCTAGCTAGCCAGCTACATGGGGTCCTTGGAAACCTTAAAACACGTTTATGGTATAAAATTAATCCTGGACTACATACATTCCGCTTTAGGCTGGCCATACATGTTCAACTTTCTTGTCCAAATTTCTTAGATCTACCAAAAACCACATAATATGAGGGCAAAACTAAACAGCACTTTCACTTGTGTTCAGATTGGTAGGTACCTGCACTACATAGTTGAAGGTAAAGCTAAAGAAAATTGAACAGAAAATTGTATAATGTATGGCCAGCCCTTACTCTTTCAACACCTAGTTTTAACTTAAAGGAGAAGTATGGGTTTGGTTCCCCCCCCCCCCCCATTATACTTACCTAGGTGGATGCTGCATCTGTCCCCCAGCGTCTCTGCACCAAGAACCGAGCCGAGAACCGAGCCATCGAACACCGTTGATGGCTTGGTTGTCACTCCTCCCCGAGAGGAGAGCTGCTGACTGTCAATCAGCAGCTCTTCTGCTCCTTCATGCTGATTGGAGCGCTGAACTGTGAAGGGGCCATCTCAGCAAAATGATGTAAGAGGAGGGGAGCTCCGGGTAGCCAGGACTGAAATACTTGGCTGGATCAGCCAAGTATTTTCAGGTGTTACAGTGGGCCAAATTACACAGCACAAGCACTGTGCTGTATAACATGCTTTAAGAGAACAGGATCTGTTTTTATCTTATTTTGGGTTAACAAATGCTTTAAAAAAGGTAGAAAAAGTTGTAAAAAAAATTAGACAAATATAATTCATTTTAGATCATAGAAACCTGACAACTTAACAGGGGTGTGTAGACTTTGTATATCCACTGTACATTCTGGACACTCCTTTTGGGACAAGCTGCAGATTCAGTACTGCTCTAAATGAAGGCGGCAGTATATACATTTTCAAATCCAAGATGAGTTGAAAAAATAAAAAAATCTTCACAGTACACAATATCCCAATAAACTGTAAAACAAACATTTAAGAATAAAATTACTAACTCTTTAAAGAATCTTTGGTTGCATGTGCTACATATGAAGGGCTTCAACGTGTCATCATGATTACCCAAATGTTCATAGACCTTATTCCATTCAGGCTCTGTATAAAAGAAAAAAATGAAGTTAATAGTAGTATTGGCAGATACTAAACTATAGGAGAAGAACTGTTGTTTTTTTTTTAAATGTCATATTTAGTACTCCGACTGCCTAGAAGGTATGAATATCTTATGTAATATACTCTTCCAGTGTTAGTTTTTAAGTAAAATTTTTATTCAGTCATAGTCTTTTGACTAAAATGCAATTTTAGCTTTAGTTTAGTCATCTGTTTTCGTTTTAGTTGTATTTTAGTTGACTAAACTCTCCAGTACATTTTAGTCAACTAAAATCTAATAGGTTTATTTAAATTGTAATGTATTATTTAAGCATTTCTCCAGAATTGCCAAGCACATTATATGCTCCTGGATTAAAAATCTAATAACATGTTATTATTTATGGTGTTAAGGTTTGAACATGCATACACACACACAGATTTAGCCGTTGTGATACATAAAGTCTTTATAAATAAAATCAAGTTTCAGAAGCAAACAAAAATATTGCTTTTTGACAAGTGCAACTTTAAAATATAAAAAGCCTACTAAACTGTAAAATATATTTTCTGTAATGCCATTGCACAAATTGCCTCAAAATATTACCAACATTAAAGTGGTTGTAAACCCTTAGACCTACAGGTAAGCCTAGGTTAATAGGTGTAAGAAATATCTCATAAACCTACACTGTTTAGGAGATATTTCCAAAAAACAACATGTGCCGTAGACAACGGCGCGTAGGCGCACTGAGCGTGCCGTTACTATCGGCGATCATGCCGTTAGTGGCGGCAAATGCCTGGGAGTGACATCATCCCGACTCTGGCCAAGCACAGCTTTGGAGCCGCAATACGAGGAAGACACACGGGGAAAGATGGCACCGATGAAGGAGAGGAACGAGCACCGCTGCGGGGGTTTCGATCTCAGGCAAGTAATACATAATAAGCTAGTATTCTATACATACTAGGTCATTATGTCTTTTTCTTATAAAGAATTTACTTCCTCTTTACATATTAAGATTAAAAAAAAAGCCATTCTTATTTTTTTCAGCAGCTTAGTAGATGCCCTCTACTTATTCTTTTGTGGTAGTGCAGTGTTCATTTTGACATCAAATTTTTTATTTAGTTTTAGTCAGTCTTTTTAGTTGTATTTTGATCATTTTAATTGTTTTGGTTTTAGTCATTTTTTTAGTTGACTAAAATAGTGTTAATTCTGTTGAGGAAATTACCACTGTGCTCTTCAAAACAATGTCAATTTAAAAATAATGAGTACAGGTCCGTAGGCACGCCAAGTTAGCCCTATTACAAAGTCCAATACCTGACTAATACGCATTACAGCAGAAGTTGTACACTAATTTTTAACAAGGCTAAACGGACCATAGCTCAAGCGTGGAAGACCCAACGTGTAGCCTTCCAGGGAGTGATGACGCTTCATGTGCGAATGTCCAGTATTGTGAATGATTCACATGCCAAATTTGGGAATCATGGAAATCTTGTGAGTTTTCCTCACTCTAACCAACCTGTTTGGACCTTATCCCATTGCTCACTTTGGGGCTTTTAAGTCAGTTACCCCTTTCCCCTCTCTCGTCTATGACCCCTTTTTTTTGTCGTTTTCCTTGCTTATTTTCCAGTTCCTCCCTGTTCTTGTTCACGTCACCACCGCCTATGAATGGGTTGCAGAAGAGCCATCCCGGTGACTGCACGTAGATTTTGGGACATGCCATTTTAGCAGTTTTCATTTTTTAGTATCACCCTAAAATGTCAAACTTCTGTGATTTTGGTTGTCATAATTGTGATCTTAAATGCTCAAGTGTAACGTGTACGGGGCGTGGCCGGACCGAGCAGGAAGATGGACGCTTGAATCCTCAGCTCCAGCCACCCCGGGGTAAATTAGCGTTCTTAAGCCGAGACACCTCTCCCTCACAGACCCCCTCAACATGGGAACTGCTTCCAGAACCAACTCGACCTCCAGATCCCGCTCCCCGAGGGAGCCGGCCGCCTCACAGGGGCAAAATATTCCGGACATGTTCCGCTCCGCCAGAGGCAACATGGCTCCCTCCCGCCAGACTATCATACTAGGCCCTGCTCTATCTCCTCCGACACCCAACAATGCTGCGGACGTAGCCCTGTCGGCGCAACCACCGCCTCATCCGCAACTGCTGGGAATGGCCGAGGGGAGTACAGGGACCCCCCCGCTCCCACATCTTAATATTCTGGACCTGAAGGCAGTGGCGGCTGACATCAAGGATGCGCTCGCAGCCGCCATTGCGGACATGAAGCTTGAACTCTGCTCCCTCACAGACAGGGTTTCTAACACTGAAAAAACCCTGGAGGATCATAGCCAAGTCCTAGCCAGATCCACCCGCAAAGTGGACGATCACACCCTCCAACTAAGGGATGTGAACAGACACTTAGAGGACCTTGACAACCGGGGCCGACGCCGGAACCTACGCGTGCGGGGCCTACCGGAATCGGTGGAAGGGGAAAATGTTCAACGTGAGGTGACTGCCATCTTCAATGACATCATGGGCACACCACCGCAAACGGTCGTGGGGATGGAAAGAATCCACCGTGCTTTGCGCCCCAGGGGGAGGGATGCTGACCCCCCCAGAGATGTGATATGCTGTCTTTTGGACTTTCAGCTTAAAGAGGACATCCTCAGGCGGGCTAGGACCCAGAGACCGTCCTATAATGGGTCCCCCATCCAAATCTATCAGGATCTCTCGGGAATCACCCTCCAGAACCGTCGGGACCTCAGGCCGCTACTAGATGCTCTACGTGACCGGGAGATCCGTTACAAATGGAAGTTCCCTTTTTGCCTGGAAGCCTCTCACCAGGGCCGCACCGCCAAGCTGAAGGTCCCTGAGGACCTCCCTCACTTCTGCGAATCTCTAGGTTTGCCACTGATATCAGTTCCTGACTGGTACGCTCCGTACCGTAGGTCCGTGGGTAGATGGCCACCCAAAACCCAAGAGGTCCCGATGGACACGCAAGCTTCACGCCGCCGCAGGAGAAGATCTCCGTCCGACCAGGGACGCTCGTCAGAGACGCGAGACTCTCACGGACACCGCGGCTCACCATTTGCCCACGGCCCTAGGAGAGCTAGGAGGGACTACTAGTCCCGCGGGCAGACTACACAATGGGAGACGTTCCTCCAGGTCACACAGACTAAGTATATTATGCCTTGGACCATGTTCTGTTTGTTCTACTTTTTGTTTATTTTTTTACTACATGAAATCCACCTATGCTACCTTGCCCGGGACAGCGTGGAGATGCTACTGCCTATGTGGCTGCAATGTTTTGTCGGCGCCAGGCTCATTGCCTCATCCCACATCGCAGGATGTCCCAACCTGTGGACACGCAACCTGTACCTCCGCCTCCTGTTGGGACAGCCCCTCCCGGAACTACATCTCCCACACTGCACAGCGCACACCCACGCTAGGCATCGACCTTCACCGCTTCGTGTGACGCGGCACGCCAATCCTCTGACGTAGGACGCCACCTGCATGTTCGGGAGAGGGACTCTTCCTAACCAACCATTGCTGATGCTCCACAACAGTGATCCTGCTGAAGATCCGCACTCGTTGGCTCAGAACCACACTCCCTCCGCTCTCCATCTCCGCCGCCTGCGCACGACAAGGACTGGACATCGCTCCACAGACATCCCACTTGGCGAAGAGTGAACTGTCGGCCGAAGGTCTACGCTGAGCTAAGACTGCCTAGTGGACCATCCTACGGTCCACACGCTCACCTATAAGCCTGGTGGAACCTCATCGCGATCCACCGCTCAGAGACTGACCCGTTTCACCTACTGTGGTATGTGTTTACTTAAAGTTTTGTTTTCCACAGGTCTTAAGTCTGAAATGGAAGTTACAGGACAGCCCATACCGGGCCAAGGCCCCTGCTGCTGTCTTAGCTTGATGACCTGATTGCAATGTTTATGTAGATGTTGGTTATGCACTGGATAGGTTGCCTCACCTGGGATTCACTACCCCCTTAATGTTGTAGCCCCTTCTAGAGTCACCACCTTTGTTTGCCGTCCCAAGTTTTGGGGGCACGAGTCACTGCCCTCGCTTACACTGACCCCGGAGACCCCCTCGGCCTACGTGCCCCCCTACTCCTCCTGCCTCCCTGGACTTGGCTGCAAGCTGCTGCTCTGGGTCCTCGGAGGCACTGGGACCGTCACCACTGGGGGATCTCCCCCGCATGCTCAGGTCATACGAACACCGTAACACCATGATTCCCTGATCTACACTACCGGGATTATACTCCCGTGACACAGAGACTCTCTACTCCCGATAGGTTTTATACAAGTTAGGGAGAGAGGCCTCTCATTCTGGTTATAGCTACTCTTAATATTTACCCTGGGGTGGTCCCCTATTGATTTGTCTACCTAGTTTCAATATTGGACTTTTCGTGTCAAGACCGGTGCCACCACACTGGCGCTAGGCTCCCTGCCCTGACTCCGGTCAACCCCCATACGGTACTGGACTGTTACCTTGCACCCCTTTAAGGGGCGGGGTGACCTTTCACACGCCGTACATCACCGATTGGATCTAGTGACACTAGGCGACCGGACAACGTCCTCTCGTCTAATCGGTTATCTTTGACTTGGAATATAATTTTTTTTTTTTTTTTTCTTTTTCTCTCCTTCCCTTCTCTTCCCCTTTCCTAGCTCCCCCTCCCCCCTTGCCACATGGGGCCCTCCCCAAATCACAGACCTCGGCACACCGAGACTCAAGGCCACTCCCAGCAGCACCTCAAACTCTACTCCCTGAATGCAAGGGGCTTAAACACCCCTGAAAAACGCTCCAGTCTCTTACACCTACTTTGGAAAGACAAACCGCAAGTCGTAATGATCCAAGAGACTCACTTCCGGTCCGACAATGTCCCTAAACTGTACGACCGAAACTTCCCGACAGTCTTCCACGCGCCTAACGAAGACGCTAAATCCAAAGGGGTGTCCGTCCTGTTTTCCAGGAATTGCCCCTTTCAAATAACGGACGTCCAGAAGGACCCTAAGGGCAGGTTTCTCTTCCTTAAGGGCACACTGCACGAAGTGGTATACACATTTGCCAATATATACGCCCCCAACGCGAAACAAGTCTCCTTTTTTCGCGAGGTTCTGTTCCAACTGACCGCCTTTCAGGCTGGAGTGTTGGTGCTGGGAGGGGACTTTAACGTACCATTGACACCTTGCCTAGACACATCCAATGGTTCCTCATGTCTGACGTACAGGGCCTTGAGAACTATTAAAACTCAACTATCCACACTGACCCTTCATGACGCTTGGCGCACCCTCCACCCATCCACGAAAGACTTTACATACTTCTCCCCTCTACACGCCAAGTACTCACGGATAGATCACTTCTTCCTCGCGCAAAATAGCCTTACAACTCTGGTAGACGCCACCATCGAACCCATGTGGTTCTCTGATCACCACCCGATCACCATGACGCTACTTCTTCCCTCACTCCGTCCCAAGTCACAAATATGGAGGCTAGATGACTCACTCCTTTTAGACGACGCAAACGTACGTCACATTTCCGACACTCTTACTAATTATTTCACCGAAAACACGACGGACACACATTCCCCTACCCTAATTTGGGCCGCCCACAAATGTGTGGTGAGGGGGGAGTTCATGTCCCTGGCGGCGAAACGTGCGAAACTCCGGCGAGCCCGACAAACTGAACTGATGGACAGGGTCAAAACCCTGGAACGCGCACACAAACTATCCCTAGCGAAAAGCACGCATGACGAACTGTTAGTTGCTCGGAGAGAACTCTTGGAGGAACTCCAGACACAACTGAATCGAAAATACGCACTTACAAACAAACTCTTTTATGAGTTCGGGAACAAGTCGGGCAAGCTTCTGGCAGCGGCCCTTCAGAAAAAAAGAGCGTCGCACACCATTCACACAATAACGTCCCCGTCGGGAGACAAATTGGCTAAATCGGACGAAATCGCAGACCAATTTGTGCGCTATTTTTCTAGCCTCTATAATTTGCCCAAACCAGTGGACGCCCCTACGACTACGGACAGGACCCCCCTCATTGACTCGTTTCTTACAGACTACTGCCCCACTATTGACGCATCCAGAGACTTAACATGCCTGGCCTCCCCGATCACGTCTGAGGAAACTCTTCTCGCCCTGAAACAGCTTAAGGCGGGCAAAAGCCCCGGCCCAGACGGTCTTCCGACCGGATACTACAGAACGTTCGCCCACTCTTTGCTACCACGCTTCTTGGCAGCCTACAACACCCTCCCCGACCTGACGGCACAAACCAAAGACCTACTGGAAGCCCATATCACCCTAATCCCCAAACCTGGTAAAGATGTCACTATTGTCTCAAACTACCGCCCCATATCCCTCCTGAATGTCGACCTGAAGCTCTATGCAAAAATATTGGCCAACAGACTCCTGCCCCTTCTCCCTGAACTTATATCCTCGGACCAGGTTGGCTTTGTCCCAGGACGGGAGGCCAGGGACAACACCACCAAGGCCCTCAACATCCACCATTGGCTCTCATCGTCCCGCAAGCCAGGTTTTCTTCTATCCTTGGATGCGGAGAAAGCGTTTGACAGGGTGGCATGGGACTACATATCGGCGGTCCTGCACAAATTAGGGTTACCGTCTAGAATCATTCAACTGATCATGGCATTGTACTCCGTTCCTACCGCCAGACTTAGAGTTAACGGTCACCTGTCGAGCGCCTTCTCCGTATCCAACGGTACTAGACAGGGCTGCCCCTTATCCCCCATTCTATTTATCCTGTCACTGGAACCCTTCTTACGTCGACTATCCTCGAACCCTGCAATCAGGGGCATCGAGGTTCCCGGGAACCACTGTAAGCTGGCCGCCTACGCAGATGACGTTCTGTTGTTTCTCTCAGACCCTCTGACTACGTTACCTAACCTCCTGGCTGACTTCCGACTTTTTAATTCCCTGTCCAACCTCCAAATAAATTTTGAAAAATCGACGGCCTTGAATGTCTCCATGCCTGACTCAACAATATCTCTTTGCAAGCAAAACTTCCCTTTCAAGTGGGCCACTAAATCCATTACCTACTTGGGCATCGAGATACCACCGGACCTGAAAGATTTATACGATCTCAACTTCGTGCCTGCTCTCCGAGCCATCAAACATGACTTGGAGAGCTGGGACAGGGGTCGGCTTTCGTGGTTTGGTAGGGCAGCGACCCTCAAAATGAATGTCCTCCCTCGACTCCTGTACCTCCTACAGGCTATCCCGATTGCCCTGCCACCGTCATTCTTCGCCCTCTACAAAAAATGCTGCAGAACCTTCCTGTGGGCGGGCCGCCCACCCAGGTTGAGCTGGGCTAAACTTATCCTCCCGAAATTGAAGGGTGGCCTAGGGTTGCCAGACATAACACGTTATCATACGGCCTGCCACCTTGTTCGACTGATTGACTGGCATCATCATGCTCACGACAAAGGATGGGTTAACCTGGAAAATGCTTTCCTAGACTTCCCCATCTCACACCTCCCATGGATACCGCCGCACGCGGTTCCGAAATCTTGCCTGACCCACCCTCTCATTGGCCCCACCCTCCTCAAGTTTAAAGCGGCCTGCCGCTCACTCGCTCTAACCCCCTCTCCGGGCCCCATGACCCCGTTACTCTGCAACCCTGCTTTCGAACCGGGCATCCCGACAACAGCACAGACACCCAAATCTGAAACGCTGAAAACACGCGCGGCACAATTCTTCCGTAATGGCACCCTCCTCCCTTATCCGGAAATGGTAGCTGCCCTCCCACACTTGAAATTATCCATTTTCAAATTCATACAACTAAAACACTTCTTTGACAGTGCACGGTCACCCTCTTCATGGTGTAGGGATCTCACACCTTTGGAGCAACTTTGTACTGCCGAAGACCCTCCGCGACACCTGATCTCCTCCCTGTACTCACTGCTGATCTCGACGACAACCCCGAATACCAATACCCGCACTGCTTGGCAGACCGACTTATCCCTTGACCTGACAGATGCAGATTGGGAACTAATTTGGGAACACACACACAAGGGGTCAATCAACGTCTCAGCTCAAGAGAACAGATACAAACTAGGTACACGTTGGTACAAGACACCCGACAAGCTGCATAAAATCTTCCCTTCGGTCCCACCAGATTGCTGGAGGTGTGGTGGGGGTCCAGGCTCCCTCCTCCACATCTGGTGGGAATGTCCCACTCTACAACCGTTCTGGAAGGAGATACATGAACAAATTGTGCGTATCACCACCTACCAAATTGAATTCTCACCAGCACAGTACCTGTTGCACCACTCGGTTCTACCACGTTCGCACTATCGTCGATCTCTTCCCTTACACCTCATAAACGCAGCCACCCAATGCATTCCCTTACGATGGAGATCTAAGACCCCGCCCACGATTAGAGACTGGCACACCAGAGTCACAAAGATTGAAGAACTAGAACGACTCATCCACCAATCCAAAGATACACATGACAAGTACAGATTCACATGGGCCTGTTGGACTCACTACAGAGAATCACTTGACCACCCGCCCCCCACCACCCAATCCATGCCCACTGTCGCAATGAACCACGACCTCAGTACTGGTCCACCGACACCACCATAAATCGTGCTACTCCCCCCTTTATATTCCCCTCTCCCCCCCATTCCCCCCCCCCCTTTTTTTTTTTTTTTTTCTCTTCTCCCCCCCCCCCCCGCTCTGAGTTTTCGGAATTATGTCTCCTACCCCTACCCGTCCACAGTCTGACCCCAATGGGGTGGACGGGTACGGATGAGACCCGCATCTTACTACTACCAGTATCGATGAAATCCTCTAACTCCACAGTCACGGTCGCAGGGGGGACACTTCCAGATGGACAGAAGGTTCCATCCCCACACCCCGTTGTATCCTCTCTCTGGTACGGTCCCCCATCAGACCACCCCACCTACTATGTTGGACCCCAGGGTTAACAGTCGCTACACCACTTCGAGCTGTTTGCTTGCCTTACTGATAAAAACTGTTGCTATATATGCCTGTTATTCAGATTCTGCCATATGGATACTGCTACATACACTTTAATTACTGTTACCCTGTTCACGTACCTCCCATTGTGATGTGCTATATGCTATATTGTATTGTACTTGACTCTCTTATATTCAATAAAATTGTTTGAACAAAAAAAAAAGTGTAACGTGTACCCATTTTCTAGCCCCTGTGTGGGCGATTTACAAGCTTGCCTTGGTATTCTTGTGTTTATTCTCAAAACCAATAAACATAATGAAACAGAAAAAATAATCAGTACCTGAGCCAATGAACAAATGACACATACCCACTAGTCCACAATGGCAACATTTGAAGATGTCATCATGATGGCAAGCGACGTGCAAGTTTCTGACATTGTCGCTGTCAAATGATAAAGGACATTTGGTGCACAGGAACACTTCACTCTTCTTGTCATGTCCTTTCATGTGGCTTTTCCATGCACTCTGCGTCATGAACCTTCGCTCACACACCTGACACTGATAGCTCTTTCTTACTAGATGGTGGCTTTGGATGTGTTTGTCCATCAGACTCCATTCCGTCAGGAGACAGCCACAATGCACACACTTGAAGCCACCACCAGGTTTGTGGCACTGCATATGTATTTTATAAGTGTCTTTGGTTTCCAGTTGAAGCTGACAAGAACAACATACGTAGTTTGGTTTCTTAGCCTCATCCTCACTGACCTGCCCACCAATCTGCGATGGTTGATCTGCTTCTTTCGTATGCCCGCTTTCTATCCTGACGCATTCATCAGCCGTGCTGCTTTTGGAGACCTTTACCTCTGCTGATGAAGGAATGGGCCGTATGCTAGATATCCGATAAAGACCAAGAGATAAGAGGTGCTCACACTGTGCATCGTCTTCATCTTTAATTTTGGGTGAATTCGCACTACTCAATGGAGGAACCGAGTCACTGGGAACAGACTCGTCCAGCTGGAAGTCGGACTGTTCTCCTTCAAATAATGAATTGACTTCACTTGCACTGGCTAGATTTGTGTTAGCACTTTGGTCCCCAAGGCTCATATCACATGATGCGGGGCTCATTGTGTTTAGCATCCTATACAGGAAAGGCATTTTTTCAAGGTTTTCTTCGTTTTCTTTGTTTTCCTGTGCCATTTCCTCCCCAATGCTAAAGGAATCATTTTCTTCTTGGTCTGTGCTCTCCGGGATAAGAGGTGTTTGATCTAGCTGGTGAACATCCAACACATGATGGCATATTTTGGTTTTTAGGCTGCTGGTAAACTGGCACAATTTACACCTGTAAATCTCCAATAGAAATACTTCCACAAGATTGGCAATCCTGGCATCAAAGCTCTCAGCAGTGGATGCGTAAAAGCAAGAAGATGCAATCTCTGCACTAATATGCAAAGTTACAGGAGTTATATGCTTGAATTTCAACTTGATTTCATCCATTTCTAAAAGGAGAAGTAGCAGTGAACCTATGAAGAGAACAAATAAAACTTTTACATGTAGTCTAACAAAGTGAAGAGCTATACACATTTATACACTTCTCAATATCACAAATAAAAGATTTAAAGTGCAGTTCCACTTTTGCAGCCTCATTGCAATAACACCATATATACTCGCGTATAAGCTGACCCGAATATAAGCCGAAAAACCTAATTTTACCCCCAAAAAATGGGAAAGAGGGTCAACAATGCCCATTTGCACGCCTCATTGTGCCCATGTCCACCTCACTGTGCCCACTGACACCTCACTGTGCCCGAGTCAGTGTACCTGAAATTCTTGACAGGCTGTGGGCGTCCATTCATTGTTTAAAAGTCGCGGTCTCCTCCTGGTCCCGTTCTGTGATAGGTGATTGATAATAAATTGCCTCAGCCAAACACTAACCATGAGTGAAAAATGTTTTTGTATTATATTCTCTGAAAAATGGCCAAGAGGCGCTTTACAAGGGCTATATTTAGCGCTAAATAGCCTGTAAAGCACCTCATTGTGAAAGTGGCCTTAAACTGAGCCCTCTAGCGCAGCGCTGTCATGGCTCCCTGGCTCTGCCATCTTTACTCAATCTTCCTTCAAGATTTGTGAGCTCCGGCTGTATGAATGGCCGGATGATGTCACTTTTGCGCATTAGTGCGGGAGCTCTCGGCCCCGGCACAAAGCTCTGAAGGTCTGGCACAGTATGCCTTCCCTTCAGAGCGCATCCGCCGGTGACATCACCAGCTGCATACTGTACGAATATCTCCTAAACAGCGCAAGTTTAGAAGATTTTCATTGTACCTACAAGCCTTATTAACCACTTACCGACTGGCTATCGCCGATATACGTCGGCAGAATGGCACGGTTGCGCAAAGCAATGTACATGTTTATTGTTCCGAATTTTCCATCGTGCTGGCAGGCACGTGCCCCCGCAGTGGGCTCCGTGACTGTGCCCGCAGGACCCGCGGACTCGATATCCGCTGGTGTTCCGCGATCGTGTCATGGAGCTGCAGAACAGGGAGATGCCTGTGTAAACAAGGCATTCGCCTGTTCTGCCTAGTGACAGGACAGTGATCGCAGGACACCCTGATCACTTCCCCCTGTCATCGGGACAATTAATCACTGTCGTGTCACTTGTAGCCCAGCCCCCACACAGTTAGAATCCCTGCCTCATACACACTTAACCCCTTCATTGCCCCCCTAGTGGTTAACCCCTTCCCTGCCAGTGTCATTTACACAGTAATCAGTGCATTTTTATACCACTGATCGCTGTATAAATGACAATGGTCCCAAAATAGTGTCTGATGTGTCCGCTGAAATGTTGCAGTCACAATAAAAATTTGCTGATCGCTGTCATTACTATAAAAAAAATCATAATAAAAATGCTATAAAACTATCTCCTATTTTGTAGACGCTATAACTTTTGGGCAAACCAATCAATATACGCTTATTGTGATTTTTTTTACCAAAAATTTGTAGAAGAATACGTATTGGCCTAAAATGAGAAAGAAATGTTTTTTTTTTTGTTTATATATATATATATATATATATATATATATATATTTTTGGGGGGGATATTTATCATAGCAAAAAAAAATTTTTTTTTCAAAATTGTCGCTCTTTTTTTTGTTTATCAAGCAAAAAATAAAAACCAAAAGAAAGCTCTATTTGTTGGAAAAAAAAAGGACGTCAATTTTATTTGTGTGCAATATCGCAAGACCGCGCATCTGTCAGTTAAAGCGATTGTAAAGTCTCAATGTTTTTCACCTTTAGGCTCCTTTCACACGGAGCGGACCGTTTTTCGGTCCGCTCTGTGTGTCCGTCAGCTCAGCGGGGGGGGTCTCCGCTCAGCTGTCGGGGCGGTCCCCGCACACTGTGCAGGGACCGCCCTGTCTCTCCTCCGCTCTCCCCTATGGGGAGTCGGATGGAAACGGACCGTCTGTCCGTTTGCATCCGATCCGTTTGGGCGGACGGAAGAAAAATAGGGCATTCTTCCGTCCGCAAAAACCGATGCGGATCTAGCGGACGTTAGCGGATGCATCATCCGCTAACGGATCCGCTCCCATAGGGAAGCATTGAGGTCCGTTACCGTACGTCCAAAAAACGGACGAACGGAACGGACCTGTGAAAGGACCCTAAAGGGGCTGTAAACCTTTGTGTTTTTTCACCTCAATGCATCCAGGTGAAAAAAAAAAAAAAACACACCTGCCAGTGACCGGCCCCCTCGTGAGTCCCCTCCCTCTACAGTAAGAATCACACACTAGGGAACATATTTAACCCCTTCAGTGCCCCCTAGTGTTAACCTCTTCCCTACCAGTCACATGTACACAGTAATCACTGCAGTTTTATAGCACTAATCGCTGTATAAATGTGAACGGTCTCAAAAATTTGTCAAAAGTGTCCGATATTTCCGTCACAATAAAAATTGCAAATCGCCGCCATTACTAGTAAAAAAAAAAAAAAAAAAAAAAAATGTATCCCCTATTTTGTAGACGCTATAACTTTTGCGCAAACCAATGAATATACGCTTATTGCGATTTTTTTTTAACAAAAATTTGTAGAAGAATACGTATCGGCTTAAACTGTGGAAACATTTAGTTTTTTTATAGATTTTTTGGGGAGATATTTACTATAACAAAAAGTAAATTGGTGCTATATTATTTTTGTTTATAGCGAAAAAAATAAAAGCCGCCGAGTTGATCCAACACCACCAAAAGAAAGTTCTATTTGTGGAAAAAAAAGAAAGGACGTAAATTTTGTTTGGGAGCCACATCGCACGACCGCGCAATTGTCAGTTAAAGTGACACAGTGCCAAATCGCAAAAAGTGCTTTGCTTAGGAATGGGGTCAATTGTTCCGGGGCTGAAGTGGCTAATCACCTCTGCGTTTTATTTGCACTATAAAAAAAAAAAGCCGGACAATTTATAAAAAAAAAAAATATTTTACTTTTTGCTATAATACAGATCCAAAAAAAAATAAAAACATTTCTTCATAAATTTAGGCCAATATGAATTCTACATATTTTTGGAATAAATTGCAATAAGCTTGGATTAGTTTGCGCAAAAGTTATAACATCTACAAAATAGAGGGTAGATTTGTGGACTTTTTATTTTCTGTTTTTCTTTCTAGGACTGTAACAGCCAGTATCTGCAGAAAACACATGAGCAAGTAATCAGATTAGTAGAATAAATGACAATTCTGTATGTGGGTTGCAGAAAGAGTACGGAGTGCATGTATCTCGGTGTTAATGAGGTTCCCTGACTGCAGAAGTAGAAGCATGCAGATTGCCAGCACTTGTCACATGAGGACCTGCAGCCAGCAAAGCGCGCTGATATCCAGGACTGATCGGATCGCTCATGGACTGTACTCACCCCGATCCCAGCTCCAAGTTATCCCCTTGTACCGGGCCAGCTGTCATCCCACATTTCTCTACATCACGAGCGAGCTTCCGGCAGCGCACCTCCTTCCTCGCTGCCTGTTGCGCTCTCCTGTCTGTGCACGCCCACACTACCTTTTTTTTTTTTCTTTTTTTTTTTTAAACAAACTTTATTAGCAGTCTAAACTTTATTAGCAGAGATCAGCGCTATAAACTCAGTCTGCATTTTTGGAGTTTCAGCCTTTATAGCTGTCAGTTTTTCTCCTAGTCTGTATCCTCTTCCTATTTCTTCCTGAAATATTCACACACAGATCAAAACTATTGGAGTTTCTGTTCTGCTGTTCTTATTTCCCATTCAAATAGCCTTCTATTTCAAAGAGACGATCATAAACCATCATTTGCATCTCTGTTTCTGCCATGTAATCCGATCGAAATATGGTGATATTTGTGAACAAATTAGCTACTGTTGTCAGTCGATACAAAAGGATCGATATCTTTCTGGCCCGACTGGTTGACCCAAGTTTGATCGGTTCCGTGACGGAGTCTAAATTAAGGTGACCAGATTTTTAAAATGAAATCCGGGGACATATTTTTTCTTTACTAGTAATGGTGTATTCCGCTCCCCATCATAGACTGCTCCGGAAGTGCTGGGCGGCCAACTGCGCATGCGCGATGCGTTCCAAACGTATCTGCGATGCGTTCCAATGCATTTACGGCAGTGCACACCAGCGAAACCTCGTTCGGCATCCAGGCTCTTTCCTTAACATCCCCGTGGATTGGAGGATGTTAAAAAAAGAGCCAGGAGGCCGAGCGAGCGGACCGAGCCGTCCGAGCGAAGCGAGGACGTGAGGCCGACTGGCCACTTACCTCTAAGTCCACGTCACTCTGAATGACGGCTTCGCTGGTGTGCAGTGTCGTAAATGCTTTGGAATGCATCGCAGATGCGTTTGGAACGCATCTGCGATGCATTCCAAAGCATTTACGACACTGCACACCAGCGAAGCCGTCATTCAGAGCGACGTGGACTTAGAGGTCCGCGCAGTTGGCCGCCGCAGCACTTCCGGAGCAGTCTGTGATGAGGGAGCCGAATATGACACGTCAATGGCAACAATGAGCAACTCTCTGCCCGTCGCCGCCCGCCTCACAGCCTCTCAAGTCTTACTCTTCGGGCCCCGGCTACTACTGGATGGGGAGTGGAGGGAGATCACAGGGAAGGCAAGGAGATAGGCAGGTGGCTGGCCAGGATTTGAGCCAAGGCAGAAGAACATGGGAGCGAAGCTGAATGGACATGCACCCGAAACAGAAGAAATATTCCCTCCACTCCGACCAGCACACCATCATCAGAAAGGGGCACAGATAATGGGAAAAATACAACCCCCCTATGCTAGTGGGCACAGCGGAGCGGGGGGGGGGGGGTGTAATTCAATTTTTTTATTTTAATTCTGCACTGATTGTCTTTGAAATTGCCCCTGCCCCCTATTAAATTTAATCTGGGGACAACCAGGGACAGACTTGGTCCGGGGACAGTGTCCTTAATCCGGGGACTGTCCCCTGAAACTGGGGATGTCTGGTCACCCTAGTCTAAATCAATCAGAAGGGAAGTTATGGCTATTTGATTCTTTGCAGATTCAATCATTTGGATGGAATCGCAGAACAATTGGATAAAAAAACTTGAAGCATGTATGGTCATCATTAGCTCATTTGAATTCTGATCGAGTCTAAATCGATTGCAAGGGAAGGTATGGCTATAATGGTGTCTATACTTCACTAAATGAGAACACCAGCTTTACGTAGCTTTAGGTGCACACTGTGCAGAGGATACAGACAGTATGCACACCACCTAACTTTGGGTACACACTGTGCAGAGGATTATGGCTCTCCGTTTTTTGCAAGCTGTGATTGACCAAGCATGCGGGTTGTAACGGTCACCACCGTTTACGACCTTCCATCAACCCACGACAGCTCATACGACACTCCAACCAACAGGACCTGATCCATCCCATTTCCCCTGAATCAAGACGAGACTCAGCTCTGTACTTGTTTCAAAATGAATGAATGCTTTAATGGTTTCTTCTCAGCTTTTTATGCAGTTACAAGCATGTGACAGTAATCAAAGGGACAATGAAATCTCCACCCCCCCTAATCACACACTAAGGCTAATTACTAATTAGTGTCCAGACATTTCGGCACCCATCTTGACGAGACACATTCCTTTAGATAATGACATTTCACCAAAACACCCTTACACAATGAGTTGACCTCAATCCACATCTTTAGACAGACGTACTGTCTCCGGCAGAAAGGTCTTAACACCTGGACATCAATAGGCTATCACACAGTGTTATCACAGAATGAAAAGGTCTTAGGAGCCAGCCTCACTTAGCATTTCAACAGCCTTTTACACAGAGGAATGAGTCACTGTCTGGTTGACCTGGTCAGGTCAACATAAACCACTTGTAATATTCCAGTATATCCTGCAAACATGAATTATTAATAATGTCCCATCTCATCATCTCATGTAATACATGAATTATGATTCACTAGCCACCCCATGCCCAAAGGGGCACAGGGTGGACTCAGACCCAAGAGTTATCAGTGACGCTGTCACAGGAGTATCCCCCATGCTGGGGAGAGGCCTGGACTGGCCCTTTACCTGGAGTCCTTTTAGCCACTGGAGAGAAGACAGGGTGGCTGGGCTCAGTCCATCATGCTGTTGGGGATCTGGGCCAACTGCCCCCCATTCCTGGGGTATACCAGTGGAGACTGAAGTCCCATCCACTGGTGCTAGGTGAAAACCCCCCGGTGCTTGCAAAGCAAAGCCGACATCCTCCTGTCCCAGTGCCGCACCATTTTATGGGGTTGTGTCAGTGGAGACTGAAGTCCCATCCACTACCCCAGGAGTAGTGATGTCGCGAACCTAAATTTTCCCGTTCGCGAACTGCGAACGCGAACTTCCGCAAATGTTCGCGAACCGGCGAACCGCGCGAACCGCCATAGACTTCAATGGGCAGGCGAATTTTAAAACACACAGGGACTCTTTCTGGCCACCGAAGTGATGGAAAAGTTGTTTCAAGGGGACTAACACCTGGACTGTGGCATGCCGGAGGGGGATCCATGGCAAAACTCCCATGGAAAATTACGTAGTTGTCGCAGAGTCCGTTTTTAATCCATAAAGGGCATAAATCACCTAACATCCCTAAATTGTTTGGAATAACGTGCTTTAAAACATCACGTTTGATGTTGTATCTATCAGGCACTGTAAGGGTTAGGGTTAGGGTTAGAGTTAGGGTTAGGGTTAGAGTTAGGGTTAGGGTTACAGATAGGGTTAGGGTTACAGATAGGGTTAGGGTTAGGGTTACAGACAAGGTTAGGGTTCACAGTGACAGACCAAACTTTGACAGACCAAACTCCCCGTTTAACGCAGCGCCAACAACCGCAAACAGTCCATCATCATTAACTGATTCACTTGTATCTGACAACTCAGCAAAGGAAGCAGCAGCGGGTACAACATCATCATCATCACACCATATGTCCATGTTTGTAATGCTGCCTGACTGAGACATATCCCATTTATCTACATCCCTTGGCAATAATTGTTGCGCATCACTCATTTCTTCCAAATCATGTGTAAATAACTCCTCTGACAGATCAAGTAAAGCAGCTGTGATGCTAGTGTTGATGGTGGCGGCAGGTGGGCGAGTGGTAACTTGAGAGGTGCCCGAAGCTGAGCTGGAGGAGGATGGTGTGTCAAGGTTCCCAGCGTAAGCTGTAGTAGATTGGGTGTCCTGTGTTAGCCAGTCAACTATGTCCTCAGAACTTTTCGAGTTCAGGGTACGTGGCCTCTGAACACTAGGTAATATTCTAGGGCCAAAGGGAATCCCCGCACCACGACCACGACGGCCCCTGCGGGGTGGCCTGCTTCTGCCTGTCATTTTTTTTATATTAGTTTAGTTGTACTATGCGTGCAAGGTACTTTGACAATTGACACCAGATCTGAGTGGCACTGGTGACACTGGCAGAGGCTGGCAGAGTAGACGCTATAGGCCTGACAAAAAAAAACACTCACAGACAACTGCTATTCTCTATTGTATTCAAAATTGTGTGTTTTCATTTAAATGTAATGTACTGTGCCACCAGATCTGAGTGGCACTGGTGACACTGGCAGAGGCTGGCAGAGTAGAAGCTATAGGCCTGACAAAAAAATACTTGCAGAAAACAAAATAGAACCAACTCTCCCTCATCAAATGTCTCAGTAATTAGAACACCGTCGGGCGTAATAACAACTGATGGACAGGAAATCTTAAAAACATTTTTCTTATACTATAAAGAATTATATAAGTCCAAAAGGAAACCAACGAATGGTGGGATGGAAATTTTCTTTCAGAAGATAAAAGTCCCTACATTATCTGATAACGATAAGCAAGAGCTAGACGCACCAATTACCCTAAAAGAACTTCAACAGGCAACTGGTGAAATGCCAAACCAAAAAGCCCCTGGCCCGGACGGGCTCCCTATAGAGATATATAAAAAATTTGGCGAGACACTGCTCCCAGAGTTATTGAGGACCTATGAGGGGGCGATGAGAGAGGGAACTCTTCCCCCCTCAATGAATGAAGCAACCATTATTGTCATTCACAAGGAGGGGAAGGACCCAACGGATCCTTCATCTTATCGCCCAATCTCCCTACTGACCTCAGATATAAAAATCTTAGCTAAAATTCTTGCTGTCAGGCTTAATAGATGTATCAGTAAACTTATTCATCCAGACCAGTCTGGTTTTATACCAGGCAGGGCAACTAGTATTAATATCAGGAGAACCTTTTTAAACATACTCACCCCGATAGAAACCGCAGGGATCAGAGCCATATTGTCGCTCGACGCTGCTAAGGCTTTTGATAGCCTTGAGTGGGCATATCTCTGGCAGGTACTAGACAGCTTTGGATTTGGCCCGTTCTATGTAAAATGGGTCAAACTGTTATATTGTGGTCCAAGAGCTAAGGTCAGGATCAACGGCGAGCTATCTGAGATTTTTCAATTGGAACGAGGGACGAGACAGGGGTGCCCGCTGTCCCCCCTTCTGTTCGCCCTCGCAATGGAACCATTAGCAATTATGGCCAGAGCAAGGGCGGACATAACGGGGTTCAGAAGACACCAGGGTGAAGAAAAAATTGCGCTCTTTGCAGATGATGTCCTTTTCTTTCTTGAGGATGTTGAAGGGTCGCTAGACAAAGTAATACAACTAATGGAGGAATTCGAACAGTTCTCAGGCCTTAAGATTAATTGGTCGAAGTCAGCCCTCCTACCACTGGACCCGGTAGCCCCACATAGGCTGTCAAGCCTCTCTCAAATAGCCATTAGTCCTAAAATTAAGTATTTGGGGATATGGATCTCAAAAGAGGTTTCTCATTTTCTCACTTTAAATTTAGACCCATTATTAATAAAGTGGAAAACTAAATGTGAAGTATGGAAAAGATTGCCCCTGTCCGTAGCAGGACGTTGTAACTTAATCAAAATGATTTGGCAGCCACAACTATTATATCTGTTACATAACTCGCCAATATGGATTGAACACAAGTGGTTTAAAAAGATAAATGCCTTATTCAGAGATCTAATTTGGAAGGGTGGGCAACCTAGGATAAGCTTACAAACACTACAACTGCCGGTCAAGGAGGGGGGAATGGCGGTTCCACATCCAAAACTATATTTTCTGGCAGCACAACTGCAACATTTGGCTGGATGCGGAACCGCAGAAAGAAACCTCATTAATAACCGACTCCTACTGACAAATAACCCACATAATTTATTAGTTGAAGCTCTAGAAGCAGATTATTTCTACTATAACCATGTAATTATTAAACTAATTAGTAAAACATGGCACACAATAAAAAAAATCATGGGGCTTGAGGGCCCGTCTGAATTCTCCCCCCTCTGGAACAACAACAATCTCCAGGAGACGTTGAGCATAGAAATCTCGAGGGACTGGTTAAACAATGGCATATGCCGACTAAAGCATATATTTAGGGGCAACGTCTTGAAGTCATTCCAAGACCTAGTAAGCGAATTTAAGATTTCAAACAAATCTTTCTATACATTTCTCCAGGTTCGCCACGCCATACAAGTACAATTTGCTGCTAAAACAGCAGAGTGGACACAGTTGCTTGCTCTGTCCTTTGTAGTTGAGGCAACACAAGTCAAGGGCTTAATTTCTGCAACCTATGGTAGCTTGGGAGTGAGGGCACTAAGCAGAGAAGGGCCGCGGAAGAGTAAAGTGGCCTGGGAGCGTGACTTAGGCATAATTTCCCCAGACCAGTGGGATAGGATCCTCCGGCAAGGAGCCTGGGCGTCCATCGCCCCGGCCCAAAGACTGTCCCATTTATCTTTACTATATAGGATCTACTACACCCCCCATAAATTGTATAAAATGGGTTGTAGACCCAATGATGCATGTCCAAGATGCAACAATAAAGGAGATCTTCTCCATATGGTCTGGAAGTGCCCCAAACTGTACAGCTACTGGGTGGGTATTATAACACGGATAAACGAGAAATTTAGGTCTGCTCTTGAACCAACCGCCAGGATTTGCCTCTTGGGATGCATGGACGAAAATAAGGTACCGCAAGGAACCATAGAACCTATCTTGAGATGCCTATTTCAAGCTCGCAAAATAATTGCTCAAAAATGGCAAGCCCAGGCGCCTCCAACTATAGAGAACTGGTTATCAGTTATGAAACAAACAATTTCAAATGAAAAGGTCTACTACACTACCCAAGGGAAGAATGATAAATTTGCAAAAATATGGAGACTATGGCAGAGAACAGAGGACGACATAGAGTAAGCGGAACTCGGGTACGTGGGAGCGTGAACTGGCCCCGACAGGCCTGCACTTAGCTAAGATAAATTCTAAACATCAGATAACTCGGCAGCCAAATAAAACCTAACTAACCTCTACCAAGCTAGTATGCTCACAAGGGTTGAGAAGGGGAGGGTGGGGGGTAGGGAAGGGGAGGTGGGATTTGGGGGGGGGGGGGGCTACACAACAAAGACAATAATTATTCTATAACGTAAGTGATATCAACCCTTAATGGGCAAAGTTTCTAGATATTGCAACATTGTTTTTCTGTATTTTGTTAACAATTAGCCTGTACTTGTTATTGACGATAACATGTATGTGTAAAGCATGGATGAAAAAACAAATAAAAATCTATTTATAAAAAAAAAAGGGTTAGGGTTAGAGTTAGGGTTAGGGTTAGAGTTAGGGTTAGGGTTACAGATAGGGTTAGGGTTACAGATAGGGTTAGGGTTAGGGTTACAGACAAGGTTAGGGTTCACAGTGACAGACCAAACTTTGACAGACCAAACTCCCCGTTTAACGCAGCGCCAACAACCGCAAACAGTCCATCATCATTAACTGATTCACTTGTATCTGACAACTCAGCAAAGGAAGCAGCAGCGGGTACAACATCATCATCATCACACCATACGTCCATGTTTGTAATGCTGCCTGACTGAGACATATCCCATTTATCTACATCCCTTGGCAATAATTGTTGCGCATCACTCATTTCTTCCAAATCATGTGTAAATAACTCCTCTGACAGATCAAGTAAAGCAGCTGTGATGCTAGTGTTGATGGTGGCGGCAGGTGGGCGAGTGGTAACTTGAGAGGTGCCCGAAGCTGAGCTGGAGGAGGATGGTGTGTCAAGGTTCCCAGCGTAAGCTGTAGTAGATTGGGTGTCCTGTGTTAGCCAGTCAACTATGTCCTCAGAACTTTTCGAGTTCAGGGTACGTGGCCTCTGAACACTAGGTAATATTCTAGGGCCAAAGGGAATCCCCGCACCACGACCACGACGGCCCCTGCGGGGTGGCCTGCCTCTGCCTGTCATTTTTTTTATATTAGTTTAGTTGTACTATGCGTGCAAGGTACTTTGACAATTGACACCAGATCTGAGTGGCACTGGTGACACTGGCCGAGGCTGGCAGAGTAGACGCTATAGGCCTGACAAAAAAAAACACTCACAGACAACTGCTATTCTCTATTGTATTCAAAATTGTGTGTTTTCATTTAAATGTAATGTACTGTGCCACCAGATCTGAGTGGCACTGGTGACACTGGCAGAGGCTGGCAGAGTAGAAGCTATAGGCCTGACAAAAAAATACTTGCAGAAAACTAACTGCTATTCTATATTGCAGTTAAAATTGTGTTTTTTATTTAAATGTAATGTACTGTGCCACCAGATCTGAGTGGCACTGGTGACACTGGCAGAGGCTGGCAGAGTAGAAGCTATAGGGCTGACAAAAAAATACTTGCAGAAAACTAACTGCTATTCTATATTGCAGTTAAAATTGTGTTTTTTATTTAAATGTAATGTACTGTGCCACCAGATCTGAGTGGCACTGGTGACACTGGCAGAGGCTGGCAGAGTAGAAGCTATAGGCCTGACAAAAAAATACCTGCAGAAAACTGCTATTCTCTATTGCAGTTAAAAAAAAAATGATTGCTGATTCATTAGCCCTAACAAGGAGCAGAGATCAGATGATTCTTTCAGAACTGGAGTACTGGAAGACAGAGCAGCTTGCAACACTGTACCCCTTTAACTAGCACAGCACCCCACAGCTCTGGGCCCCTTTAAATAGCACCCTGCACCACTGGATCCCTGTATATTACACAGCACCCTGCACCACTGGATCCCTTTATATTACACAGCACCCTGCACCACTGGATCCCTGTATATTACACAGCAGCTTGCAACACTGTCCCCCTTATATAGCACAGCAACCCACACCTCTAATCTAACTAAACTATACAGTGTATAAATATATGTACAACTGCTAAGATGTATATATATTCTCTACACACTGTAAGATTAACCACCTAAGCTGGCTGCTCTATCTATCTGACTAAAAGATATTACAGTCTCGCAGCACTGATTTAAAAAAAAAATGATTGCTGATTCATTAGCCCTAACAAGGAGCAGAGATCAGATGATTCTTTCAGAACTGGAGTACTGGAAGACAGAGCAGCTTGCAACACTGTACCCATTTAACTAGCACAGCACCCCACAGCTCTGGGCCCCTTTAAATACCACCCTGCACCACTGGATCCCTGTATATTACACAGCACCCTGCACCACTGGATCCCTTTATATTACACAGCACCATGCACCACTGGATCCCTGTATATTACACAGCAGCTTGCAACACTGTACCCCTTTACATAGCACAGCAACCCACACCTCTAATCTAACTAAACTATACAGTGTATAAATATATGTACAACTGTTAAGATGTATATATATTCTCTACACACTGTAAGATTAACTAACTAAGCTGGCTGCTCTATCTATCTGACTAAAAGATATTACAGTCTCGCAGCACTGATTTAAAAAAAAATGATTGCTGATTCATTAGCCCTAATAAGGGCTGTTTGAGACTTGGGAGTGCTGTTATAACAGCAGAGATCAGATAAATCTTCCAGGAATGGATTTCAGGAGCCCTAGCTAACACTGTCCCTATGCAATCGGCAGCAGAGAAACTATCCCTCCTCTCACTAAGAATCCAGCAGCAGAATGAACGTAAAATGGATGCTGCCCTACAGGTGGGAGGGTCTACTAGGGAGGGTATGCTGCTGATTGGCTGAAATGTGTCTGCTGACTGTGAGGTAGAGGGTCAAAGTTTGCTCAATGTTAATTAATAGGGGGCGGGTCGAACATCGCATATGTTCGCCCGCGGCGGCGAACGCGAACATGCCGAAATCGCCGCGAATAGTTCGCGGGCGAACTGTTCTCTACATCTCTACCCAGGAACCCCCTCTTCCGTTAGTGGAGAGCAGAGGCCTGGGGCACTCTGCTCTGTTGCCAGCTCTTCCTCTGGGTTGCTGTGAGTTGAGACCACAGTCCTATCCACTACCAACACTTTTCTGTTAGTTGGGAGCAGAGGCTTGTGGCATTCTGCTCTGTTGCCAGCTCTTCTGCTGGGTTGCTGTGAAGGGAGACCACAGTCCCATCCCCTATCACAGGAACTCCCTCTCCTGCTAGTTGGGAGCAGAGGCCTGGGGTACTCTGCTCTGTTGCCAGTGATTCAGCTGGGGTAAAAGCTTTACCACCTCAACTTGTTGCTGGAGAGAGGGCCAAACTGCCCCGGCTCCCTGGAACTCCACTTCACCCGCTTCGGCTTTGGGAATGACAATCTTCAGATTTTCCACTGCCGATTCATCAGCCAGGATTTCATAGTTGTCATCTGAAATTTCCTCAAAGTCCCAGGCAACGGGAGCCCCACCCTGCTGCTGAGCCGAGTCTAGCAGCTGTCTGTAGGTGATTTGCAGCTCCCATTCCTGAATGGCCAGAAATTCCAAATCCCGATCATCCCCGAAGTCTGGATCACTGGACATCCTCCAATACAACAATCCCAGGCCATCATAGTCATAGCCTTCTGTGGGGCTGTCATCTGCTGACCATGGGCACTCTTGGGCTACATACCACCGGAGGGCTCTGTAGCTCTCGTCCAGCTGCATCTCTGCCCGGATCAGCCTGCTTAACTCCGCTATCCACTCCTGCTTCGGTTGTTCCCCCAACAATGGCATTCGTACGTCATACTGCGGCCAGTACCTTACAAAGATGGAGGGCAGGACCTTTCCTTGGTGTTGCTGCTCCAGAGGTAGCGCTTCCTTCCAGAGTTGGCAACGAATCACATCCGACCATCCCAGCAGAGCCTCCTCTGATACTGGTCCTCTGTGCTGTATCCGCATCTCTTGTAACCTCCTTTGGAATTCCTCTTCCATGGAGACTGGTATCTGCACCTCTCCTCTCTCTTCAGTTGGTGCTGCTGTGACTTCAGCTGCTGCAGCACTTCTTCGCTGTAGCAAGGTAGCATCCACAGCCCCTATAACCTGGTCTATGATCTCCGGTGGAGGATTAGGACCATATTGTGCCAGTCCACGTTTAACAGCCCGATCAAAAAATTCTTCCTCGGGTGTCCTGTCTGTTACGCTGGGCCTCTCAGCTCTATCCATTTTGACAAGTTCTGCGATAATGTCCCTTTTCTTACGGTTGCTGGCCGCTCTGCCCCGGCTCTCCAGTAAGTCCTTGAGGGTAGAGAGCTTCAGCCGTTCATACTGTGTCTCTATTGTCCTGTGCCCTTGTAGCCGTCCTTCTGAAGATGGAATCATCCCACCGCTGTGCCACCACTGTAACGGTCACCACCGTTTACGACCTTCCATCAACCCACGACAGCTTATATGACACTCCAACCAACAGGACCTGATCCATCCCATTTCCCCAGAATCAAGACAAGACTCAGCTCTGTACTTGTTTCAAAATGAATGAATGCTTTAATGGTTTCTTCTCAGCTTTTTATGCAGTTACAAGCATGTGACAGTAATCAAAGGGACAATGAAATCTCCACCCCCCAAATCACACAGTAAGGCTAATTACTAATTAGTGTCCAGACATTTCAGCACCGATCTTGACGAGACACATTCCTTTAGATAATGACATTCCACCAAAACACCCTCACGCAATGAGTTGACCTCAGTCCACATCTTTAGACAGACGTACTGTCTCCGGCAGAAAGGTCTTAACACCTGGGCATCAATAGGCTATCACACAGTGTTATCACACAATGAAAAGGTCTTAGGAGCCAGCCTCACTTAGCATTTCAACAGCCTTTTATACAGAGGAATGAGTCACTGTCTGGTTGACCTGGTCAGGTCAACATAAACCACTTGTAATATTCCAGTATATCCTGCAAACATGAATTATTATTAATGTCCCATCTCATGTAATACATGAATTATGATTCACTAGCCACCCCATGCCCAAAAGGGGCACAGGGTGGACTCAGACCCAAGAGTTATCAGTGACACTGACACAGGAGTATCCCCCAGGCTTCCAAAGTCTCTGGTTGTCACGGGTCATTCCGTTACATGGGTCATAGTGCATGCTCGGCCAATCATCAGCCGGCAATGCACTGCGATGCCGCAGTGAATTATGGGCTGTGACACGCCACTCGAATTTGCCGCGAACGGCCTGTAACGTTCGTATTTCGAACTCGAACAAGAAGCTCATCCCTACTCACCATCAAATTTTACTGAACTTGAGCAGTTTTGAAAAGAAGAGTGGGCAAATATTGCAAAGTCTAGATGTGCAAAGTTGGTAGAGACATATTCCAACAGATTAAAGGTTGGAATTAAAGCAAAATGTGGTCCAACAAAATACTAACATAAGGAGGGGGGGATCCTTTTTCCAAATCAATAATTCTGTTTTTTAATTATTTTTATTTTTTCTTGTTGGTGTTATATCTTTCACTTGGATCTTATAAGTTGTACTGGTAAATACAGCTGGATAAAACAAAAACTGTGTCTGTCTTCATTTCAGGCTGCAAAGCAATAAAATGTGAATATTTTAAAGGGGGTGATTTATTTCTATTCCCACTGTAGCACTTGGGTGTATTGTAACTAGTTAATGTTTTAGCACAAGTTTTCATCTATTATGAGCCAATGTTACTGTGACAATGAGATTATTGTCATTGCTCTTCAATGATGGTTGTGCTTTGTGTATTGCTATGTATTCATGTTTGGCCTGAGAAAGTATCATGTGGTTTGAAACTGATACTGCCTACAAAGCTTGTCTGTTATAAGATTACAAATAAAATACATGTGCCAGTGCAACCTTGAACTTGGTTACCACAATCCCTGAAGTATATAGACACAGATTTGGATCATTAATCTTTTATTCTCTGGTAAAATAAAAAAGGATGTTGAAATGGAACCTGCTTCACTTACCCCAGTTTTCATAAAACAGAAAGTATGATTTATTACCTATAAAAAAAAAAAAGCAAATAAGTTCCAGCACATTCCGGCATCCCTTGATAACCTGTCATCATAGACACATAAATATGACAAGGCCTGGACCTGTGACTTTATACAGAAATTCTCTGGCTTTGTTCAGTTGCTCTGAAGGCTTTATGCACGCAGGGCGTCAAAACCGCTGCTTTTAGGAGAGTTTGATTGGGTTTTTTCTTCCTTTAAACGCCCATACATGTTAGCCTATGGCCCAGATCCACGTAGGGCGGCATATCTTTAGAGCGACGTAGCGTATCTCTTTTACGCTACGCCGCCGCAACTTAGAGAGGCAAGTGCTGTATTCTCAAAGCACTTGCGTCCTAAGTTACGGCGGCGTACTGTATATGAGCCGGCGTAAGCCCGCATAATTTAAAGTAGGCAGGTAGGGGGCGTGTTGTATGCTAATGAAGCATGACACCATGTAGATGCATGGCCTAACGAACGGTGCATGTGCCGTCCGTGAACGTATCCCTGTGCGCATGCTCTGAATTACGCCGGCTAGAATTCCTAATATACGTCGAACACTGCATACGACGTGAGCGTAACTTACGCCCAGGCGCATTCACGTACGCCTTACGTAAACGACGTAAAATTTGACGGCTGGTCCGACGTCCATACCTTGACATGGGCTGCGCCTCATATAGCAGGGGTAACTTTCCGCCGGACGTACGCCTTACGTACGCCTTACGTAGGGCGCATCTACTTTTCGTGAGCCCCATTGTTCGTGTCAATGGGAGGAATTCTGCCCGATTGTTCGTGTCAGTGGGAGGAATAGTGCCTCATTGTCATTGTCCATAACTATGCTCCACTGTTGCTGAAAGTGTGGGGGAATAATGCTCCAAGGGCCAGATAATAGCAAGGAAATGGCCACATCCCGCCCCCGGGTTTGCAGTTTGGAGACCACTGCTCTATTTGGTTTGTTGTATAGAAGAAAAAAAAAAATGAAAAAATGTACTACTGAATGTTTTATACTACATTAAAGCTTTTATCCAACCTCTAAATTCTGTTCAACCAAGTGGTTTGTTCTTTGCCTACATACTTTGCAGTTCAGATCTCAGACTTCTTTTAACGTTGAACACAGGTTTTTATTGATCAAAGGGTGCATACATGTTAAGTATACTTTGCAAACAAACTTGGTAACTGAAACATCGAGTGTCATACATTGGGTAGGTTAGGTAACAGATACATTATCAATGTCATGCGAGAATACATTGTACATCTAAGGAAGGACTACCTAGGAAGACATGCGTCCAGGCATTAATTTCTCACTGATGCGATTTTGTTATGTACAGGTATTTGACTCCTGAAGCCAGCGGTCCCATACCTTATGTAACCTCTGTTAATATATATACATTTCTTATAAGGCAGAGTAGCATTCACTTCTATTTTCCATTCCACTATTTTGGGAGGCGTTTGTCTCATCCATTTTTTAGCAATGATTTTCCTAACTGAAAACAGCGTCTCATGAAGAAATATTTTAGCATATTTATCTATCGTGTCTGGTAACATTCCCAGAAGGCATTGTTTGGGGTCTAATGCTAAGGGTGAGCCAATTTCGTTGTGCAGGAATGTCACTATTTGTTTCCACAATCCTTGTATCTTAGAGCATGCCCAGATCAAGTGGAAAAGGGTGCCTGTCTCCCGTCCACACATCAGACATGTTGTAGAGTGGGAGCACTTGTATCTTGCCACTCTGAGGGGCATGAGGTACGCTCTATGTATGATATAATGTTGCGAAAGTCAATCGGATAGCTTGGGAGAGACTGCTTTTATCTCCTTCTTAGTTATATCTTTGATCATTATCAGGACTTTTTTCCAATATTTCTTTATTTTCGGGCAGTCCCATTATAGGTGGGCCATTGTCCCCCTGGCTGCATATCCTCGCCAGCAGTCCGCTGACTGTCAATCTTTAAATGTACTTGTTTTATCCGGTGTAGCGTACCAACCTGTGATGCATTTATAGTTCATCTCTGCCGTCCTTACGTCTACTGCCGAGGAGTGAGTCAGGTTAATAATTCTTTAGATTGATGTCTTCTCCCTAGGTGCTTCCAGTTTCCTTTCCCATTTTTGGATGTATGGGGGCATCTCCAGCTCTTCCACCTTTAAAATAAGTTTATATATTTTGGAAATATTGCCTTTTGAGCTCTCTATTGAACAAAGATGTTCCAGTGGGGTAAGCTCCTTCCTTGATCGTAAGGGTTGAGGTAGGTGCTTAACAAAATGGCAGAGCTGTAGGTATCGCCACTCATCCAACAACCTAAATCCTTCCTTGGATTTTATCTCCTGTAGTGACATAATCTTACCCTTTTTAATAATATCCCTTAATTGTATTCTATTTCTAATCCAGTTCCCACCCACCCCGTTTGTCCCTGGTGCAAAGTATTCATTGTCTTTTAAATCTATATGTGGTGAATTAAATTCCCCTCCCATTTGTTTATACAGTCTATCCCATAGCCGTAGTGCGTTTAGTGTCATAACGTGCGTATTCATGTGTAGTTTTCTATATTGCGGAGGGTTCCATATTATTCTCCCTGAGTGTGTCTTAGCTAGTGCACATTCGATTTCAATCCATCTCTTTTCGTGTGTTTCTTTAGCCCACTCTATTACCCGTGAGAGCACCGTAGCGTTGTAGTATTTTCTGACGTCTGGGACCGTGAGTCCTCCCTGTTTCTTATTCTGCTTTAGCACTTGGGAAGAGATCCTATGTTGTTTATTTTTCCAGATGTAATTCATTAGTAAAGAGTTTAAAGTTTTGAGATAAGGCTGTGGTAGTGTTACTGGGATCATTTGGAATTTGTATAATATTTTTGGGGCCAGTACCATCTTAACAATGTTTATCCTTCCAAACCAAGAAATGGGTCTGTTATATATTTTTTTAATTTCTCTTTTAATTTAGTCAAGAAGGGGGATGTAGTTTATTCTATACATTTTCTTTAACAAGTTAGCTAGTTTAATACAGAGATAATTTATCTCGTTCTGCCAAGAGAAATTAAACTCTTTCTTAAGGTGTCTTTCTTCCGCTTTATTAATATTTACGTTCAAGATCTCTGTCTTGGTTACGTTAATTTTGAAGTTAGATAAATATCCATACTGTTTTAAGTTTTTCAGTAAGTTTGGTAGAGAAGTTCTAGGGCTGCAAATGTAGAATAGTATATCATCTGCGAAGGCGGAGAGTTTGTGCTCGCCTTTTTCTACCTTTACTCCCCTATTGTCTGGGTTGTTCCGGACAGTTGCAAGGAGGGGTTCCAGTGATAGAACAAAGAGGAGAGGGGATAGGGGGCACCCCTGTCTAGTCCCATTCCGCATCTCGAAGGATGATGATAGGGTCCCATTGATTTTAATCTTTGCCTGGGGGTGGTGGTATAGTGTTTTGATCCATCGGATCATCCTTGGGCCTATTCCCATTGTTTCCAGCGTTTGTGTTATGAACCCCCAGTCTACCCTGTCAAACGCTTTTTCAGAGTCCACTGACAGGAATAGACCGGGGGACCCATTGTCTTTTACTTGCTGAATGAGAAGGAGTGCTCTAACCCCCTTATCTTTCCCCTCCCTGCCGGGTATAAATCCCACCTGGTCCGGGTGGACCAGGGTAGTCATTGTCCCTTTAATGCGCTCTGCTGGGATCTTGGCATACAGTTTTGTGTCTGCATTCAGTAAAGATATAGGCCTGAATTCGGAGCAGAGCTTACTGTCTTTCCCTTCTTTCTCGATTACTGTAATGATTGCAGCCAAGGCATCCCTGCTTATTTCGTAATCTGCACCCAGTCCGTTGAAATATTGGCAAAGTCTAGGCATCAGTATGAAAATAAACTTTTTTAAATACGAAGTCGTGAAGCCATCTGGCCCTGGGCTTTTCCCTTTTGCTGAGTTTTTTAAGGCGCTTCTAATTTCATCTTCTGTAATTGGTTTATCTATATTAGCAGTTACATGATCTTCAATTTTGGGGAGGTTGGCTTTTAGTAACAGTTCCCTTATTTTAGCCTCTTTCTCACCTGGCTTCCATCTCTTTTGTTGTACAGCGTATTTTTTTTTTACATTTTTTCAATAAAATTTCTTTTTTGTACCATTCTAACTAAGTGCTTACTGGGTTTATTCCCCCAAATGTATCTTTCTTTAGCAATGCTGTTTAGTGTTTTCTTTGTTTCTTGCTCAAGCAGTACTCTGAGTTCATCTCTTTTTATAATCAATTTATGATATGTTTCTTGCTTTTGTCCCTGTTTTTTATGTTCTTGTTCCAATTTGAATATTTCTTCAATTAATATTTTTACTTTCCTAGTTCTTTCTTTCTTTTTTCTAGACCCCTCCATGATGAGAATCCCTCTCATATACGCTTTGTGTGCTTCCCAAAGGGAGTTCCTTGAGATCCCTTCCGTGTTGTTCTCCAAGAAATAGTGCTCCAGTTCCTTTTTTACCCTTTCTACTCTCTCATCTTCTCCCAGTAGGCTTTCATCTAACCTCCAAATTGGAGGATTAATTTGCTGTTTGGATGTGCTGACCTTCATGGTTATGGGGGCATGATCTGAGAGCGTCAGAACTCTATTCTAGTTTCGATTACCCTCTCTAGCAATCTGTGATCCACCAGGATGTAGTCTATCCTCGAGTAAGTCCCGCGCACAAGGGAGTAGAAGGTGTAATCTTGAGTTTTTGAATGTAGAATCCGCCATATATTGACCATTTGGTTGTAGCGCATTCTTTGTTTCATTTCTTTCAGCTGGCTACAGTTTGTCCCCTGTGCCCGGGACATACTGTCTAGAGTCGGGTTCATGCAAAAGTTAAAATACCCCATTAGCACCACATGTCCTGACGCAAAATCTTTTAATTTTCTAAAGGCTAGATTCCCATAGAAATGCGGCAGGGTAGCGTAAGCCATTTACACTACGCCACCGCAACTTAACAGAGCAAGTGCCGTATTCTCAAAGCACTTGCTTCGTAAGTTGCGGTGGCGTAGTGTAAATGTCCCAGCGTAAGGCCGCGTAATTCAAAGGGGCGGCTTGTATTTAAATTAAGCGCGCCCCCGCGTCAATTCAACTGCGCATGCGCCGGCCGGGGAAAAAGCCCAGTGCGCATGCTCCAGCTCACGTCGGAAAGCGTCATTGAAACCGACGTCAAAACGTTGTGTTCGTCATTTACGCAATGCCCTATTCGTGAACGACTTAGTAAAATGACGTAACCGACGGAAAAAGACGACGCTGACCCGACGCCATACTTAACATGGCAACGACGGAACTTCGTAAGGTTACCCCTCATTATAGCAGGGGTACCCTTACGCTTACGGAAACAACGTAAACGACGAAGGGGCGGCGTAAAAACGTTCGGGAATCGGCGTATTAGGCTTATTTGCATAGACAAATGAGAAAACAACGTAAAGGCCACCTAGCGGCCGGCGTTGTCATTACATCTCCGATCCGACGGTGTAATTGTTTTACACCTGTCGGAACTTTAGTGTATCTATGCGTAAGTAATTCTACGAATCACACGCATAGATACCCATTGAAAAAAACTAAGATACGACGGTGTATCTGAGATACACCGTCGTATCGCAGCTAAGAATCTGGCCCTAAGTGTTTTATTTATGTAATTAATGGGATTCACATTGGGGGCATAGATGTTTGCCATAGTGTAATCTGTGCCTCCTAATTTGCCTTTCAGGAAAATAAATCTTCCTTCGGGGTCGGTCTGTCTTGCCTCCAATGTGAATCGCATTTCTCTCGAAAATCCTATTGCTACCCCTCTAGCCCGCTTTGATATTGTATCCCCGTAAAACCATGTTGGATTCTTAGGGGAGTATAGCTTTTATATTTGATTCCAGTGTTAAATGAGTCTCCTGTAAGAAGGCCACATCTACCTTATTTTGCTTTAATTCTCTTAGGACTTTATGTCTCTTTAAGGGTGAGTTTAAGCCTCTTATGTTGTAAGAGAGAAACTTTATTTCTGTCATCTCTTTTTTCTTTTCTTTTTGTTGTTTTGGGCAGTCTGCCTTTGAAAGAACCCATTTTCCTTATGAAGTCATCGAGATGGACCCTCCCCCCTTTCCCCTGTTCCCCTCCCCTCTGTTTTGGGTGCCGTTGGGGCCTTTGGGGCCGCACCCCTCGTAGACCTGTTCATCTTATTTTTATTTGTAGCTCTAATTCTCTTCCCCAGTTTGAGGGTTTTGTTGCGTCCTTGTTCTGGTGCAGGTTAAATATTCAGTTTTTTTTTTTTCCATCTCTGGGGGTATGCAGTTTAGCTGCTCCTTTGATCGGCGATCAATGAGGATTCCCCTTCGTTTTTTTTTCTTTCCGTGGTTCTGTTCTGATTCAGTACTGAGGAATAGCCGTGCTCAATTTCCCAAGGAAGAGGGGGCTTAACGAGCAGGGCAGGAGGGGTCGAATGTCCCAGATGCTCAAACCGCGGAATCTATCACTGTCCCAGATCGAAGTGAGACGGGTTGAAGAACTATCTAGAATGTAGTAAGGGTACGCGTTTGTCTCTGTATCAATTAGGGAGGAGAGAGGGCAGGGGGATAGAACTTCTCTCCCTCCTGTCCCTATTTAAATCAATGGATCAAACGCACGTCCCCAGCGATTTAAAAGGGGTTAGCAAAGTTCACCAGATTCCCCTTTTTTGACTGTGTCATCTTGACATTGGTCACTAGGTATGGTAATACTGCCAACCTTTTTCCGTTATGAATCTCCCGGTTAATATATATATATATATATATTTATTTATTTTTAAACGCGGCGCTGATCAGCAAAAATATAAATCTATATCGCATGCACGTTCGCTATACATGCCCCTCGGAGTAGCCCCGTGTAACCTTTTATACTACTATGCACAGAAGCAGAAACCTGATTTTTGCTCTACACCTTCGTCGGAGTGCAAGTGTAAATAATCATCCTTACTGTCCTGTAAATCATGTTTCCATAAGCATACCACAAGCCTTTTTTTTTCCCAGGCAGCCTACTTTTTTTTTGTTCGTCTGGTGAGCTTCCCAATCCTATTCACCAGGATAGATAGACAAAGAAAGATTTTACCTTGTCCACAGAGCGTTCCGTATTCACCAGGGTAGATAGGGGTGCAGGAGGGGGTCCCGACCTAAATCGGCTCTAAAGATTTTACCTTGTCCACAGAGCGTTCCGTATTCACCAGGGTAGATAGGGGTGCAGGAGGGGGTCCCGACCTAAATCGGCTCTAAAGAGCGCCTCACCAATCCTCCTGCCAGTGCCGGTGTCCTATGCGTCGTCCCCATGTGCTGAAGCGGCGCGGCTCCAAGGGTTTTACGTGCTGTCCCACAGTCTACCAAAAAAAAACATCAATTGCAGCCTCACTGAGCCACTGTGAAAAAATGGCAGATACATTTGTATCGCCCCCTTACTTTCTAAACATTTTTTTTTTTATCTGCCATTTTTTCATTAGAAAGTGCTGGTCACCTCAGTCAGTAAGTTAACCACTCCCCCCCCCCCCCCAATCCAGCCATTTCGTTTGTTCTAAGTTCTAATTTAACTGTTCTAACAGGTTCTGTTGCTCTTGTTCTGCTTACTTTTTTAGCAGCACACTGCTAGGTTCCTCCAAGGCAGGCAGTGTGACTAGTCTGTGTCACAGGCAGCTCCGACACAGCTCCCTCCCTGCCCAGCGCTCAGAGTCCTCCCTCGCCTCCGGCCGTGACGTCAACGTGGCTCACGCCGCTGGACTGTACCATAGAGGAGGGGGGGTATAGAGGAAAAAAACAGGAAATGGAGCTAGGAGGAGCGCACTGGGCAGTCGGCACACAATTTGTACAGTGCCACTGCCGCTGCCTGCGCTCTGTACTGGTTTGGCGGCCGCAGCTACATTTATATAAAAACTGTGCCCCCTCCTATACGCAATGGTACCGCCCACGGAGGGCGGTCATTATCGGCAATTTTAAATGTGTTTCGGCATGTCCCCCAAATTGCTATTTTCGGCCGATATGTATCGGCCACCGATATATCGGTGCATCCCTAGTTCAAATCGGTCGGACAGACCGATTTGAACAAATCTGTCTGCTGGGGATGTATTGGTTTGATCGTGTACACACGATCAAACTAAAATCCCCGCCGGCAGACGGCGCGCTGACGTGGCGGTGACGTTGACGCCGCCACGTCACCGCACCAGAAAGTAAAACATTTCCGTGCATGCGTCAAAACCATTCGACGCGCGTGTGCGATAAGACATGTCTGCTGGTTAGCGTACTAACCAGCAGACATGTCGGGCGGACGGGTTCCCAGCCGACAGATTTGAAAGCATGCTTTCAAATCTGTCGGCTGGCCAAATTCGTCTGCTCGCCCGTACACACGATCGAATCGAATCGATTTGATCGTGTGTACGCGGCCTAAAAGAATATATTTGAAAAATTACAGTCGGTCTATCTTCAAGAGAAGGGGGAGATGATGGGGAGATCAACCACCCACTCATACTTACAGGTCAACAGATTATTCCCCAGGGATACATGTCTCTTATTGGTTTTCCATAATTTTTCCATGGGCCAGCCTTCAGCTCTAAATGCTTTTACGCAGACTCATAGTTGATCTCTAAGTAAAAGTGGGTGGCTGATCTCTGTCTATCCTCTCCCCCTTCTCTTGTAGATAGCTTCTGATGAGTGGAAGTTATCCACGAAATGTGTCAAGCTATATAGATGTTATTATTACATGTTTACATCTTTAGAGTGTTACCAAAATTGTTATCGATGATGTTTCACTGGATTTTACCAAATCAATTATGGTTTTGTAGTATACTGTGTAGACATGGATCAATGAGTTTGGTGTTTTTTAATTTCAACAATATGACCTATTATGTAATTATGTACAAATAACATTTTACTCATGAATATATTTTTGTCTGTATTATGCCATAGTCATACCAATGTGTATAGTTACAATAATTAACACACTCGCCAGACACAATTGTTCGTGTTGCATTTAGATCAGTAAAGCCAGTATGTCTGAAAACGATCAGTAACCTGGCAGCAGTGTCCAAGAGGCCTAACAGCACACACACCAGTGACCACATGTAGTATGGTCACACACTGCTGGTGCATTGTTGCCAACAGTCCAATATTGCCCGTGACATTCCTGGAAATAAGACCAATGCCCCGTTCTGAGAATGTCCCAGGCAAAATTTGCCTCTGTCACGTACATTGAGATGGGGGATGCAGGTGGAGAGGCAGACCGGCTGATAGAGTGGGAGCTGGCAGCAATGCTTGCTGAGCCTGCAGATGGTGAGCAGAGCTCGGCTCCTGTGGATAGGACCGGGCAGGTACTTCTCACTAGGTCAGAGACTGCCCTGATGAAACTGCACTGACTGCTCTGACGAGACTGCACTGGACTGGTTGCTCTGATTAGACTGTACTGATGAGACTGCTCTGATGAGATTGCTCTGATGAGACTTCTCTGATGAGACTGATCTGATAGACTGCACGGATTATACTGCTCTAATAAGACTGTCCTGATGAGACTGCACTGATGAGACTGCTCTAAAAGACTGCTCTGATGAGACTGCTCTGATAAACAGCACTGAACTGACTGCTCTGATAGACTGCACTGATGAGACTGCTCTGATGGACTGCTTTAATGAGACTGCACTTATGAGACTGCTCTGATGGACTGCTTTAATGAGACTGCACGGATGAGACTGCTCTGATAAGACTGCTCTGAAGAGATTGTATTGATAAGAATGCTCTGATAAGACTGTTCTGATGAGACTGCACTGATGAGACTGCTCTGAAGAGATTGCTCTTATAAGACTGCTCTGATGAGACTGATCTGATAGGACTGCTCTGATAAGACTACTCTAATGAGACTGCACTGATGGTAAAGGGGGACTTTAAAAAGTAAAGAAGGATTTTTTACCCAGCAGCCACTGGACTGTGAGAAATTGCTACATGTCAGCTAACAGCACTCTTTTATTTCTTAGAAAGATGGTATCTCCTGATTTTATGTAGCACTGTCCTGCCTGTAAGAAATTGGGCAGTGCAGTTTAAACCCAATTCACTTCTTGCTGACACCATCACTAAGGTGCCTTTCACACAGTGAGTTCAATCAGGTCTGCCTGTCAGTTTTTCAGGTTGACCTGATGGGAAGCTCCATGCATCCTTATTCACAGGCGGATGTAAACAGACTCTACTTAACCACGTCTAATATTTAGCGTAATTTAACCACTTAAGGACCACCTCCTGCAGATATACGTCGGCAGAATGGCACGGCTGGGCACAAGCACGTACCTGTACGTCCTCTTTAAGTGCCCAGCCATGGGTCGCGTGACCGCGGACCCGATCGCCGCTGGAGTCCCGCGATCGGTCCCCGGAGCTGAAGAACGGGGAGAGCTGTGTGTAAACCCAGCTTCCCAGTTCTTCACCGTTCGTCACACGTCCAGCCCCGCCCCCCTACAGTTAGAAAAATATATGAGGTCACACATAACCCCTACAGCGCCCCCTGGTGGTTAACTCCCAAACTGCAATTGTAATTTCCACAGTAAACAATGCATTTTTATAGCATTTTTTGCTGTGAAAATGACAATGGTCCCAAAAAATGTGTCAAAATTGTCCGAAGTGTCCGCCATAATTTAGCAGTCACGAAAAAAATCACTGATCACTGCCATTAGTAGTAGTAAAAAAAAAAAAAAAAATGCAATAAAACGCTATAAATTTTGCGCAAACCAATCGATAAACGCTTATTGCGATTTTTTTTTACCAAAAATAGGTAGAAGAATACGTATCGGCCTAAACTGAGGAAAAAAATATTTTTTTTATATCTTTTTTGGGGATATTTATTATAGCAAAAAGTAAAAAATATTGCATTTTTTTCAAAATTGTCGCTTTATTTTTGTTTATAGCGCAAAAAACAAAAACCACAGAGGTGATTAAATGCCACCAAAAGAAAGCTCTATTTGTGGGAAAAAAAGGATGCCAATTTTGTTTGGGAGCCACACCGCACGACTGCACAATTGTCAGTTAAAGCGTTGCAGTGCCGAATCGCAAAAACTGGCAAGGTTTTTTACCTGCTTAAAGGTCCGGGTATTAAGTGGTTAAGCCACACCCATTGTCGTTGTGGTAAGCCGCACATTTTTTAAGCTTAAAAATGGGTACCATGCCCCTAATTACCATACTGCTCAGCCTACACTGCTTTTCTGCAAAAAAAAAGTCCCTACGTTTTTTTGGAGAAATGAATGCATACCTCCCAACATTTTGAGATGGGAATGAGGAACACCTACTAGCAAACGTACGCAGGCATAGGATACGCCTCCTGCCACACCCCCTTAAAGGAGAATTAACCAAAAAAAGTTCATTAAGCCCACAAGGGCTTTCTTTCACCACTCCTATTTCTTTATCTTGGCTTTTAAAATTTACAAATGCAGCAATTTAGAAATTGGATGAAAGGTTTAGCACTGGGAAACACTTTTTAAAAGATAAAAAAATGTGATTTATATACAACTATATAGATCCGACCAAAATGAGGGGGAAAGAGGGACAGACGGACTTTGCTCTAAATCAGGGACAGTCCCTCGAAATCAGGGACAGCTGGGAGCTATGTGAAACGTTCCGTTGACCAATCTATAAAATAAAAAAGGAGAAAGATAATAAACTACAGCTACTTGTACAGCCTGTCCTTCAGGGGTGTACACACGACACGGCTATATACAGTAGGAAGGTACATGAGTACGGGCTAATATGTAACCACGCTTTTAAAAAATACACAAACACGTGTCATGTAAATAACTAAATTTAAAAAAAAAATGCCATCCAGTGCCAACCACGGGAGGAAGTTGCCTGAGTAGAGCGGAAGTGACGCGTGCCCGTCGCTTCCGGTCCCGTAACCTCGCCTCCTCCGAAGCTGGGAACTCGGAGAGGAAAATGGCCGCTGTGGATACAGAGCTGCGCGAGCCAGAGTAAGAACCGGGGGGAACGGGAACGGGCACGGGAACGGGCACGGTGTGTGGGGGGGCTGGCTTTTTTAGTGCGTCGTCCATATTGTGTGTGGTAGTATGTGTGTAGGGAGGAGGGTGCATGGGGCTCCACACTTCACCTTCTCGGCTCTCCTGTAGACGAGGGGGGTGCGCACACGGTATAAAGACGATCCCCTGTACATGGCCTGACCCCGGACAGAGCAGGGTGGAGTCTAGAGAGTGCCCACACCTGTCACTGGTGTCTGGAGGGGGGGGGCTCATTCACGTGGTCACCCAGTGTGTACAACTAATACAGGAGCTCTCTCCTTTCCATGTGTGATCATATCATCTGTAAGCAAGGCTGTCCCACATTCATAGAGATCCCACTCACATGTGTTATACAGCATGTACACCACGTGTGTGTGTGTCTGGAGGTGGAAGAACACATGTATTTCATAGGCCGGTGATCACCTCCAGCCATCAGATTTCATCTTCCTGCTGTCGCATTGCTGTCTTCTGATTGGTTATTGTGGATTTCTTCAGTTGAAGCATGGCTACTTTTTTACTTTACATCCTTGCTGATTCAGCAACGTCATACCTAGTAGTGGGGGACTTGACGTGCAGTTGCTTCAGCCTGGGTTCACGCTTGTGTGGTGCGCGACACCACATGTGATTCAGACATGAATCGCACCCATTCTTGGCAGTGCGATCTGAGCCCATTCATTTGAACGGCTCAGTTCGCACCAAACAAAAAAGTTGGCTTTTTTTTTTTTTTGCCGTACTGGAATCGGATCGCATGGGTGTTCACACCTGCGTGACCTGATTCTTGCAATCACACTGTTTTGCGACCTGTTTTGGGGTGTCATTTAACATTGAGACCAGTGACGGCGCGTATGAACGTGGTGCCATTTCAATGCAGTGCATGGAAACGCTCCTGATTTGCTGCGTTCTAAGCATGAGCTCCGGCATGTTCGCATAGTACACGTGCAGAGCCCACCAGGAAGTCGGCACGGCGCTGCGCTAATCACAAGCAGCCGAGCATCGAAACAATGTCTCCCTGCCTGTGATTAGCGCGGTGCCGACTTCCTGGCGGGCTCTGCACATATACTGTGCGAACACGCCGGAGCTCATCCTTATTTCCCGCACATCTATGTGAACCTGGGGCTAAAGTGGTTATAAACCTTTGACATGAAATCTGAAGAGAGCATATCCTTTTATAACAGCCTTTTTTATGGGTTTCTTTAGGGGTGCCTTGGCAAAATGCCTTAAATTACTCAAAAGTTGTATACAAGCCAGTGGGTGGATCAAGCCTGCCTTTTATTTACAAAAAGCCGCAGGTTTTTGTTGTGCACCACTGAAGAAATAAAAAATAAAAAAACAGCAGCTACACATACTTGCAGCTGCTGGCTTTTAATAGAGTCCAGAGATGTCAGCACCACAGCTGTCGGGTGCTGCCATTGCCGGTAGGGAAACCCGGCAGTGTAGCCTAATGGCTTCACGCTGGGAACCGCTCCTCTCTACTTTTGACCCGGCGATGGGGAAGAGGAGGGAGCCGAGCAGTGACGTCAATATCCAGGGCTGTGGCTCCCAGAAGTGGGAACAGGATATCTGTCAAAGACGGGTATCCTGTCCCCCCTCCTCCCGAAAGGTGCCAATTGTGAGGAAACAAATGAGCGGGAGTTCCACTTTTGAACCACATTCTAGCCGGCGGCATCCTAACAGCCAATGATGTACTCGGTTGAGAATGTCAGACACCTGCACAGCATCCTTGTTTGCCCTTTTCACTGGGGTGAAAAGAGAAAGCTAGTCCGTTCCAGTTTGGAAAGATGTATTTGATAGGAAGAATAAATCGCCCCTAGCGTTGGGTGTCCTACATGTGTAAATGTTGCTGCATTATGGAAAAACTGTTGGTCTAGCTTTTTATATTTTGAATGGGGTGCTTTGAGATTGTGCAGAAGTTTAACCACTGTAGCCCCGAGCCTGTTTTTCAGACTCGGTGTTTACGAGACTAAAACATTTTTTTTTGCTATAAAATTACTTAAACCCCCCAAACATTATATATTGTTTTTTTCTAACACCCTAGAGAATAAAATGGCAGTCATTGCAATACTTTTTGTCACACCGTATTTGCGCAGCGGTCTTACAAGCGCACTTTTTTTTGGAAAAAGCTCACTTTTTTAAATTAAAAAATAAGACAATACATTTGGCCCAATTGTTTTACATATTGTGAAAGATAATGTTACGCCGAGTAAAATGATACCCAACATGTCACGCTTAAAAATTGCGCCCGCTCGTGGCATGGCGTCAAACTTTTACCCTTAAAAATCTCGATAGGCGACGTTTAAAAAATTCTACAGGTTGCATTTTTTTAGATACAGAAGAGGTCTAGGGCTAGAATTATTGCTCTCGCTCTAACGATCGCGGCAATACCTCACTTGTGTGGTTTGAACACCGTTTTCATATGCGGGCGCTACTCACGTATGCGTTCGCTTCTGCGCGCGAGCTCGTCGGGACGGGGCGCTTTAAAACATTTATTTTTTTTGTTTTCGTATTTATTTTTATTTATTTTACCAATTTTTAACACTAAAATAAAAAAAATAAAAAAATGATCACTTTTATTTCTATTACAAGGAATGTAAACATCCCTTGTAATAGAAAAAAGCATGACAGGTCCTCTTAAATATGAGATCTGGGGTCAAAAAAAACCCCAGATCTCATATTTAGGCTTCAATGCAAAAAATAAATATAAAATGTAAAATGTAATTTTTCAAATAACCTAAAAAAAAATGTCTCTTTAAGACGCTGGGTGGGACTGACGTTTTGATGTCACTTCCGCCCAGCAGAGCTACGGGGATGGAGGAGGGAAATTTTTCCCTCACTCGCATCCCCACTGAGTACAGGAGAAGACCCGATCGCCTCCGCCGCTACCGATGGCTCCGGTAAGCGGCTGAGAGGGCACGGGAACGCAGTGGGAGGGGGGGGCCTCGCCCGCCACCGATAACGGAGATCTCGCGGCGAATCTGCCACGGAGACCGCCATTATCGTTATGCTGACCGCCCACTGAAGAGATGGATATCTCGGTTGTGGCAGCAGCTGCTGCCGTTACCGAGATATCCATCTTTAAAGTCATGACGTATAACGGCGGTGGGCGGTCGGGAAGTAGTTAAGGCTTGCTTCACACCTATGCGAATTGGATGCATGATCCAGTTGCAGTGGGATTCCAAAAGTGGTGCATGCACTACTTTTGGTGCTGTGCAACTTGCGGCCCACTCAAAACAAATGATCTGAAATTGCACAGAACAGCATGTGAATTGCACATAAACAGCATGTTCCTGTGTGATTCCTGGTGTGAACCGGCCCCTTCGTCCCTCTGCTTTCAGCTTGAATCACTTCTGGCAAGTTTTCCTGAGTTTTCTGTGATATCTGCACTAGCAAAACACAGGTATCTGCAAGGGCAATAGAAAACAATTGTTTTATATGTGTCCTGTTCACACTGCAACAGCACCTCTGCGTGCTGAGCAGTGTGGTGCAAAATGCATACTGTTTCTATGCACCACAACCTCTGGGTGATTGACAGCCTCATCTCTGTTCCTGTAAGCTGTGTGAAGGGGGTGTGTCTCTTCCCTCCAATCAGCTCTCAGACCTTTCCTCACTGAGTGTAAATTCAGCTCCTTGCCCCCACTTTCTGAAAGCTTAGACAGGCTACATACATTCTGCACTTTGAATTGATGTAGGGAAGAGAAAACTGCAGATAAACAGGTACAACGAATGTAGGAGAATTTTTTTAATCTTCGTCTATAACCTGAGGTCAGTCACTTTACTCGGTATATGGAAGGGTTTACATCCAATATAATGCAATTCCTTTTCGTAACAGAATCTCAGTAGGATGGTGTCTGAGGTATAAGGTGGACCATACATTTTACAATTTCATTTAGATCTACCAACAACTTTGTACTACAAGAGTGTGTCTGATACTTATGGAATAGAATGTTAGCTTTGTCCTCGTATTACTAAGTTTTAGTAAGACTGGCCATACATTATACAATTTTCTTGTACAATTTTCCTTTAGATTTACCAAAATCATATAATATCTGGTCAAACATAAACACTTTTCAATTTGTATGCAATCAGGCAGGCCCTTTTGCACCACATAGTTGAAGGCATGGTGGATTTGATTTAAATCTACTCGATTGAAATCATCATTTTTAAAGAGCAACTGTCATTTCTGTCCTGCAGCAGCTCCCCTTCTGACCCGCTGTTGACTCACTGACAGTCCTATTCAATTTAAACTGGGCATCCACTCATCTGCTGGCACCACGTCCCTCACAAGATGACAGGCGCTGCCATGATAGATCTGAAATGACAGGTGCTCTTTAAATGTAAGGACATATTCTTACTGGTAGTTAGAATCTATAATATTTGCAAACAAAATGAAGGTTTCCCATTTTGAATAATAAGCTGTCAGGTTAGTAAAACGGCGCTATCGGAAGCGATTCAATCATACAGTTTTCAGTGTACATAGATTTTCAAAACAATGAGGTAATGAAATATTTCTGAACTTTGTTTTATCTCATGGCTACTGTGAAATTGTGTGAATGCATCAATGCAGTGCATGTTATCTGAGCTTGCAGACCTTGGATTCATTTAATGAGTTTACCAAAAATACAAACGTTGCAGAATATACAGCAGGCGTCACTAAATGCGGACTGTTTCCGGGCCCAGTGGACATTCTACCCGGACGTCAGTCTGCGATGGAGGGGGGTCCGTTTGTGATTGGGGGGGAGGAGTTCAGTCTGTGATTTGGGGGGTCATTCTGTAATGGGGGTTTGTGACGAGTTGGGGGGGCCACTCTGTCTGTGACGAGTTGGGGGGGGGCAGTCTGTCTGTGACGAGTTGGGGGGGGGGGGGGGCCAGTCTGTCTGTGACGAGTTGGGGGGGGCCAGTCTGTCTGTGACGAGTTGGGGGGGGGCCAGTCTGTCTGTGACGAGTCGGGGGGGGGGGGCCAGTCTGTCTGTGACGAGTCGGGGGGGGGGGGGCCAGTCTGTCTGTGACGAGTCGGGGGGGGGGGGGGGGGCAGTCTGTCTGTGAACGAGTCGGGGGGGGGGGGGGGCAGTCTGTCTGTGAAGAGTCGGGGGGGGGGGGGCAGTCTGTCTGTGACGAGTCGGGGGGGGGGGGGCAGTCTGTCTGTGACGAGTCGGGGGGGGGGGGGGCAGTCTGTCTGTGACGAGTCGGGGGGGGGGGGGACAGTCTGTCTGTGACGAGTCGGGGGGGGGGGGGCAGTCTGTCTGTGACGAGTCGGGGGGGGGGGGGGGGGCCCAGTCTGTCTGTGACGAGTCGGGGGGGGGGGGCAGTCTGTCTGTGACGAGTCGGGGGGGGGGGCCCAGTCTGTCTGTGACGAGTTGGGGGGGGCCCAGTCTGTCTGTGACGAGTTGGGGGGGGCCCAGTCTGTCTGTGACGAGTTGGAGGGGGGGGGGCCCCAGTCTGTCTGTGACGAGTTGGGGGCCCCAGTCTGTCTGTGACGAGTTGGGGGGGCCAGTCTGTCTGTGACGAGTTGGGGGGGCCAGTCTGTCTGTGACGAGTCGGGGGGGGGGCCAGTCTGTCTGTGACGAGTCGGGGGGGGGGCCAGTCTGTCTGTGACGAGTCGGGGGGGGGGGCCAGTCTGTCTGTGACGAGTCGGGGGGGGGGGCCAGTCTGTCTGTGACGAGTCGGGGGGGGGGGGCCAGTCTGTCTGTGACGAGTCGGGGGGGGGGGGGCCAGTCTGTCTGTGACGAGTCGGGGGGGGGGGGGGCCAGTCTGTCTGTGACGAGTCGGGGGGGGGGGGGGCCAGTCTGTCTGTGACGAGTCGGGGGGGAGTCTGTCTGTGACGAGTCGGGGGGGGAGTCTGTCTGTGACGAGTCGGGGGGGGAGTCTGTCTGTGACGAGTCGGGGGGGGAGTCTGTCTGTGACGAGTCGGGGGGGGAGTCTGTCTGTGACGAGTCGGGGGGGGAGTCTGTCTGTGACGAGTCGGGGGGGGAGTCTGTCTGTGACGAGTCGGGGGGGGAGTCTGTCTGTGACGAGTCGGGGGGGGAGTCTGTCTGTGACGAGTCGGGGGGGGGAGTCTGTCTGTGACGAGTCGGGGGGGGGGGGGGCGCCAGTCTGTCTGTGACGAGTCGGGGGGGGGGGGGCGCCAGTCTGTCTGTGACGAGTCGGGGGGGGGGGGGCGCCAGTCTGTCTGTGACGAGTCGGGGGGGGGGGGGCGCCAGTCTGTCTGTGACGAGTCGGGGGGGGGGGGCGCCAGTCTGTCTGTGACGAGTCGGGGGGGGGGCGCCAGTCTGTCTGTGACGAGGTGGGGGGGGGGGCGCCAGTCTGTGACGAGGTGGGGGGGCGCCAGTCTGTGACGAGTCGGGGGGGGAGTCTGTCTGTGACGAGTCGGGGGGGGGAGTCTGTCTGTGACGAGTCGGGGGGGGGAGTCTGTCTGTGACGAGTCGGGGGGGGAGTCTGTCTGTGACGAGTCGGGGGGGAGTCTGTCTGTGACGAGTCGGGGGGGGGGGTCTGTCTGTGACGAGTCGGGGGGGGGCGCCAGTCTGTCTGTGACGAGTCGGGGGGGGGGGGGGGGCGCCAGTCTGTCTGTGACGAGGTGGGGGGGGGGGGGGGGCGCCTGTCTGTGACGAGGTGGGGGGGGGGGGGGGCCAGTCTGTCTGTGACGAGGGGGGGGGCGCCAGTCTGTCTGTGACGAGGTGGGGGGGGGGCGCCAGTCTGTCTGTGACGAGTCGGGGGGGGGGCGCCAGTCTGTCTGTGACGAGTCGGGGGGGGGGGGGGCGCCAGTCTGTGACGAGTCGGGGGGGGGGGCAGTCTGTGACGAGTCGGGGGGGGGGGCAGTCTGTGACGAGTCGGGGGGGGGCAGTCTGTGACGAGTCGGGGGGGGGGGGGCGCCAGTCTGTCTGTGGCGAGTCGGGGGGGAGGGGGGCGCCAGTCTGTGACGAGTCGGGGGGGGGGGGGCAGTCTGTCTGTGATGGGTCGGGGGGGGGGGCAGTCTGTCTGTGACGGGTCGGGATGTGATGTGAGGGGGGGGACTGAAGACACTGATGTAAAAGGGGGTCTGTGATATCTGCACTAGCAAAACACAGGTCTCTGCAAGCGCAATAGAAAACAATTGTTTTATATGTGTCCTGTTCACACTGCAACAGCACCTCTGCGTGCTGAGCAGTGTGGCGCAAAATGCATACTGTTTCTATGCACCACAACTGAGCTGTGGTGCATTAAAATTAATGAAATGTATTTTGACATTTCAATAAAGTGGAAAGAAAAAAAGCACAAAGTGTGATATGTGTGGATTGTAATTCAGTACCCATGATAATACAGCCTCTTGTCTTCAGATAGATTTTTACTCCAAAAGCATTTTATAAAAATCAAAAAAAATCTATTTTAATAAAAAAAATCTGATTTAAATCAAACAAATCCGATTTATTTTCTTCTTTTTTTGTTGTTTTTGTTTTTTAATCTTTGATTTATATCCACCCTGGTTGAAGCTAAATCTAAAAGGAAATTTAACAGGAAATGGTATTAAGTGTAGCCAGCTTAACTATAAAGGGAATTGTATAGTTAAAGTGGAAGTTCACCCAAAAATAAATTTCTAATATGAGCTGACCGGTTATACTGCGAGGATGTTGTTTTTCTTTTTTTTCATACATACCTTGTTAGCGGTGTTTCATCCCTTGGCTTCCAGGTACGATTCTAGTGGGGCTGGGCATTCCTAGTTGATTGACGTTCCTCCGACTGGCGCATACTGCACGTCACGACTTTCCGAAAGAAGCCGACCGTCGCTGTGCAGGCGCGTTGTATAAAGCCCTTTCACAGGTCTTTCGGAAAGTCGTGACGCGCAGTATGCCGCGGTCGGAGGAACGTCAATCAAATAGGAACGCCCAGCCCCGCTAGAATCGTACCCGGAAGCCGAGGGATGAAACACCACTAAAAAGGTATGTATGAAAAAAAAAAACAGCATCCTCGCAGTATAACCGGTCAGCTCAAGGTATTATTAGAAATTTATTTTTGGGTGAACTTCCACTTTAAGGCTGCATTCACACCCGAGCATTTTCAGCTCGTAAAACGCCCCAAAAAAAGCGCCTGATAAACGCCCAACAAGCACGCCCTTTCACACGTCCGCTCCGCCTGTCCGTTTAGGAACTTGTAATGAACCCCTATGGGAGCGGATCCGTTAGCGGATGATGCATCCGCTAACGTCCGCCAGATCCGCATCCGTTTTTTCGGACGGAAGAATGTCCTATTTTTCTTCCGTCCGGCCGAACGGATCGGATGCAAACGGACAGACGGTCCATTTCCATCCGATTCCCCATAGGGTATAACGGAGGAGAGACAGGGCGGTCCCTGCACAGTGTCCGCCCGACAGCTCAGCGGAGACCGAAAAACGGACCGCTCCGTGTGAAAGAGCCCTAAGAGTTTATAAAGGGTCTGGCTTGTATTTAAAGCAGAACTCGTATACTCGCCTAACTTTTTCCAGAAGCCAAGTTTTTCCAGCCTGTTTGGCTGATGCGGATAGTGTCTCCCATGCATGCTCACAGGAGTCATGTGTACATTCAGTAGAAGAGGAACAGGCAGGTATGTTTGCTTGGCTGCTGATGGTATGTTTGCTTGGGTTGAAAGGAATACAGCCCTGAATGTTAGTAACACTTTGGAGCAGCATACAGCAGCTGTTTATTTCAGCCTCTTGATTTTGACAGATGGCTGTCATCTGTGAATTCTAGGCATCGGAGTGTGCCCAGTTTTTACACTTAATGGACAAAGGCGCCCATGTACATATATTGTCAGGAGCTCTCATGTGGCAAACGGCATGCATGTATAACATTTCTTCCATATTGAGAACAAAATAAATAATAGCGTGCCTAGGCCTTACAAGGTGTGTAAGGGCTCGCTCACACTAGCCCACATTGTAAAATGTGTAAGACTGGTGCTCTGCCTTGTTACAACTTAAAACAGGACTAAACCCTTCTATCCCCAACAGCCAAGGAAGCTGCCATCTTAGCCTCTGCGTGATCTACAGTTACAATGGCTCTACACATGATCAGCTATGACACCAGCCAGTTTGGTTTACAGCAAACATAACCACACTAGTAACTGTAATAAATAATATAAAACTTGCCTTAAAGCTGCATACATCGAAGGAAGACGTTGATGGCCGCTGATTGGCGAGAATCAGAATTAAAGTCTCCTATCCTGTACGGACGAGCATGTTGATTCTGTTTGATCTGCCACTGCCGTGGTGCTGCACATGTGATTAGTTATGAGACCAGCCATTTAATGGTTTGACAGGTGGTTGAGGACACAAGCAGAAATTACAGTTTGCAATCCTGGCATTTCAGGAATCTAAGACCCATTTCACATTGGGTCGTTTTGCAGGCTCTATTGTGCTAAAAACATCGCCTGCAAACTGACCTGAAACAGCCGCTGCTGTGTTGGGCTTTCTCACTGGAGCAGTGCGCTAGCAGGACGGTAAAAAAAAAATGCTCGCTGCATCTTTGGAGCGGTGTGTATACGGCTCCTGACCATTAAAATCAATGGTGCGCCGCGGCTGTACCCCCGGCAAAACCGACCCCACTAGCAGCCGAATCGCTCCACAAATCCAATGGTAAAGCGCCTGGCAAAAATAGCGGCGCTTGAAACACTCAAATTGATGAGTTTAGTTTCTCTTTATAATTTAGACCCCTTTTCACACTGAAGCGTTTTTCAGGCGTTTTTGGGCTAAAAATAGCGACTGTTAAGCGACTGTTAAGCGCCTGCAAAACACCTGCTTTCACACTTAAATACATTAAAACATTTCCTGCTAGCAGCATCTTTGGGGTGCTCCCTGCCCATTGAAATGAATGGGCACCGCTGCGCCTGCAAAGCGCCTTGGCAGTGGTGCTACATGGACGCATTTAACTCTTTATTTGGCTACTAGAGGGAGTTAAAAGCGCCCTGCTGGCGGCCGAATAGCGCCGCTAAATTAACGGTAAAGCGCCGCTAAAACATTGTCAATGCCCGTCCGCCCCAGTGTGAAAGGGGGTATTACTGCTGTTCAGGAGCTCTGGGCTTCAGCAAAATGGCAGCCTCCAGCAAGAAGAAACTGGAGCAAAGCTGAAGGCAATTTACCCTAATTTTGGTCCTTATTAAAAGTCAGCAGCTACAGTGTTTGTAGCTGCTGACTTAAAAAAAATTAAAAATCACGGGTGGAACCCCCCTTTTTAAGGACAAACATGTTCTGGTATCAGTTATTTCACCTGAGTCTCTAACTTATTTACTTTCTTTGAAAGTTAAAAAAAAGTTTCTATTGTAGTTAAACTATAAGGCCGTATTCTTACTGGTGCGCAAGCAACGTGATCTCGGAGTTATCAATTTTATTCTTCCCAGATTGCTTTTTCCTGCGTTTAGATGTTCCTGCTTAGAAAGTGAGTTTAGCCACATTCAGACACATTAACATGCATTTAGAACTTTTAATCAAATCCAACACACAGAACTCTATTTTCTCTAAACACAGCTGACCTGCCTGCCCCTAAGACCCCCTCCACACGGAGGCAGATTTCAGGCATTTTAGCGCTAGAAATAGCACCTGAAAACTGCCCCCCATTCTTTGCAATGGGTGCTTTCACACCCGGGCGGTGCGCTTGCAGGATGCAAAAGCGCCGCTAAAATGAGTGGCGCTGTACCGCGGCCCCAATGTGAAAGGGGTCTAAATGCAGGTCAGTGTGAATTAATGCCTAAGGAAAAAAAAACGGTTTAAAGTTGAAAAATGCAGCAACACTAACAAAGGTTCGTTTTGGTTTTTATTTTACGTTCTGTCCTGGGACCAATCCTATTTAATTTATTCATAAATGACCTGGAGGATGGGATAAACAGTTTAATCTCTATATATTTGCAGACGATACTAAACTAAGCAAGGCAATAACTACGCCGCGGGATGTGGAAACCTTGCAAGAAGATCTGAACAACGGGGTGGGCAACTACATGGAAAATTAGATTTAATGTGGAAATTTTTAAAAAATACATTTGGGTTGGAAAAATATGAATGCAATATATTCACTAGGGGGGAATCTAGGATGGAAAAGGATCTAGGGGTCCTAGCAGATGATAGGCTCAGCAATGGCATGCAATGCCAAGCTGCTGCAAGCAAAGCAAACAGTATATTGGCATGCATTAAAAAGGGGATTAACTCCACATATAAAGCGATAATTTTCCCACTCTACAAGACTCTGGTCCGGCCGCACCTAGAGTATGCTATCCAGTTCTGGGCACCAGTCCTCAGGACGGATGTGCTGGAACTGGAGAGGGGATGCGATTTCAATGTATAAATACCATACTGGTGACCCCACAATAGGATAAAACTTTTCCGCAAAAGGGAATTTTATAAGACGCGTGGCCATTCACTAAATTTAGAAGAAAAACGGTTTGACCTTAAACTGCGTATAGGGTTCTTTACTATAAGAGCAGCAAGAATGTGGAATTCTCTTCCACAGGCGGTGGTCTCAGCGGGGAGCATCGATAATTTCAAAAAACTATTAGTTAAGCACCTGAACGACCACAACAGACATGTATATACAATGTAATACTGACATAAAATTACACACATAGGTTGGACTTGTCTTTTTTCAACCTTACCTACTATGTTTAACTCTTTCGCAGGGTGGATAAAAACCAATGTGTTTTTTTTATTTATTTTTTTATTCAGATTTTTATAAAATGTATTTTAATAAAATGCTTTTGGAGTAAAAATCTATTTAAAGATAGTTTTTTTTTATTTAAGATACATTAACAATTTAGTTTGAAGTGGAGCTTAGTTATGTAGCATGACGCTGTATATTCTGTAATATTTATATTTTTGGTAAACTCATTCAATTAGTCCAAGCTCTGTAAGCTGCGATAACATGCACTGCATTGATGCATTTACATAATTTCACAGTAACCATGAAGTAAAACAAAGTTCAGGAATATTCCTTTATCACATTGCTTTGCAAATCTATGTACACTATAATCTGTATGATTGAATCAGTTCTAATATCGCTGTTTTACTAACCTGACAGCTTATTATTCTAAATCGGAAACCTTCATTTTATTTGCAAATATTTAAAGATTCTAACTACCAGCAAGAATTATTCCTTACATTTAAAGAGCACCTGTCATCTCAGATCCATCATGGCAGCACCTGTTTGCGGGAATCCACTCACCTGTTGCCACCACGCCCCCACCTTGTTTTGTCACTACCACATCACCAGCCATCCAATTAAAAATAAAAAAAAATCACGATTTAAATCAAGTCTTTTACTAGTAATTTAAATCATGATTTAAGTCGTGATTTAAATCGAATCCACCCTGCTCTTTCACACACCCTTTTTATTTTTGTACAGGTGTTAAAATACACATTTTAAAACTAAAGTTAAAATGCCCAAGCATATATTTTCTAAAAGCAGAGGCTGAAAAATAAAATGGCGGTTGTTGTGATTTTTACACAAAGGCCCCTTTTACACGGGAGCCTCCATAAAGCAAAATCTGTTTTCTCAGTGGGGAATCTATCCCATGATCCCTGCTGAGCGCATGGCGGGTCAGTGTCTGCTCTGCTATGCGGAATATATATCGGCTATGCAGAACGGACACAGTGCCACTCTCCTCTGTGAGGAAATCGGATGGAAACGGATCGCCTCACTGTTTCCATTCGATCTGCCAGACGGATGGAGAATAGGACCACCATTCGTCTGTTTTTGGCAGATCAGATGGTGGTGGGTGTCGGCGGACATGTGTCTGTTGACATCCACCACTTCATAGAAGAGACTGGAGGGTCTGATCAGATCCGATTGCCTGTAAGATAGAGTTACTGTGCTGCACACTGATTTAGGGGGACTGTCCTTCCCACTGTAATCTGTCAAGTTATGTTTTGTTGGGTCCCAAGCCCTGCCTTTAAAAGACATAGTTTCCATACACTGCACTTATGATGGGCCAAATGCCTAAAACGGTGGTATGACGTTTGGAATAAATGGATTTTTAATATTCAGTTATATTTGTACTACACACCAGCAGCTTTTAATAAGCATTTGACAGGGTGATTTTCATGGCTGTGCTCACTGTCTTGAAAGGAGGAATAATCCTCTTATTTTTGACGTGTGATGGAATAAGACATGTGAATACCCTGTACTGGTTAGAGTTAAGGCCTTTTTGATTGCTTTGCTCCCTTCTCATTGTGACTTGTGTGGTTATACATGCTGTTTGTACATAACCATCAAATTGAATTGAAGTGGTTGTAAAGGCAGGTGTTTTTTTTTTTTTTTTTTTTAACTTTACTGCATTCCATGCTGTAAGGTAAATCACCTACATACGGCTCTCACTGCAGCCCCCCAACACCTGAGCCTCCTCTCAATCCAGTGATGTGCACTAGAACCGAGGCTCTCCCAGTTCTCCTGCTCCTAATTGGCTCCTGCTGCTGTAAATCAGAGCCAGTAAAGAGGGGGCAGGGCCGAGCCCTGCCCTGTGTGTTTTTGGCCCCTTTCACATGAGGTTGATCCGTCCGAGTGGAATCCGCCTGCTCAGTGGGGATCTCTCCACTGATCCAAGCTGAGCAGGCAGGTGTTCACTCCGCTATGCAGAGCAGACAAGGACAAAACCTGATTTCCTCTATGGGGCAGTCGGATAGAAATTAACTGCATTTTCATCTGATTGTCAAATGACCCGACCCGCTGGATGGCAGACGTTTTGCCATACGTATGCTTTCAGCTGATTTTGTCGGATCTGGTGGTGTCTGACATAGATGACAATGGGTTGAAAAACTGGCCGATATGGGGGCACTCGGGGGGCAGAGGTGCAGGTGAGTAGTAAAATGACTTTGATATTTTTTGAAAGCAGTTTGTTTGCAGTTGTAAGAGCAGTTTATTTTTTTTAAGCTTTTAACTTGTTTAGTGGTAATGTAACTGAGATGTGTTGATCTTTCTTACAGAATGGAAGATGGTGATATATCTGAAAGAAGCATTGATGAAAATGGTGAAGTATCAGAAGCAGATCAGCCTCAGATTATTAAGCACAATAAACACAAGAAAAAGAAACACAAGCATCGGAGCAAGCATAAAAAACACAAACACGCTCCTGAAGAGGAAAAAGAGAAAAAACACAAACATAAACATAAGCATAAGAAGCATAAACGGAAAAATGATGATGGCAAAGATGACATTTCACCCTTAAAAAGAGCAAAGCTTGATGACTTTGCATTGCTGGAGGACCTTGAAAAGCAAAGAGCTTTGATTAAAGCAGAGCTTGATAACGAGTTAATGGAAGGTAAAGTGCATTCTGGCATGGGCTTGATATTACAGGGGTACAATTCAGGGTCTGAAGAAGGAGAGATTAATGAAAAAATTCGCAATGGCAAGAGAGTCTCCACCAAGTCAAACCTAAAAGCAAAACAGGATATTTACTCAAAAACTTCTAAAAGAAGGTCTAGGAGCAAGTCCAGAGAGAAGACCAAGCACAAGACAGAAAAGAAAAAACCTAAAGCTAACTCTGAAGCTGTTAAAGAAAAACCACCTAGGAGTAGGTCCAAGGAACGTCGAAAATCTAAAAGTCCCTCTAAAAGGAATCGTTCCCAGGAGCAACCAAAAAAGTCACCAGCGTTGCGAAGGCAATCCCCTGACAAAAATATTAGGTCTAAGTCCCCCCCTGAGGATAGATTCAAAACCAGAGACAGGAAAAAATCGCCTGTAGCTATTGAAAACAGAGTAAAAGATCGTAGTAGGAAGTCTAAATCTCCTTTGCCAAGGCGAAGCAAATCCAAAGAGAGGAGGTCAAGGTCGAAAGAGTACAAACCCAGAAGGTCTGACTCCGAGAAGGAAAAGAAGCTCCCTCCCAAGTCACCTTCAAAAGATGCCTCTTCTGGCAAGGAAAACCGCTCACCAGGATCACGACCAGTCTGCAACCCAAGTGAAAGGAGTCTAACTCCTAATCAGCGTGAAAGCAATTTTAGTCATGGTAAATCTCCACCTCCTCCTGATAGGAAAGGGAAAACATCTCCCTCTCGAACACAGTCCTCTCCAAGGAGAGCAAAAAGCAAATCTATAGAAAGAAAAAGATGGGAACCTGAGAGGAGGCAATTGTCTTTACCCAGGTAAACAAATTTATGCTTTGGTTACATTTATGAAAGTGGTGAATGGCAATTTAACTTGACACTGGACACTTTACCGCAGTAGTATATGATTGGCAGTCCTTGAAGAGACACCAGTGAAGTGATGACACTGATGTCACCCAACCAGAAGATGCAATTCAGTCCATACTGAATTGTACCTGTTAATTGGATATCAGTGGCTGTTGATCCTCCATGCAGACCCACTGAAGGAAATGAGGATGCGGTTTTCTGATACCCCAAAGCAGTGTTTCTCAAGGGGCCCCAACAGGTCATGTTTTCATGCTTTCCATTATTTTGCACAGGGTAATTTGATGAGTTTCACTGCCTCAGTAATTACCACAGCCGTTTTCATCTGAGGGAAATCTTGAAAACATAACCTGTTGGAGCGCTTTGAGGACTGGAGTTGAGAAACGCTGCTCCAAAGAACACCTAACTGAAAATATTGATTTCGAGTAGAATTAAATAGAACAATAAACACCCATCTTCTTTTAATTGAGAACTGGGCAACAGGATACACATCCTACATGGGAGCAGTTCAATGAGCAAATGTGACTGCTCCCATCTACATAAATGTACCAGCTAAGCTTAACGATTTGACATATGACGTCCTCCCCACGGGCCGTGCTGCGGAGCGATCTGTCACTCGCTGTGTCTAGTGTATAACGGATTAGTGTACAAGCCCTTTGCCAATACCATGTCATCGCTGTGACCAGTCACAGCAGATCACATGACAATTGTACACAATAGTTGGTTTCCATTAATGCCCTGAATTGTGTACTGTTGTGTTGATCTCTGTGATTCGTCTCAGTGATTACATGGTACAGACAGGGCCAATCATAGCCCATCTGTACCATGTGATTAGCTGTGGCTAATCACCAATGGTAAACGTTGAATGAATGGATTTAATTCAGTAAAAATGGCTGTTTATAACAGTTTATCACTGTTATAAGCAATCATAGTGTGCAAAAATGTAAAGTACTGATCACCTCCTTATAGTAGTACAGTGTTACTAGTCACAGTATGCAAAAATCACAAAAAATGATGTAATAAAAAAAATAGAAACCATGAATTTTTTATTTTTTTCATACTGTCACCAGTCAGTGTTCATGATCGCCGCCAGACAAGTTATATGACGCTGTTCTGCACTGGTGACAGTATGTACAAAAAAAAGTAAAAACATTTAAAATGTCTTAATTTTTGAAAAAATTGTGAAAAAAAAAAATACTTAAAAAAAACTTGCATTGCCTTTTACTAAACACCTTGGACCGTCTAATTTCCAAAAAAAGGGGTAATTTGGGGGGTATATGTACTGTCCTGGCATTTTCAGACCTAAAGAAATTGATTCAAAGTATGACAATGCTTAAAAGTGGCCTGGGCAGGAAGGGGTCAACGTGCACAGTATTGAAGTAGTTAAACAGTGCAGACTTGTTTAGCGCTTTATCGCTTTCCCACACCTACCTATTTTGGGAGGATGTTAACCGCTTGCCGACCAGCCGCCGTCATTATACGGTGGCAGGTCGGCATGATCCCTCGAGCCGTTGTAGCTGTGCGTCAGCTCCTTTAAGCGGGATAGACGCGTGCCTGCTGCACTGTGGCGGTGCCGATGCTCGTCGCAGACACGCGAGACAGAACAGAGATGTTGTGCGTGTGTGTAAACACACAAATCCCTGTTCTGTGAGGAGAGGCAGATTGTGAGTTCCTACTAGCTAGGAACCACGATCTGTTCTTTCCTATAGTCGGTCCCCTCCCTCCACAATTAGAACACACACTAGGGAACAGTTAACTCCTTGATCGCCCACTAGTGTTAACCCCTTTCCCTGCCAGTGAGATTTACACAGTAATCTGTGCCTTTTTTATAGCACTGTGCGCTGTATAATTGTCAATCGTCCCAATAGTGTACGATCTGTCCGCCATAATGTTGCAGTCCCGATAAAAATCGCAGATCACCGCCAATGCTAGTAAAAATAATAAAAATGCCATAAATCTATCCCCTATTTTGTAGACGCTATAACTTTTGCGCAAACCAATCAATATGTGCTTATTATTTTTTATAACCAAAAATATGTAGAATAATAAATATCGGCCTAAACTGAGGATTTTTTTTTATTTAAAAACAAAATAAAGATTAAGGAGATTGTAGAAAAAAAGTACAAAATTTTGTTTTTTGTTTTTTTCAAAATCTACGCTCTTTTTTTGTTTATAGCGCAAAAAAGTAAAAACCGCAGAGATGATCAAATGTCACCAAAGAAAGCTCTATTTGTGGGGGGAAAAAAAGGATGTAAATTTTGTTTGGGTACAGCGTTGCATGACCGCACAATTGTCAGTTAACGCAAAGCAGTGCCGTATTGCAAAAAATGGCCTGGTCATAGAGCAGCCAAATCTTCCGGGGGTTGTAGTGGTTAAAGTCCTGTGTTTGCAGCTGCACCATCTTCTGCAGATCAGTCCGATTTCCAGAAGGGAGCTGCAGACTACTTTGCGGAGGGAGGGAAGCATTTGGTTGGTGACAACTGTAGGTTGTTACCAATGAAATGGTTGACATAATTAACCCCATCATTGCCACACATTTACCATTGAGCAGTAAAAGGCTGAAAAAAAATTAACAGATTGTCCTCTCTTTAGAAACTAATCTGGACAGATGTAAAGATGTTCAGTCAGTTCCATTTACTGGGCAATCTGCAGTGGTAGTGCAGTGGCCACCCTCCTAGTCCCTGGGCTCACCTAGTCCCTCTTTGAGACCAGGGACCAGCATCGTTAGAAGATTCAGGGGCTTAGGATAAACTAAATCTATAGTGTCAGGTACATATAAATTACTGTCGTGGAGTGCCAACCCTTAATTGAAATAGTAGGAAAAGGGAAATTGTATTGCATTAGGGCGTTAAGTGGCCTCCTCCAGACAGATAACAGACCTATTATATTGTTTATTGAAAAATAAACAATAGAACATTAGGATAAAAAAATAAGCGAGTGACACACGCCTCTAGATCAGTGTTTTTCAACTCCAGTCCTCAAGGCACACCAACAGGTCAAGTTTTCAGAATTTCCCTCAGATGAAATGGCTGTGGTGATTACTAAGGCAGTGAAACTGATCATATCACCTGTGCAAAATAATGGAAAGCCTGAAAACATGACCTGTTGGTGTGCCTTGAGGACTGGAGTTGAAAAACACTGCTTTAGACATACAACCAATGGTGTGTATACAACATTTCATATTGATATATTGCATAGAAGTGGCCGACATGTTTCATAGTATATGTATTCGCTTTTTCAGGGCTTGCTTTCTTTGTGGCGATTTCAAAATCTTAAAACCGTCCAGGGTATCCAGATTAGGGGGAGACCACTACAGGAACCACAACAGGGATAAAGATCATATAACCAGAAGGACAACCTTAATGAACTATGGATGACATATCCTTGTATCAAAAGGATAGACAGAACACCGTAGGGGGTTTGATAAGCACAATACACATCAAAAGAGGGTTTATTATGATAAACTGTCAAGTCCGTCCCGAAAAGTATTGTAAACAAAGGTATCGCATAGGATCCCCCATGTAAAAACAAAGAAGGGAAAGAAATGTTGTCCTTTAATGGGATTCGCCCAGAGTGGAAGTGTTCTGGGTCTCCAGAGGATTCTGCACAACAGCATAGATGTTGTGCGTGGTCCTCGGGAGACCCAGAACACTTCCACTCTGGGCGAATCCCATTGAAGGACAACATTTCTTTCCCTTTTTTGTTTTTACCTGGGGGATCCTATGCAATACCCTTGTTTACAATACTTTTCGGGATGGACTTGACATGTTATCATAATGAACCCTCCTTTGATGTGTATTTTGCGAGTCAAACCCCCTACGGTGTTCTGTCTGTCCTTTTGATACAAGGATATGTCTTATCCATAGTTCATTGAGGTTGTCCTTCTGGTTATATGATCTTCATCCGTGTTCTGGTTCCTGCTCTGGTCACTTCCTAATCTGGAAAAGAAAGCAAGCCCTGAAGAAGCGGATACATATACGGCAAAACATGTTGGCTACTAATATGTAATATATCTGTACGAAATGTTGTATAGACTCCATTGGTTTTATGTCTTAAAGCGGAGGTTCACCCTAAATATAAGATCTCCCATGCGATCCAGCATACTGGCGTCAGCGCCAGTATGCTGTTTTTTTTTTTTTTAATAGCACACTTACTGTATTATTGTAGAATTCCTTTTCTGTCCCCCGCGGTGGACGGCTGTAGTATAGCGCGTCACATCTTCCTAAAATACCCGATATGGACTCGGGTAATCTCGGCGAAAATGCGGCGCCTGCGCACAGACCTAGGAGCTGACTGCGCAGGCGCCGTATTTCTCCGAGTCCTATTTCGGAGGGCGTGACGCGCCATAGCCGTAGGACTCGGAGAAATACGGCGCCTGCGCAGTCAGCTCCTAGGTCTGTGCGCAGGCGCCGCATTTTCGCCGAGATTACCCGAGTCCATATCGGGTATTTTAGGAAGATGTGACGCGCTATACTGGCGCCGTCCACCACGGGGGACAGAAAAGGAATTCTACAATAATACAGTAAGTGTGCTATTAAAAAAAAAAAAACCCAGCATACTGGCGCTGACGCCAGTATGCTGGATCGCATGGGAGATCTTATGTTTATGGTGAAATACCGCTTTAATGTTTCTATTGTCTTTTTCAATAAACAATATAATATTAATATGTCTGTTATCTGTCTGGAGGAGACCACTTAACTTCCTAATCCAATACAATTTCCCTTTTCCTACTGGTTCTTTAGGATAGCCGAGTTGTTAAAGGAGATCATGGAACCATGCTCAACTGAGCATGAATTTGTAAGACTACTTTCACACTGAGGCGCTATAGCGCTAAAAATAGCGCCTGCAAAGCGCCCTGAAAGAGCCTCTACTTTCACTGCAGAACTGGATGAAAGATGCAAGGGTCTGTCAGGAGTCCAGAAACTCATCAACCTTTTACACACACACACTAATTACAAGTAAACAGATCACAGGTGAGAATGGTTACCTTTTAACCTCTTCTATACAGGGCATTTTCACCCCTTCCTGCCCAAACCAATTTTTAGTTTTCAGCGCTGTTGCACTTTAAATGACAATTGCGTGGTCATGCAACACTGTACCCAAATTAAATTGTTATGTTTTTTCCCCCACACAAATAGAGCTTTCTTTTGGTAGTATTTGATCATCTCTGCGGTTTTTATTTTTTGTGCCATAAACAAAAGAACAGCGACAATTAAAAAAAAACACTATTTATTTTTTACTTTTTTATTTAATAAATATCACAATAAAAAAAAAAAAAAAATGTTTTCCTCAGTTTAGACCGATACGTATTCTTCTACGTATTTTTGGTAAAAAAAAACGCAATAATCGTATATTGATTGGTTTGCGCAAAAGTTATAGCGTCTACAAAATAGGTGATAGATTTATGGCATTTTTATTTTTTTACTAGTAATGGCAGCGATCTGCGTTTTTTTTTTGTGACATTGCGGCGGACATATCGGACACTTTTGACACGTTTTTGGGTCCATTCACATTTACACAGCGATTTGGGCTATAAAACGGCACTGATTACTGTGTATATGTGACTGGCAGGGAAGGGGTTAACACTAGGGGACGCTGAAGGGGTTAAAATTGTTCCCTAAAGTATGTTCTAACTGTAGGGGGAGGGGGACTCACAGGGGGGGGAGACCGATGTGTGTTCCTCTGTACTGGAAACACACATCAGTCTCCTCACCGCTGATAGGAGGTGGATCTGTGTGTTTACACACACAGATCCACACTCCTGCCGTGATCGGTGGTAATCGCGGGTGCCCGGCGACAATCGCGGCCGTTGGGCACGCGAGTGTTGCCGCGGGTAGAACGCCGGGAACAAAGGACATCATATGACGTCCACTCTGATCGGCGAGGGGTTGCTGCTGCAGTCAATAGCCTATGGCCCTGTGTGGAAGAGGTTAATAGCCATTCAAATCCCTTTGTGTCAACTTCTGTGCATTTTATCAGACCAAAATAACCAGGGTATGTAAACTTTTTTGATCCGGGTCATTTGGGTAGTTTCGGTTGCCATTCGGATTAAAAGAGTAAACAGTTGATTTATAATAAATGGTTTCATCCAAACAGTAACCATGAATGAATGAAAACTTATATAGCGCAGCTCATGCGAACTTAATCGCCTCTGGGCGCTTGTTGTTCCTGTCTCCTTTGGTATCAAAAGAGATGAGTCTTGATCTTTCTCCTGAACGCTAAGTGATTCTCCTCCAACCGACTACTGGTTGGTAAAGCGTTCCATAGTCTGGGACCTTGGACCACAAATCTTCTTTCTCCCTTGGACTTGTAATTGGCTTTCGGTATCTGTAGCAGATTTTGATTGGTGGATCGCAGAACGTGATTGGGGTTATGAGCTTTTATTTTTTCGCATAGATAATGGAGGGCATTCCCATGGATACATCTATGCGTTAGACAGAGTGCTTTAAAAGTGACCCTGTCTTGTACTGGCAACCAGTGAAGTGCTCTCAGTGAAGGTGAGATTGATTCCCAAGGTTTTTTTCCAGTCACAAGTCTGGCGGCCGTATTTTGAACGACTTGTAGACGAGCGATTTGGTACTTTGGGAGTCCGAGGTAAAGGGCATTTGCATAGTCCAATCTGGAGTTTACAATTGCTCCCACCACGACCGCCAAGTCTTCCTTGGGAATAAAAGGAGTAAGCCTGCGTAGTAGGCGCAGCAGATGGTGAGATCCGCTGACTACTGACCCTATTTGTGCGTCCATTGTCATGTAGGAGTCAAAGATGACCCCAAGACTTTTGACTTTGTCGCTAGGGGTGATGATTTTGCCCAGAATGGGCGGGGGGGTCCAGGTTGTTGCAGGTTGGTTCATACGCTTGGCGTGAAACAGGAGAAGTTCTGTTTTCGCTCCGTTGAGTTTAAGATAACTCTTTGTCATCCACTTCTCTATCAAAGAGAGGCATGTCTCTAGATTGAGGTGATGATCCTTTTTCTTGCAAATGCGGAAATACAGTTGCGTGTCGTCTGCATATGAGTGGTAAAGCAGTTTTTGGCTGCTAATAATCTCAAAAAGAGGGCGAAGATAGATGTTGAATAACACCGGCGTCAAAGGGGATCCTTGAGGGACTCCGCACGATAATGTGCGTTTAGCAGAAGTGAAGGGTCCCAGCTTCACTATTTGCGAACGGTTTTCCAAAAAAGAGGAGAACCAAGATAAATTGCCTTCTGCGACTCTGGCTACTTCAGATAGCCGAGTCAATAAGAGCTTGTGGTCTGTGTCAAAGGCTGCACTTAGGTCCAACAGAACCAGAAGACAAGATTCTCCTTCGTCTGCGGCCTCGAGAGCGTCGTCCCATATTTTGAGCAATGCTGTTTCCGTCCCGTGTCCAGGTCGGAATCCCGATTGAAATGGGTCAAGTAGGTTGTGGGTATCTAGATGCTGTTGCAGCTGTTGTACCACTACTTTTTCCATTACCTTTGAGAGTACATTTAGGCCTGTTATTGGACGACGGTGGAGTGGGTCCTTGGGGTCCAGGTTGGGTTTCTTCAAAATGGGTCGAATTATACCCTCCTTCAATTGGGAGGGCACTATGCCCTCCCTGAAAGATTGGTTGATAAGCTGCGTGATAGAAGGTGCCAGGATGTCGGCTCATTCCTTCAGCAGTTTAGTGGGGATGATATCATTCGGCGCGGTGCTGTTACGCAAAGTACCGATGATATTATTAGTGTCTTTGGTAGAGATAGGTTCCAGCGTGAACTTACCTGGTTGTGGTGAATTACTGCAGGTGTTGTGTAAATAATTACAGGGAGGCTTGAGGGGAGAATTTCTTTGCCGAATGCTTTGTCGGATCTTCTCGATTTTATTAATGAAGTAATCTGACAATTCATTGCAAAATTCTTGTGAGTCCGAATTGGGGGCTTCAAGACATCCTGGATTCATGGTCAGAGTGACCAGCTTGAAGAGTTCGCGTGGGCGATTAAGGGCGCTGTTGATAGCCTTAGAAAAATAGTTTTTCTTGGCTTTGAAGATTTCTTTATGGTATTTTCTTGTTGTTGCTTTGTAGACGCTGAGGTTCTCATCTGAAGAGCTTCTTTTCCAGGCGGCTTCTGCCCTTCTGCGCTCTTGCTTCAGTAACGCCAGTTGGTTGTTGAACCAGCTGGAGTTATTTTTCCTGGATGCGGGTTTTGCGGTTCGGCGCTATTAAGTCGGCTGACTGTAATAGGGCTGTATTTATGGTATCCAGTGTTTCTTCAGCCGTTTGGTTCGGCTGAATTGTAATTATTTTCTTCCTTAACGTGGTTTTGAAGAGTTCCGAATGGAGCTTCTTCTGACATCTAGTCCAGTGTGCTTTCACTGGATTTGATGTTTTAGTTAAGGGAGGGAAATCGGAAATAATGAATTTAATTGCATGGGGATCTGTCCATGGCAACGGTTCATTTTCCAAGATTTCTATTTCCAGATCTTGTCTGAAAATGAGATCGAGTGTGTGACCTGAAGCATGTGTGGGGCCACATATTAGTTGTTGTAGCCCTAATCCTTCAAGGTGATCGATGCAGGCGTCGGCAATAGGGTCTTGCGGGGAGTTAGCCCAGAGGTTGAAGTCCCCGACCAGCAAAAGATGTTTGCTGTTAAGGGTATAGGTGGAGATAAAGTCTGTCAATGATGGGAGAAGCTGCGATTTTGGGCCAGGTGGCCTATAGCAGAGTAGAATCCGGACGGTCTCCTGGGAGTTTGATTGTAGTTGCAGAGTAAGGGTTTACATGAATGAAAGAGGGTTTTGAAGGACTGGTTTAGTGATCGCAAGACAAGTCTTATGGATCACCGCCAGTCCTCCTCCTCTTTGCCCTATTCTGTTTTCAGTTATAATAAGATAGTTTTCTGGCACCAGTTCTCCTAGAATGGTGTTACAGTCGGCTGTAAGCCAGCTCTCTGTAATAAAGAGGCAGTCTAAATCGTATTGTAGAATGAAATCATGGATTTCCAGTCGGTGTTTTACTGCCGACCTTGTGTTAATCAAAGCACATGATATATGCTTAGGCTGGGGTAAACGGCTGAGATTTTTGATAGTCGATCGTCGATCGATTCTCAAGTCGCTCAGTTCTTAGGGCTTTTTTAGTGATGGCTAGTAGTATTGCGGCAAATTGCCTCAGATCCCAAAATGGTTTCTGCAGAATATTGCAGATTAACGATAGTCGCCAAACACCAGGGGGAGAAGGGGGGGGGGGATTTTCAAGGATTGACTTAATCCTTGATCCTGGCTTGGTCCAGAGGAAGGCAAAAAAAAACCCTGGCCGGCTAGGACAGGGAAAAAAATTCCTTCCTGACCCCTTGAGAGGCGATCGGGCGAACCCTGGATCAAGTTTAAATAGTATTGAGGAAGGGGGGAATGGGGCTTGGGTGTTGCAAGATGGCTACCACTCCGGCTGCAAGAGCCAGGGTGGTGACCGGGGGGGGGGGGGGATTGCCAACTGGTAGTTATTGAGTCAGGAGAGGGTGGTAGGTGACCCAGTTACACGGGGGTAGCAAGCTGGTATCTGGAGGGGAGGTGGGGGGCCACTCGGTCGCGACAATGAAAAGGCGGGGGGTGGAGGGGGCCCTACCTATCTACATCCCGTGGGCCACACGTCCTACTCCTAGGAAGCGTGCGCCGGTAGCTACCAGGATGCAGTTCTAGCCCTAGGGAAGAGGGGGGGTCCTGCTGGTGTCAAGGGGGGGATAGATGTGCGGCTGGCAGGTCGCAGCAGTGAAGGGGGGTGGGGGGGGGCCCTACCTATCTACATCCCGTGGGCCACACGTCCTACTCCTAGGAAGCGTGCACTGGTAGCTACCGGGATGCAGTTCTAGCCCTAGGGAAAGTAGGGGGTCCTGCTGGTGTCCGGGGGGGATTGCTGTGTAGCTGGCAGGTGGATTGTGCATCAAAGGGGGGGGGGGCGCAAGCCGGGGAAATACCGAGTCACTGCGGGAGGCTACGCGGCTGGATTCTGTGAGGGGGCAGCTCAGGGGGTGGCTGGGGGGTTCTGCAGGTGTCCGGGGGGTTTGTGGTGGTTCTATCAAGTGAATGGAGCGGCGCGCCGCTAGGCCGCGGGTAAAGCCGGGGGCCTTTCCTAAATGCGGCGGCCGCGAATAGTTCCAGGAATGGCGTGAAGGCCTCCGCCGCGGCTTATCCTGAAAAGGACGGCCGCCAACGGAGCTCGGGGAGGTGGGAGAGCCCTATAGATTAGGGGCTTACCTTTCTGAGGGCAGAGAGCGGCGGATCCGAGGGGACCAGGGAGAAAACCGGAGAGATCACGAGTGAAAGAAATGTTTTTGTGTTATCATTTACATTCTCTGAAAAAAGGCCATGAAATCATAAATTCTGGTATGTAAACTTATGAGCACAACTGTATGTTGGCTGACATTGCTTGCTTCTAAAAGCAAAAAATATGCATATTATAAGGTTTGATATTACTAGCTACATGCTTGTTCTGTTGCAATTAACATTCTCGAGGACATTCGCAATGACAGCTTGCATCATTTTCTCTCAAAAGGTTTAATTTTGCTCCTTTCCTGAATTATTTTATGCACAAAGTATAAATAAGCTATGCTTTAAATAATTTTTTGCATTTCTTTGGTAACTTTTATGTATTTATTGTTCATAAAGTATTGGTTATTTTTATTTAGACCACGAGCCAGAGAAGAGGGGCTTGCAAGACATGATAGAACAAAAGAAGCTAGTCCTCCTCGGTGGTCTCCTAGAAGGCGTTTAAGTAGGTCACCTCTAAGAAGAAGATCACGGTCACCTATTAGACGTAGTAGATCTCCCCGTCGAAGGAGCAGATCTCCTCTTCACAGAAGGTAAGTTATTTGTGCATTTGAAAAGGCAGCAGTTGGTTCTGATATACTGTATTTATTGGCGTATAACACTCACTTTTTTACCCTGAAAATATAGTGTAAACTGTGCCTGCGTGTTATACGCAGGGGGTGTAGAATGTTTTTTCCTGAAACTTCCCTCTGAAAGTTAGGGTGCGTGTTATACGCCGATAAATACGGTAAGTGTATCCTTTTTTTTTTTTTTCTTCCTTCTTCTTGTTTTTCTTTGTTTTTTTCACATGTTTTCTTAGAAGTGTGTATTTGTTTTATAATATGTTTAAAATGACTGCTATCTATATATGTATGAATTTGTTTGTTTGAATTTGATTATGTCTGTATAATAATTTTCAATAAAATTAGATTGACCTAAAGTGGATGTAAACCCATTTCATGAAATATCAGCTGGGCACATATAGCTGCAGTGTTTTCTTAACTCTTTAAAGCCTTAAGTCCCCTGGCTTTTTCCTGCCCCATTCTTCTGTTATCATAACTTCTGACAAGTTCTCCGTAAACTGTAATAAAACCAGGCTGAATTTTGTGTCAGGGAGGGTGCTATAAATAGATTAGCAGAGAACTGTTCAATTCACAGCACAGCTCTGCTTTGTTTCTTCCCTTTTCTGCCTGTGGAGGGGGGTGTGTGACTTTCCTCCAATCAGCTGTCTTACAGTGTATGGCAAGAATCCACACCCACAGATGAATCGGGAAGAGAAAACTCTTAACAGGACGTGCACATTCTAAACAGTATATAAAGATGAAGACCGCAGATATACATGTAAAACTTATGTATGGAGATTTGTTTCATCTCTGTGTATCCTCTGGGGCTGTTCACTTCACTGGGTTTATGTGAGGGTTTAAATCCACTTTAAGGTGATACTAAACAAGAAACTCCCTGCAGCATCCTGCTGTACAACAATGTAGAGCTGCATTGTTATACTGCCAGTGTCAATAAACAAACAAGATTCCTTGTTACCGTTGGAGTGATCTTTCTCAGACTCAAATTGGCCATAAATAAAACTGCGATCTCCCCCGCTAAGCTGTTGTGTTCAGACAATCTGCCAGAACACTCAGATCAGCGCTCCCAGCCATTGGTTGAGAGTGCTGATCGGGAGTTGGTTGGCTGCTGATTTTCCAGTATGCAAATTCAACAGAAGCCGTCCTACTGTTGGACCGTCTGGCATACACACCGGCCAAGCGTTGGCTGTTTTTTATTGAACCAGCATGCGTCCTCTGTGTACAGGGCTTTACTCATACACAACCCATACAATTATCCACTCCTCTCTTGCTGTGAGAGAGAAACAAAAAATTTTTGTTCAACTAATAAACAGTGCTAAACAGTATGAACCGAACAGAGGAAAAGTTTGCTGTAGTGGGAGTAAGAGTACTCCAATGGTATAAGAAATCTTATGTGCTAAATAATGGAATCGGAGAGGGAAAAAATTAGGCTAAGTACTCTCGCAGCTTCCTCCTACATTTCCTATATTACAGGCAGTGTTAGGGAAAGGTGAGCCTTTAACTACTTCCAGCCCCAGCCCAAAGACTTCATATGTAACATCTTTCACATCATACAAAATAATTGGGCTAACTTTTTTTTTAATTCATGAAACGGTTTTTACCCCCCCCCCCCCCAAAAAAAACACCTTCGAAAAATTGCTGCGCAAATACTGTGATGTAAAAAACTTGCACCAACTGCCATTTTATTCCATAGAGTCTCTGCTAAAAAAAGGAACAATTTTCGAGCAAAAAAAAAAGAAATTATGATTTTTACATGTAGAAGAGGAGTGCCAGAATAGGCCCGGTATGGAAGTGGTTAGGCACCCAAACCTCACAGCTAGCTCAAAGCTAGCAGTGATGTCAGAACTGTTACAAAGGGGCAGTTTTACAACCAGCACATAGCATTCATCGGTCTTGGGTGCCTTCTAACTGCAAAAATCAAACCATGCAGCTAGTTTGAAGGATACAGGGAAGGAAAAAAAATCTAATTTTTTTTGGAGGTATGTGGACAAGGTTTATAACAAATTAGTTGTGCTGGAGTTCTTTTGTCCTTAAAATGGAACTTTAAGCACAATTTGATAAAAAATGATGTTCTTTAGCAAGGAACATGCATTCCAAATTAAATTTTGCTACCAAAATGAGTCTGTGCTGTAAATTGCCTCCAGCATTGTGCCTGATTCTTCTTGCTGGATGCTGCCATTTTGCTGAAGCCCAGAGCCATGGAATAGCAGTAAACCATAAAGTAGAACTAAACCCATTGATTAAACGATTAAAAAAAAGTTACATTCCTGGAATGCCAGGATTGCCATCGCTCACATTTTCCTGTGCCAATTCACATACGTTTACATGCTAGGACCAATTGAAACAGGAGCCAATTAACCTACCAACGTGTCTTTAACCACTTCAATACCAGGCTTTTATACCACCTCCATACCGGGCCTATTCTGACACTTCTCTCCTACATGTAATAATCATCATTCTTTTGCTAGAAAATTACACAGTACCCCCAAACATTATATATGTTTTTTTAGCAGACACCCTAGGGATTAAAACGACGGTCATTGCAACGTTTTATCTCGCACGGTATTAACGCAATCATTTTTCAAACGCCTTTTTTTTTGTAAAAAAAATTGTTTCATGAATTAAAAAAATAACAAAACAGTAAAGTTAGCCCAATTTTTTTTGTATTATGTGAAAGATTGTTACACCGAGTAAATAGATACCCAACATGTCACGCTTTATGCGCACACTCATGGAATGGGCCAAACTTTGGTACTTAAAAATCTCCATAGGCAACGCTTTATTTATTTTTTTACAGGTTACCAGTTTAGATTTAGAGAGGAGATCTAGTGCTAGATTCGTTGCTGGCACTCTAGCGCACGCGGCGATACCTCACTTATGTGGTTTAAACGGCGTTTACATATGTCGGCGGGACTTGCGTGTGCGTTCGCTTCTGCACGCGAGCTATCGGGGACAGGGGCGTTTTAATTTTAATTTTTTTTATCTTTTATATATTTTTCCACTTTTTTCCCATTTATTTTTTTATTTTTTTTGATGTCACAATGTAGAGTATAAGATTTCCTATCATCTGTGCCCAGTCTTGCCACACAGAGTTAATCCAGCGCTGAGTAATCCTCTTTTAAAGTCCAGTGCAAATTAACCGGACTTCAGATAAAAACCTGCCAAATTATAAAGTCCGGATCTCTGTTATTGCTTTCAGTAACAGGTTATTTACATATCGAGCTTGGACATGTTTATCATAACAAGAGGTGATCCAAAGTTCGATGTATATTACTAGGATGTGTTATATCACCTCATGTTATGATAAACAAAACATAACATATGATAAACATGTCCTAGCTATATTTGTAAATAACCTCTCACTCAAAGCAAGAAGAGAGATTCCGGACTTTTTGCTTTAGGCAGGGTTTTATCTGAAAGGCTGTTCGTTTTCACTGAACATAAGAGGATTACTCAGCGCTGGATTAACTCTGTGTGGCAAGACTGGGCACAAATTATATGAAATATTATACTTTACATTGTGACATAAAAAAAAAAAATTTTTTTTTTTGGGTTTACATCCACTTTAAAGGGGTTGTAAAGGTACAAGTTTTTTTACCTTCATGCATCCTATGCATGAAGGTAAAAAAACATCTAGCAGCACCGGCCCCCCCCGAGCCCCCGTTGTACTTACCTGACCGTTCGAATCTCCCGGGCGTGTCCACGTCGTCCTCTTCGGTTCCCATCCTGGCCGTTGATTGGCTAGGCTGGGCGGATTGATAGCAGCGCAGCCATTGGCTAGCGCTGCTGTCAATCGGGGCGGATGACGCGGCGCGCTGGGGGGCGGAGCCGAGTGATACAGTCGGCGGCTATGGCCGCCGCTGTATCACGGGAGCGCGCTCGCAAAAGCTTTCCTCCATGCGAGCGCCCTCGCATGAAGAAGGAAAGCTTTTGCGAGGAGGAGCCCAGACAGCCGCCGAGGGACCCCAGAAGACAGCTTTCCGGGGCACTCTGTGCAAAACGAACTGCACAGTGGAGGTAAGTATCACATGTTTGTTATTTTTTTTTTTTTTTAAATCCCTGACTTTAGTGACCCTTTAAGGAGAGATGTGGGGTCAATAAGACCTCACATCTCTCCTCCAGGCTGGAAACCATGCTATGATCATTCTTATGTTGTGCAGAATCACCGGCTGAAGAAGAGGATATCTGGATGATGCCTCTGGCTGCAGGCATCATTCAGATATCCACCCGCAAAGCCCAGGCCGTCAATTGATGGCCACTTAGGATGGTAGATCGTCAATTGTATAAGGCCGGGTATTGAAGTGGTTAAAGTGTGGGAGTACTAAAAGGAAACCCACGCTGGCACTGGGAGAACATGCAAACATGCAAACTCGGTGCAGGTAGTGCTGTGGTTGGAATTCAGACTGACGACCCTAGTGCTGCTAGGCAGAAGTGCTAATCACTTAGCCACTGTGTTGCCTTGCTTTTTTTTATCAGTGAATGCAAAGGGTTCCCTGATTGGACTAAACAAAGAAGCGGGTGATTACCATGCATTTGAGATAATGGTGGTTTCATACTGCTGTGTAAATATAAAATGACTTGTGTCCCTGATTTTATTAAGTTGTTGGCTGGATTTTAGGTCCACAGCTTGAATATTGCTGTCCAAAACTGCAAATAAAAATAAATTAGCTTCCTGTCATTGCTTTTAATTCTGGCTTGTCTTACAGAGAAAGAGGCAGAAGAAGTAGATCACGTCTCAGAAGGAGGTCGCGCTCCCGTGGTGGCCGGAATCGCAGAAGGAGAAGCAGGAGTAGAGACAAAGAAGATAAGTTTAAAGGAAGCCTTTCTGAGGGAATGAAGATAGAACAAGAGTCATCTGATGAAAAGTATGAACTGTTTTTTTTATACAAAAGCAATTTGCTACCTGAGCTTAGTTTTATGTTTTTTCCTAGATGAGACTTGTATGTTTAATAATCTAAAGATTTAGAGACTGTTCATTTAGCAAAGTGAAAGTTTCCTGAGCTTTGCAAAAAAAAGTGATGCTATGTCCACTTTTTAGTCGGCCATTCGTAAACTTAAAAACATACTTTTATTTGTATTTATTTTTTTCATTGCACATGATTGGGTATTCTGTGTCAACACAACTTCACCATATTTACTGAGCTAACTGAACAGTCTTTTCTTTGGTAAATCAATGAAATAACTTGCAATAAAAGGGGCTTATTGCTTCCCCAGCACTTTGTACAGTATGTTGGCCATGGCTGGAGGGGAAGTCATGGGAGTGCTATCATTATCCAGAAATTAATACAGACACTGATTTACTAAAGGATTTTTATAATGTTCACACAATAAATTGTGTGAATATTACAGTGGACTTTCACCCATTAACCACCTTAATATCACCAGATGTACTGTATACATATGGCTTTGTATTAAGGGTTAAACCAACATCATGGTTGCAGATACAATCATGACCCTGTTATCAATATTTTTAGCCGGCGATTGTGTTTTATGTAAAAGTGATTTAAGCGTCTATACAGCCACTCTGGCAAGCTTTTGCGGAACAACCCCCTGGGACCATACAACAATACACCACTCTGTGATCCTCAGCTTTGTGTTAGTGTCTAAAGGTGATGGGTCCTCTTCTCCTTTGTGGAAAAATCTGCTTCACTTGTTTATTATTGACTTCTTCAATCAACACCTCACTCTAATGCCTACACAAGCGGTGTATTCAGATTGGTGCAACCTTGGTAAAAGGGAACTTGAGGTATTCAGGTAACAGACTATCTAGATTAACTTCTTCTGCAGCACTCCTCACCTGGTTAGTTATCCGCACAATGCAACTTGCTACAGCCTATTAGTTGGGTGTTTACCCTGTTTTCATCTGAAATACTTGGGTCTGGACACATCCCAAGTGCAAGTCTTTCTTCCTCTAAGAACTCATGCTCAAGAACTCAGATCCAACTGAGATTTTCTATGAGTTCTGGGCCTAATGTAGTCTGAGGCAGTGCTTTTCGCCCAATTCCATTCCTGAGCCCTCCAGCAAAATATTTTGTTGCCATTCTTCTTATTTAAGAGGATTCTTCTATCGGGACACCTTTGCAGCACCATGCGCTTTCCTGGGACCATAATTTGTTTCTCTCTGCATTGTAGATACCACCCCTTGAACCCATCAGGGACAATTTCCCTTGAGGCTCTTGCAGGCAAATTAGCCTTTTTGGTATCTATCACATTTGTCAGATGTTGTCCTAAAATAGCTGCCCTTTCCTGTAAAGAGCCTTTCCCTGAACTTCACATGACAAGGTTGTCTTAAGCCAAAGAGCATTCATTCTATCATTCAGTGTTCCACCTCAATGATCACATTGTACTGCCATCGTTGTGCCCTGTTCCAAAGAAATCTACATGGATGTAGTTAGTCATTTAGAGTGCACATCAAGCTGCTTCCTCTTCCAGACAAACAGATTCCTTGTTTGTTCTCAACTTGGGACCTTGCAAGGGTCTTCCTGCTTCAAAATTCACTGTTGCAGGTTGGATAAAAAAACTTGAAAACAGTTAAGGAGTGTGAACAGAAACCTTTTGCACTGTTTTGTGTAGGGTTGTCCCAATACCACTTTTTTAGGACCGAGTACAAGTACCGATACTTTTTTTTATGTACTTGCCGATACCGAATACCGATACTTTTTTTAAATGTCATGTGACAGTTTTCAAACCACAATACAGACTTATTTTCTTTAGAATTATGAAGAACTCTAACTCAAGACATTATAAAAGAATAAAAATTAGTAAAAATGAATAAAAATGTTTTATTTGCTTGTCACGCAGTAGTAAAAAACTCAAAGAATTTTCACAGAACATGTTGATAAATACAAAAAAAGTATTCTATTTAGGCATCGGGAGCATTTGCGCGAGTACAAGTACTCCCGCAAATACTCGGTATCGGTCCCGATACCGATACTAGTATCGGTATCTGGACAACCCTAGTTTTGTGCTCTTTCCATCAGATTTTTGGGAGATTCCTTGGAATTTCAGCACCAAGTCTGTAGCCCAACTGTGTAAGGCTGCCATCGGGTTTCAGTTTATACTTTCTTAGCTTTATCAGGTGGTCATCTAGTCTTCTGTGGATATTGCCTTTTGGCTGCAAGGTTCTCAAAGCAGCACTTTGAATTATTTTTTGGTCCTGTTGGCACAGTTTTGTTGGCCTAGTTGTTGTCCACTCTTCAAACTCATTACTTTGAGTTGTCCCACGGTGTATGAATAAGTTGCCTATGTCCTGTAATGTACAATTAAGATAAAGGAAGTTTGACTTGCTGTAAATTCCATATCTTGGAGTTAGAGCTGCATGATTCTGGATAAAATGAGAATCAATTTTTTTGCTTAGAATAAAGATCCCGATTCTCTCACGATTCTAAAGAACTTACCGTATTTATTTTTAAGATTTACAACTCCTAAACATTAGGTTATCAAACAAGATGGCAATAAGATATAATACTTAAATCAAATTTAAAGAAATGTAAGGAAAAATAATGTAATGTGTAAAGAAATTAAAAAAAAATTACCATTAAGTTATTTTAAGGTCTTCTTTTTTTTTAGTACTTGCCAGTACCAGTTACCAATACCTACCAAAACAATTTTTTGTTTACACTTTAGCTGCCAGTCTTGGTACAAAGCATTGAAAAGTTATTTTACAAATGAAATGCATTTATTTTCATTTTGCAGTGTTTTTTTCAATGTAAAACGTTTAAATATATGTTAAAGGTGTAAAAATATTAATAAAACAAAAAAGTTTTTAATTATAAAATAGAAGTATATAAAAAAAAGTAGGAAAATAATAAAATAGAGAAGGGGAATGAGGAGTTAATACGGCTGATTAGAGTTAATAAGGGGGGTAAACGGTATTTTATTTGAATTTTTTGTAAAAACCTTGACAAGGTTATAGACTGAACATCTGTTTCTTTTTATCTCCTTCAGTAACTGAGCAATGTTGTTGATAAACATTGGGCTGCTTTTTTTTTTTTTTGACAGCTGTGAGCAGTTGAACAGCTCTGTACTTTTTACACAGGCCTTTCTCCATTTCCATTTTTGTTTCCTTGATTTAATTTTGCTTGATAAATAATAAAACTGAGGATTCAAGAAATAGGGCTGGGTTATAGGGGAGAAGTCCCAGGGAGGTGGGAGGGCATGGATTCAAAAGCTTGCCAGTGTCCAATCGCCTGATGATATTCGCCTATAACCCATGGGGGTTGATTTACTAAAGGCAAATCCACTCTGCACTGCAAGTGCACTTAAAAGTGCAGTTTCTGTAAATCTGAGGGGGAAGATCTGAAACGAGGGGAAGCTCTGCTGATTTTATCACCCAATCACGTGCAAGCTAAAATGCTGTTTTGTATTTTTCTTGCACGTCCCCCTCGGATCTACAGTGACTGCACTTTCAGTGCAAAGTTGATTTGCCTTTAGTAAATAACCCCCATGGTGTTATAAATATGTTGCTTGTGTCTGGAACTGTACCCCAAGACAGAATTCATAGCCAAGTCAAAATGTATTTTTCCATAAATGCAGGCAGAGTTTACGTTATACACTCTTGCCAAGTGAGGACAAAAATGTCATTATTGAATGCATTGCCTGTACTGTTCATTCTAAGATTATAGTTTTAATTAAGGACGCTGATTCACTTTTTGGTCAGAGTGCCCTTTATTCTAATTTTGGTACTTTTTTTTTTTTTTATTCAGTCTAGAGGATTTTGATGTTGAAGAAGAAGATGAAGAAGCCCTTATTGAACAAAGGCGACAGCAAAGGCTGGCAATTGTAGAGGTCGGTGTGAAACACCTGCGGCATGGAAAAGTTACTCACCTAATAATGCATGTTTTATTTTTATTCATTTTTTTTGCAAAATGGCAAAGGGATGAACTAACCATTCAGGCACACGCTAATCTAATGCATGTCAGTGCTGTGAATTTAAATGCCTTTTTTTTCTAAAATTAGTAATGTGTTTTTTTTTTTCCTTACAGAAATACAGATATCTAAATGAAGACAGCAATTTATCCGTGAACTCTGAGCCAAGCAGTCCTCAGAGTAGTGCTAGCAGTCGCTCTGCTTCACCAGATGACATTCTTGAGCGTGTTGCAGCTGATGTCAAGGAATATGAGAGAGAAAATGTTGATAACTTTGAAGCTTCTGTCAAGGCAAAACACAACTTGACATTGACGGAACAAAATAATGGTAAGAGAGGCGTGGTGTGACATATACATATTTCTGTCATTAGTTGCTCTACATTTTTCAGTAGAATTTTTGTGTAATGTAAATATTAATGTTTTTTTTTTTTTTTTGCTTCGTAGGAAGCCAACAAAAGAAAATAACTGCTCCTGACATGTTTACAGAATCTGATGACATGTTTGCTGCATACTTTGATGTAAGTGTTTATGTATTAGGATACCTTTTGTGACCTAAATAAATTGCATATGTTCGTTATTACTTTAACTAAAAGGTCTACAATCAACACGCAATTCTCTCTTTATACTGTATCCCATCACTAATACAAGTTAAAGCCACTACATACTGTCCGTCAGATACTTTGAGTATACTCTGTCTTACGAGAAATTTAGTTGTCTACTCTTTGGGGGTTATTTACGAAAGGCAAATTCACTTTGCACTACAAGTGCAGTCGCTGTAGATCTGAGACATGCAAGGAAAAAAAAACAGCATTTTTAGTTGCACATGATTGGCTGATAAAATCAGCAGAGCTTTTCTTAATTTCAGAGCTTCCCCTCACATCTACAGCGACTGAACTTACAAGTGCACTTGTAGTGCAGAGTGGATTTCCCTTTAGTAAATCAACTCCTATGTGTTGTTACTTGTTGGGCTATTACAATTATGTCCCCTTTTTATTATTATTTTTTAGTCAATCACTGGCTTTCCTGGCAGAGTTATCCTCTGCAACCTGTCTTGACATCTTGTTTATTAATGCTTTGTTTTCAGAGTGCTCGTTTTAGAGCTGCTGGAATCGGAAAAGATTTTAAGGAAAATCCCAATTTGAGAGATAATTGGACAGATGCAGAAGGCTACTATCGTAAGTAAATTTTTAGCATTGCCTCACTACTGCTGTTCACGTAAGTTGTGTTATATGCATAGGCATATAATATGTATAGGCTGAAAATATGTTCAGTTGATCTGTTGCTTTAACCACTTTAACCCCGGACCATATTGCTGCCCAAAGACCGGAGCACTTTTTGTGATTCGGCACTGCGTCGCTTTAACTGACAATTGCGCGGTCGTGCAACGTGGCTCCCAAACAAAATTGACGTCCTTTTTTTCCCACAAATAGAGCTTTCTTTTGGTGGTATTTGATCATCTCTGCGGTTTTTATTTTTTGCGCTATAAACAAAAATAGAGCGACTATTTTGAAAAAAATGCAATATTTTTTACATTTTGCTATAATAAATATCCCCCAAAAAAATATAAAAAAACATTTTTTTTCCTCAGTTTAGGCCGATACGTATTCTTCTACATATTTTTCTTAAAAAAAAAAACAAATTTATAGCGTTTACAAAAAAGGGGGTAGTTTTATTGCATTTTTATTAATATTTTTTTTTTTACTCGTAATGGCGGCGATCAGCATTTTTTTTCGGTACTGCGATATTATGGAGCACACATCGGACACTTTTGACACATTTTTGGGACCATTGGCATTTTTTATAGCGATCAATGCTATAAAAATGCATTGGATTACTATAAAAATGCCATTGGCAGTGAAGGGGTTAACACTAGGGGGCGGGGAAGGGGTTAAGTGTGTTCCTATTTGTGTTCTAACTGTATGGGGGGGTGGACTCACTAAGGGGAATCACTGATCTTCCGTTCATACATTGTATGAACGGAAGATCAGCGTTTCCCCCGCTGACAGGAACGAGCGCTGTGTGTTTACACTCACAGCTCTCGTTCCCCGCTCTCTAACGAACGAGCGCGCGTGCCCGGCGGCTAGCGGCCGCGAAAGTCCTGACGTAGAGCTACGGGCTCTCGCCCAGGAGAGCCGACCTGCCGCCGTAGAACCACCGCGGCTGGTCGACTAGTGGTTAAAGTGTTATTAAACCCCCAACAGTAAACTCAGTCTTTTTATGCAGCATAGCATGTTTGTTATACTCACTGTGGAACTTGCGTGGTTAATCCTCTGCTTTGTGTAAAAATGATGTTTTATACTGTATGCACATATGTTCTCCCCCTCATGCAGTGTCTTATCGGGGGAAGGCAGCCAACACAGGCTGGGTAGCTGGACCTGCGCATGCTCAGTTGTCTTTTATACTGGAGAGAACATTGACATCACACATGTGGGCATGTATACAGGCTGTAGTGGAAATCTCCTCTTACCTAAACTCTAAACACTGGAGAAACTGTGCAGTTTTTCACGTAACAGTAGTATAGCATCCAAAAAGGTATATAGTGGCAGCGTTTTAATGTAAAAAGATTTATAAGCTGTTAGCACTGTCGGGAGGTTTGCAGAAACTGACCGGAAACTGACTGCATGGTGTGAACTAGAGCCATTGGAATACATGTAAAACACTGTGCATGCATTTTTAGTGCAGAAAAATGCGCACGGGACTGCATTTGGTGTGAACTGGCACTTAAAGTGTTACTAAACCCAGTAATCTGAAAATAGGTATCAAACCTATTGGAATTTTGTGATATTTAGGAAAACATTCACATTTGCTGAAGCCTTCTTTTGTGTTGTTCGTGTATACCACCCTGACTTGTATGCTTCCACGCCCAGCTGAGTGACACCATGAAAATAGAGAGGTTGAAATGTCTTCCTGTATATTTTTTGGGCTGCTGGGTATGCTGCTTGTGCAGATTGCTCTAGCAAATTTGCACAGTTAATCTTGACCATTATCAATGAAAGAAACTGGGTCTCGGATAGCCAGTATGTTAAGCTGAGAGACAATTAGGGGTTTTGCATAAGTCTAGTTTTGTTACATTGTTCATAATAGATATGTTGCTCTAAGGCTTCATTTTGATGTTGGGTTTGGGACTGCAAAAATGCAAATTGAAATCAAGTTTTTGCAGCCTGACAATTGCCCCCTTTAGCAATTGGAACCTGTTGTGTTTTTTGTTTTTTTTTTATGGTTAAAAAAACAATAGAAATAAACGATTGTCTGTGGGGAAATCCATCGGTAAAAAATCCACGCATGCTCAGAATCAAGTCGACGCATGCTCGGAAGCATTGAACTTAATTTTTCTCAGCACATCGTTGTGTTTTACGCATCCGCGTTGGACACGATCGGATTTTAACCAATGGTGTGTAGGCAAGACTGATGAAAGTCAGCTTCATCGGATATCTGATGAAAAAATACATCGGTCTGTTTTCATCAGACAAACTGATCGTGTGCACAGGGCATAAGAGTATAATGGCAAATCTTTTAATAATCTGGGTATAAATGTTTTGGCTTATAACTGAATAAAACATTAACAAGCCAAACTGACCAACTTTTGACAAAAGCTTGTTTAGATTTTTCTGTCTAATATGCCTAATCATTGTTAACTATTCCTCATATCTAGGTGTAAACATAGGTGAAATATTGGAGAAGCGATATAACGTCTATGGCTATACGGGTCAAGGAGTTTTCAGTAATGTTGTGCGTGCTCGAGATATGGCCAGAGCTAATCAGGAAGTCGCCGTCAAAATCATCAGAAACAATGAGCTAATGTGAGTTTTCTTCATTTGGGTGGTGATAAACATTTAAACCAAATTTGCTTTATTTAGAAACAAATCAAATGATTTATAGATGGGGTTCTGTAGATTTTGCACTCCATAATTATTTGGCTTTTTGGTTTTATGTCGCTTTTGCATCTTGTGGCCCTGAATGTCGTCTTCTGGGGTCCCCCAGCGGCTCCTTCCTGCATCAAATAACCCCCTAGGAGTAGCGTTCTCCCGAAGGGTTACATTGTGGGCGCGCTCCTGTGTCCAGCATTTGGCATCCATAGCCACAAAATGCACAACTCAGCCAAAGGTGCCCACCTCATTGGATTTGATTAACAGTAGCGGGAGCTAATGGCTGCGCTGCTATCAATCTATCCAATCAAGTGCCGAGAACCCCGGGCAGAGAGACTGCGTGTCCTCGTCGTGGGACATTCCAGGGCTCAGGTAAGTAAAACAGACTGCCAGAAGTTTTTTCACCTTAATGCATAGGAAGCATTAAGGTGAAAAAAACTGGAGGGTTTACAACCCCTTTAAAGAAAATAACTTTGAAATCTGTACTCCTACTAAACATATAAACTCTCTCCGGCTTCAGAATCTTGCCCCACTGCTGCACAACTGTACAAATACTATCTTTATAAATCTAAATTTGCATAGTTTTGTACATGTCCCTCTCCCCATACGACAATGTTTAGGTAAGCTAATTCTTTTACCTTTTTTAATGAATGTCGGACAGTTTATCCAATCTTTTCAGATCTCAGTAAAGAAGTACAAGTCAAAGTATATATAGTGGTTCATTTACAAATGCACACACACATATATATATTATTGCCAGGCATATTAGTCCTCAGGAACTGGAGAGAGCCCAGAGAAGGGCAACAAAGCTTATAAAGGCACTGGAGGACCTTAGTTATGAGGAAAGGTTGCGAGCACTGAACTTATTCTCTCCGGAGAAGACACTTGAGAGGGGATATGATTTCAATGTACAAATACAGTACTGGTGACCCCACAATAAATAAAACTTTTCCTCAAAAGGGAATTTAATAAGACACGTGGGCATTCACTAGAATTAGAAGAAGGGCGGTTTAACTTTAAACTGCATAGAGGATTCTTTACTGTAAGAGCGGTAAAGATGTCTTTCTTCCACAGGCGGTGGTTACAGTGGGGGGCATTGATAAATTAAAAAACCGATTAGATAAGCACCTGAACGACCGCAACATACAGGGATATTCAATGTAATACTGACAAAAAATCACACACATAGGTTGGACTTGTGTCTTTTTTTTTTTTAGCCTTACCTACTATGTAACTATATTACATGCTGCTTTCTTTTACTAATGTATTCATCTGTTATCCATCCACAGGCAAAAAACTGGCTTGAAAGAATTGGAGTTTTTGAAGAAATTGAACGATGCAGACCCAGATGACAAGTTTCATTGTTTGCGGTTGTTCCGACACTTTTACCATAAACAGCACTTGTGTCTTGTATTTGAACCACTTAGGTAACGGTTTAACTTCAGATCTCTGACCATGTATTGTTGTATTTTTCACAATGCAAGTAACTACCTTTTCTTTTTCAGTATGAACCTGCGTGAAGTTTTGAAGAAATATGGTAAAGACGTTGGCCTGCACATCAAAGCAGTGAGGTCATACAGTCAGCAACTATTTTTAGCTCTAAAGCTTCTAAAAAGATGCAATATTCTGCATGCTGACATCAAACCTGATAACATTCTGGTAAGAACTTTTTAGAACTTAAATCGGGACATTTTATTTTGTAGTGGTAAAAGCTAGAAAGTTTTTTGTTTTTTTCTAGATAGAATGACAAAAGGTTAGAAACTCCCCGACTTTGCTGTCCTATACTGGAAGTTAGGAAAAATCGCCCCAACTTGAGTACAGCGATAACTTTTTTTCCACTTTCATAGCTATATGGTTTCTCCTTTTCTCATTGCAAACACTTTGATGATGCTTAAAGTAATGCAAAGCTTGAGGGCACATGCTTAAAACAGCACTGTATGTTTAATAAATGTGCCAATGTGTCTTTTTGCAAGGGTTTATACCTGCTTTATAAATCGACTGACTCACGTTTTGGAGGTTTAAACACCAAAATTCTCTTTTCCAAGCCTCTCTTGCCCTTACTGCCAGTCAAACCCTGGGGAAAACCCGGTTTTAGAAAATAGACCACTGTTTGCTTAAAGACTACCAGACCATTTTGCTGGCCAAAGACCAGCGCACTTTTTGCGATTCGGCACTGCGTCGCATTAACTGACAATTGCGCGGTCGTGCAACATGGCTCCCAAACAAAATTGATTTCCCTTTTCCCCACAAATCAAGCTTTCTTTTAGTGGTATTTGATCACCTCTGCGGTTTTTAATTTTTTTCCCCATTAACAAAAATAGAGCGACAATTTTGAAAAAAATTCTATATTTTTTTTTACTTTTTGCTATAATACCCCCCAAAAAATCTATAAAATAACAAAAAAATTCACAGTTTAGGCCGATACGTATTTTTCCTATTTTTGGTAAAAATTGAAATAAGCGTATATTGATTGGTTTGCGCAAAAGTTAAAGCATCTACAAAATAGGGGATAGTTTTATGGCATTTTTTTCTACTAGTAATGGCAGCGATCTGCGATCAGTGCTATAAAAATGTACTGATTACTGTGAAAATAACACTGGCATTGAAGGGGTTAACCACTAGGTGGTGCTGAGGAGGTTAAGTGTATGCTAGGGGAGTGCTTTTAACTGTAGGGGGGATGGACTGTGTGTAACACGACAATCGCCGCTTCCGATTACAGGAAGTGGCGATCAGTGTCCTTGTCAATAGGAAGACTGGGGAAATGCTTGTTTACATCAGCATTTCCCTGTTCTTCCTCACTGTGAATGATCGCGGATATCCCCTCAAACATAGAGTCCGCGGGACCCGCGGTCGGGCTCACAGAGCTTGCGGTGGGCATGTCCACAATGCCACTTAAAGGGGACGTATATATATGTCCTTCTGCCTGCCTGTGCCATTCTGCCGACGTATATCCTCATGCAATGGTCAGGAAGCAGTTAAAAGACCCCCAGTCACTGCATGTTCACAAAATGTTATAATTATTAAATATCCAATTTCTTTCTGTTTATTTAAATCTATATTAGGTATGTACCGATACCAACTTTTTCAGAGCGAGTATAAGTTAGCGATACATTTTTTTATTTGCAGATACCAATTACAGTACAATTACCAATTCACAGTATTCGCCGATGCCAATTAGCATTTTTTCAATGCGGTGCAATTTGAGCCCATACAAAATGAATGGGCTCAAATCTTTGCAGTGCGGTTTGACCTCCATTAATTTTGTATGGGCTTAAACTGCACTACATGAAAAAGGTTTCTGTTTTAGGTAGGGTTGTCCCGATACCACTTTTTTAGGACCGAGTACAAGTACCGATACTTTTTTTCATGTACTCGCCGATACCGAATACCGATACTTTTTTTAAATGTCATGTGACAGTTTTCAAACCACAATACAGACTAAGGATATTTTCTTTAGAATTATGAAGAACTCTAACTCAAGACATTATAAAAGAATAAAAATGAGTAAAAATGAATAAAAATGTTTTATTTTCTTTTCATGCAGTAGTAAAAAACTCAAAGAATTTTCACAGAACATGTTGATAAATACAAAAAAAGTATTCTATTTAGGCATCGGGAGCATTTGCGTGAGTACAAGTACTCCCGCAAATACTCGGTATCGGTCCTGATACCGATACTAGTATCGGTATCTGGACAACCCTAGTTTTAGGTATCGGAGCATTTACAAGTACTCATGCAACTGCTTGGTATCGTCCTCGCTAATTATTATTGTGTTATTTTCCCATACAAGGAAAAACAACATGTTAACTTTAATTCATGCCTCTCCAGCTACATCACCTTTCAGTTGCCAGGAGCAAAGAAAGAGAGCCCTGTGTAACCTCCAAGTGGCTCCGGTCAGCGCTGACACAGGGCTGAGGACTTTTCTCTTCCAATATGACAACGATGTGCTACTCATCAAGCCCCAGAACTGTTGCATGCTTCTTCACACCCATAAGAACCTGGTATTTTCCAGCTCCTAAATGTAGTGAAAAGAAAGGGTACATATATGCTGCTAGGGAGGGTGAAATCAAAGCATACCTGTTGCTTTGCCCTACATGGGCAAAAAACACATCTGCTTTAAAGGAATTTCTGTGAAGAATTTCTGCATTTAAAAAAAATTATAGAAACATACATATTTGAAATAAAGGACATTGAACATATTTTTGTTTTTTTAATTTCATCAATATTAAGGTAAATGAATCCAAAACCATCCTGAAGCTTTGTGACTTTGGATCAGCATCTCATGTGGCAGATAATGACATTACACCATATCTTGTCAGTAGATTTTACAGAGCTCCTGAAATCAGTAAGTATCGATGTTCCCTTGGTAAACATTTCTTAAAAATGAGATGGGGCATATGGAATACATTTTCTGTTTTCTAGGTCAATTTTAACAATTGCCTTGTATTTTTCAGTATACAATACATTGACCTATAGATGTAAATGCTTCTGGATAATAATTCTGCTGCTTTTCCTGCAGTAATTGGCAAGATTTATGATTATGGAATAGACATGTGGTCAGTTGGCTGCACATTGTCTGAGCTCTACACTGGAAAAATATTGTTCCCTGGAAAAACCAATAACCATATGATAAAATTAGCCATGGACCTAAAGGGAAAAATGCCAAACAAGGTATGTAATGTATTTAACTGCTGCCACTTTAAAAAATTGTGTAATCTTTAATATTCCTGGATAGATTGTGCTTGTGAAAACGGCCTTATGAAACTACAGTTTTGAAAATGTAAGTATAACTATATAGGGCTGATTACCCTTATTTGGGCTGGAACATGTAACCTGTTCCAGCCCCTGCCTTCGGTCCTTCCCCCAACCCCCCCTCCGTGTGACAGCAGGCAAGGGATCTTCTCCACACGTCTGCTGTCACAATTTGAAAACAGTGTGACCACGCGGGGGTCTGCCCACATAGTTATGTCATTCATTCACAGATTTCTGCGAATGAACTACAAGTACCATTGGTCTTTGCCAACGACGGCTTGTAGTTCTCAATGAACTGTGAGGGCACTGGTAAGAGTCTATTTATTCCTCCTGCCATTCAGTGTACCAAGTGCTGAATGTGGATGCAATTGCTTACTGGCTGCACTTTTATTTATTTTTTCTATTTTTTTTTTTTAATGGCATTTTAAGTTGCAAGTACTGATCTCCCATGTGTTTGACTGATAGCCACAAATGTGCTCAGTACAAATGTATTTTTGTTAAGGATGAACACGCTCCAGCGTGTTCGCAGCCCACGTGCAGAGCCTGCCTGGAGGACCAACTGAGTCACCCTTGGACAGCAGCACTGTTTGGAGAGGGTAGGCTTAGATGAACTAGTAGCTTGAAATTGACTTTACATAAGTAAGTAACAAATTAAAGCCTTACTCCAGCTAACACTTTTTATATTTGGGAGACCCTCACTTCCTGTTTTGGGTCCCTATGTTGTCAGGGGCGACATAGAAATAAAAATTATGAAAGATTTTTACAGTTTAATATGAAAGCCCCACCTGCCCTCAGTACCCTCTGAGTCTTATATTTGTTTGTGCCCCAATCCAGCAAGATACTACTACCTAAATTACCTGGAGGTTTATCACAAGTCTGCCAGGCCCACTTGTACAATGACGTCCATTTGTCTATCTAAGTGTGTTCATGTGAAAACCTTGCCATGGCTTGACAATTAGATAGGGGCTCTAGATAGGTGTGTTGTATCCAGAGACCATTGAGTTCATAAGATTGAGAGGAGGGTCTGCTGGAGCAGTTGTATTTTAAGCCATTTCTACTCCCCAAAACCTTGGCCCCCAACCCAGATTTTTAAAAGAATGGGCTGTTGTTTGCAAGTGGAACAACTATATATTATTGATGTTGCTCAAATTTGAATGTCTTTCTTTACTAAGTTTAAGTACATTTTTATCAACTTTTTTTTATGTAACATTCACAGATGATTCGGAAAGGTGTATTTAAGGACCAGCACTTTGACACAAATCTTAACTTCATGTATATTGAAGTTGACAAAGTCACAGAAAGAGTATGTATCCATTTTACTTTATTCTTGTATTCTACCTGAATTCAGTTTTTCCTAAAGAGAATTTAGACCTGTTTTTCCCAGTGGATTCCCGTTGATAAAAATGCAATTTAAACTCCACATATGGTACTGTGGAAATATCCATAGTAGTATGCTTTTCCCCATTCTCATTAGGGATGCACCAATACATTGGCTGCTAAAAATAGGGCTAGAAAAAAGGCACTGATATTAGCCACTGAAAATGTGGTGGTAATGACCGAAAATAAATTCATATTTATTTAAATTCATGATATTAAAAAGTCAAATCTAATGCAATTATTTATAAAATTAAATATATATATTTTTGAAAGCTGTCCATTTCAGTTTCGAGTTTCTGCCAAGTGCATCCTGAATTTTCCATTTCCGCGCACCACTGATTCTCATACTTCATCTGGGAAATCTGGGTAAAGGATATTGCACTAATGCCTGGTTCACACCTATGCGTTTTTGTGTGTTTTTTGCAGAAACGCACTACAGTCCATTTAACATAGTTTCCTATGGGACACTTTCACATCTATACATTTCAGCCTTTCTATTTTTTGAATGGGTTAGGGACTTTTAGATGGGAAATAGTGCATTTGTGCTTTTACAGTTTATTTGAGAAACTGCAGAAACGCATGTTTTTGCCGTGTTTTGCATTCCTTTTTCTTTTAAATACCTTCCAGTCACATCCCATCTGTGTACCATGTGATTTAGCTTTGACCAATTGCAGCTAATCACAACAAAACAAACTGACTGAATATGTTTCATTCAATAAAATACTTGCTTATAGCAATGTAATTCACTGCTATAAGCAATCCTAGTGTATAAAAATCCTGATAACTTCCCCCAGGGTAGTACAATATTACTATGGTAACCTTATTTTACTCTGGTCATAGTGTGTTAAAAAAAAATAAGCTTTAAATTATAAGTCACCAGTCGGTGTCCCTGATCACGGCCACACCAATTGTATGATGATGCTGTACTGCACTGGTGACAGTAGGTAAAAAACAAAAATTGTGGAAAAGGTTTTCTATTTAATACATGTTTCTAAATAATTGACAAAAAAATTACAACATCAAAAAACCCGAAATGCCTCTTAGTAATTACCTTTGACTGTCTACTTTCCAAAAAGGGGTAATTTGGGGGATATTTGTATTGTCCTGGCATTTTTGGGCCTCAAGAAATGAGAGTCCGTCAGCACATCAGGATTGATACATTTTCAGATATATACCTACATGATTTAAATACCACCAAAAGAAAGCTCTATTTGTGTGAACAAAATTATAAAAATCTAGTTTGTGTACAGCCATGCATGACCGTGCAATTGTCATTGAAAATGAGACGACACTTGAGGCTAAAAATTGCCCTGGGCAGAAATGGGGGACCAAGTACCCTGTATTGAAGTGGTTAATCTGCACAAAAGATTGGCCCAAAAAGGAAAAAAAAAAAAAACATGGAAAAAACCTGAAACCGCTTGTGCAAAAAGCACTACGGAAAGTGATCAACAGAAACCTGCTCACACCGAGCCTAGCCTAATGCTGGCCATACACTATACGAAAAATCAGCTGTAATTCGGTCATTTGGCCAGTTTGTCAGCATTTTCGTCCAGTTAATAGGAACAAAATCGATCAATCGTTGGGTCATTTTCGAGCCAAAAGAAAAATGATGGATAAGTTTGGAAATCTGGCGAATGAAGGATAAATTGAAAGGTTAATGTGTTTCACATCCGACTAGCACTAGGTATATGTAAAAAAACAAACAAAGTCATTCATTTATGTCCACCGGTTTATCGGTCATTACACGATGGCACTATCATTCGACTCCCCCGGCCGAATGTCTGTTTTTTCGAAAATGGGTTCGGCTGATTTTTCGTAAAGTGTATGGCCAGCATTAGTATCGTGTCAGTTTTCTTTATTGCACATGCATTTGCCTTTCAGTTATGTCTTTAAACCCAACCTGAAGGGAAACAGTGCTGTGAATTTTTATTATATTTAAGTATACAGCATATTTAAAGCCCAAACTTTATATATATATATATATATATATATATGGATGGAGTATGGTGTTTTCTGGAGAAATTTTTAAATTTGTAACATTTTGGGTTTTCCTCTGGGGTGACTAGGAGGGGAGTACCCTAGAGGCAATAGCAAAAAATATTTTTAAATTAAACTAGAAGATGCATTTCCTGAAGCACATGCGTGAGAATGCTGAATTGCTAAAGCTAACTGGATGAATAGCTTATATCCCTAATTAAAAGTTGAAGTGAGAGTAGTTTCATTAAAGTTTTAACAAGTCTTAATACATCCAAAACAGTACATGCTATCGCAACTTTTTGTTGATGAACTTAAAAATGTGGGAATGTCAGCGATTTAAAAAGAAGTTCGCTGTGCGTTTTGCTGGGAAATGTGAAGAATTTTATACAGGACAGTCAATGGAAGCTCAACCAGCCAAAAGTAAAGGGTGTATCACAAAACTGAGCACATTGTTTAAAACTAGACAAAAATACCTACGTTTTGATGTATGAATCAATTGTATGACAAGTAGATTTTGTGGGGCGTGAGAGCAAATTATAGAGAAGGAAGGAAGATATATATTTTTTAAGGCTCTGTGCTATGATATGATATCATGCACTCTAAGCAGCCCAATACACACTCTGTTTAATCAATACCTTTTTTTCTGAAATGCTCACTAAACTTAAACAGCTTTTTCACAAAAACTGTAAAAGATATGGCCGGATAGCTGAATATTTTGTGGACATTTTAAAGTTTGTTTGGCGTCTGTAGGTGAAAGTATGAAGGAGATTAAACTTTTGGGAGCAGAAGAAGATTTTAAGGATTTGAAGCATGCTGTCATTCACTTCAATGTTAAAAAAAAGCGTTAAAAAGCTTAACATTTTAAAAAGTATAAATAGTAGAAAAAAAGTTGAACATTTTAAAAGTCGAATGGTTTTAATAGCTGAAAGTATGCAGAAGTTACGCAGAGCCAAAAAAAGTACAGAATAAAAAAAATAAAAAAATAATAACCCTTCATCACTCTATCCAAAACTAAGAAAAAAAAATTATTGAATACTTTTAAGTAGCAATGCTAACTATTTCTCTGCACTAATTGTGTGTGTGATTTTTGTTTTGTTTTAAACAAACCTATTCATGCTTTCCAGGAAAAGGTTACTGTCATGAGCACTATTAACCCAACAAAGGACTTGTTGGCTGATTTAATTGGATTGCAGAGACTTCCAGAAGACCAACGTAAAAAAGTGCACCAATTAAAAGACTTGTTGGATCAGATCCTAATGCTAGATCCAGCGAAACGAATAAGCATCAATCAAGCACTTCAGCACCCTTTCATCCAGGAAAAGATCTAAATGTGGGAAATGATTTGACTAGCTCACACACCGGGATTGAAGACCACCTACAGCAGCCTGTTAATGTATATAAACATATAAATATTTCCCTTGCAAAGTTGAGGAAGCATGAATCGTTCAAGAGTATATTTTACTTTTTATCAATCAATTGTGATATACGTACTTTTTTCACAGTAGGAATGCTTGTAAATTGGCTGAATTGTACTCAAGAGTACAAATGCAATTTCCTTTGAACATTAGATTTGGGGAAAGAAAGTTGCAATTTAATTGTTGGATGTTAATATTTTATTTTTAGCGGTCCTGGCTCATTTTCCTTTTTTTGTTCATTTTTTTTAAACTTTTGTTTTGAGAAAACATGACGAGCATAAATGCTGTTTATATTCACGTTTTCCTAGGTTGTGTGCGCAGGCCTCAGCAGCATGCTCTTGGTCTATTCAGTGCCGAAGGGAGGCCTATTCCTTCTAGAGCCTGCCTGCAGGGATGGTCTCCTCTTTTAAAGCAGGTTGTGTACAACTTACAGTACACTGAAGGTAAGCTAAACCCATCAACATTGTTGGTATTTTAAAATGTTGTTGTGTAAATGTATATTGAGACCTTGGTAACTAACTGTGGCAGCTTTCTGCCTCTGCATGTTTCACAAGTGACCTACAGTTTTGTTCGTTTGTAATGTTTTAATTTGGACAGTACTTGTGGCAGTTTCAATCCACACTTTCTCTCCATTCCTTTTTAGTGGAATGTGCGCAATTGATGGAAAGGGGGTGCCTTCAGTGTACTGGATCATAAATATGTCCCTCTTTTGTCTTTATTTTAGTTATTTTAGATTCATTAAAAAAAATTCTATATAAAATGTGAAACAATCTGCAAAGGTTTATGGGTCAGTCTATCCACAACTGATGATTTAGTTATATAATGAGACAGCGGTGGGCTAAATTAGCCAAAGACTTCATAAAGCTCCTATGGCCGTTTTTTCCAGGGATTTTGGCCTTGCCCTATTCTGCTATATTTGCTTTTAAATAAATAGAACACATCTGGGGGAAGAGAGACAATTAACAAGCAGTGCAGAGACTTCAGTTATAAAAATATCAATGCTGGAGAACCCAAACGATATAAGGGACTGTTGCAAGATATAATTTTCTACCATCTATAGACAGGACTGATGTCAGTTATGGGTTGACTGATGTTTAGGGCAGGGATATGCAATTAGCGGACCTCCAGCTGTTGCAGAACTACAAGTTCCATGAGGCATAGCAAGACTCTGACAGCCACAAGCATGACTCCCACAGGCAAAGGCATGATGGGACTTGTAGTTTTGCAACAGCTGGAAGTCCACTAATTTCCTATCCCTGGTTTACGGCCTGGGTAAGGCAATGCATTCTGTCATGTTTAAACATCTGTACAAAGAAGCATTCTTAAGGTTCTGTGTATTGAAAAATGTACTTTTTTTGTAACTGAACAGTAAGCAGAGGGACAGCCATTTTGTCTGGCAAAATGATTCCCTGCTAAATGTCTATCTGAAGTGTTTTCTTCTTTGTTTTCACTGTTTGTGATCATATTGTCTTTCAGTACAGGAATAAACTCTCCACTCTTGAACAAAAATCAGCTGCTTTTTAAAAGCGGTAATTGCTTCTTTACCTTTCTTCTCTTGTAAATAAATCTTTTTGTTAAACCTTCAAATGTTCTTTTTGCATAAACATTTGGCTCACTTATTGTAAAGTGAAGGTGGTTTTGCTGCATGTACAGTGACCCATGCAGATATCTGTATGTTTTCAGTATGCATAATTAGATAATAAAGTCTTTTGTGAAAAAGGTATCTGTAGCCATTTGTAAGATGTCTATTTTGATTCCTAACCGATAAAATGGGAAATACCACTAATGATTGAAAAGTCCATTTATTTCAGTAAGTAGAATGTTTGCTGTCTTTTGGAGACATAGGTCACCCTTGAATAGTTTCCAATGATTCTCAACTTTATGATACCAAATAAATTTTTAAATCTCATACTCTCAATCTGTGTTAGAGTGATTATTTTTTGTTTTAAATGCTTGTGGTATTAACTAATGTTTGTGCTGTTTTCTCACTTTCCCTCTTGATGGTGCTGAAAGGAAAATGGAAAGCAAGACAAGGCTTCCCAACGGCTGCTTTGCTGAGACACCATCTTCACCTCCCTCACCTCACAAGGTCATTCTTGACGGCATGTGTAGATAAGCATATAGAAACGTTGCAAAAACAATAGGTGTATCCAAATGAACAATTTCTTATTATTTAGAGAACAAAATCTAGAAAAGTATATAGAAATTTTGCAAAAATAGGTGATTCCAAATGAAGGAATTTCTTATTTAGAAAATACAAATATCTTTGAGCTCCCGTAGCCATGCAAATAGGCATGAATGTTAACGGTTCAAGTGCTGTGGTGTGTTTAAAACATTTTTTTTTTTTTTTTTTTTTTTTTTTAGACTTGACTTTTTAGCACTTGTCCTCTGCTTTGTGCAGTTTCAGTGCCACAGCATGCCATTTTGATAAGATGTGCTTTTAGATGATTGGACTTATTGAGTAAGCTAATGCTGTGTAAAGAGCGATGAAGTGCGCCAAGTGCAGTAAAGCATAGTAACCAATCAGATTTAAATTTTCGGAAGCCTTATTAGTGAAGGATGACTTATTTTGCTTGTTATATTGGGTACTTTTTTTGCACTTATTTAATAAACACCTTTTTAGGGGTAGGCAAATTGGCTTTTCTTGCCAAGTGAGTTTTTCAGTTTTACCTAAACTGTGTTAAAAAGTTTGATGCAGGAAGCAATCGTCCATCTAATCACATGCAGATTTATCTGCCCTTTTTTGTAGTCTGCGAAAGAATAAAGTTGCTGGTTAACCTGTTTCTTTTGTTTTAGATGCTGTTTCAAGGATGAAGACAAGATGACCTCACCCAAGGTTTCTGATTTATGAAACGGAAATGATGCCTTTTGGATTAAAATAGTCAATTTTGTTTTATTTTGGCTGGATGTATGATGGTAAAACAATATTCATGTGTTTAAAGCTTAACCCAGATCAAAACCTATCCCATAACCTGCCAGAGATCAGTTATTTAAAGTGGTTTTAAAGTTTTAACATTTCTTGCATTAAAGTGGATGTAAACCCGATTCATACAATTTGAGCTGGGCACATATATCTGTAGTGTTTTCTTATCTCCTAAGCACTGTGTTCCGTAGCTGTCTTTTGCTCCGTAACTCTGTTAGCCTAATAACTTCTCGCACTTTCTCTGAGACAGGAGATAAAAGTGTGTGTCAGAGAAGGTAGATTAGCAGTCAGCTTGCCATCTAAGAGCAGCGCTGTGCACATTTATTTCTTCCTTTTTGAGGAGAGGGGGGTGTGTGCCTTTCTTCAAATCAGCTGTCTTGGCTGTGTGCCTATAATCCACTCCCAGGGCTAACCAGGAAGAGAAAATCTTTAATGCGAAGAGCACTTTCTAAAGGATGTATACACATGATGACAGCAGATATACAACTTGTATAGGGAGATTTGTTTAATCTCTGTATCATCTGAGGCTGTTCACTTTACTGGGTATATGTGAGGGTTATCAGCCTAATAACTTTTCCCAAGTTCTTTGAGACGGGAGGTAGAACTGAGTCAGTCTTCCATCTAAGGGCAAAGCTGTAAAAGCATTTTCATTCTTCCACCAATGTGGAGGGGTGGGGGTGTGCCTTTCCTCCAGTCAGCTGCACCCAGTTTAATCCAAGCCTTCTCCTAACAGAACAGTGCAGAATGAGGAAGTGAAAATTCTAACTGGATGTAAGAATTCTAAACAATATAGCAAGCTGAAGACGGCAAATATACATGTAAAACTTATGTAGGGCGATTTGTTTCATCTCTGTGTATAATCCGAGTCTGTTCACTTCACTGGGTATATGTGAGGGTTTACAACCACTTTCAGGTAAAAAATGTTTAGGTGTCAACTTTGGCCTCATCCTGCCGTTGCTTCAGAGCATTATAAAACGTTTTTTTGGTGTTCTTGCTTAAGCGACTACTCATTCACAATAAATGTAACCACTTGCCGACTGCCCCATAGCACATTTAGTGCTACAGGGTAGCTGCGCAGAATCGCACATATATGTGTTCCTGCACTTTCGGGTTTTGGGCGTGAGTGTGTACTGGTGGCGGATCGCTCCCGCTGTTAATTTACACAGTGGGTCCCACAGACCCGATGTCCGCTGGCACCCGCTGTTTGTTTGGTACACTGACAGAATGGCAGTCTGCCTATGTTAACAAGGCAGATTGCCATTCTGTCAGTACAGAAAGCATGTATCCTGTGTTTCTGTAAATCAGAAACACAGGTCCATGCCTTTGACTAGTAAAAGCTCCTCCCCCACTACACTGAAACATTAGCTAGGCACACAGTTAACCTTTGATCACCCCTGATGTTAACCCCCCTCCTGCCAGTGTCATTGGTACAGTGACCGTGCATATTTTTGGCACTGATCACTGTATTGGTGTCACTTGTCCCCAATAAAGTGTCAATTGGGTGTCCAATTTGTCCCCCGCAATATCGCTGTCCCTCTATAAGTCACTGATTGCCGCCAATACTAGTAAAAATATACAGTAAAACCTTGGTTTGCAAGCATAATTCTTTCCAGAAACATGCTTGTAAATCAAAGCATTTTTTTTTACAGGTTATAGAAGAGAGGCACCTCTAAGTGTAGCAATAAGTTGCTAAATGTTGTACCTTTATTAAATGTAACCATATTGCTACACTTGGAGGCTCCTCTCTTCTCTTTTATACTCAGTTGTGACATGACAATACTTGTATATCAAGACATCGCTTGTACATCAAGGCAAAATTTATCTCAAACCAAGTTGCTCTCAAAACAAGTTTTACTGTGTGTGTGTGTGTGTGTGTGTATAATCTCATAGTTTGTTGAAGCTATAACTTTTGCGCAGTGCCATATCACAAATAATGGCCGGGGGGGAGGGGGGGTAAACCTTCCGGAGGTGAAGCAATTGTAAAGGTAAAAACAATAAAACATGCCTATACTATTCCATTGCACAGCGGCCGTGAACCTTAACTTCTCGAGTCCCCCAATAGCACTCCTCGCCCCCCATCTCTGTCCAGTGCCCCTATGGGAAGCCCCCCTCTTCACTACCTTTGACAGCACTGTGAGCCAATGGTTCCCAATGTCCAGCAAAGCCAGCTAGACCTTGGAAGTAAGGGGAGAGAAGAGCTGGGGGGCTGGTGAGCACTGAGGCTGATGCAAGGAATGCATTTGGGTAAACAAATGTTTAGGCTTTAGAACCACTTTAAAGCAAGAGTACAGAGGGGGTGGGAAAGGGGTGAAGCAACTTCATAAGGGAGAATACTGATCTTCTCTACTGTAGCTAAGGAATCTTAGAAAACTTTGTGCAGGAAGTAAATAAAACTGATGTTGCACTGTCAGTGCTATAAATTATTCACTCAAAATAATCAGTCGGCACAGGTAGTTGGAGATGACAGTAGAGAGAGGTAGGGAATGTTATAGAGTAAGAGGTTTCTAAACACTGCCTTGCTTAGGGCAGTTGGCACCTTGAATTTTGCTAGGAGTTAAAAAGTAAGCTCGCTTTTACAGAAACCTCTATAAGGTGAACTTACACAGGACTCCCCCGTCCCGCTGACCTGGAGTGTGGCAATCTCCCGCTATGAGCCCTCATATATAGCCGACTCACTGGTCCGGGGCTTAGAATTCCCCTCGACCTAATGTCCTAAACGTAACTCGTTAAGTATGTACAAGAACATTCTAATTGGTGGGCACTGTCACATGTGTGGCACCAACCAATCAGAACCCACATAGCTCATCTTGTCACTGTGGACGAAGAGGCGAGAAGGCCATGGGAATTTTAAATCCCCTGACTGATAAAGTGGCTGTACGATCTATCCGAACAGGATATCGCCACACTTAGCAGGACCAGGTGCAATGGGGAAGGAAGGGGTCTAGTGTAAGTTCACCTTACAGCAGGGGTCTCAAACTGGCGGCCCTCCAGCTGTTGCAAAACTACAAATCCCATGAGGCATTGCAAGGCTGACAGGCACAAGCATGACTCCCATAGGCAGAGGCATGATGGGACTTGTAGTTTCGCCACAGCTGGAGGGCCGCCAGTTTGAGACCCCTGCCTTACAGATTTTCTGTAAAGGTAAACTTGCACTATGGGGTCAATTCACAAAGAGAAACGTTATTGGTTTTCTTCAGTTGTTAAATTAGCACTCCTTATTTAACGCTAGCAAACATGGTATTCACGAAAGCTATAATCGTTATTTAACATAGTCATTATGATTTTCAACTGACTCTTTATCCAATCGTTATGCTAACTACTCAGACGTTATTATTAAGATTTGGGACGTTAAAATAACTCTTAATATCGTTAAATAATGCTGGAGAGATGCATTCTGGGAGCAGAAGGGAAGGAGAACAGCTGCATGTGGAAAAGAGCAGATGCAGAGAGAGAGAGAGAGACACAAGCAATACACATGGAGATTGAGCATGTGATGTGCAAAACTTCTAGTGTGTGCTTTTCTAAAGCCATGTGTATTTCCTCATACAGAGAATAAATCATGGGAGATGATAATCGGAATTTAGCTATCACCTGGGTTTCAGAAAAGTCATCCAAAATAGTATGTGAACGGAATACAGGTTTATAAATCTGAACAACATTCTAACATGTTCTTCTTCGCCTCTGGATAATTTTAAGTTCAAATAGAGCACGGTTCTATCTTGCCCAACACTACTAAAAACTTCACTACACTACAAAAATCGCCAAAAGCTTCCTCTAACAACAAAATATCGCCTGGAAAATGTCATAACGCCACCCTGAGGGAGGTGTTAATTTAACGATTGCTTAACGATTGATAACTGTCAATAACTGTGAATTGCACTTCTGTACATATTTAACGATTTGACTCTTTAAAATAACGATTTGACTCTTTAAAATAACGATTTGACTCTTTAAAATAACGATTTGACTCTTTAAAATAACGATTTGACTCTTTAATAAGGATCCACACCTTAAAATATCGGTTCTGTGTAGTGAAACGTTATTTGATGATTTTTCAAAGCGTTAAATCGTTTAGTGAATTGAACTAGCTTCAATAACGTGCAAAATTGTTAAAATAACACCCGCAATCTGAAAATAAAGCTTTGTGAAGTGACCCCAATAAGCTTTAAGAAAAGTCAGCATTCACTTCTTCATTCATAGTAGTTGGCTGGTAATGCAACTTTCACTAGAACTGTACTTAAAGGGACTGTAGGCAAAACATTTTTATCCATTTGTGGAAATTTCCCTTCACTTCCTGCCCTTTACTCAAACAGGGAAGTAAGAGGAAATCCCTGCAAATAAAGGGAATTCTCTGGGGACACCCAGGTCACCAGAACTAGTGTCTCCATTGGAAGATTTTCCCTCCTATTACTTTTCTCGGGACGACTCAAAATTTGGGATTTTTTCTAACTTTCCCTTTCAACCATAATGGTAAATAGGACAAATATAAGTGAATATCCTAAGGGAGCACAGAAAGCAATAACAACTGACAGGTGCTCTAATCCCTCTGCACTGTATCCAAAACAAATATTTTTTTTTTGCCTTTAGTTAGTTATATTTAGCAAGAAAAGAAAAAAAACTCTGAAAGGGGTTGTAAACCCTTGTGTTTTTCACCTTAAGGCATCCTATGCATCAAGTTGAAAAAACTCCTATCACTGACTAGCCCTCGTCTGTTTTACTTACCAGAGCCCATTCATTCCCACGACCGGCGACACGCAAACCCTCCCTGGCCGGGGTCTCGGCTCTTAATTTGATAGACTGATAGCAGCGCAGTTATTGGCTCCCATTGCTGTCAATCAAATCCAATGGTGTGGGCGGCTAGCCGAGTCTGGCATTCTGTGTCTGGACTTGAAAATGCTGGACTCGGGACTTGGTGGTATTTGATCACCTCTGCCGTTTTTTGTTGTTGTTTTTTTTGTGCTATAAACAGAAAGGCAGACAATTTTGAAAAAAATATAAAAAAATTTTTTTTTTTGCTATAATATCCCCGAAAATTATGTTTATCGGTTTAGTGTATTCTTCCATATTTTGCATATAGGCACAAATTGATTGGTTTGTGCAAAAGTTATAGTGTCTACAAAGTAGGGGATAGATTTATGGCATTTCTATTTATAAGCCTTTTTTTTTTTTTTTAACTAGTACCAGTGACATTATTACAGTGAGCAGAGCTAAATACAGCCACTGATCGCTGTATAGGTGACACTGGCAGGGAAGGGGGTAAGTGTTCCCTAGGGAGGTGATTTCTAACTGTGGGGGCGGGGTTAGTGGACTGTAGTTAAATCAGTACGGTTTTCATACGAAAAAAAGAAATCATAAGAGCAAGACTACGCATGCTCAAAAACAAAAGTATACATACATACAAGACTATTAAACACATTACATCCCTTCTGAAGTTGCATTCTGTCGTACGAGAATTTTCGTATGGTGAGTAACCTTCACTTTTGACATGAGACTAGCGTGCTTCAAAAAGCTGATTGTGTGTACAAAGCTTTAGATAAAGGCACACTGTCTTCCGTGGTCATTGACAACACCCCCACCACACATCCCTCCTGCCTTTACTGAATGCTGGAAAAAAGGGAAGAGATGTAATGCTGTCTGGCATGCTTGCGTTTCGCTGCCTTGAAAATGCGGATGCACTATTGCAATGACGTACATGCAAATCTTGGAATAGCTAAGAAATAGACAGCGATCACATAACCTGCAATTTAGAAGCCAGTAAAACTCCATTAGAGGCACATTTTGTACAAATTGATTCATGGATTAATGTTAAAGTAGAACTATAGGCACAACTTTTTTTCTCTCTCATTTTGGATAGAGTATCATAGGGTTATAGCCCCTGTTGGTTTATTTTTTTTGCCATCTTCGACCAATTAGAGAGATTTACCCTCCATTTCCTGTCCCATAGCCAAAACAGGACGTGAGTGGAAATTGGATTTGTCTGTTGAAAATGTGTTTTATATAATACTGATGAGGTTTACAACTGCTTTAAGCACGAATTGCCCTTTAATGTTCATTCATGGAAAAAAAAATTAACTTCACTGATTAACCACTTGCCTACTGGGTACTTTCACCCCCTTTCTAGTCAGGTCAATTTTCAGCTTTCAGCTCTTTCACAATTGCGCAGTCATGCAACAGTTTTATAGTTTTAAAAATGTCGAAATAAGTAATTTTTCTACTTCACGGATGTGCGCTGATGAGACTGCGCTGATGTGTGGCACTGATGGGTACAAATTGGTACCACTTGTGGGCACTGATGATCCGTGCCCAGATTATCGGTGTAGATGTCCCTTGTGTGCCTTTGGCGGTGACGTTCTCTGCTCTCATACACTGTCAGCGTGAGTAGAGGACTGCCGATAATCAGCAAATACTATTTACACTGTGGACACAGCTGGTTACATAGTTAAGACGGACACAGCGATCACAGATCCCTGCCTAATGCACAACGCAGGGGGTGCGCAGGAAACAGGATCATGTCTCTTCAACTAGCACGGGAGGGAAAAGTTTAATAGTCTAAACTGGAAATTATGAAACATTTTTTGCATGTTGCGGAACTGAGATTTAAATGTTCCGTTTTTGTAGAACTGCCCAATTCAACTGCTGTACAATTAAATGTAGTTGTGAGGATTGTTTATATCCTTAGTCAGAACAGATTAGAAATAAGAAACTTACTGCTAAAAAATAAATGGCCACCTACTGATATTTTTTCCTCTTTTGCCTATAAGAAGAAGAAACTGCTACACAAGAATGGAATTTTAGTATGACCAAAGGGAGTATTTGTGGATTGTTTATAAGCGCTTATTTCTATAGATCAGCCCTTTTCTACCCTGTGTGCCTTGGCAAAATGCCTAAATATTGCACAAAATTGACCAAAAATTGTGTACAAGCCAGCAGGTGGATTAAGCCTGCTTTTTTTTGTTACACAAAGCCACAGGTTTTCATTGTGCACTATTATAGGCTTGGGCAATGTGCAGACCAACAACCCGCTGACATCCTTGGTTGATAAGGAGGACATCACCTGCACAGCATCCTTGTTTGACACCCCCACCCCTCTCTGTGAGCACTCGGGTCATGTTAGCTGCGTGGGGAAGACAAAATGCTGGAATACTATTTGGTACCAATGTACAAAAGTGTTTGCTTTGAAAAAATAAATTGCCTCTAATGTTGGGTGGTGTCTTACGTGTGTGAAAGTTGTTGCATTATGTAAAAGTATTCGTTTTTTTTTTACATTTTAGAATTGGGTGTGTTGAGATTGTCCATAATTTTAAAGGTTGCCTTGACTGGTAAAAAAAAAAAGGTTGAGAAAAGCTACCTTAGATTACGATGCCCTAAGCAATTTGGAGACCAAATTAAATTATCAATTTTATAATTCAAGGATAAATGGTAAAATCTGTATTAGCATTGAATTATGTTGCATGTATGTATGTATTTTGCTTGGTACCGTTGGTTTAATTAAAAAGAAGAAAAAACTTATACTGCTGTTTTTTTTTTTCTCCTATAGGGTAAGTTCCAGACTAATAACCGATTGGATACTTTGGGGATTGCTGGATAATAAAAGCTTTTAAATCCTGTCCCAGAATAAAAAGTACTCTTCAATAAACATTTATTTTATTTTTGTCTACTACTTGTCCTGTTTTTAAATTAGCAGTGATACTGGTTAGTGAAATGTTCATTTAGAACCCGTATACTGGCATTAGAAGCACACAATGAAATTGTACGGCTCTTGGAAAAAAAAAAAGTATAGAATATTACAACAGTGTCTAGAGTATATTACAACATGGAGCTGTGTATGCAACTGTAAGAAGCAGAGCAGTGTAAATGATAGAGCACACAGTGTGTATGGTACAGCACAGAGTACAACATTGAGTGGTATAGACTAGGTAAAACAGTGTGGAGCATATTTCTTTGGTACAAAGTGGAGTATGTAACACACAGTGTAGTGACTAGATAATTGTTTTCAACCTACAACAGTGTAGCATATGTAAAACACACTGTTGGATGAGCTGAGGAGTGCAACAGGCTTCCGCAGTCCAGAGAAGCAAAGTGGGTACAACAAGAGGCAACAAAGCAAAAGTGGAAAGGGCACACAGGTAATCCATTAATCCTGATATCAGATGGCTAAAGACAGTAGTACAAAGAAGAAGAGTGAAGTTGTGCATTAAGCAAACAAGCAGAGATGGGGAAGAACTAGTACTTGCAAGACTGTATATCAGAATGCAGAACCAAAGAGAAATAAAGCGTATTCAGATCTCAAGAAATGCTGAGAGATGACCAGGACCCACCCTATGCAGGAAGAGACGTGGGTACCTAAAAACTGGAGTGTTAAATGGTCTGTGAGGATGACCAGAGAATCGTGAAGACTGGGCTGTGCATGTAGACGGCAAGAACATTGAGTAAAGAGCCATAAAGCTGATTGCTTACTTTACTCACTGCTTTACAATGGTAAACAGAACAGAGTACATGCCTGGTGCCTCTGCATAGAAGAATGGGGGTCAACTGAGTTGCAAAGAAGTGAACTCGGGCTGCACACAGAGGCAGAAGAAGGGTCAGAAATCCTGAGGACATGTACAAAGAAAGTGTGAGATGTTTTAGGAGCTGCACATGAAAGACAAAGTTTTGAGAGATCTGAAAAGCTTTTGAAGAAGGATGGGAAATGCTGTATATGTGATCTTCTTACGAAAGTCAATGGTTGAAATATTCAACATGATACAGGCATTCTAGAAATGGGCTAATTGAATGCATACTGAATTACTTGGCTACAACTGTCAAACCCACATTTAGAGAAAAAAATGGTCCATTGTGTAGAGTTGCTTGCAAAAACATAGAATCGTAACAACAAGCTCTTTGATGCAAAGACAAAAATAAGTGTCGAAATATGCAACTCCACGGATAAGTTGGAAGCATTTCAGAAACATGCTGAGGTCTAAACCATATGTTGAGTTTTGGCTACAATTGCTGGATATGTAAGGGGAAAAACAAATGAATGAAAATAGCATGCTAAATGTAAAGCTTGTGGCTGATCAGTTATATTGAGGTTTTGATTCAGCCAGTGGCATTAGTATAAATATTATGCTGGTCTATTAAAGTGATTCTAAACCATCTAAAAAAATAAAGATTAACCCCTTAAGGACCGCCACATGTACATATACGTTGGCAGAATGGCATGGACTGGCACATTGGCATACCTGTACGTCCCTGCCTAGACATGGGATCGGAACCCCCCGGTACTTGCGACGGTCCCCGTGGCTCTGGGAGAGATCCGGGATGAGGGGGCGGTGGTTCGTTTTTGTCCGCCCCCTCTGGATCGCTCCCAGCCAATCCGCTTCCTCCTCTGCCTGAACTGCAAACACAGGCAGAGGAGGAAGTGATGTAATCTCTCCTCCCGCCGGTATTTTCATCACACAGTACACAAGCACTACACTGACACCAGTACACATAGGCACACAAATCACCCCCCCCAGCCAGGTAGCTAGTTAGTGCCAGTAACTAGAGCTGCGACTAACGATTATTTTCATAATCGATTAATCAGCCGGTTATTTTTTCAATTAATCGGATAAAATCATTGAAAAAAACGTAATGTGGAATTTTTTCGTTTATTTAACAGTAATAATGAAAAAACATGTTACACTCAAACGGCAAATTAAAAAACTTTTAACATTAACATTACACATCTTTGCAGCAGTACTATTCCCCCCCGGGAACACCAATGGTGGGGTACTATTCCCCCCCGGAATCACCAATGCTGGGGCACTATTCCCCCCCCCCGGGAACACCAATGCTGGGGCACTATTCCTCCCGGGAACACCAATGCTGGGGCACTATTCCTCCCGGGAACACCAATGCTGGGGCACTATTCCTCCCAGGAACACCAATGCTGGGGCACTATTCCTCCCGGGAACACCAATGCTGGGGCACTATTCCTCCCGGGAACACCAATGCTGGGGCACTTTTCCTCCCGGGAACACCAATCCTGGGGCACTATTCCTCCTGGGAACACCAATGCTGGGGCACTATTCCTCCCGGGAATACCAATGAAGGGGCACTATTCCTCTCCCAGGAACACCAATGGGGCACTATTCCCCCTTCCCCCACCCAGGAACACCAATGTGGCACTATTCCCTCCCCAACCCAGGAACACTAATGGGGCACTATTCCCCCCCCGGAACACCAATGGGGCACTATTCCCCCCCCGGAACACCAATGGGGCACCCACCCCCCGGAACACCAATGATGGGAGTTAGAAGGATGGGGAATTGTTATACTAGGCATCTACTCAGTGTACTGTTACTGTGCGTGTGCAACTGTAAACTAGACTGTGAAAGGTAGAAAAACCTACCTTTCACAGACGGTGCAGCTCGGCTCTCCTCACGGCTGCGTCTAGCCTCTGTTCCCTCGAGGCAGCAGCGGGCGGGGCTGAGATCAGTGGGGAGCTGACGTCAGAGGAGAGCCGAGGAGAGGTGTGGACATGCGGCGCGGACGTGCCTCGTAATAGGGCGGCGCCTTGTACACATACGAGGCACGTCAGCGCTGCATGTCCTGTGTAAAATGGCAGCGCCTGTTGTCACGGGACAGGAGGCTTTTTGAATGGGCGAAAGGGCAGGCGGGCAGTCGGAAGGTGCGGACCGACTAATCGATAATGAAAATCGTTGACAACGATTTTCATTATCGATTATTATCGATATCGATTAATCGTTTCAGCTCTACCAGTAACGCTTACACCCACGCGCAAAGCATACACCCCCCATATGTTGAATTGCACACCAAAATACATTTTAATGCTTCTCCTGAGTACAGGGATACCACATGTGTGAGACTTTTTGGAGTCTAGCCGCGTACGGGACCCCAAAAACCAATCACCGCCTTCAGGCTTTCTAAGGGTGTAAATTTTTGATTTTCACTCCTCACTACCTTTCACAGTTTCGAAGGCAATAAAAATCCCAAATAGCACAAAAAAAAAAAATGACCCTATTTTGGAAAGTAGACACCCCAAGCTATTTGCTGAGAGGCATGTCGAGTTCATGAAATATTTTAAATTTTGACACAAGTTGCGGAAATATGACAAACTGATTTTTTTTTTGCACAGTTGTAAAGTTGTCACTAAATGATATATTGCTCACACATGCCATGGTTATATGTAGAATTGCACCTAAAATACATTCTGCTGCTTCTCCTGAGTATGGGGATGCCACATGTGTGGGACTTTTTGGGAGCCTAGCTGCGTACAGGACCCCGAAAACCAATCACCGCCTTCAAGATTTGTGTGTGTGAAATCAAAAATGTATGTCCTTAGAAATCTTGAAGGTGGTGATTGGTTTTTGGGGTCCCGTACGTGTCTAAGCTCCCAAAAAGTCCCACACATGTGGTATCCCCATACTCGGGAGAAGCAGCAGAATGTATTTTGGGGTGCAATTCCATATATAACCATGTGACATCTGTGAGAAATATATGATTTAATGACAACTTTGTGCAAAAAAAATCAGTTTGTCACATTTCCGCAACTTGTGTCAAAATATAAAATATTCCATGGACTCGATATGCCTCTCAACAAATAGCTTGGGGTGTCTACTTTCCAAAATGGGGTCATTTGGGGGGGGGGGGGGTTTGATAGGTAGTGAGGAGTGAAATCAAAAATTTGCGCCCTTGAAAGTGGTGTTTGGTTTTCGGGGTCCCATACGCGGCTAGGCTCCCAAAAAGTCCTAAACGTGTGGTATCCCCGTACTCATAAGAAGCAGCAGAATGTGTTTTGGGGTGCAATTCCACATATAACCATGGCATGTGTGAGCAATATATCATTTAGTGACAACTTTTTGTAATTTTTATTTTTTTTTGTCATTCACTCACTTGGGACAAGAAAAAAAAATATTCACTGGACTCAACATGCCTCTCAGCAGTTTACTTGGGGTGTCTACTTTCCAAAATAGGGTAATTTGGGAGGGGAGTTTTGTACTGCCCTGCCATTTTAGCACCTCAAGAAACGAGGTAAGCAGTCATAAAATAAAAGCTGTGTAAATTCCAGAAAATGTACCCTAGTTTGTAGACGCTATAACTTTTGCGAAAACCAATAAATATACGTTTATTGCGTTTTTTTTGTTTTTTTTTTTCTCTTAAAGACATGTGGCTGAATACATTTTGGCCTAAATGATTGACTACAATTTAGTTCGATATTTTTTACTTTTTGTTATAAGAAACATCATTTTTTTCAAAATTTTCGGTCTTTTTCCATTTATATTGCAAAAAATGTAAATCGCAGAGGCAATCGAATACCATCAAAAGAAAGCTCTATTTGTGGGAAGAAAAGGACGCAAATTTTGTTTCGGTACAACATTGCATGACCACGCAATTGGCAGTTAAAGCAGCGCAGTGCCAAATTGTAAAAACACCTCTGGGCACTTAGCAGCATATTGGTCTGGGTCTTAAGTGGTTAAAGGGTCACTAAATTTTTATTTTATTTTTACCTTACTGTAATACTGGTTTCATGTCCTCATTGTTCGTTTTTTGCTTTGAAGTTGCTGTAATCCTTCTCTGATCTCCACACTTCTGCTTGTCTGTTTCCTTATGAAAAAAGGATGGTCCCTGATCAAGGAGGCATGATTACTTTGTGTCTAAAACCCCTCAGAACCAATCGGTTTCATTTTAAAAACAAACACTGCCCTGTGTTTGTTTTTGTTCTGTGTGTCTCTGTACTTCAGAGAAACATGAAACTAGATTAAAAACAAAACAAACTGCAAGCACATTATATGATTGATTGATATCTATTTTTAATCCATTTTTAAAAGGAATCAGTTAACTATTATGTCTCTATACCCTGTAAACAGTAATTTCAGCAAAAAAATGTTTTCCTTTACAACTCCTTTAAACGTCATACTTGCCTGCTCTGTGCAATGCTTTTGCACAGAGCAGCTCCAATACTCCTGGCTGCTCCTCCTCTCTAGTGAGTGCCCCCATAGGAAGCCATTTCCTTGGGGGCACTTTTGCAGGCTCAATCCCGAGCTGCACTGCCTGTGTTCATGGACAGTTTGTGTGGCTTGGCTCCACCCCTGCTCCCTTGTCGCAGAAATTCATTGATACCAGTAGGAGCAGATTGCTCCCACTTCTGCCTCTGTCCTAAAAAAAAGACAGTTGCTCTCTGGCTGGATTGAGATTGGGCTCAGGTAAGGATTTGGGGAGATCCTGATTACACAAGGTCTGGTGCATCCCCCCCTTTTTTTTTTTTGTCTTAACCACTTCAATACAGAAAATGTTTACACCCTTTTTGCCCAAATCAATTTGTAGCTTTTAGCGCTCACATTTTGAATGAAAATTACTCAGCCATGCTACACTGCACCCAAACAATTTTAATATATATTTTTTTCCTCTGAGCTTTCTTTTGGTGGAACAGCTGTTTTTTGTTTTTGTTTATTTCTCTTTTGCAATACAAGCGGGGAAAAAAACATTTTGAAAAAAAAAAAACATTTTGAAAAAAAAGTTTTTTGTTTTTTATTGTAAAATTTTGTAAAGTAATTTTTTCAGAAAATTTGGTTCAAAATGTATACTGCTACATATCTTTAGTAAAAATAACCCAAATTGGTGTATATTATTTTGCCACTGTTAAACTTGGTCTACAAGCTATGGTGCAAATCATTGAAAATTGATCACACCTGATGTACTGTTCCTTGAGACCATGACAGGCTAGGAAATTACAAATACCCCCAAATGACCCATTTTTTGGAAAGCAGGCATCCTAATGTATTTAGTAAAAGGCATGGTGAGTTTTTTTTAAGTAATTTTTTCTCACAATTCTTGGGAAATTAGGAATATATATATTTTTATTTTTTTACACAAAATTGTAATAACACAGCACATGCATACTTGCAATGACACCCCAAAATACATTCTGCTACTCCTGAATATAGCGATACCACTTGTGTGAGACTTTAAGGCTGGGTTCACACTTGTGCAGATTGAGTGCGGCTTAAACTGCATCTAATACGCAGAACATTTCTAAATACATTGTTTTCAATGAGGGTGGTTCACAAATGTGCGATGCATTCACACTGCGCATTGCAGAAAAAACGTGTGCAGATTTTATGCCTTGCGGTGCGGCTCAGGTGCGAATTCAGTCCCATTATCTTCTATGGGTACGCAGCTGATTCGCAGATGTGATCATTTCTCTCCAGGAATTTCTCTTTTCCTGACGCATTCATGGCAGCACACACTGGGTTGTGACTCCGCCTCCACAACCTGACAGGATTGGTTAGCTATAAATTTGATTAGGAGACACCCGGCATCATTCTCTTTTTTTATCCTCACCTGAACAGGACATGGACGTACAGCTTGTCTCCTACCGCTATCGCCCCAGCAGGTTCAGCCTCTCCTGTTTGGAAGTACCCCCTGTACAGTCTCTAAAGGAGCTTTATGGGGGGAGCCCCGCTCTGGTGGTCTCAGGGGTTAAATCCCGGCAATACCTGGCTCTACACAAGCTCTAAATGAGCTTATATTTGGCATGGCTCCCCTTAGGTCCGGTGGCTATATATCTCTTTGGCTGGCTATTTTGCACACATTACTCAACTTTAAACCTTTTTATTTTTTTCTCCCTCGCTCTCACCTTTTTAAAAATCAGCAGGCTTGCTGGGCTCTGCTGTCCCACGTCTCTATGCTCCGCCGCGCCCCCCCTGGCCGCTCTGCGCATGCGCGCAGCGGAGCTATGAGGTCGGCAGTCTCTTCTGCCCTCATCCAAAATGGCGACGGGCCGCGCGCGGCGCTTCTGCGCATGCGCGATGACGTCATCAGCCCTGCGACGACGGCGCCAGATTTAAACAGATCTTTTTTCCTTTTACCTCTCAAGACTGCTGCTTTGCCCCAATTCTTGTGGATTTTTCGCCTTAGGTGACTGAGCCCCTTCCCCCTCTTGGGAACAGTTCTTTCCCTCACCTTTTCTAACCCTTTTCCACCCTTTTGCCTCCTCCAGCTGCTGCTTCTAAAACTGTGTCAGTACACTTCATGGAGCCCACTGCCCTAGCAGACCACTGCCAACAAACGAGGTATGGAGGCCGTCATAGGGGTAAGTACTGAAGAGACAAAAAGAGAGCCGGCCACTAAGCACTGCTTTTTTTTTGCAGTCCCACCAGGCCCAGAGATGCAAGCCCACGGCGCAGGGAGAGATCCAGGCATACATCAAGCAGGAGATCCCGCAGAAGCCGATCAAGATCTTCCTCCCGCTACCATCGGTCTAGACATAGCCGATCACGCCGCAGCCGATCTCGCCACAGCAGGTCTCACCGGAGACGTTCCCCCTCATTTCACCGCGAACGCCACCATACCCGTCCTGCGGCTAATGCCTGCTGGGTGTGCGGTGCTATTGCATTGCCAGGGAAATTAGCCTGTCGCACCTGTCTTAAAGAGGCAGTCAGAGAGACAGAGGCGGAAGCCAGGATAGCTAAAGACAGTGCTCAAGAGCCGGTACGAGAATCAAGCTGGACTTTGGTCCCTACGGCCAGTGACGATCCCACCCCTGGCACCTCATCAGCTTTCGGCCCTTACGCCCAGCTAGCGGGGAACCTATCCGATCATGAAGAGCATGAAATGAGATCGGGATTTGACTTCAGCCTAGTTGAACCCTTTGCACGCTCTGTTAAAGAGACCATAGGCTGGGAGGAACCCATAGCAGAACCAAAGATTGGGAAGTATTTTCCTGAATTAAGGAAGGATCCCGAACTGTTTCCCTTCATAGAGGAATTGGAGGATCTCATTAAAGATGAGTGGGAAAAACCTGATAAACGACCTGGTCTCTCTAATAAATTCGCCAAGCTATACCCTCTAATGGAGTCTAAAGTTTCTTCCCTTATCAACCCTCCGGTTGTGGACTCGTCCCTGATGCGGCTCGCCCGGCATGTCACTCTACCAATCGAGGACGCAGTCTCGTTCCGAGACGTTCTTGACCGCAGGATGGACTTGGAGTTGAAGAAAGCTTACTCTTCAGCAGGGGGAGACCAGCTATTGCCACGGCTGCTGTTGCCAGGGCCATGTCCACATGGGCAGCCAACGCAGAGAAGTCTCTCCTAGAGGGCACCGACCTGGAGGAAGTGATATCGTCTTTACAAGAGATCAGGCTAGCGGGAGACTTTGTGGCAGGAGCCTCAGTAGATGTCATCCGTTCTTCGACTCGTTCCATGTTTGCTTCGGTTATGGCCCGCAGAGCCCTATGGCTGAAACCCTGGGTCGCCGATGCGACCGCTAAAACCAATTGGTGTAAAATACCATATGATGGCATAAACCTGTTCGGCGCAAAATTAGACACGGCGATCTCAAAAGTTACGGGAGGAAAGTCAGGGCTTATCCCCTCTGACAGGAGGCCTATGTCCCAGAGGGGACCTACCTTCAGGCATAATCTGCCTGATAGATACAGAGAGGCCAGAGCCTATCGCCCAGGCAGGGAATTCAGAAGAGATAGGAGAACTACTCGCCCCCCCTTTGCTCGGGCTCAGAAGACCAAGGCCATTTCCTCAGGGGATCAGCAAAAGTCCTTTTGAAAGCTTGCCTGCCCACCCAGCTCAGGTGGGCGCCAGGCTCAGGAAATTCGCGCAAGTTTGGTCAGAGCACATAGAAGACCCATGGGCCCTTTCCACGATCAAACTAGGCCACAGATGGAACTTCATGGGGGCATTGCCTCACAGGGTCTTCCAACCCACCAAAATTCCTTCCTCCCTGCACAAGCGAAAACTTCTCATTCAGTACGTCTCAGATCTAATCCGAAAGGAAGCAGTCATGGAACTTCCTTCTCACCAAAGGGGCAGGGGGTTTTATTCCCCTCTATTTTTGGTGCGAAAAAAATCAGGGGATCTTCGCCCCGTATTTGACCTCAAACGCCTCAACAAGAGAATCCAGATAGAGGCTTTCAAGATGGAGAGTCTCCAGTCTATCCTTCTAGCAGTGAACCTAGGAGATTGGATGCTGTCTGTCGACCTGTCGGACGCTTACCTTCACGTGCCAATCCACCCAGCCTTTCAGAAATACCTGCGCTTTTCCATCAGCCAGCACCACTTTCAGTTCCGATGCTTACCCTTCGGCATCTCTTCGGCACCCAGGACATTCACCAAGGTCCTCCTCCCGCTCATAGCACTCCTCAGGAAGAGGGGCTTGCGGGTTCATCATTACTTGGACGACATACTGCTCCTGGCAGCAAATCGAGAGACTCTCCTCCTCCAGCGGAAGATCCTAATCACAACCCTTCAGAACTTCGGGTGGTTAATCAATTGGCAGAAGAGCAGCCTCCAACCTTTACAATTGATGACATTCCTCGGAGCAGAGTTGGACACGAAACAGAACAGGGTGCAACTGCCCCTAGAAAAGGTGCAACCCCTAGCTCGGAAGGTACGAAGTCTACTATCCTCCGGATCCACGTCAGCCAGAACCTGCCTCAGCATGCTAGGCTCTATGTCCTCAACCATACCTATGATCCAGTGGTCCCAGTGGCAAATGAGATCCTTACAAAACACCCTTCTCAGACAATGGGACGGAGCCTCAATGCACCAACCCATCAATATCCCCAGCCAGGTGCGTCTCAATCTTCTTTGGTGGACTCTGCCTTCCAATCTCAGGAGATTCAGACCTATAGTTCCTCCGAGTCCGGAGGTCGTGACATCAGATGCCAGCGAGAAGGGCTGGGGAGCTCACTACCAGGATCAGACGGCCCAGGGACGGTGGCACTTTCCTGCTCGGGGAGTGGTCTCAAATATCCTAGAGCTTCGGGCAGCGTTCCAAGCCCTCTTAGCGTTTGCACCTCTCCTGCAAGGGAAGTCCGTCCTAATCCGGATGGACAACAGGGTGGCGGTGGCCTATATCCAGAGGCAAGGCGGTACCCGATAGGAAAAATGATCATCTGTTCTAAAGCAGGTGCCGTATTCTCTAACCATTTGCTCCGTCGTTTGCGTTGGCGTAGCGAAAATGGCCCAGCGTAAGCCCGCGTAATTCAAATGAGGCGGCTTGTATTTAAATTAATCGCGCCCCCGCGTCGAACGAACTGCGCATGCGCCGGCCGGGGAAAAAGCACAGTGCGCATGCTCCAGCTCACGTCGGAAAGCATCGTTGAAATCAACGTCAAAACGACGTGATCGTCACTACGCAATGCCCCTATTCGCGAACGAGTTAGTAAAACGACGTAAGCGACGGAAAAAGCCAACGCTGACCCGACGCCATACTTAACATGGCATCCGACGGTACTTCGTAAGGTTACTCCACATAGAAGCTGGGGTAACCTTACGCGGACGAAAGCGATCGGGAATCGGCGTACTAGCCTCATTTGCATATGCAAATGAGAAAACAACGTAAAGGCCACCTAGTGGCCGGAGTTGTCATTACAACTACGATCCGCAAGTGTAATGGTTTTACACTTGTCGGATGTTGAAGCGTATCTATGCCAAAGTGATGCTAAGCATCACGCGCATTGATACGAGGCAAAAAAAACGGCGATACGACGGGGTATCTGAGATACTCCGTCGTATCGCCACTGAGAATCTGGCCCAAGGTCTGCAACCTTACTCTTGTAATGTGGATCAAGGAGAGTTGCCAGCCAGTAATGATCCCTCTCCTTGATACCACGAAAACGAGGATCCTTACGCAGGCTTTGCAGGATCAGGGAGGCCATGCAGCGTAGGTTTGCTGACGCATTCGGGGCACAGTCCTCTGGGTCACTGAAGACAGGATCCGCAGCCACCTCATCCCAGCCACGTAAAATTCCATGGGTTCCTTGGGACTGTAAATGATCCCTTGAAGACTGCTGATGCTGAGTGCTAGGCTCCACCTTTATGCTGATAATACAATCATAATCCTCATCCTCCTCCTCCTCCTCCTCTTCCTGTGTGCTAGGCGGGCAAGCAGGAACACTGTCTGGGTAAAGGGGGCCTTGTGAGGTAAGGAAGTTCTCCTCTTCCTCCCTCTGTTCTGCCTCAAGGGCCCTGTCCATTATTCCACGTAGCGTGTTCTCCAACATGTGAATAAGAGAGACAGTCTCACTGATGCATGCACTGTCACTGCTCACCATCCTTGTGGCCTCCTCAAATGGTGACAGGACAGTGCATGCATCCCTGATCAAGACACACTGGCGTGGGGGAAAAAAACCCAAGCACCCCTGACCCAGTTCTGTGGCCATATTGGCACAGGTACTCATTGATGGCCCTCTGCTGCGTGGCATGGCCAATGTAGAGTTCCATCTGGTGGGCATGTCACAGATTAGGCGGTTCTTGGGCAGGTTGTATTCCCTTTGGAGGTCTGTCAGCCGAGCACTGCCATTATATGACCTTCCGAAATGCACACAGACTTTCCTGGCCTGCTTCAGGACATTCTGTAAGCCCGGGTACCTGCCCAAGAACCACTGTACCACCAAATTCAGGACATGAGCAAAACAGGGCACATGGGTCAGTTGTCCCTGTCGCAGGGCAGAGAGGAGGTTGGTGCCATTGTCGCCAAACACCATTCCTGGCTTAAGCTGGCGTGGCGCCAACCACCTTTGAGCCTGCCCCTGCAAAGCTGACAGAACCTCTGCCCCAGTGTGGCTCCCAAGCACACTAGCTCTAGCACTGCATGCCATCTCTTTGCCTGCATTCCTGCGTAGCCCCTCATACATCTACGGAGCACGGCTGATTCAGAGGACACATCAGCACAGAAAGAGGCCACAGAGGAAGAAGAGGAGGGGGTGGAGGAGAGAGGTGTGTCACAACCAGTAGGAGTGTTGTGGTGGCGGAACAACCTCCAACACTACTGTACCTTTCCCTGCGTCCTTCCCAGCTGCCAGCAGAGTCACGCAATGCACTGTGAAAGAGAGGTAACGTCCCTGTCCTTGCCTGCTGGACCATGAGTCAGCGGTAATATGTACCTTACCACTGACTGCCCTGTCCAGCAAGGCATAGACATTGCCTTCCACATGGCGGTAGAGAGCCGGAAAAAGTGGTGTTTGGGAACTTGCCACTGAGGTACCGCACATTCCACAAACTCACGGAAGGGGGCAGAATCTACCAACTGAAAAGGCAGCAGTTGAAGTGCTAGCAATTTCGCTAAGCTAGCTAGCATTCAACCGCTGGGCATCTGGATGGCTGGGAGAGTACTGCTTTCGGTGCTGCAGCAGCTGTGGCAGGGAAATTTGGCTGGTACAAGCTGCCATTGGTGTACCGATAGTAGATTGCCTGCATGTACTACTAGGTTGTGACACACCTAATTCTACACCTTCAGTCCTATCAGTGCAGGCTTCAGAGAGGACTGAGGGTATAGTGGGGTTGGAGATCCCAGCTGATGAGGGGCAAGGGGAGGTCCGCTTTGTTCTTTGGTGTGGGTCTTTCAGGTATTGCTTGCCAACAAACTGAATGGTAGGTCAACATATGTCTGGTCAAGCATGTGGTGCCCAAGCGGGTGATGTTTTGGCCACGCGAGATACGCTTGAGACATATGTTGCAAATAGCAATGGTGCTATCTGATGCACATATCTCAAAAAAGGCCCACACCAAAGAACTTTTGCAGTAACGCTGAGACACAGCAGCGCCATGCACAGGCGTAGCTCTGCGATGTAATGCAGTTGGTGTGCTGCCCTTAACCACTTGCTTACTGGGCACATATACCCCCCTCCTGCCCAGGTGAAATTTCAGCTTCCGGCACTATGTCCCTTTAACTGACAATTGCGCGGTCCTGCGACGTGGCTCCCAAACAAAATTGACGTCCTTTTTTCCACACAAGTAGAGCTTTCTTTTGGTGGTATTTGATCGCCTGTGCGGTTTTTATTTTTTGCGCTATAAACAAAAAAGTGCGGCAATTTTGAAAAAAAATACAATATTTTTTACTTGTTGCTATAATAAATATCCCAATTAAAAAAAAAAAAACATTTTTTTCTCAGTTTAGGACGATACGTATTCTTCTACATATTTTTGGTAAAAAAAAAAATTGCAATAAGCGACTGGTTTGCGCAAAAGTTATAGCGCTTACAAAATAGGGGACAGATTTATTATTTTGTATTATTTATTTATTTTACTAGTAATGGCGGCGATCTGCAATTTTTATTGGTACTGTGACGTTATGGCGGACACATCGGACACTTTTGACACATTTTTGGCACCATTCACATTTATACTGCGATCATTGCTATAAATATGCACCAATTACTGTATAAATGTGACTGGCATTGAAGGGGTTAACACTAAGGGGTGAGGAAGGGGTTAAATGTATCCTAGGTGTGTTCTAACTGTGGGGGGGGGTGACCGATCTGTGTCCCTATGTACAAGGAACACAGATCGGTCTCCTCCTCTCCAGAGACAGGACGCTGTCTCTGTATAAAAACGGCAATGAGAGATGATCTGTGAGATCATCTCTCATTTGCCGCACAGATCGCATCGCAAACGGCCACTCTGATTGGCCGTTCGCCGCGATCTGTAATTGGCTGTGTCCAAGGGACACGGCGAACACAGGGCTTCCCCGCAGCGCGCTCTAACCCGGACGGCGGGTTAGATATTCAGACCCGCGCTGTAGCCGTCATTCGGCTATAGCGCGGGTCTGAAGTGGTTAAGCTGTGCCCTGGAGGGCATCCTGCCTCTTTGGTGATGTGCCTGTGCGTCCTCCTCCTCCTCCTCCTCCTCCTCCTCCTCCTCTTCCTCCTCTTCCTCCTCTTCCTCTCTTCTATCAGGCACCCATGTAGAGTCAGTGACCTCATCATCCCCTCCCTCCTTATCACTGTCGAAAACCTGGCAGTATGCTGCAGCTGGGGGAACATGACTGCCAGATTGCTGTCCCTCTCTGGCACTCCCTCTCTCTGGGCTCACATTACTGCCTTCTTCTATCTGTGTTCCATCATTAGAGCCTTCAAAATGCTGTGCATCTTCATGCAGGATGTACCCAACACTGTGTTGAAACAGTTCAGGGGACTCCTCAGGAGGACATGGTGGGACTAGGGAAGGAGTAAGTGATGCCATTGAGCAGAGGGAAGAGGACGCCTTGGCAGCTACCGTATTTTTCGGACTATAAGACGGACTTTTTTCCTCCAAAAATCTGGAGGAAAATGTCCCTGCGTCTTATGGAACGAATATACATTAGGCCACGCCCCCCGTCACTGCCGGTCCCGCCCCCCCGCGGCCCAACGTCATGAGAAGTAAGTGAGGGGCACAGAAATAAGTTCCTGTCTGTGTAAATCCCATCACCTGCTCCTCTCCTCCCTCCTCCGTTTGCAGCTCCGTCCTCTTCTCTCTGTCACTGTGTGCAAGACAGTGCAGCTGATGGCTCGTGAAGTGTAGCTGTCCTACATGAAGAGGATCCAATCAGCACACTGCTCTATCCAACTTCACCTCCAGCAAGCCTGCAGCCTGTCACGACTGAGAAGCTTCACACATCCCTTCTCTCACCCCTCCCTCCTTGCTTGTGTGTTCCGTCTGTGAAGGAGGTGGGCGGGAAGATTAAAAAGAAGCAGCAGACAAACATGGATATACTACTGAATAAGCCAGAGAGCACCCAGGAGACTGTGAGTGACCTGTCGGACGCTTACCTTCACGTGCCAATCCACCCAGCCTTTCAGAAATACCTGCGCTTTTCCATCAGCCAGCACCACTTTCAGTTCCGATGCTTACCCTTCGGCATCTCTTCGGCACCCAGGACATTCACCAAGGTCCTCCTCCCGCTCATAGCACTCCTCAGGAAGAGGGGCTTGCGGGTTCATCATTACTTGGACGACATACTGCTCCTGGCAGCAAATCGAGAGACTCTCCTCCTCCAGCGGAAGATCCTAATCACAACCCTTCAGAACTTCGGGTGGTTAATCAATTGGCAGAAGAGCAGCCTCCAACCTTTACAATTGATGACATTCCTCGGAGCAGAGTTGGACACGAAACAGAACAGGGTGCAACTGCCCCTAGAAAAGGTGCAACCCCTAGCTCGGAAGGTACGAAGTCTACTATCCTCCGGATCCACGTCAGCCAGAACCTGCCTCAGCATGCTAGGCTCTATGTCCTCAACCATACCTATGATCCAGTGGTCCCAGTGGCAAATGAGATCCTTACAAAACACCCTTCTCAGACAATGGGACGGAGCCTCAATGCACCAACCCATCAATATCCCCAGCCAGGTGCGTCTCAATCTTCTTTGGTGGACTCTGCCTTCCAATCTCAGGAGATTCAGACCTATAGTTCCTCCGAGTCCGGAGGTCGTGACATCAGATGCCAGCGAGAAGGGCTGGGGAGCTCACTACCAGGATCAGACGGCCCAGGGACGGTGGCACTTTCCTGCTCGGGGAGTGGTCTCAAATATCCTAGAGCTTCGGGCAGCGTTCCAAGCCCTCTTAGCGTTTGCACCTCTCCTGCAAGGGAAGTCCGTCCTAATCCGGATGGACAACAGGGTGGCGGTGGCCTATATCCAGAGGCAAGGCGGTACCCGATAGGAAAAATGATCATCTGTTCTAAAGCAGGTGCCGTATTCTCTAACCATTTGCTCCGTCGTTTGCGTTGGCGTAGCGAAAATGGCCCAGCGTAAGCCCGCGTAATTCAAATGAGGCGGCTTGTATTTAAATTAATCGCGCCCCCGCGTCGAACGAACTGCGCATGCGCCGGCCGGGGAAAAAGCACAGTGCGCATGCTCCAGCTCACGTCGGAAAGCATCGTTGAAATCAACGTCAAAACGACGTGATCGTCACTACGCAATGCCCCTATTCGCGAACGAGTTAGTAAAACGACGTAAGCGACGGAAAAAGCCAACGCTGACCCGACGCCATACTTAACATGGCATCCGACGGTACTTCGTAAGGTTACTCCACATAGAAGCTGGGGTAACCTTACGCGGACGAAAGCGATCGGGAATCGGCGTACTAGCCTCATTTGCATATGCAAATGAGAAAACAACGTAAAGGCCACCTAGTGGCCGGAGTTGTCATTACAACTACGATCCGCAAGTGTAATGGTTTTACACTTGTCGGATGTTGAAGCGTATCTATGCCAAAGTGATGCTAAGCATCACGCGCATTGATACGAGGCAAAAAAAAACGGCGATACGACGGGGTATCTGAGATACTCCGTCGTATCGCCACTGAGAATCTGGCCCAAGGTCTGCAACCTTACTCTTGTAATGTGGATCAAGGAGAGTTGCCAGCCAGTAATGATCCCTCTCCTTGATACCACGAAAACGAGGATCCTTACGCAGGCTTTGCAGGATCAGGGAGGCCATGCAGCGTAGGTTTGCTGACGCATTCGGGGCACAGTCCTCTGGGTCACTGAAGACAGGATCCGCAGCCACCTCATCCCAGCCACGTAAAATTCCATGGGTTCCTTGGGACTGTAAATGATCCCTTGAAGACTGCTGATGCTGAGTGCTAGGCTCCACCTTTATGCTGATAATACAATCATAATCCTCATCCTCCTCCTCCTCCTCCTCCTCCTCTTCCTGTGTGCTAGGCGGGCAAGCAGGAACACTGTCTGGGTAAAGGGGGCCTTGTGAGGTAAGGAAGTTCTCCTCTTCCTCCCTCTGTTCTGCCTCAAGGGCCCTGTCCATTATTCCACGTAGCGTGTTCTCCAACATGTGAATAAGAGAGACAGTCTCACTGATGCATGCACTGTCACTGCTCACCATCCTTGTGGCCTCCTCAAATGGTGACAGGACAGTGCATGCATCCCTGATCAAGACACACTGGCGTGGGGGAAAAAAACCCAAGCACCCCTGACCCAGTTCTGTGGCCATATTGGCACAGGTACTCATTGATGGCCCTCTGCTGCGTGGCATGGCCAATGTAGAGTTCCATCTGGTGGGCATGTCACAGATTAGGCGGTTCTTGGGCAGGTTGTATTCCCTTTGGAGGTCTGTCAGCCGAGCACTGCCATTATATGACCTTCCGAAATGCACACAGACTTTCCTGGCCTGCTTCAGGACATTCTGTAAGCCCGGGTACCTGCCCAAGAACCACTGTACCACCAAATTCAGGACATGAGCAAAACAGGGCACATGGGTCAGTTGTCCCTGTCGCAGGGCAGAGAGGAGGTTGGTGCCATTGTCGCCAAACACCATTCCTGGCTTAAGCTGGCGTGGCGCCAACCACCTTTGAGCCTGCCCCTGCAAAGCTGACAGAACCTCTGCCCCAGTGTGGCTCCCAAGCACACTAGCTCTAGCACTGCATGCCATCTCTTTGCCTGCATTCCTGCGTAGCCCCTCATACATCTACGGAGCACGGCTGATTCAGAGGACACATCAGCACAGAAAGAGGCCACAGAGGAAGAAGAGGAGGGGGTGGAGGAGAGAGGTGTGTCACAACCAGTAGGAGTGTTGTGGTGGCGGAACAACCTCCAACACTACTGTACCTTTCCCTGCGTCCTTCCCAGCTGCCAGCAGAGTCACGCAATGCACTGTGAAAGAGAGGTAACGTCCCTGTCCTTGCCTGCTGGACCATGAGTCAGCGGTAATATGTACCTTACCACTGACTGCCCTGTCCAGCAAGGCATAGACATTGCCTTCCACATGGCGGTAGAGAGCCGGAAAAAGTGGTGTTTGGGAACTTGCCACTGAGGTACCGCACATTCCACAAACTCACGGAAGGGGGCAGAATCTACCAACTGAAAAGGCAGCAGTTGAAGTGCTAGCAATTTCGCTAAGCTAGCTAGCATTCAACCGCTGGGCATCTGGATGGCTGGGAGAGTACTGCTTTCGGTGCTGCAGCAGCTGTGGCAGGGAAATTTGGCTGGTACAAGCTGCCATTGGTGTACCGATAGTAGATTGCCTGCATGTACTACTAGGTTGTGACACACCTAATTCTACACCTTCAGTCCTATCAGTGCAGGCTTCAGAGAGGACTGAGGGTATAGTGGGGTTGGAGATCCCAGCTGATGAGGGGCAAGGGGAGGTCCGCTTTGTTCTTTGGTGTGGGTCTTTCAGGTATTGCTTGCCAACAAACTGAATGGTAGGTCAACATATGTCTGGTCAAGCATGTGGTGCCCAAGCGGGTGATGTTTTGGCCACGCGAGATACGCTTGAGACATATGTTGCAAATAGCAATGGTGCTATCTGATGCACATATCTCAAAAAAGGCCCACACCAAAGAACTTTTGCAGTAACGCTGAGACACAGCAGCGCCATGCACAGGCGTAGCTCTGCGATGTAATGCAGTTGGTGTGCTGCCCTTAACCACTTGCTTACTGGGCACATATACCCCCCTCCTGCCCAGGTGAAATTTCAGCTTCCGGCACTATGTCCCTTTAACTGACAATTGCGCGGTCCTGCGACGTGGCTCCCAAACAAAATTGACGTCCTTTTTTCCACACAAGTAGAGCTTTCTTTTGGTGGTATTTGATCGCCTGTGCGGTTTTTATTTTTTGCGCTATAAACAAAAAAGTGCGGCAATTTTGAAAAAAAATACAATATTTTTTACTTGTTGCTATAATAAATATCCCAATTAAAAAAACAAAAACATTTTTTTCTCAGTTTAGGACGATACGTATTCTTCTACATATTTTTGGTAAAAAAAAAAATTGCAATAAGCGACTGGTTTGCGCAAAAGTTATAGCGCTTACAAAATAGGGGACAGATTTATTATTTTGTATTATTTATTTATTTTACTAGTAATGGCGGCGATCTGCAATTTTTATTGGTACTGTGACGTTATGGCGGACACATCGGACACTTTTGACACATTTTTGGCGCCATTCACATTTATACTGCGATCATTGCTATAAATATGCACCAATTACTGTATAAATGTGACTGGCATTGAAGGGGTTAACACTAAGGGGTGAGGAAGGGGTTAAATGTATCCTAGGTGTGTTCTAACTGTGGGGGGGGGGTGACCGATCTGTGTCCCTATGTACAAGGAACACAGATCGGTCTCCTCCTCTCCAGAGACAGGACGCTGTCTCTGTATAAAAACGGCAATGAGAGATGATCTGTGAGATCATCTCTCATTTGCCGCACAGATCGCATCGCAAACGGCCACTCTGATTGGCCGTTCGCCGCGATCTGTAATTGGCTGTGTCCAAGGGACACGGCGAACACAGGGCTTCCCCGCAGCGCGCTCTAACCCGGACGGCGGGTTAGATATTCAGACCCGCGCTGTAGCCGTCATTCGGCTATAGCGCGGGTCTGAAGTGGTTAAGCTGTGCCCTGGAGGGCATCCTGCCTCTTTGGTGATGTGCCTGTGCGTCCTCCTCCTCCTCCTCCTCCTCCTCCTCCTCTTCCTCCTCTTCCTCCTCTTCCTCTCTTCTATCAGGCACCCATGTAGAGTCAGTGACCTCATCATCCCCTCCCTCCTTATCACTGTCGAAAACCTGGCAGTATGCTGCAGCTGGGGGAACATGACTGCCAGATTGCTGTCCCTCTCTGGCACTCCCTCTCTCTGGGCTCACATTACTGCCTTCTTCTATCTGTGTTCCATCATTAGAGCCTTCAAAATGCTGTGCATCTTCATGCAGGATGTACCCAACACTGTGTTGAAACAGTTCAGGGGACTCCTCAGGAGGACATGGTGGGACTAGGGAAGGAGTAAGTGATGCCATTGAGCAGAGGGAAGAGGACGCCTTGGCAGCTACCGTATTTTTCGGACTATAAGACGGACTTTTTTCCTCCAAAAATCTGGAGGAAAATGTCCCTGCGTCTTATGGAACGAATATACATTAGGCCACGCCCCCCGTCACTGCCGGTCCCGCCCCCCCGCGGCCCAACGTCATGAGAAGTAAGTGAGGGGCACAGAAATAAGTTCCTGTCTGTGTAAATCCCATCACCTGCTCCTCTCCTCCCTCCTCCGTTTGCAGCTCCGTCCTCTTCTCTCTGTCACTGTGTGCAAGACAGTGCAGCTGATGGCTCGTGAAGTGTAGCTGTCCTACATGAAGAGGATCCAATCAGCACACTGCTCTATCCAACTTCACCTCCAGCAAGCCTGCAGCCTGTCACGACTGAGAAGCTTCACACATCCCTTCTCTCACCCCTCCCTCCTTGCTTGTGTGTTCCGTCTGTGAAGGAGGTGGGCGGGAAGATTAAAAAGAAGCAGCAGACAAACATGGATATACTACTGAATAAGCCAGAGAGCACCCAGGAGACTGTGAGTGTGTGCACTTCTCACCAACCCCCTCTATTCTCTCTCTCTCTTCCTAACCCAGCTCAGCATAAAGAACATCTTTTAGAAAATCAGCCTTTGCAGGGATAATGAAGTTGTCTCTCATTTCCAGGAACACATATTCATGGACAATCTCTCCTTCCTTTTTTGTGCATGTTTCCAACCTTTTTCAGCACAGTTCTACCTTGAAATCATTTGAAATAATGCATTTCTCTGTGCTGTGCAGAGCTATACATAGTACACTGATCAATGATTTGTAATTTCTCTTCCTGCAGGCAGCCAGTAAATACCTTTGCAGCAAAGTGGACTTTTTTTTACTTAAATTAAATGGCAATTCATTATTCATTAATGGCACAGGTCAGGCTGCATTTCATGGGCACTGATAAAAATTTTGGTACACCATTTGGTTCTGAATTTTTTTTCCTTCTCCAAAACCTAGGTGCGTCTTATGGTTAGGTGCGTCTTATGGTGCGAAACATATTTGCCAAAGTACCCTGAGCCTGGGTGAGAGAGGATGAGGAGGATGAGGATGGCTTGGTTATCCACTCTACCAATTTGTCTGCATGTTGAGGCTTAACACGGCCAGCTCCCGAAAAGAAGGATGAGCGTGTGCAACTGCCACGTGCTGAAGAGGATGCACCGTGTCCACCACCAGCACTGTTGCCTCTAAATGCAGAGCCTGCTTGCCCTCGTGACTCTCTGCCTCTCTTTGTTGTCCTTCCAGAAATTATAATTGCCTGAAGAGGACAAAATCAGTACACACACCTCGTAGCTTTAGGTGCAAACAGCAGAGGACACGTGCAGTACACACCAAGTAGCTTTATGTGCAAAATAATGAGCACACTTGCAGTATACACCAAGTAGGTTTAGGTGCAAACTACAGAGCATACTTGCAGTATACACTAAGTAGGTTTAGGTGCAAACTATACAGCACAAGTGCAGTAAACACCAAGTAGGTTTAAGTGCAAACTATACAGCACAAGTGCAGTAAACACCAAGTACGTTTAGGTGCAAACTATACAGCACAAGTGCAGTAAACTACAAGTAGGTTTAAGTGCAAACTATACAGCACAAGTGCAGTAAACACCAAGTAGGTTTAGGTGCAAACTATACAGCACAAGTGCAGTAAATACCAATTACGTTTAGGTGCAAACTATACAGCACAAGTGCAGTAAACTACAAGTAGGTTTAAGTGCAAACTATACAGCACAAGTGCAGTAAACACCAAGTACGTTTAGGTGCAAAATATACAGCACAAGTGCAGTAAACTACAAGTAGGTTTAAGTGAAAACTATACAGCACAAGTGCAGAAAACACCAAGTACGTTTAGGTGCAAACTATACAGCACAAGTGTAGTAAACTCCAAGTAGGTTTAAGTCCAAACTATACAGCACAAGTGCAGTAAACACCAAGTGCGTTTAGGTGCAAACTATACAGCACACGGGCAATACAGCATGTTATAACACTGCAGCTAGCACAATCAACTGCCTGACAAATAGGAATAGCTGATCTAGCTAAAATATACAGTGTACACTTCCGGTTCCGGCGCCGCATGAAGTAGCTGCTCTTCGCTGCAGCTCCCGCAGCACGACCCCAAATCAGCCTTCAAATCGGCCCGAGAAGCCCCACGACCACCCATCCACCTCTGGGCACGTCCTCACACCATCATGGACCGGTTTCTGGAGAAAACGCGCGCCCTTTTCAACTCGGCCCAGACGGCGCAGCCGGCGCTGGCCCAGCCACAAATCGAGGCCCCGGTCTCGGCCTACACCGCTCCGCGGACATCACAACACCCGGCCGCGATGGAGGTAAGCGGCAGCACATCCCCCCTCCTTCTCCACACGCATCCCTGACACAGGACACTGGGGATGACACCACGGAGCGGAACGCCATGACCCCCATAATTGCAGCTTCAGTGGAGAAGGCTGTGAACGCCGGGATGGCGCAGTTTAAGGCCCAACTGGGGGAACATGGCACTAGGCTCACTGATCTAGAACATTGCCTATCTCACGCTGAGGAAGACCTCTATCAGACCCAAGCCCTGGAACATGCCCAGGATAAGACCAACCAGTACATTCTCCAGAAACTAGATGATTTGGAGAATAGATCCAGGAGAAGCAACCTTAGGTTTGTGGGGGTCCCCGAATCCCTCCAGTCCTCTGCATTAGCTGACTTTTGCTCCCACCGCATCCCAGAAGCACTGGGCCTCCCAGGCCCATGCATGGTAGAACACGCCCACTGCATGGGGGCCTTTAATTCAGACTGCAAATCCCCGCGCCCAATCATAGCCAAATACCTTAATTATGCGGACAAGTCTCTCGGCCGAGGTATCAAAGAAAAGAAAGGCTTTTAAACCGATCTGCTCGGAGCTCTTTAAGCAACAAATACAATTTACACTGGCTTTCCCGGCCATACTATGCCTCAAGGCCCCTAACGGAGACCAGCTGACCTTCCAGGATCCCTCGGAGGCCGAAGCTTTCCTGAGATCACGGCATGCGCAGCCGCATCCCCAGACCCCCTCCAAAGCCCCTCCACTTAACCGCTCCCTGGATCAAAGAAGCCCAAGGAAGGACTCCCCGAAGCGCTTCAGGCACTCGGGCGTCGACCCGAACCTGGCCGCCACAAGATAACCGCTACCTGCTCTGTGAACACTCACATGACTCTGCCTTCTACTCCTATCCTTGTGACTCACACTGATGGGCCCCACCAGAACATGATCTGTCCGGACACCTGCTGCCCCGGGGCCTCTGCTATGGTCTAACTCTCTGCACCTTCCAGTCAGGTCAGACTCTTGAGCAATGCTCTCTCATCCCCTTTCCCCTTCTGATGTTCACCTTGCATTTTCTCTTTCCATGCTCAGGATTATGGATGGTTCGATTTATCATAATATCCACCTTTGTTTAACCTCTGTTATGTCATAACCTTTACCATGTTCCATGCCTACTTTTGATGCCTCTACTAGATAGACTACGTTGTTATGAGTCCTGCTACCCCCTATTATATCCTTCCCTCTATGCTCTATAGGACCTGTTGTATTGTTAGACTACTATTTTGCTACTGGTCTCACTGTTAGCGCCTCCTGGCCTCACTGTACGGTCTACATAGGCATACCTGGCATACCCGGGTATGCACCAGCCAGCCGCATGTTGCCCTGCGTCTTGCTCTGGGCTTCCGGGCCCCATGTCACCAAGGTCGTGACAGGGGAGCCGCCCCGTACAGCGACTTCATGTGGAAAAAAGCGAAGTTCACAAGTTTGGTTTTGTTGCTCTTGTTACCCCCATCTCTTCTCCACGCCCTCCTTCCTCCCCCTACCATCCCCCCTCCCCCACACACTCCCCCAGGCACCCGCTCGTTCCCCCCTGTGCTCCCCCCTTCGCAAGTGCCCTACGTCGCCCATATCCCTCGCCTAAGTTGGCCATCGTCGGAGCTGAGTCCAACCTAGCCCTTGCCCCCCCCAATCCTTCACTATTTGCTTCCACAATGGATTCACTCCGCCTTCGTGACCTTTGGCGGTTAGCCCACCCTGCTGACAGAGAATTTACCTTCTACTCCAACCCCCACGCAATCTTTACTAGAATTGACTACCTTTTCGCCTCAGACGACCTAATTACCTTAGTCTCCGCCTCCGACATACTCGACATTGCCGTGTCAGACCACGCCCCGATCTCAGTCTCACTTGACAACCTAGACCCCCCCCCACCCGAAACTATGGCGCATCCCCTCCTACCTCAACAATCATTTTGACTTTCAATGTTTCATAGAAAACGCCTGGGCGGAATACTCCTCGTCTAATGCCCTCCACATGGACGACACAAACCTCTTCTGGGACGCCGGTAAGGCTTTCCTCAGGGGTCAGATCATATCCTATGCCACTTCCTTCAAGAGAAACGCCCTATCACAATACAAACTGGCCAGTTCCCGGTTGCACCAAGCCCAAAGGGCTCTTTATGTTACTGACTCCCCCAAAAACAGGGACGAATGGCACGCAGCTAAAAGATCCTTTGACACCTGGGCAGACACTATAGAAACAGTTAAAAGAGCGAACCTAGACGCCACCCTCCACAAATTCGGGAACAAAGCGGGCAAACTGCTCGCTAGACTAAGTAAAGGCCCATCTAATCCCACACATATCACGGCCCTGAGAGACCCCAAAGGCTCCATTCACACCACACCTCCAGCCATAAACGAAGCGATGCTCCAATTCTACTCGGCCCTATACGCCCCAGACCCCATCGACAAATCTGTAGCCGCCGCCTTCTTAGAAAACCTGGTGATCCCCAAAATTACCTCCTCTCAACTAGAAGCCCTTAACGCCCCTATCTCCACTACCGAAATTTCAGACACCATACGCAAACTCACACCTTCCAAGGCCCCAGGCCCTGACGGTTTCACAAGCGAATTCTACAAGACCCTGCAAAGCATTGTAGAACCCACCCTCCATAAGGTGTATAGCGGCATGTGGGCCGGCGGCCCCTACCTCCCTTCGGGAAACCGGGCCATTATCAAACTACTCTCAAAAAAAGGAAAGGACCCCCTCGAGCCAGGCTCATACAGGCCAATATTCCTACTGAACCTGGATGTAAAGATCCTTTCTAAAATCGTTGCAAACAGACTCGCAGACATTATCCCCTCCTTGATACACCCGGCGCAGTCGGGCTTTGTAAAGGGTAGGACAGCCACTTTAAATATTCGCAAAGTCATGCTGGCCTTAGAACACGCCAAACATCACCCAGATGGTGACTTCGCCATCATCACCCTGGACGCGGAGAAAGCCTTCGATAATGTGAGTTTCGAGTGGCTTTCTCTGTCCATGGCCAAAATGGGTTTCTCCGGCCCCTTCTGTCACCTCATTAACGCCATGTATAAGACCCCTTCGGCAACCCTGGTGGCGGCCGGGATGCTCTCAGGAGAGTTCCGGCTCCACAAGGGGACACGACAGGGCTGCCTCCTTTCCCCACTTCTCTTTAATTTAGCCCTTGAACCCCTCTCCAGACATCTCATCCAGGTAGCACCCCTCCATGGCATCAAAAGCGTCACACACAAACTTCGCTCCTCACTTTTTGCAGACGACGTCCTCATTTTCTCAGCGGACCCCTCCTCCGACATGCTCACCATCAAGTAAATTTTTGACGATTTCAGACTCTGCTCGGGCCTCCGAATAAATTATTCCAAAAGTGAAATTCTCCCTCTAGGCATCCGTCCCAAACCGCCCTGGTCCCAACATTCCATTTTTACCATTGCCACTTCCCACATCACCTACCTCGGCATAAAGATAGGCAAGCTACCCTCATCTCTATACCACCTAAACTACCCCCCTCTGATTGCTAAACTATCCCAAGAACTGTTGAACTGGTCAGATCTACCGCTCTCGCTCCTGGGGAGATGCCACCTAGTCAAAATGGTCAGCTTTGCCAGACTGTTATATCCACTGCAGACTATCCCACTTCTCGTACACCACAAAGATGTTAAACTCATTGAATCGGCTATATCTAAATTCATCTGGCACGGCAAGAGGCCACGCATAGCTATGAAGAAACTCTCCCCAGATGCGAGGGCGGCGCTAGTCTCCCCAACGTTAGGCTCTACAATTTAGCATGTCTGTTAAGATTTAGTTTGGACTGGATATCTCAAGCCTCGAGATAATCGAACTATTCACTGGAATCTGACATGGTACACCCCCTCTCCCTGGCGGCCCTTCTACACTGTAAATGGAAGTCAATTACCCCCAAACTCCAGCATAACCTGTTACTCAGGGACACGGTCATCGCCTGGAGGGAAACCAGGAAACTCCTCGGGCTATCCCCCTTTGTGTCACGACATCTCCCCATCCAAGGAAACCTCAACTTCCCCGCGGGTCTGGATCACAAACCCTTCCAAAGATGGCAGGAAAAGGGACTCACACTATTTGCCTCTCTATGCGACATCTCAACTGGTCGACCTTTACCCTTTGCCACCACGGCGGAAACCTTTAAGTTGCCCAAAACGGATGTCTTCCACTACTGGCAATGCGCCACCTACCTACGCTCATCATGCAACCACCCATGTAGGCGCTTCTCCCCCTCTTTCGCGGATCGGCTGCTCTCAGATGGTTCGTATAAAATCTCTGACATATACAAACCCCTGCTCACCGAATCCTCGATCCACCTGGCTGACACATCCGCATCCAACAGGGGTAAGGACTTCCCCGATGATGACTTGATCCACAAATTGCTCCAAGGCTTCAACACAGTTATGCGTCTCACCCCCAATTAAATATGGAGAGAAAGCCAACTAAAGATCCTCCACCGGGCCCATATCCCCTTTCTCCACTCATCGCAAGACCCCACCGGTGCCAAGTGCCCACTGTGCCTTCACCCAAAGCCCTCCCTGGCCCACCGCTTCTGGTCATGTTCCTTTATTTCAGCCTTCTGGGACCAAACCCTTGCCTACATCTTCAAAGTTACCCTATTGAAACTGCCTAAAGATCCGCTCCTCCTCATCTTCGGCTACTGGGACCCTCTCCTACTCCAGAGATCTCAGCAGGATGTCTCCAATGTCTCCACCGCTTCCATCCCCCCAGCCGCTCCACGGCCGTGTAAGGATTGGCCTCTACTCTGCTTCCTTGCTGCACGTAGGGTGATCCTGAGAAGTTGGATCTCCCACACCCCCCGTCTGTCACCCAGCTCCAACGGGACCTTCTTCTCCTCCTCTATAGAGAAAGAGCCACCACCGATTTCACATGAGACGCTGCACAATCCCGCTTCTTCTCAATCTGGCGACCCTTCATGGGCTCAACGCTGTCTCAGGATGACATAGCCACCTTTGAACAATCCTCCTTCACGTACTACAAGTCCCCTTCTCCCCCGTCATCGGGGGGAGAACCATCACCACCCTCCGCTTTGGCCACCACTTATCCATAACCACTACTGGCGACTTGAACACTGCCCCCTCCCTCCCCCCACCAGCGAAATCTCTGCAACCCCTCGGTGCCTCCCCCCTCACGCAGAACTTGAACACTGTTCCCCTTATCGCGGGGCTACACTATATCTGATATTTTTTGGACCTCCCTGCTGTAATTGTGTTATGTTGTTCCTCTATACTACATGCCTTACATACTGTATACCCACCTCTCCTAGATCCGACCAGTTCATATCCTAGCAGGGTACTTGTCCTCCCACTGCCCCTCCCAGCTGGGGGCATCGGGAATATTGTTGTATCTCATCATTTGTTTATATGTTGGGCAGGCACTCTGCCCCCTTTCCTCTACAATTGCACTGCAGCCTTCAAGCCTCTTTTCCTTTTCACTCCTTTCCCCCCCACCCTCTGCTTTCCCTTTTATGTCTTCTTTTCTCTTCTCTTCCCTTTCCTCTCTCTTCCCCTCTGTTTCCTTTCCCAGCCCTCACCCTCTCTCCCCCACTCCTTGTTTATACGCATTCAATGCTCATGTTTTTGCTGTATGTACATTTTGTCTTCTGGAAAATCCTAATAAAAACTTTTTGAAAAAAAAAAAAAATATACAGTGTATAAATATATGTACAACTCCTGGGATGTATATATATCCTCGACACACTGTAAATTTAACTAAACTGACTAGCCTGCCTGCTCTATCTATCTATCTAGAGACACAAGACTCTGGTCTGGAGCAATAGATGTTTATTTCAGTACAGGCTGTACACTGCAACATGCATCTCAGGACAGTACATCTTATCTGCTTCCTACATGAGCAACCTCTAAGATGGCAGCTATGCCCCTTGACCCTTGTCATCACTGCTGGGTGGAGCCAGCCTTAAAGTGGTAGTACATGTGGAAGTCCTGTAAGTTCACTTGTAAAGTGACATTTTCCTCTCTTAGAGCTTCTAGTTTATCAGAATGATTATGAATTTGAACATCCAGCTCATCTGTTCTTTGTTCAAAGTCTGCTGCACACTGTCCTAATTCCCTTATCTCACGGGACAGCATGTCTGTGATGTGGTCAGATGTCTTTTAATGCTCTTGTGAGCTTCTTCTCAAATTGTTTGAGGGCTGGAGGCGCAGAGTACCACCCTGGAAAGCTAGGGGAGTTATACCTAGGTCTGTGTCAGACTCACCATTTATGCTGGAAGCCCATTGCTGAGGCTTTGCAGAGCGTGGTGGGCAGGACTTGGACAAGGCCCATGCCATGGCTTCCCTGATAGATTTTGTTTTGGGCTTCTTTTGCCGGGTGGGATTGAGGACCATTGGCAGGTGTGCAGAGCCTAACCAGAGTGTATAGGAGCGATCGGTATGTCGGCAGTTGATGGCTGTGTGTTTTCCCATGGTGCAGAGCCTAAGATTGACACATCTGGTCCTAGTTAAGGATTATTTTAACCATTTGCCGTCCTCCTTCCACAGATATACAGTGGCAAGGTGGTTTGGCTGTGCAAACCAATGTCCCCACGGCAATGATTTCTGATCCGGACCTGCTGATCGGTCCTGGAGAAGGAAAAGCCTCCTCCTGCCTGTGTAATATAAACACAGGTAGAGGAAGTGATGTCATCTCCCCTTGTGGAGCCCTTTTCAGATCCAGCATGCATGGAGAAGACATCTACAGTGCCCTGATCGCCCCCCAGTTAACCATTTCACTTCCTGTCAGTGTCACAAGGGCAGTTTTCAGATTTGTCACAGATCGCTGTATTGGTGTCAGTGAAACTTAAATGACTTACCTGTTTAACGACCACTCGGACTTACGACCAGCTCTCCCGACCAGAACGACATGCTATACATCATTGTATTGTACAGTACAGAATTTTTGTTTGTGTTCTGCACTTATGTAAATTAAAAAAACATTGAACTGGAGTTTTGTGTTTTACACCTTTTTTTTTCGCAGTACAGTACAGTAGTTAAGAATGCTTAAAATATTGATTAGTTGTGGCTTCTCGTGTAACAACCTGGTCATTGGATTAGAGCCTGGATGTTAAGTGAGGGGTACCTGTACTGTAATGTTTTATTATTACTGTCTTTTATTGTGTTTGCTTTGCAGGTATGTCATTCTACTGTACTGTTACTGTGTTTTATTGTTAACCATTGTTTGCTTTGCAGGTACGCCATTTAGCTGTAGCATTGATTTATTTATTTTGACAGCAGCAGGGTTTGCTCTAATGATAAATCCATGACTCCAGCGCTGTAGGAGGTGATTTCACCACCACAGTTAAAAATAAGAATATATATACCGAAGCATAGGGGCAGGGGTGGACATAGGGGCGGATAGACACCTATGCTGCAGCATATATTTTATTCACTTTTCTTGCCAGAGATTTATTCACCCACGTAGATCGATGTGGGGACCCATGTATTCTAATGGTGGTCATACCACTGATCAATTGATCAGCCCACATGTTGCATGGGAAAAAAACAATAGTAATAAAAGAAAAGTAATAAATAAAAATGAAAGCACCCCTGTCTCCCCGTACTCGCACGCAAAACTGAACGCAAGCATCGGTCATGCGTCGTATGTAAACAGCCATTGCACTATATGCATGTGAGGTATCACCGCGAACCTCAGATCGAGGGCAGTCATTTTAGCAGTAGACCTCCCCTGTAAATTTAAAGTGGTAACCTGTAAAGGCTTTTAAAAATGTACGTAGTTTGTCGCTGCTACATGGGTGTTTGGGATTTTATGTACTTGCCATAAAATCACCTTTTCCCCCCCTAATCGTGTTTTAGGACAGCCACCTGAAAGACCTTGTCTCCTCCCCTCTGTAAGAAACACCGCGCCAGCCTCCTATAAATTTCCTCCTCCCCTGCTGGCTCCTCAGTTATTTGTGTTTCCTCCAGAGGGGAGACACCATAGGAACCAAGCCAGGAGAGCCAAAGGAGGCTCAGGCAGACATGTCTGCAAAGGGATCAGAGGCTCCTGGGACAGGCCAGGTCACTAACTTCGTGAAGATTGCCACCCTCACATCCCTGCGTGCAGGTTTAGGTCCGGGGGCTCCGTTTTTTCACCGACAGCGGTGGGGGAAGTGCACAGCCAGCATCCCATGCCTCAGCCGCGTGTGTGGCAGCAGCAAGAAGGGGATTCCAAAGCGCAGCCATGCCGGGTATCGGGACTGCACGGAGCCGACGGCGGGTGATGTCATGTCCGGCAGATGGGGGCGTGCACTTCCGGGTTCACGGTTTCCGGTCCCGGACGCAAATTTTAAAAACCGCGCCAGGCAGAGGCTGGAGGGAGCTGCGATTGTTGTACAGACAGCAGGAGCACTGCTGGTGACACAGTCATGTCGGAGGCAGAAGGAAGGGATACTGCTCTAGCAGAGACCAGATCCAGCCATTCTAAGGTAAGGGGAACCTAGGGTGGACCTCCCCTATCCTAAACCCACCACCCCCCTCCTGCCCCAGGAAAAAAGGGAGGGGGGAGAGCTAAATCCCTCAGTGTCAGAGGGTGTTTCATGGGGCCCCTAGTGAGGCAAGCCCACATGAAGGCACTGCGCACCTGCCATGGGCAGGAGGAAGGTTACGGTACTAACCGTGGGGTCATTCTTTCCTGTATGTCTTTCAGAAAACTGACAAAGATAGGCCTGCTCACAGCTCAAAGAGGAAGTGCCCATCCTGCAAAATCACACTTAGAGATTCATGGAGGAAAGCTATTTGTAGTGATTGTATCAGCAAACTAGTACAGGAACATACCTCAGAACAAAGTGAGATAGCATCATCTGTTAAAGAATTATTCAACACCTTTGAATCCTTTAAAACTTTCTTTGAAGGATTTCAGGTCTCGCAGCTTCAGTCGGCTTCCCCTCCAGTGCAGGCAGTGGTTAAAGTTCCAGAAATAATACCTTCCACCAGTGCAGGCCCTTCAGTAACTCCTAGAGAGGAGACAGAAGAAGAACCTGACAGTGCAGTGTCTGGTTCCCAAGAATCAGAGGAAGAGGCTCAGGAAAGTTATTCCAGAAAGCCATCCCGATATAAACTCTCTTTAGAGGATGTCGATCACCTCTTGGGAGCCATCTATGCCACATTAGGTATACAGACAGAAAAAGACCCTCTCCCTGCATGACCAGATGTATGAGGGATTAGGTAAGGAAAATGTTTCCAGTTCACGAGGTGTTAATAGAAGCAATTAAAAAAGAATTGCAAGAGCCAGAGAGGAAACCGTTTTTTCTAAAGCCTTAAAAAGACGATTTCCATTCTCAGATGATCCATCCTCTATATGGAACAAAACCCCAAAGCTGGATGCGGCCTTCTCACAAGTATCAAGGCATACAGATTTAGCATTTGAGGATATGGACATCTTATCTGAAGCAATAGATAAAATAATAGACTCATTGAAAAAATCATGGGACTCCACACTGAGAAGTTTAAAGCCAGCGATGGCAGTTACTATGGTGGCCAGAAATATGGAGTTCTAGCTAAACCAGATCCAGGCACACAACTGCAAAAGAGCAAATCTTATCCTCCTTTCCCACACTGCTGCGAGGCATAGCCTATATCGCAGATGCCTCAGCAGAACTAGTGCGGTTGGTAGCCAGACGGCCCCTATGGTTAAAGACATGGTAGGGGGACTGCACGTCTAAAACTAAGTTATGTGGCATCCCATTTACAGGGGACTTGCTATTTGGGCCAGGGTTGGAGAAGGTGCTAGATCGTACAGTGGATAAAAAGAAAGCATTTCCGCTAAAACGCAAAGCGCCCTGGAGTCAGCCGCAACAGAACAAAAGAAGGCAAAAAAGGACAACTTGGATCCTAAAAGGTCCCTGTTATACAACACCCAAGGCAGATAACCAAAAAAGACCGTGGGTCCCTGATCGGGTAAATAGAATAGTCATTTATTTATCAAACACTTATTCACGATTATCAAAGCATGTGTTTCTGATTTGTTCTGTATGTGTGTATGTATATATGTATGTGTGTGTATATGTATATATATATTGTGTATATACATATAGTAATATATTCATTTTAAATGAATTTGGATTCAGCAGTCAACATGTGATTGGAAACCCCTAGTTCTGGGTTCCCTGTCAGTCCCTGAAGGGGAAAGGCAAAGGAGGAGCAATTTTTCGTCCTCCTGAGCAAACTTACGACAAGAAATGACAAATTGGTCACAGTAGGAGGAAGACTGGGGGCCTTCCTCCCTCAATGGGAAAAGATAATCTCCAATCACTTTATTTTAAGAACAATAAGGGATGGATAACATCTGGAGTTCTCAAAACCACCCCCAAACAGATTGTACTTAACCAAACTTCCAAAGGAAAAGCCGAATGTTTCCTGAGATCCTCTATGGCTCTCATAGAGGATCTCAGGAAACAGGAAGTAATCACAGAGGTGCCAAAGGAAGAAAGAGGACAAGGGTTTTACTCCCACATTTTCGGAGTACAAAAACCCAAGGGAAAGGTTAGACCAATCCTAAACCTCAAACCCCTGAATGTGTCTATAACCTGTGTCTGTAACCTACAAGAGATTCAGGATGGACTCAATATATTCCATCAAGGCCTTACTACCCCCAAACTGTTTTATAGTTTCCCTAGACATACACAAAAAAAATTCAAAAATTCCTAAGGTTAGCAATAGAAACAAAAAACAAAACCATGCACCTACAATTCCAAGCCTTACCTTTCGGCCTTTCCTCTTCACCCAGAATCTTCACAAAGATTCTGGCGGAAGCCCTGGCACCCTTGCGAGTTCAAGGCATATCCATCATCGCCTATTTAAATGATCTGCTTCTTTTTGCAGAATCTCCAGAAAGGTTACAAAAGAACCTCAAGATCACGCAGACGTTCCTAAAAAATCTGGGTTGGCTAATAAACGTAGAAAAATCCAACCTACATAACATATTCGGGATATGTAATACATTCGGTCCTACAAAAAATATTTCTGCCCAAGGAGAAAATAGAAAAAATCCAAAAAGAAGTGCAATACAGACAAACTAGGTGCCCAGATAACACAAGGGACGTGGGAGAAGGAAGAGAGGATGAGATCATCCAACTGGAAGGAATTGAAAGCGGTAGGGCTTGCATCCCAATCCTTCCAGAAAGAGTTAAAAGGACATCACTTGCAGATCAGGTCCGACAACGCATCAGTCGTTGCCTACATAAACAAACAGGGAGGAACAAGAAGTGGAACCCTGTGGGCACCAGCAGAGAAAATCCTGAAATGGGGAGAGAAAAAACAGACTCTCTCTATCAGCAGTCCACTTAAAAGGGGATTTAAACAGAGGGGCAGATTTTCTCAGCAGGCAACCAAGAGGTGTTCAAACAAATTACACAAAATTGGGGAACACCTCACATGGACTTATTTGCCTCAAGAGAAAACAAAAAAGTCAGAGCGTTCATTTCTCTTAAAAGAAAGGACGGGACGCTAGGGGTGGATGCGTTGGCACAGAGGTGGACATTCAAAATATGTTATGCCGGGGGCGTGGCCTGGACATGGCTGAGTGAGGCAGCTTGTTCTCTGAGCTCCCGGCCTGTCCGCCCAATACTCGGCTGAAAACACGATTAAAACCGGCATGTACTCTGCCAAAAAGTACAAGACCAGGGCTACTACACGGGGGACCCCGGCTGGAAAAATTTCGGGCGAAATAGAGAGGTATTTCAAGCTCTTGCAGGAGATCCCCCCGGAAGGTGACCTACCAGCACCGCCAGGCTCCCCACGTGGAGCCGACGAAGAGGAGGCCCGGCCACTATCCCCTGGAGATACGGTCCCCGGCACAAGCTACGCCTTGCCCCCCTCTCCGGAGACACCCTCCCAGATGACGATGCCTTCCCCGAGCTTACCGGAGATGGGAGAGCTGGATCAAGACATCCGTACGCTGCTTCAGGCCCTCCCCACGAGATCCGATATCGAGGCCTTGATCCTACGTCTGGAGGAGACGCACAGACGCGACATCCAGGAGGTGAGAGGGGAAGTATCCACCCTCGCTGACCGGGTGACGAACGGAGAGGAGTCGGTTTCATCGCTGGAGGCACGGGTCGCGGCGCTTGAACAAGCCCGCGAACAACATTAAGAGGCGGCGATCTCCCTACAGCTCCACCTGGAGGATGTGGAGGACCGGAGCCTCCGCAACAACCTGCGGATACGGGGGGTGCCTGAGTCGGATGGCCCGGAGGACGTTGGAGCACGAGTCACGGAGCTCCTCAGAGTCATCTTGGGGGACCCAGAGGCCACCGTCGAACTGGACAGGGCGCACAGGTCGCTAGGCCCTAAGCCAACAGATCCGGACAGGCCTCGGGACATAGTGTGCAGAGTCCATCGCTACGTCCTACGGGAGACCATCCTGCGCAGAGCCTGGGACCGAGAGGAGCTGGAGGCGGACGGATCGCGGGTTAAAATCCTACCTGACCTGTCTAGGGCGACACTACGCCGTCGGGCCTTGCTGAGACCGCTACTGGACCTCGCCAGGGAGTCAGAATTCACCTACAGATGGAGCTACCCCCTCGCTGTTACCTTCCGCAAGGATGCACAAGCTTTCACGCTCCAGACGCCGGCGGATCTACCAGCGCTGTTCCGGTTCATGGGGACTGACCCCATCGTGGTCCCTGACTGGCTCCAGTTCTTCCCCCGTCAAACCGGACGTTCGGGAATCGCAGCCTATCGAGGTCCCATGCAGCAAAGAGGCAGAAGAAGGCGCCGTTCGGGCAGAGGAGAGGTGGCGCGTGAGTAGGCTCTGGGCCACACATCCCTATTCCCCCCGCTCTCCCAGCCCTGTGACACTATCATTGTGGGTGATTGGCACCACAGATCCCATGCCCTCCCTATGCTGACATCTACGCCCTGCGGGGGCTTTGTCTTGCCCCCTGGATGACTAACCCCCCCCTCCCCCATCGGGTCCATACATGCTGGTCGCCTGGCCCCACTCCCTATCCCAGCGGAACTAACAATGAAGATTATGACCCCCCCGGAGGGGCTGTGACTGCAATGTGCAGACTGTACTGCTCCTGTGCCCCGCAAGCTGAAACACCCTGCCTGCAGATATTTGTCCCCCCACCCGGGATGTTGCTTGGGCCCAATATGATGGCAGGAGATCCCACCTGAACCAAATGTGACACAATCCTGAGCCATCAACGCACTGCTATACCATAGTGGTGATAATCCACGCGGGGAGGTTTTGGGGCTTTTACATGCCCATGCAGCGGGGGGGCACCCGTGTCTGGGGAGGGGGAGGTCTGGTCTTGTCCCGCAGCGAACGGTCTGGGTGTTATATACGTCTCCACGGGTCCTAGCCCGGGTGGGTGGGTGGGGCCCACGCAATACCAGGATGTATTTAGGGGGGGACACGTAACACGCAACCTGTACAGATGCCCAGGAGGTGGGAGGTGACGAGCTACTTTTGGGGATATGGGTGAAGGCAGTGATCTGCCTGACATTGAGACATGGTGCTCACGAGAGTATGGAAACCCACTTAGTGAGGTGGAGCGGGAGGAGGGAGATGACCCTGGGTTTCAGAGCCAGGCGGGAGACACCCTGTTTTGGGAACATCATCATATATGTCATTTGCACTTTCAATTTGTGCCTCCTGTCCTGTTTTTTCTTTGTTTTTTCTTTTACTTTTACAACAATGGTTTCGTTTAATGCTGCTATTGCCGTTACTGTCTGCAATAATTGTTTAATAAGTTATGCCGTGTTATCTATTGTTTACAGATGCTTACTGTTTCTGCCGGGTTTGGGTGGGGGGCTGGGGGCTCGCTTCCTGGCCCTGTCTAGTTACTTCCCCACCTAGGACCGCGCTCGATTGCCGGACTCCCGGTGAGCGCCTTAGCCGTTATATTTGGCTACCGTAGTTGAACTTTGGCTACACACCCTAGTGTAGACCCTTTGCTTTTACTCTCTCACACTACAGTTCTTTCTATCTGTACTTCCCCCACCGAAGACACTTCACTCCCCCCCCCCGTTTTGCACGAGTATGGAGATACTCAATATAGTATCACTCAATGCTAAGGGCCTTAATACACCCGAAAAGAGACGTATGCTGCTACACGACATGCGTGCCAGGAAAGCTGACATTGTAATGTTACAGGAAACCCACTTCAGGGACAGCAGCCTGCCCCTCCTAAAAAACAGGAATTTCCCTTCTGCCTACCACTCCCGGTACACAGAGGCGAAATCAAGAGGGGTCTCCATTCTCGTCGCCGCGAGAGTTCCATAGAAGCTACTCAGCGTTCAGACAGACGACAATGGACGGTTCTTGTTCCTGAAAGGCATGATAGGAGACAGGAAGGTTTCCTTTGCTAACTTATACGCCCCCAATGTCCACCAAGAGGGATTCCTTAAAAAACACCTGTTGAAGTTTCATCGCTTTGCGGAGGGCCATCTGATTATAGGTGGAGACCTGAATACCCCCTTGATCCCGTCTGAGGACACCTCCTCCGGGAAATCATCCCTGACTCGTGACTCTCACAGAAAGCTAGGTGACACTCTACACTCCCTGCAGCTGGTAGACGCTTGGCGTTTGCTACACGCGGGAGAACGGGACTACACCTTCTACTCTAGACCGCACCAATCCTACTCGCGGATTGATTACTTTTTGCTACCACACGGACAACTCCATGCAATACAAGAAGTCACCATCGGATCAATTACTTGGTCTGATCACGCCCCGATTGCCCTGAAATACACCATTGCTGACTCAGGGGGTGGTCATACACCTGTATGGCGGCTTAACGAGAGCCTCCTGCAAGACACCGAGATAATGGCGGAGGTAGTCAGGGAATTGGGACACTACTTCACCACTAATACTGCCCCAGATAGCACAGTGGGAACCATTTGGGAGGCACACAAGGCCGTAATCCGCGGGATCCTTATAAAGCACGGAGCGAGACTGAAGCGCGAGAGGACAGCACAACTGTCTAAACTTCTTGGCAAATTGCACACCCTAGAGGCTGCACATAAAAATACCCCTACTAGACAGACCGGTGCGGAACTAGACATAGTACGCTCACAGGTGAAGGACATCTTGCTATACAGAGCTAAGTCAGCGCTCCAGGTCTGCAGACAAAAAGCTTATGTCTCCGGTAACAAATGTGGTAAGCTCTTGGCTAACACCCTCCGAACGCAACGATTGGCATCCTATATACCCTGTGTTATGTCTAAGTCCGGGAAAAAACGTTCCATGCCCCAGCAGATTACACAGGAATTTAGAGACTTCTACGGCGCCCTCTATAATCTTGACAAAGCCCCGACAGACCAAGACTCAGTCATAGACTATATCTCTACATCCCTAATGCCTTCCCTGACAGCAGAGGCTAGAGAGAGCTTAGAGGACCCTATCACCCTACCCGAGTTACAGACAGCCCTGAAGGAAGCCAAACCGGGCAAAGCCCCTGGACCGGATGGCCTAACTGTCGCCTATTACAGGGCCCTGCTTCCCTCTCTTGGGCCACATATGGTGAGGCTATTCAATGACCTGGGGACTGGGGAATCCTTTAACACTGCCACGTTGCAGGCCCAAATCTCGGTAATTCACAAGGAGGGCAAGGACCCAACCCAATGTGGGAGCTATCGACCGATCTCCCTTCTGAATACAGATCTTAAATTGTTTACCAAAATCCTGGCGACCCGGTTGCAGAAACATCTCCCGGGGCTGATCCATCTAGACCAGGTTGGGTTCGTGCCTTCCAGGGAAGCCCGCGATAACACCACTAAGGTCCTCAACCTGCTGCACATGGCAACCGACAGTAAAACGCCCAGCCTGTTTCTGGGAACAGACGCCGAAAAGGCTTTCGATAGGGTAGACTGGCAATTTATGCATTCGACCCTGAGACATATAGGCCTGGGTTGCAGAATGCAGTCTTGGATCTCGGCGATATATAGAAACCCGACGGCGAGGGTCAAGGCCAATGGGGTGCTCTCTGACTGTTCCCCATTACCAATGGGACGAGGCAGGGATGTCCTCTGTCTCCGCATGGAGGACTTGGTCCTCTCTAATCAGCAGAGGCAGGAGGAATATACCAACACCTGGCAGATGTGGGACATTTTTAGGTACTCGGGGGAGGGACAGTCGATGAGAGCAGCGGAGTGACCCCCAAACAAACATGCCTCTATAGTAACCGATCACGTGCGATTAAACCTTGAGATACCCATTGCGGTAACACGCGCCCCTATGGGGCGTCTGGTTAGATCCATGCTTGTGCAATTCCCCCCCCCCTTCTTCTGTACTTCCTCTTTATTCTCTTTTTTTTTAATTTCTTTTCCTCTCTTCTACTTTACCTGCTCTGGTTCTAATCTACTTGGAAAAATGGAAAGTGAGAGGCCAAGCTATCCGGGCCCAGACGCTGTCATATCCACCAGCGCCCATAAGGCCATGCATGTTAGGTGAGAGAGATGGAAACAGCATGTTGGAGACATGCAGGGTTCCACAGGATGACCTGCCATAGATCCCACACCCTGGCCCTTATGGCCGTATACGGTCAGATTAACCCCTTGGGGACTCACTAGCTTCAGAGGCCGGAATTACATTTTAGACCCACATTTTGGATGTCATTGTCTATATCCCTCTGTTGTTTTTTAAGCCTGACCATGTTATTATTTTTTGGTTTCTGATTGCCTTTTTGTGCTCTGTGAAATGTATGGGATTTGGTCCGGACGGACTGGTCTCTCTGTTTATCTATAAATAAAGAAATTTGAAAAAAAAAAAAAATATGTTATGCCTTTCCTCCACCTGTACTAATACCAGCGGTAATAAGAAAACTTTACATAGAGAACACAACTTTGATTCTCATAGCACCTCACTGGCCCAGGAGAACGTAATTCTCTATGCTGAAAAAACTTGCTATAGAGCCCCCCTGGTTACTTCCAGTCCAGGAAGATCTACTCTCCCTGGGCCCAATATACTGCCCCCAAGTGAAAAGGTGGAACTTGGCCGCCTGGTATCTAAGGAGCAGCTGCTAAAAACAAAAGGGTTCTCAAGCCGCCTAATAGCAACTCTGCTAAAGAGCAGGAAAGTGGAGACACGCAACACCTATCAGAAAGTGGAGATAGGCAACATCTATCAGAGAGTGTGGAAGTGCTTTAACAATTGGTGCACAGAAAACTCCTTCAATACACAGAGCCCAGTGGCAGTCTGAGGCCGCGTACACACGACCGAGAAACTCAACGGGCGAAACACATCGCTTTCCCCATCGAGTTCCTTGTTCGGCTGTCAAAAAACTAGTTGAGCCAAATTTTCCCATTGCCCGTCGAGGAAATAGAGAACATGCTCTCTTTTTGGCTCGATGAGTTCCTTTATAGTTTTCTCGGCGAAAAGTGTACACACGACCGGTTTCCTCGTCAGAATACGTCTCCCATCGAGTTTCTTGCTGAATTCTGCAGAGGAAACCGGTCGTGTGTACAGGGCCTTAGAATTTCGATAAAGTGGTGTAGAGAATAGACTAAGCCTTAGTACCTTAAAGAGTCAAGTGTCAGCAATTTTGGTTTTTCAGGAAAAGAGATTAGCATCCGATCCATGGATAATCAGGCTCTTCAGATCTCTGAGCAGACAGAAGCCCATACAGAGTACAGTCTTTCCAAAGTGGGACCTGTCACTAGTGCTGCAAACTTTGACAGCGTAAAAAAAAAAATGCCATAAAACTACCCCCTATTTTGTAAACACTATGGCCCAGATTCAGGTACATCTGCGCATTATTGGACCGGCGTAGCGCACCGCCTTTACGTTAGACTTGCGCAATTTTGCCGCGTAATCACCCTATTCTCATAGCTTTTGCGCAGGAAATTGCGCATGCGTAACGTTTTTTCAGAGGCGTAAGGAGGAGTAATACAAATTGGGAAGGACGTGGGCGTGTTACATTGAAATGAGCCGTGACCCCATGCAAATGAAGGGCCGGCCAGCCGGCTCGTGCATGCGCGCTTGAAGGAGACCATGGTCAGCTCCGCTGTGCGCATGCTCACAACTCGGGAGCGGCGTAATCAGTGAAATTGGAAGTGGACCCGGGCAACTTAGTGAACTACGCAAACAGCATAAATAGACAGACACAAATGCACTTCCTTTGCAAAAGCACATCCCTTTGTATGCCTCCCTATACAGCAAGGTGCTTTTGTTTATTAGCGTTTGTTTGTTTGTTTGTGACGTGTCTTTGAGATATTTGGGGACTGTTTTGCAGAGTGATTTTTGTCTTTTATGTGTTTTCTTTGTTGTTATTTTGTTTAAAATATATTTTTGCTGGGCATTTTTTATTTTTGCTCGTCATTTATTTATTTTTTTTGGTTCTGTTTGTGTATGCTTTTGGAATGTGGGGGTGATATTCTTGCCGGAAAAGGGGTGTCACCCTCATTTGTGGTGGATAATAATCCCCAGGTCTGTGTGAATGGTGTATGAATGTACAGTGACATAATTGGAGCCGTGGCATGGCGTTGCAGCTCACAAGTCCTGCATGGTGGACTTGTGCCAATCCAATGTGATGAGGATGTGGGGTGTGTGTGCTAGGGACCACAGTGGTGTGCATGCATGCATTCTCATTGTGCCATGATTAATGTGTGTGTTTAACGTGCAAAGATGCATATGTGAGCTGGCATGAGATGGGGTCATGAGATGGGGTCCCAGTGCATATGCAGAGTCACCTTGAAGGGAAAAGACAGGAGGATGTTAGTAGTGCATGTGCCCCTTGTGATGTGTGCATCATGGGGGGGGACAGTCATGCCTGCCACCCATGTCACTCACCAACCAGCCAGCTGTCCCCATACATGTTCTGTTCGAAATCTGTGGGGATGGGGCTCTGATTGTATATGTAGCTGTCATGGGTAGTGTCATGTGTTGGGCTGCAGGGTTGTGGTTAATTCCATGATGGCATGAGGGGTGAATCTGAAGATGCGAGACACCTCAGAATCACTCATGCCAAAGATGTCTATGCGTGTGTGATATATCCTCTCCCGTGAAGAGTGAAGAGTGAGGGGCTTGTATCAGATAAGAATATTGTATTAGATTAGATTAAATTGTAAAGTTTAGATAAGCAAAAAAAAGAAATCTCCCGTGCCCTCCTTAGTGCCCTCCTCAGTGCCCTCCTCAGTGCCCTCATCCTTCTTTGTTCATCTAAAGTCAGTAGTATAGCTATGTGCGACAATGCCCCTGGCATGTTGGCATACAGATTGTTGTGCAACACGTGTGACTGCTGAGCTCCTCACTAACAGTGTTGCTTTATCTAACAAGTAGATTTTTTTTCTCTTTTTAGACCAGCTTTTATCTGCTCTAATTTTAGACAGGACATTTTGATGTTGCGCACACTGCGTCGCCTGCGCTGCCCCAACGTTGTTTTGTGGATCCCCGTAAGTTCCTCATTAGCATATTTGACTAGCAAATCAATGGTGTGTCTAGCGCACTTTTGCGCGGACGGATGCGCCAGTCTAACGAAATTACGCGGAACAAAAAAAAGTAGATTTTTTGAGTATCTCGTTCTGGGGATGCCGTGCATCGAAACGCACGCGCACATTTTGACTTACGCACGCGCATCTCCTGTTGCGCAGGCGTAATCGCTCTGTGAATCTGGGCCTATAACTTTTGCGCAAACCAATCAATAAACGCTAATTGCAATTTTTTTTACGAAAAATATGTAGAAGAATACGTATTGGCCTAAACTGAGGAAAAAAATATTTTTTTAATATATTTTTGGGGGATATTTATAACAGAAAAACATTAAAAATATTGAATTTTTTTCAAAATAGTCGCTCTATTTTTGTTTATAGCGCAAAAAATAAAAACCGCAGAGATGATTAAATACCACCAAAAGAAAGCTCTATTTGTGGGAAAAAAAGGACGCCAATTTTGTTTGGGAGCCATGTCACACGACCGCGCAATTGTCAGTTAAAGCGACTCAGTGCCGAATCGCAAAAAGTGGTCTGGTCATTGGGCAACGATATGGTCCGGGGGTTAAGTGGTTAAAATGTGTCCCCACAAATGCAGCCATGTCCCCCACAAATGCTTGTCCCCAAAGAGAAAGTCAAGCCCTCCTCCTGACGCCTAGTCGATCAGCGCGGGGAACAATTTCATTTGAATAGCTGTGTGTTCCCCCACCGCGCCTCGTCATAAATAGCCCCTCCCCCTTGTCCGGGCACTTTGATAGACAGGTCACCCATCCAATCCCAGGACGGGTATTGTTCCCCCGTGCTGATCAACTAGGTGACGGCAGGGGGGGAGGTCTTGGCTGTCTCTTTGAGGATTGCTCTGCTCCGCTCTCCGCCCCCTCTCCACCCGCTCTCTCTCTGAAAAAAAAAGTATTGGGTGAAGCATCGGGAGCATTTGCACGAGTACAAGTACTCACGCAACTGCTCAGTATCGGTTCCGATACCGATACTAGTATCAGTATCGGGACAACCCTACTTCGAACCATTAGAAAATTGCAATCTAAAGGAGCCGACACTAAAAGTAGTCTTCCTGGTTGCAATCACCACAGCCAAAAGGGTCTGTGAGATAGAGGCCTTATAAATCAGACCCCCCCTTTTTCCAGATTTTTGCAGACCGCATTATTTTTAAAATGGATCCAGGATTTCTGCTGAAAGCAGTCTCGAGATTCCATAGAGAACAGGAAGTTGTGTTACCTTCATTTTGTCCGAACCCTTCTAGAGAACAGGAAGTAAAGTTTCATAATTTAGACGTCAGGAGATGCGCTTAAACATTATTTAGAAGTAACAAAAACACTAAGGAAGACTGATTCCTTATTTATTTTACATTCTGTAGCTAAGAAAGGGCACAGAGCCACTAGACGCACCATAGCAAGATCGCTAAGGGAAGCCATTGAACAGGCTTACAAGTTAGGAGGCATACAGATCCCAGAGGGTATCAGAGTGCACTCCACAAGGTCAATGGCAGCCTCACAGGCAGAAAGAGCTGGAGCAACGCCGGAACAAATTTGTAAAGCGATGACATGGTCCAGCTTTGCCACCTTCATAAGACACTATAGGGTGGATCTCTTGTCAGCTAAAGATCAGACCTTTGGACGCCCTAAGAGTAAGTGCTCGGTTATCCTCTCAGGTGGCTGTCCTGAAAAACGATTAAGGGAAAAACAAAGTTACTTACTGGTAACGTTCTTTCCCGGAGACTTTCAGGACAGCTGGATACCCACTCGAATGTGTATTAAAAAACATAAGATTTCCTTACAGGAAATGTGATATAGTTAACTATTTGTATCATATGTTCTTGTGTCTCCCCAGCGACTGGAGGTGCTCTTTAAAGAACTGAGGAGCCAGCAGGGGAGAAGGAAATTTATAGGAGGCTGGCGCGGTGTTTCCTACAGAGGGGAGGAGCCAAGGTCTCTCAGGTGGCTGTCCTGAAAGACTCCGGGAAAGAACGTTACCAGTAAGTAACTTTGTTTTTTTTACCATATATTTGGACAATATAGTGTGTTTTTGTGGATTAAAAAAAAAAAATTGTGTTTCAAAAATCACTGCGCAAATACTGAGAACTCCCCCACCACCACCCCCATCACCATTTTAATCTGTAGGATCCCTGCTTTAAAAAATATATATAATGTTTGGGGGTTTAAAGTAATTTTCTAACAAAATATATATTTTATTTTTCTTGTAAACAAAGTGTCAGAAAGATTAGAAGAGTGGGTGATGTGTGGCATAAGCTTCCAATGTTGGGCATAAAATGCTAGGACAAATGACTCAATTTTGGAAAGTAGACACCCCAAGCTATTTGCTGAGACTTACGACCAGCTCTCCCCACCCGAACGATGTGCTACACATCATTCTATAGTACAGTACAGAATTTTTGTTTGTGTTCTGTACTTATGTAAATTAAAACAACACAAAATAAAAAATATCCATTGGATCCATTTTTATTTTGCCACAAGTTCTGGGAAAATATATATTTTTTTTAAACACAGAGTTGTCACTAAATTATGTATTGCCCACACATGCCATGGGTATATGTGAGATGACATCCCAAATTACTTTGTGTGAATCAACAATTTACGCCTTTAGAAAAAATATATATAATGTTTGGGGGTTTAAAGTAATTTTCTAACAAAATATATATTTTATTTTTCTTGTAAACAAAGTGTCAGAAAGATTAGAAGAGTGGGTGATGTGTGGCATAAGCTTCCAATGTTGGGCATAAAATGCTAGGACAAATGACTCAATTTTGGAAAGTAGACACCCCAAGCTATTTGCTGAGACTTACGACCAGCTCTCCCCACCCGAACGATGTGCTACACATCATTCTATAGTACAGTACAGAATATCCATTGGATATAACAAGTTTCTCTTTTTAGACCAGCTTTTATCTGCTCTAATTTTAGACAGGACATTTTGATGTTGAGCACACTGCGTCGCCTGCGCTGCCCCAACGTTGTTTTGTGGATCCCCGTAAGTTCCTCATTAGCATATTTGACTAGCAAATCAATGGTGTGTCTAGCGCACTTTTGCGCGGACGGATGCGCCAGTCTAACGAAATTACGCGGAACAAAAAAAAGTAGATTTTTTGTGTATCTCGTTCTGGGGATGCCGTGCATCGAAACGCACGCGCACATTTTGACTTACGCAGGCGTGTTGCGCAGGCGTAATCGCTCTGTGAATCTGGGCCTATAACTTTTGCGCAAACCAATCAATAAACGCTAATTGCAATTTTTTTTACGAAAAATATGTAGAAGAATACGTATCGGCCTAAACTGAGGAAAAAAATCTTTTTTTAATATATTTTTGGGGGATATTTATAACAGAAAAACATAAAAAATATTGAATTTTTTTCAAAATAGTCGCTCTATTTTTGTTTATAGCGCAAAAAATAAAAACCGCAGAGATGATTAAATACCACCAAAAGAAAGCTCTATTTGTGGGAAAAAAAGGACGCCAATTTTGTTTGGGAGCCATGTCACACGACCGCGCAATTGTCAGTTAAAGCGACTCAGTGCCGAATCGCAAAAAGTGGTCTGGTCATTGGGCAACGATATGGTCCGGGGGTTAAGTGGTTAAAATGTGTCCCCACAAATGCAGCCATGTCCCCCACAAATGCTTGTCCCCAAAGAGAAAGTCAAGCCCTCCTCCTGACGCCTAGTCGATCAGCGCGGGGAACAATTTAATTTGAATAGCTGTGTGTTCCCCCACCACGCCTCGTCATAAATAGCCCCTCCCCCTTGTCCGGGCACTTTGATAGACAGGTCACCCATCCAATCCCAGGACGGGTATTGTTCCCCCGTGCTGATCAACTAGGTGACGGCAGGGGGGGAGGTCTTGGCTGTCTCTTTGAGGATTGCTCTGCTCCGCTCTCCGCCCCCTCTCCACCCGCTCTCTCTCTGAAAAAAAAAGTATTGGGTGAAGCATCGGGAGCATTTGCACGAGTACAAGTACTCACGCAACTGCTCAGTATCGGTTCCGATACCGATACTAGTATCAGTATCGGGACAACCCTACTTCGAACCATTAGAAAATTGCAATCTAAAGGCGCCGACACTAAAAGTAGTCTTCCTGGTTGCAATCACCACAGCCAAAAGGGTCTGTGAGATAGAGGCCTTATAAATCAGACCCCCCCTTTTTCCAGATTTTTGCAGACCGCATTATTTTTAAAATGGATCCAGGATTTCTGCTGAAAGCAGTCTCGAGATTCCATAGAGAACAGGAAGTTGTGTTACCTTCATTTTGTCCGAACCCTTCTAGAGAACAGGAAGTAAAGTTTCATAATTTAGACGTCAGGAGATGCGCTTAAACATTATTTAGAAGTAACAAAAACACTAAGGAAGACTGATTCCTTATTTATTTTACATTCTGTAGCTAAGAAAGGGCACAGAGCCACTAGACGCACCATAGCAAGATCGCTAAGGGAAGCCATTGAACAGGCTTACAAGTTAGGAGGCATACAGATCCCAGAGGGTATCAGAGTGCACTCCACAAGGTCAATGGCAGCCTCACAGGCAGAAAGAGCTGGAGCAACGCCGGAACAAATTTGTAAAGCGATGACATGGTCCAGCTTTGCCACCTTCATAAGACACTATAGGGTGGATCTCTTGTCAGCTAAAGATCAGACCTTTGGACGCCCTAAGAGTAAGTGCTCGGTTATCCTCTCAGGTGGCTGTCCTGAAAAACGATTAAGGGAAAAACAAAGTTACTTACTGGTAACGTTCTTTCCCGGAGACTTTCAGGACAGCTGGATACCCACCCGAATGTGTATTAAAAAACATAAGATTTCCTTACAGGAAATGTGATATAGTTAACTATTTGTATCATATGTTCTTGTGTCTCCCCAGCGACTGGAGGTGCTCTTTAAAGAACTGAGGAGCCAGCAGGGGAGAAGGAAATTTATAGGAGGCTGGCGCGGTGTTTCCTACAGAGGGGAGGAGCCAAGGTCTCTCAGGTGGCTGTCCTGAAAGACTCCGGGAAAGAACGTTACCAGTAAGTAACTTCGTTTTTTTTACCATATATTTGGACAATATAGTGTGTTTTTGTGGATTAAAAAAAAAAAATTGTGTTTCAAAAATCACTGCGCAAATACTGAGAACCCCCCCACCACCACCCCCATCACCATTTTAATCTGTAGGATCCCTGCTTTAAAAAATATATATAATGTTTGGGGGTTTAAAGTAATTTTCTAACAAAATATATATTTTATTTTTCTTGTAAACAAAGTGTCAGAAAGATTAGAAGAGTGGGTGATGTGTGGCATAAGCTTCCAATGTTGGGCATAAAATGCTAGGACAAATGACTCAATTTTGGAAAGTAGACACCCCAAACTATTTGCTGAGACTTACGACCAGCTCTCCCCACCCGAACGATGTGCTACACATCATTCTATAGTACAGTACAGAATTTTTGTTTGTGTTCTGTACTTATGTAAATTAAAACAACACAAAATAAAAAAAATCCATTGGATCCATTTTTATTTTGCCACAAGTTCTGGGAAAATATATATTTTTTTTAAACACAGAGTTGTCACTAAATTATGTATTGCCCACACATGCCATGGGTATATGTGAGATGACATCCCAAATTACTTTGTGTGAATCAACAATTTACGCCTTTAGAAACCGTGAAGATGGTAATTAGTTTTTGGGGTCCTGTATGCGGCTAGACAGACAAAAAGTCTCACGTGTGGTATCCTCATACTCTGGAGAAGCCGCAGAATGTATTTTGGGGTGTAATTTTTCTTATACCCATGGCATATTTGAGCAATATGTAATTTACAGTATCTCACAAAAGTGAGTTCACCCCTCACATTTTTGTAAATATTTTATATCTTTTCATGTGACAACACTGAAGAAATTACACTTTGCTACAATGAAAAGTAGTGAGTATACATTTGCTGTCCCCTCAAAATAACTCAACACACAGCCATTAATGATTAAACTGCTGGCAACAAAAGTGAGTACACCCCTAAGTGAAAATGTCCTAATTGGGCTGAAAGCATAGGTGTGCGCAGCCTAATGCTTTAGGGTGTGCACCCTTAAGCTCAAACACACATGCATGTGTGTGTATCTACATATATATGACCCTGGGACATTGATATCCCTGCTGGCACAGTAAAAGAGAAGAGTATAAACTCTTATGGCAGAACTGGTAAGATGGAGATCTTTCCCATGTTCCTGTTGCTACACAGAGCGATAACAGTAATGTGCATGGGTGATTAGGGTGTACCTGGGCACCTCCGGCACACCCTGTGCGCACGCCTATGGCTCAAAGTGTCAATATTTTGTGTGGCCGCCATTATTTTACAGCACTGCCTTAACCCTCTTGGGCATGGAGTTCACAAGAGCTTCACAGGTTTCCACTGGTTTCCACTGGTGCCCCCTTCTACTCCTCCATGGTGACATCACAGAGCTGGGGGATGTTAGAGAGAGACCTTGCACTTCTCCACCTTCCGTTTGAGGATGCCCCACAGATGCTCAATAGGATTTAGGTCTGGAGACGTGCTTGGCCAGTCCATCACCTTTACCCTTTGCTTCTTTAGCAAGGCAGTGGACGTCTTAGAGGTGTGTTTTGGGGTTGTTATCATGTGAATAAAGAACAATTAAGGAAAAATTTACTTTGTAGGCACATAAAATAAAAAAATATACAAAATGTAATATTTCACAGAAAAATACATCTAAATATACATAGAAAGGCCCAGATTCACACAGAAATGGATTATCGTGGCGTATCAGAAATACACTACGCCGCCGTTATTTACCTGGCTCTACGTGGAATTCAGGTAGATTTTGTCCAGTAAACGACGGCGGCGTAGTGTATTTCTCCCGTCGCAATCTATCTGCGCGAGTAGGGGGCGTGAATCATTTAAAATAGGCGCGTTCCCGCGGCGATCGATCTGCGCATGCTCCGTTCGCAAATTTCCCGCCGTGCATTGCGTGAAATCACGTCGTGACGTCATTCGTTGTTTATGTCGCGTCGTTTACGAGCGATCCTAGTCCCGAACGAGTTACGTAAACAAAAATAAAAAAAATAAAAATTCGAAGCGGGAACGACGGCCATACTTAACATGGGCTACGTAACGTTAGAGCAGCAAAAAGCTGCTCTAACATTACGTACAAAAAAATAGACGAAAGCGATTGCGAAGACCACTCGTATCTTCGGGAATCGCCGTAAAAAAACATTTGCATATCCCGACGCATCAAAACGACGCAAACTCCTCCCAGCGGCCGCAAATAGATGGCAGCGTAGATACGAAGGCTTACGAAGACGTAAGCCTCTCGGATCGAAGCCCGAAGCCACCGTATCATGGTTTGAGGATTCAAACTAGTGATACGGCGCGCGAAATTTGAAATTATTCCTGTCTAACACCAGTTAGACAGGCGTAATTGCTCTATGAATCTGGGCCAAAATATATATAAATACAGTACAAAATTGGGATCATGCGATAAGCCTCTGACGAGAGTGACTTAATGATATTATAGGTGACTTGCTACAAAGATGTCTATATAGTTGATGCCTATATTGAGTACAAATATCTCCTCGATGAGAAGCCCACAGGATCCACAATAAGAAACTTGAGCTCTATGGCCCAGATTCAGGTACATCTGCGCATTATTGGACCGGCGTAGCGCACCGCCTTTACGTTAGACTTGCGCAATTTTGCCACGTAATCACCCTATTCTCGTAGCTTTTGCGCAGGAAATTGCGCATGCGTAACGTTTTTTCAGAGGCGTAAGGAGGAGTAATACAAATTGGGAAGGACGTGGGCGTGTTACATTGAAATGAGCCGTGACCCCATGCAAATGAAGGGACGGCCGGCTCGCGCATGCGCGCTTGAAGGAGACCATGGTCAGCTCCGCTGTGCGCATGCTCACAACTCGGGAGCGGCGCAATCAGTGAAATTGGAAGTGGACCCGGGCAACTTAGTGAACTACGCAAACAGCATAAATAGACAGACACAAATGCACTTCCTTTGCAAAAGCACATCCCTTTGTATCCCTCCCTATACAGCAAGGTGCTTTTGTTTATTAGCGTTTGTTTGTTTGTTTGTGACGTGTCTTTGAGATATTTGGGGACTGTTTTGCAGAGTGATTTTTGTCTTTTATGTGTTTTCTTTGTTGTTATTTTGTTTAAAATATATTTTTGCTGGGCATTTTTTATTTTTGCTCGTCATTTTTTTTTTTTTTTTGGTTCTGTTTGTGTATGCTTTTGGAATGTGGGGGTGATATTCCTGCCGGAAAAGGGGTGTTACCCTCATTTGTGGTGGAGAAGTGATCCCCAGGTCTGTGTGAATGGTGTATGAATGTACAGTGACATAATTGGAGCCGTGGCATGGCGTTGCAGCTCACAAGTCCTGCATGGTGGACTTGTGCCAATCCAATGTGATGAGGAGGTGGGGTGTGTGTGCTAGGGACCACAGTGGTGTGCATGCATGCATTCTCATTGTGCCATGATTAATGTGTGTGTTTAACGTGCAAAGATGCATATGTGAGCTGGCATGAGATGGGGTCATGAGATGGGGTCCCAGTGCATATGCAGAGTCACCTTGAAGGGAAAAGACAGGAGGATGTTAGTAGTGCATGTGCCCCTTGTGATGTGTGCATCATGGGGGGGACAGTCATGCCTGCCACCCATGTCACTCACCAACCAGCCAGCTGTCCCCATACATGTTCTGTTCGAAATCTGTGGGGATGGGGCTCTGATTGTATATATAGCTGTCGTGGGTGTCATGGGTAGTGTCATGTGTTGGGCTGGTGATGTCCTCCTGCAGGGTTGTGGTTAATTCCATGATGGCATGAGGGGTGAATCTGAAGATGCGAGACACCTCAGAATCACTCATGCCAAAGATGTCTATGCGTGTGTGATATATCCTCTCCCGTGAAGAGTGAAGAGTGAGGGGCTTGTATCAGATAAGAATATTGTATTAGATTAGATTACATTGTAAAGCAAAAAAAAAAAAATCTCCCGTGCCCTCCTTAGTGCCCTCCTTAGTGCCCTCCTCAGTGCCCTCATCCTTCTTTGTTCATCTAAAGTCAGTAGTATAGCTATGTGCGACGATGCCCCTGGCATGTTGGCATACAGATTGTTGTGCAACACGTGTGACTGCTGAGCTCCTCACTAACAGTTTTGCTTTATCTAACAAGTAGACTTTTTTTTCTCTTTTTAGACCAGCTTTTATCTGCTCTAATTTTAGACAGGACATTTTGCTGTTGCGCACACTGCGTCGCCTGCGCTGCCCCAACGTTGTTTTGTGGATCCCCGTAAGTCCCTCATTAGCATATTTGACTAGCAAATCAATGGTGTGTCTAGCGCACTTTTGCGCGGACGGATGCGCCAGTCTAACGAAATTACGCGGAACAAAAAAAAGTAGATTTTTTGCGTATCTCGTTCTGGGGATGCCGTGCATCGAAACGCACGCGCACATTTCGACTTACGCACGCGCATCTCCTGTTGCGCAGGCGTAATCGCTCTGTGAATCTGGGCCTATGTGTTTTGCAATATGTATATTGCTTCATCAGGAGCCTCTAGATTGTATAGAGAGAAAAGTCTCAATTAAATTGTCAAATACAACAATATTGATTTGATTTTAAACAATATCAAAGAAAAGACATTGGGGCTGTTTAAAACTGACTCGCGGCAATAATGAATTGTCGGCTCCCGGCAATTGCAGGAGAATTCATTCTTAAAAAAAAACGAAAAAAAAAAGCGTGGGGGTCCCCCGAAATTCAATAACCAGACCCTTTAGGTCTGGTATGGATATTAAGGGGAACCCCTCCGTCAATTTAAAAAAAAAATGACGTGGGGTTCCCCCCAAATATCCATAACCAGACCCTTCAGGTCTGGTGTGGAATTTAAGGGGAACTCCACCCCAAATTTAAAAAAAAAATGGCGTGGAGTCCCCCCTAAAATCCACACCAGACCCCTTATCCGAGCACGTTGACCTGGCCGGCCGCAGAAAAGAGGGGGGGACAGAGCGCGGCCCCCCCCTCTCCTGAACCGCACCAGGCCACATGCCCTCAACATTGGGAGGGTGTTTTGGGGTACCCCCCAAAACACCTTGTCCCCATGTTGATGAGGACAAGGGTCTCTTCCCCACAACCCTTGCCCGGTGGTTGTGGGGGTCTGCGGGCAGGAGGCTTATCGAAATCTGGAAGACCCCTTTAACAAAGGGGCCCCCCAGATCCCGACCCCCCCCCTGTGTGAAATGGTAATGGGGTACCTTGTACCTCTACCATTTCACGAGAAAAAAAAGTGTCAGTGTAAAAAAAGACAAGAGCCGGTTTTTGACAAGTCCTTTATTATCTTCTTTTCTTCTTTCCTTCTGGTTTCTTCCTCAATCTTCTTCTTCCTCTGCTTCTTTCTTGGGTCTTCTATTCCCGCATCTTGCCCGGCGTGTTCTTCCATCTTCTTCTCCTTCCGCTGTCCTTCTCGTCCGCATCTTCTCCTTCTTGGTCTTCGCCTGAGGCGCCGCTTCCAATTGAAATCCCCGCTGTCTGCCGGACCACGCCCCCCCTCTGACGCCACGGGCAAGCTCTTAGGAAAGTCCCTGTGTGGTGCCTGTGCGTCAGAGGGGGGCGTGGTCACATGTCAGAAAGCGGGCAATTCAATTGGAAGCGGCTACTCTGGCAAAGAAAAAGCCGCGCACAAGCTTGAAATTGAATTGCCCGCCCTCTGACATGTGACCACGCCCCCCTCTGACGCACTTGCAGTACACTCCTAAGAGCTTGCCCGTGGCGTCAGAGGGGGGCGGGGTCCGGCAGACAGCGGGGATTTGAATTGGAAGCGGCGCCTCCGGCGAAGACCAAGAAGGAGAAGAAGATGCGGACGAGAAGGACAGCGGAAGGAGAAGAAGATGGAAGAACACGCCGGGCAAGATGCGGGAATAGAAGACCCAAGACAGAAGCAGAGGAAGAAGAAGACGATGGAGGAAGAAACCCGGAGGAAAGAAGGAAAGAAGAAAAGAAGAAGAAACAAGATAATAAAGGACTTGTCAAAACCTGGCTCTTGTCGTTTTTAACTCCTTACATTTTTTTTCTCGTGAAATGGTAGGGGTACAAGGTACCCCATTACCATTTCACACAGGGGGGGGCCGGGATCTGGGGGGACCCTTTGTTAAAGGGGTCTTCCAGATTTCGATAAGCCTCCCGCCCGCAGACCCCCACAACCATCGGGCAAGGGTTGTGGGGAAGAGACCCTTGTCCTCATCAACATGGGGACAAGGTGTTTTGGGGGGTACCCCAAAACACCCTCCCAATGTTGAGGGCATGTGGCCTGGTTCGGTTCAGGAGAGGGGGGGGCCGCGCTCTGTCCCCCCCTCTTTTCTGCGGCCGGCCAGGTCAACGTGCTCGGATAAGGGGTCTGGTGTGGATTTTAGGGGGGACTCCACGCCATTTTTTTTTTAATTGGGGTGGAGTTCCCCTTAAATTCCACACCAGACCTGAAGGGTCTGGTTATGGATATTTGGGGGGAACCCCACGTCATTTTTTTTTGCAAAATTGATGGCGGGGTTCCCCTTAATATCCATACCAGACCTAAAGGGTCTGGTTATTGAATTTGGGGGGACCCCCACGCTTTTTTTTTTTTTTTTTTTAAGAATGAATTCTCCTGCAATTTCCGGGAGCTGACAATTCATTATTGCCGCGAGTCAGTTTTAAACGGCTTTTTTCCTTCAGAATGACATTTTTCACATGCTGACATTACACCCAGGGCCGCCATCAGGGGGGTACAGGCAGTACACCTGTAAGGGGCCCGGGGGTCTGGAAGTGCCCAGATGCCTGGAGGCCCCCAGGGGCCCAGATGGTAACCCCCCTCTTTTTTTTTTTTTTATCCATTTTTTTAATATTTTTTTATATTAAAGGGCCAATTTTTGTTTTTGTTTTTTTTGCAGTCCAGAGGTCCCCAGGGCCCCAGATGGTAACCCCCCTCTTTATTTTTTAATATCTTTTTTAATATATTTTTGAAAAAATTTTTGTATTATTTTTATTATTTTATTATGAAAGGGCCCAGAGGGCCCCAGATGCCAACCTTTTTGCTTATAAAAATGACTTAAACCTTTTAAATTTTCTTTTTTTTATTGTCGATAAAGATATATTTTTAGTAAAAGGCTCAGAGGTCCCCAGGGTTTGTTTTTTTAAAGTTTATTTTGTGCGTGAAGTCGAGAGAGAGGAGCCGGACTGCAGCAGTTGGGAGTAGGCCGACCCTCCCCCCGGAGGCAATCACCATCCTTCTCCATGCCCCTGGTGGCAATGGCGGTTGTGAGGGGGGGCCTCCCACACACCCCGCCCTACCTACACCACTTGGGAGCCCGACGGGACAGAGGTACTCCCCCTATGGGGAGTGAGGGGGCCTAGCCCACCCAGCCCCATAGATCCTTCGCCTCTCTTTATTTTAGGAGACCTCATGGCCAAAGTGCGTGTGTGTTAAACCAATTTTGTGTGCGTGCAAGTGTGTTTTTTTTTTTGGGGGGGGTGGGGTGGGCGTACTAAGCACAGGCGTACCTTGCATAGCACACCCACCGGGAGTTGGGCTGAGACCACCAAACTCAATTCACATGTAGCCGAAACCGGGATCCGAAACCTTGGCTGCAGCAGAGGTGATCGGCTTGTCAGCGCAGTGCCAATCACGTTGAGCCACCACAGCTCCCACCCCATGTTATTTTTGTTTAGATATTTTTTAAATTATTTTTTATTAAAGGGCCCAGAGCTCCCAAGGCAACCCACCTTTTTTTTTAAGATATATATCTAGATATTATGATTTTTTTAACATTTAAGGGCCCAGAGGTTTATTTTTATTAAAGGGCCCAGAAGTCCCCAGGGCCCCCAGATGGCTACCACCCTTTTTTGAATATATTTTTTAATATATTTAATTTTTTGTAAAGGAACCCCCCACTTATCAAATTGCGGCAGCCCCCCTTTTCAATTTCAGGTGGCAGCACCCCCCCCATTCTCTGCTCCAGGGGGCCCATGCCTGAAGCTGTGTAAGGGGCCCCATAATTCCTGATGGCGGCCCTGATTTCCACCCCCCATGGTACGAAATTTAAAGGAATTATTCCCTTTTATTGTTGCACTTTAACCACTTCCATACCGCGCCTATTCTGGCACTTCTCTCCTTCATGTACCAATTATATTTTCTACCTTGAAAATTACTCAGGACCCCCAAACATTATATATATTTTATTAACAAACACCCTAGGGAATAAAGTGGCGGCCATTTTTTCTTTAAAATTTCCAACGGTATTTGCGCCAAAAATTTAGAAACTTTTTTTTTTTTTTTGGCCTTTCATAAAAAAACCTGTTTCATGAATGACAAAATAAGAAAGCAGTAAAGCTAGCCCAATTTTTCGGGATAAGGTGAAAGATGATGTTCCCCGAGTAAATAGATACCTAACTTGTCACGCTTTCATATTGCGCACACTCATGGAATGGCGCTAAACTTTGTTATTAAAAATCTACATAGGCGACGCAAGACTTTTTTTCACAGGTTACCAGTTTTGAGTTACAGAGGAGGTCTAGTGCTAAAATTATTGCTCTCATTCGAACGCACGCTATGATACCTCACATGTGGTGTTTGAAGGATGTTTACATATGTGGGTGGGACTTGCATGCGTGTTCGCTTCTGAGTGCGAGCTACTAGGGACAGGAGCATTTAAATTACGTTTTTTATTTATTTTTTACTTAATATTTTCATTTTTGCACTTGTTTGTCCCTTTTTTGGAATTATTTTTCACTTTTCTTTCTATTACAAGGAATGTAAACATCCCTTGTAATAGGACTAGTGTGTGACAGGTCCTCTTTATAGAGAGAGGCGGGGTCAATTAGACCCCACATCTGTCCTCCAGGCTGGAAAGCATGGTTTTGGTAAAAAATAAAAAATAAACATCTCATGCTTTCAGCTGCGATCATGTTCATTCAGCACAGTGGTGTAGTGTGTAGCAAGTTCACCTAGCAGCAAAAGGGTTGCTGGTTCGAATCCCGCCCGTGACACTATCTGCCTGGAGTTTGCATGTTCTCCCTGTGCGGGTTTCCTCCCACAATCTAAAAACATGCTGTAAATTGGATCCTGTCTAAATAAGCCCTAATATGCAGTAGGATATTTAGGTTTTGTGCTGCCCTAGGCCTGACCAAATTTTGGCACCCCCTAATAGAAAAATGACCCACCCTTCCTGTCAAGGCCACACCCTGTTTTTTTATGACCCACCCAAGAATTTTCAGGGGACACACACAAGTTCTGTGGGGGGGGGGGGGGGGGGGGGGCACAGGAGTACCTTAATTTGCCTAGTTTTTCGATCACTTCCTACTTGGGAAAGGGGCAGGAAGTGAAGGCCAATCTCCCCAAACGGACAGGGATAATACAAAATAAACTGACAGAGCTTCTACCCCCCCCCCCCAACTCTAGCCAAAATGAAAGAAAACAAAATAATAAAAGTGATGATTATAGTTCCAGTTTAACCCCACATTTCAGATCATTTTATTGAGAGGCTTCAGAAAATATAACCATGCCAATAGGCCAGGATCCAGCGTTGCTAATATGTATGAATGTGTGTTAGGGACCCCCACAAACACCACCCAATGTTAAATCAAACATGTTCTTGTTTGTTTTGGGGATGCCTGCACCCCTGATAGGGTAAACACACCTCACAAATGTTGTCACTTTCTACATAATTCATTCACTTCCTGCCACATAGCCAAACAGGAAGTGAGGGAAAAACCCTGAGTAATGTTTTGTTGGGGACACAGATCACTCTAAATAGTTTCCCATTTTGGAAATGGCATTTTGCTGTGTACACCCCAAATTAGTAGGGATCTTGGACTTTGGGGTCCATTTACTAAAGGCAAATCCACTTTGCACTACAAGTGGACAAGCAAGGAAGAAAAATTAAAACTTGGCGGGATTGTAAGTAAAAACCATCAGTGCTTCCCTTCTGATTTTCATTGCCTATGCTTCTATTGCAGAGTGGCTTTGCCTTTACTAAACCCCAAAATAACTAATCATTTGGGGTGTACACTGCAGTGCAATTTGCTTAATGGTGACACTAGTTAGATTGACCTGTGTCCCGAAGAAAAGACCATTGGTAGGGTTTTAACCTCACTTCCTGTTCAGCTGTGTGACAGGAAGTGAAGCCAATTTTAAGAAAAGGGACACAAAGCCCAACATAAAAACACTAGCAGGGGTTCTAACACTCAATTGGCTTCCCTCAAACAACCCACAATTAGAATAGGATTGTCTTGTGCTAGTTTCAAGCACAGTGCTGTAAATCAGCACTTCAAGCCTGTCCACCAATACACCACCCCCCCCCCCCCAAACAGGCCCTGTTTGCAGCTTTGCCTACATCTTGCACATGTGCTTTAAAAAGTCAGTCTGGACATCAATTCTAGGAAACAAAACTTACCGCTTTGTCCTTCCTTTTCTGGTGAATAAGCATTTCATGCATACACACCAGGAAAGAGCTTAGAGACAAATCACACTTGATGGTTTAGGCCCAAACTATTTCAGCTGCAGCAGTTAAAATCCCTAGCATGAAAAAAATATCACAAAACAAACTTCAAAATTTGAAAGTAATTTTATTGGTCCACAAAACAAGGAAAGCAAAACAAAAAATTACAAATAAATACACACAAAAAAAAAAAAAAAAAACTAAAATAAAAAAAGACCAACGTTTATTTCATACAGTCATTGGAAAATAAATCATGCTATTGAAATAACAGGATAGACCCACAGGATTAAAACATTAGTCATTAACATCTTGAGAAACATTTAGCAAAATTATGCAGACAACACATCAAAAAATTCAAAACTTGCTCCAAAACATCTCTGTTTCACTCCGCCATTACTTCCAGCCAGCAAATCTGCCCCCTCTGAGGGCAGCTGACACGTGCACTATCCACACTTTTTATAACATGTGTGCTAATGAACCAATTGGAAACACATGAAGAAATGTCAGCCTCTAGTTTGTGTGCACTTGTAACTGGTTACACCTGTTAAGGATGTCCTTAAATTACTAAGCCAAAAAACAAGCTTTCTGAGCATGCTCATAAAGATGCATGTCATTTTCAGGCTCACACAACCAGCTTATTTTTCTAAGTGTTGGAGCATGCCCAGTTCACTCCAGATGCATTACCAGAATCAAATCTGCAATGGCGGATTAAAGCATTAGAGGGGTTTTATTTATTTTTTGGTCCCCCTGAACTGATGCTTTTCAACCTGAAGGGGAGGTCTTATAGAATTTCTACGTAACAAACATAAATAATAATAATTTAAACGCCCCTGTCCCTAGTAGCTCGCAGTCAGAAGCGAACACGCAGCATTTTTTTTGTTTCCGGTTACCAGTTTAGATTTCCAGATGAGGTCTAGTGCTAAAAGTATTCCTCTCGCTCTTACGCACGCTATGATACCTCACATGTGTGGTTTGAAGGATGTTTCCATATGTGGGCGGGCCTTAAATGTGTAAGTCCCGCCCACATATTGAACCCCCGTTCAAACCCCACATGTGAGGTATCATAGCGTACGTTAGAGCAAGAGCAATACTTTTAGCACTAGACCTTCTCTGTAAATCTAAACTGGTAACCTGAAAATAAATTAAAAAGTGTTGCCTATGGGTATTTTCAAGTACTGAAGTTTGGCGCCATTCCATGAGTGTGTGCAATATTAAAGTGTAACATGTTGGGTATCTATTTACTCGGTGTAACATCATCTTTCACATTATGGCCATAAATTGGGCTAACTTTAGTGTTTTCCTAATTTGTAACCACTTGAGCCCCAGAGCATATTACTGGTCCCTGACGGGGCCAGTTTTTGCATTTCAACACTGCGTCATTTTGACTGAAAATTGTGTGGTTGTGCGACGTGGCCCCCAAACAAATTTGGGGTCCTCATTTCCCCCCCCCCCCAATTTTTTTTTTTTTGTGGTATTTGATCACCTCTGCGTTTTTTCTTATTTTTGCTTGAACCAAAAATATAGCGACAATTTTGTAAAGAAAAAGACATCTCCCCCAAAATATCTTCACTAAAATTTTGCCCTCAGTTTAGGCCGATAAGTATTCTTCGACAAATTTTTGGTTCCAAAAAATCACAATAAGCGTCTGATTGGTTTGGGCAAAAGTTATACGTAGGGGTTGGTCTTATGGGTTTTTTCTGAATATTTTTTATTTTTACTAGTAATGGTGGCTATCATTGATTTTTCTGGCTACTGCGACATTGTGGCGGACACATTTTTGTGAGATTTGGCATTTTTCTAGCGAGCAATGGTATAGAAATGCATTGCTTACTCTAAAAATGACACTGGCAGGGAAGGGGTTAACACTAGGGGCGTGGAAGGGGTTGATTATGTTACCTGAGTGTGTTCTAACTGTAAAGGGGGTGGGAATGTCTAGGGGAAATGACAGATCGCTGTTCATACATTGTAGGGACAGACGAGCAGGCATTCCCCCCTGACAGGACTGGGATAAAGGGGAACTCCACACCAAATTAAAAAAAAAAAACGGCGTGGGGGTCCCCCTCCAGGTGCACAACAGGCTCTTAGATTTGATCTGGAACACAAGGGGTTAAACCCACGCCAAAAACGGCGTGGGGTTCCCCCTTAGATCCAGACCAAACCCTTCTCCCAGGCACGCAGTCTGGCCGGACAGGAATGGGGGTGGGGACGAGCGAGCGCCCCCCCCCTCCTGAGCCGTACCAGACCGCATGCCCTCGACATGGGGGAGTGTGTGCTTTGGGGGAGGGGGGCACTGCCCCCCCCCCCCAAAGCACTCTTGTCCCCATGTCGATAGGGACAAGAGCCTCTTCCCGACAACCCTGGCCGTTGGTTGTCGGGGTATGCGGGCGGGGGGCTTATCAGAATCTGAGAGCCCCCTATAATAAGGGGGCCCCCAGATTCTGGCCCCCCACCCTATGTGAATGAGTATGGGGTACATCGTACACCTACCCATTCACCGGGTGAAAAATTGTAAACACAAATAAACCACACAGGAAAAAATAATTTATTAGTCAGCTCCGGGGGTCTTCTGCCGGGACCCCCCACCACCAGCCCATTGGGCCCCGGGCTTAGCCGTTTTCTGCCGGGGGGGACACCCACCGGCGCTCTCCGCCATGTTCAGCCAGGCCCCCACCCCAAAACAAGCTCCTTTACATCCGGGGGGGCCGGCCGAAAATAGCAGAGAACGGGGGGCGGAGCCCCCCGGTCTTCTAGACGTTTTCTGCCGGGGGGGCTCCAGCCCCGCGCCGGTCTTCACCGTCGCCTTCCGCCGGGGGGGACACCCACCGACGCTCTCCGCCATGTTTGGCCAGGCCCCCTACCCCAAATTAAGCTCTTTCACATCCGGGGGGGGCGGCCGAAATGGCGGAGAACAACGGGGGCGTCGCCACTCCTCGGTCCTGTGGACGTGTGTGTGAGGCTCTCTGGACTTCCAGAGAGCCATGGAAGCTATCAGCCCAGGGGGAGGCTCTATTTCCCGGGCGGTGAGGGAAGCTATGCCTGTAGAGGGGCCGGATACCATTTCAAGGACAGTGGAGAGTTTGAGACCATCAGATGAGGATCTCAGGTATCTGGAGTCCCAGATTGCTCTCTCTGCATGGCAGGAGCAGCAGCCAGGTGAAAGTGATTTTGAAGCTACTGGCCGTCGGATGGAGGTCTATGCAGTCTTGGATAGGCTTATGGACTTTTTGGTGGTAGTGCATGAAGACCTGGCACGCTTAAGAACAGCCAGAGATCGGGTGGGCAAAAAGAAGCGGAAGGGCTATCGCCTGAGTGTTCAGACATTGAAAACGACCCTGAGTGAGTATATCATTTATTGGAACCGGCTGTTGGATCAGTCTACTATGGACACTGATGAGATGGATGAGTTGGAGGAACGCCTGATGGAAGTTTGCGATAAGGGAAGCCAGGCTGCTCGCCGTAGCTCCCAGGCTGAGGTGCCAATTTCCCCTTTGCCACCAGGGGGCGCCCAGCCTGGAGGCCTGGTCGGATCCCCCGCGATCACCGCGGGACCGGAAGTGGCGGGTCCCGGGGTTGCTGTGGACGAGGAGGAAGTCATGGAGGTTGGAGGAACGCAGGACGAAGTCGCGGCGGGTATTGCCGCGAATGTGTGTGCCGGGAGTCGCGAGGCTACTGCTGCGGTGGATGCCGCGGGTCGCGGGACTGCCGCTGCGGGTGTGGAGCCGGAGGGTATTGCCGCGAAAGTGAACACCGCGGGTTGCGGGGTTACCGCTGAAGGTGTGGAGCCGGAAGTAGCGGATCCCGGGACAGCTGCGGGTGAGGAGATGGGACTTGTGGAGGCTGTTGCTGTGAAGGATGGAGCAATGAAGGATGGAGCAATGAAGGACGGTTCCGCGGGTGTGAGTGCCATGGATCGTGGGATTTCTGCTGAGGACACTGTGAGGGGTGAGATACCTACCATCGTCTCATCCCGGGTTTTGGGGGTGGCCACTGTTGCGGGGACTGTTGGGTCATCTTTTTCTGTGGACTTGCTGCCGGGTGGTGGGGTGCCTCTTGTGGTTTCCCCCTCCGGCCCTTCAGTTTCTGTGTCCGTGGCGATGACCCCCCAGCGCATGGAGTGGGGTGATTGCGAGCAGGGTAGTATAACTAGCCCATGTCTTGCGATGGACCACATACGGCTGCTGGAGGGTGAGCCAACCAAAGCGGACCAGAGTACTGATTTTCATGACATTGGGGTACCCTCTGGGGTTTTGGAGCATACGGGTCAGCCCCAAGTGGGTCTTCTGGGCGGTGTGGGGACCCCTCCGGCGGCAATTATTTCTGCTGGGGGTGTTTCCGGTGCTTGTGCACCTGCTGTGCCCGGGGCCCCTGGGAAAGACTTAAGTATAGCTGTTGATAATGTTGATTCTAGCAATGTTGTTGTTTCTGATCTCCCCCCGCCTCCTCCCCAAATCAGTGGGTCCCAGGAGGCTGGGGTTATGTCGGCCCTAAAAGTGGGGTTGTCTTTTGCAGATGTCACTGGTGGTAGGGTACAGCTTGGGCGTTTTTATAGTGCCCATGGTACGATGGCTTTTAGGGGCTCAGTGCCAGCTGCCACTAGGGTGGGGGGAGTGGAGCGTAAGCGCCATAACGTTGTGCAGCTGCGCTGGTTGGAAGAGTTTGGTCGTCCTCCGGGGAGAGACGAGGTGGTGGATATGGTGTTGGCCCTTGGGTTTAAGGCATCAGACATCTTTGCTGTTATCCACCCCTCGGGTTCCCTGGAGTATGATGTAAGTTTTGGTACCCCCGTCTTAATGGAGAGTTTTATCTCCAGACGGGAGGTGGTGAAGAATCAATCCTCGTGGAAATCCTTTAGAGCAGTCCCCCTGTCTAGACAGGAAGAAATAAAAAGGGTGTCAGTCCTGGTTAGAAATGAATCTATTCCCGCAGAGGATATCACAACATGGTTGGGGCGGTATGGCCAGGTGATGGCCCCGCCAGGGAAAGTTTTGGATGCCAAGGGGATCTGGACTGGTGCCTGGTCTGTCTCAGTAAGGCTTAGACGCATCGGGTTATCAGTGACACATGTGCCTGCGTCAGGTTATATTGGGAGGGATAGGATCCTTGCATTCTATCCGGGGCAACCTAAGCTCTGTTTTAGATGCAACAGTCCTTTGCATTTCAGTAGGGACTGTAGGGAACCCTTTTGTTCAAAGTGTAATGAAGCTGGGCACTTGGCCAGCGGGTGCAATAAATTTCAGTGCAATCTGTGCGGTGTTATGGGGCACGTTTTTAGCCAGTGCCCCTCGGCCTTTCGGGCACCTGTTGGGGGGGGTGTCTCCCCCTGCGGGGCCTGGGGGGTCTGGGGAGTCTGTGCTTCCGGTTGTTTCGTCGGCCGGGCCTCCTGCCCCGCTCCAGCTGGCTGGCGCAGTGACTCTTGAGAGCCAGTCTTTTGTGATGGGTTCCGGGAGTCCGGGGCCGTCGTCAGGAAGATTGGGTCATAAGTCGGGTGGCTCGAGAGTTTCCCCTTTAAAATCTGGGGGGAGGGGTAAGGCCCCTTTGGCGCAATCTGTGGTATCTCGTGGCAAGGCTAAGATGCCTAGGATGGTGTTGCATCCCCTCTCTCGGGATTCGCAGCCCATTCCTACTTGGTCTGGGTCCTCTGTTCCTGTGTCTGGTGGTGGGGGGGATCGAGAGGCGGGTCGTTTCTCTGATTCTGATACCCCTAGTACGAGACCTGTTCGTAAGGGCAGAAGGGGTAAGGTTCCTAGGGATCCCCAGCCAGTTGTAGACTTGCCTTCTCAGCCAGGTAAGGAGAGTAAAGGCAATGTTTGGGTGGCGGTGGGAAAGGGGAGGTGTAAAAGCAGTCCTGGGGTGATCCCCAGTTCTGGGTCAGGTCCTGGTCCGGGTGTTTCCTCTCCAGAAGGTGGAGTTGGGGCGACAAGTAGTGCCCAGATTCCCCCTGGTATAGCCCTGCAGAACAGGTTTTCCACCCTGGATCCTGTGGTGGATTCTGGTGGGGGTATGGTTGCAGGGGATTGTGCTGATGGTAGTAAATGAGTAATTTTATTAAAAAAAAAAAAAAAAATGCAGTAATGTGGTAACATGTGTATGTACAATTGCGTAGTTGCGTAGATTTTTAAAGTTTTGGGGAGGGTTAGGGTTATGATTTTGTTATATTTGTTTATGCATAATGGAAGTATGTATGTTTTAAGGGTTGGGGTTACTTGGGAAGTGGAAATGATTAAAGAGTATAATAATGCAAGTTATTGGGGTAGGTATTGGTGCGAATTTTAGTGATGTGCAGATGGTATATGTATAGTACGGTGGGGTAATGTTTGTACGCAAAGAAAATATTTAGTGGTAGAGGGTTGCTTTGGTACTTGGGAAGTGGTAATGATTAAAGAGTATAAAAAGCAAGTTATTGGGGCAGGTATTGGTGCTAATTCTTAGTGATGTATAGATGGTATATGTATAGCATGGTGGGATAATATTTGTATGTAAAGAAAATGTATTGTGGCAGAGGGTTGTTTTGGTTTAATTGTTTTTTCTGTATACATTTTTGGTCGTAGAATTTCCAATAAAAAATTACCCCTCCTCGGTTTCAGTGCAGCTCCACCCACTGGCAGTAGCTCCGGCTCCTCCCACAGAGCTCATTCTGCTTCCTGCTGGAGAGGAGAGAAGACCTGTCTTCCAGAGCTCCTGTGTTCCAGGATCCAGCCTACCAGGACCAGCCTCCAGCCCCCAGCCCCCTGCCCCGGAAGAGGGGTGGGATGGCCTCCCTCAGCCCCGGAGGTGGACCGGCTTCCGGCCTCCGGAGGAGTCAACAGCACCTGCCCTCCAGCCAGACCACCGCCACCACCATCAGCAGGGAGGACCGTCTCTTCCTGGAGACCCAGGAGGGTCTCTCAGACTGGACAGCCCCTCAGCCAGGTGAGAATGAGGCAAGAACCAGGAAGAGGCGGGATAAAATCAAATCCCTGCTGGTGAGGATATCTCAGGCCTGCGTGGAAAAGATGACTACTCTCGCAGGCCTGAGGGAAAAGAGGGACAGGTGCTCCAGTAATAAGAGATCTGAATTCAAGGGGGCCATCACCACCCTAGGACTAGAAGTAAAAGAAATATGGGAATACCTGGGGGGCTTTTGCCAACGTGGGGCTGGAGAGGTGAACTTCCTAGAGGAGCTCCGGAGGACCCTCCAGCAGGCCAACCGGGAAGGGAGCCAGGCAGCGAGGAGGAGCAGGCGGTCTAAGAAGGGGTCCCAACCCCCCAAACAGCCAGGAGAGTCAGGGGAGCCTGGGTGCAGTGGGGGGGGGGGGGCGAGTGCCGGTGGTGCAGGGCCCAGTATGGCCATAAAACCTGGGGAGGGTTCCCGGGAGCCGATCCCTCGGTCCGTGGAAGGGACTGGGGGGTTGGCGAAGTCCGGGGAGTCCAGTGATCCAGGAGGTCGCCGGGCCCGGGTGCCGCCGGCGGTACCCCCCCGCCATCTTCAGGTCAGCATACCCAGGCTCCCCCAGGATGGTCGCACTGCCACAGCTGAAGCCCGCCATGTGTCGGCTTCCATGACCCCTCAGCTTGCAGTGGAGCGGGAGGATCTGGCCATGGAAAGGCCAGGGACTGCTCCTGCGGCTGCTATGTCATCGGGAGAGAGGCAGACACATGGTGGAGGCATTGTGCTGCGGTCATCTGGAGGTAAACAGCTTGTGTGCAGTGTGGCCAAGATGGCGCCGGCTGTTGGGGGTGGAGTAGACCGGGACCCGGAAGTGACCGCCCACGAACCGGAAGTGCCCCAGCCGGAACCGGAAGTGCCCCAGCCGGAACCGGAAGTGCTCCAGCCGGAACCGGAAGTGACCAGACCGAAACCGGAAGTGCCCGTCCCGCGACCGGAAGTGCCCCCCCCGCGAGTTTGCGGTGGTCGGTGGGGGCTCAGGGGACCTGGGGGATGAGAGGCCGGGGGTGCAGGGGTGCCCAGCCCCGGACGCTGCAGCAGGCACCTCCAGGCACCCCCGGCAGGAGATGGACAGAGACGTTGAGGATGGTAAATTGGACGGTAAGCTGCCACCCCCCCAGGTCCCCATGGACACTGCCACAAGCCCCGAGGGGCTCCCTGCAGCACAGGCGGGGTGGGGGGAAAGTCAGGTGGGACCCCTCCCAGTGGACTGTATAGCATATGATTATATCCGGCAGTTGGAGGGGTCCCAGGGGGGCTCCCCCCCAGTACAGGTGGAGTCCCAAGGGGCTGGTGTGGTCGCAGAGGGGTCTGGGTGGGGGAGTTTGGTGGGGGTGGTACCCCCCTCTGCTGTGGTCCCGGGGGGGGGGAGCCTGTAGTCAGGCCAAAGGTGGTGGGTCAGGGTGGTCAGGGTATATCAGCGGGGGTGGGTGCAACACCACCGGCAGGGATGGGGGCCCCCCCGTCCCCCCCCACTTCTGGGGGTGCTGAGGGGGGTGCCCCACTTCCGGAGAACATCTTTCGGGGGTCTCCGGAGGCCAACTTATTGTCTGCCCTAAAGGGGGGTCGCTCTTTCGCCCAGGTGTTGGGCTCTCGTGCCCCTCTGGACCACCTGTACAGCCGGTTTGGCGCCCAGAATTTCCGCGCCCCCCCTGCTGACCAGGAGAGGACGCAGGGGTCGGCGTGGACGAGGGGTACAGGTGGTCCAGAGAGGAGGCGTAGGAATGTTGTCCAGCTTCGGTACGAGGGTCCGGACCCCTGCCCCGCTCGAGGTGAGGTGGTGGGCCTGGTACTCTCCTTGGGTTTTGGGGTGGATGACCTTTTTGCTGTCATCCATCCCACCAACACACGGGAGTTTGATATAAGTTTTGTCACTCCCGTGTGTATGGAACGCTTTATCACCGGCTTTGGGTTGGTGAGGGGCGTTGACCCTTGGAAGAGGTACAGGCTCATTCCCATCTCCAGGCAGGAGGAGGTTAAGAACATCACCATCCTGGTGAGGAATGAGTCGCTCCCTCCGGAGGACATTGCCACCTGGCTCGGGAGGTACGGGCAGTTGCAGACCCCCCTGAGGAAGAACCTTGATGAGCGCGGGGTCTGGACCGGGGCTTGGTTGACCAGGATCCGGCTCAAGAGGGAGGGCAACAGTGTTGCCCACCTCCCTGGCAGCGCCTTTCTAGGCAGAGACCGGATCCTGGCGTTCTACCCGGGACAGCCCCGTCGTTGCTTCAAGTGCGGCAGCCCGACCCACATGAGCTCGGACTGCACGGTGGTCAGATGAGGCCGGTGCCACGAGTTTGGCCACCAGTCCGAGTCATGTGGGAAGATATGCTGCAACTTGTGTGGTGAGATGGGGCACCCATTTAGCAGGTGTCCCAAAGCATATCGGGGTTCTTTCTCAGGGGGGGACCTCCCGGGCCGGGAGCGGCCGAAGCCCCCCCGGCGAGTGATGGCCGGGGGGGTGGGGATCCTGGAGCCCCTAGTACTACTCCGGAGGGACCAACAGGCCCATTGCCTCAAAGAAGGCGGAGCAGGCGTGGGCGTGGGGCTCCCCCCCCGGGGGACACGGGCTCGGTTGGCCAGGAGGCTCCCGATCCTCCGGAGGGCGGAGCCGGTGGGGAGGAGTCGGGGAGGCCTGGGGGTCCCGGGCCTGAGGGTCCGGGGCCAGGGCCTTCCCCTCCTAATGTTGCAGGGCCGATCCCCATCCCCCTTCCCTCTCCCCCTCCTCACCATTGCCCCTCCCCTCCACCTGGCCCTCCATCTGTTTCCCCATGCCCTCCTCCCTCATCTTCCCCTCCTCGTACCCCCCCCCTCGTCCCCCCCCTCCCAAGTCCTGTCCCCCCCTCCCCCTTCTTCTTCCCGTCCAGCTAAGTCTGGTCCCCCCCCTGTCCTCTCCCCTGTCTCTGGCCCCCCTCCTGCCTCTTCCATTCCCCCCCCTTCTGGACCCAGAGTCTCCTCTGGCCCTGTGGCCATGGAGATGGAAGCTGCTCGAGCCTCATCCAAGAGGGAAATCTCGAGCAGCGGGTCCGAGGAGGGGGGTGGTGTAGTCATCTCGGAGAGGTGGCAGGAGTGGGAGCAGGTGAGACGCAAAAAGAAGAGGGGGAAGGCTGCCAGATCTGGGGGCGGGAAGTCCCCAGTGAAGGGTGGGGTTCCCCCAGGGGCACGAAGTGGGGTGTCCCTGGGGAACCCGTTTGGTATCTTCTCCTCCTCCTCGGGCTCAGAGGAGGAGGAAGTGTAGATATGTAAATATGTTTTTGTGTTTGTAGTATGAAGGAGAACATGACCACTTTCAATCATTCTGATGGCGGTACCCTCTCCAATACGGCTTGCGACCATTAATGTCGCAAGTATTCGTTCTGCGGGAGCTCGTTTTATGGCCTTCGATTTTCTCAGCCGTGTTGAAGCTGACATTTTGTTTTTGCAGGAGACCTGGCTGGCATCTGTGGCAGAGATGCATCTAGCAAAGAGGGAGTGGAGATGTGGGCCCTCCCTCTGGTCTCTTGCGGCCGAGCCCTGCAGTGGGGTTGCGGTCCTTTTTAAGACTGGTCCGGTGGCTTGCCGGCGAGTGATTGAAGTGGAGATCGGTAGATGTCTGGTGGTGGACGCTGTCGTGAGGGGGCAATTCCTCCGGCTCATAAATTTTTATGGGCCTCAAACTAGGAGGGAGAGGAGGAGCCTCCTTACGGCGGTTAAGCCTTATCTTTTTACGTCCCAGCAGGTGATTTTTGGTGGCGATTTCAATATGATCACTAGGCCCAAAGACCGGGCAGGTGCCGCCAACCCTCTGGGATATGATAGTATTTTTTTGAATAACGTAGTGAGGGAGGCCAGGTTGGTGGATGTGCACGTTCGTCACCTCCCCAACCTCACTGGTTTCACATTTTCCCGAGGTAGTAGTAAGAGTAGATTAGATAGTTTTTTTTTAAAGGAGGACTCTGTCTGCTCGGCTCCTGAGCTGCAGTCGGTAGAGTTCTCCGATCACTGTATGGTATCTGTGGCCCTGAATGTCGCTGACACTCCTCAGAAAGGGAGGGGTTTGTGGCGCCTAATTGGGTCGCTACTGGAGGATCCTGAGGTTAGGGAAGCCTATGAGGTTTTCTTCCTGGGCCAGACCTAGCTCCTTGAGGGCAACTGCTCCCGCCTTGAGTGGTGGGAAGTAGTTAAAAAGAGGTCTGGCGACTTTTTCCGGGAAATCTCTGGGTACAGGGCAGCTTCCAAGTACCAGGCTTACCAGAGACTACGCAGGCAGCTTGACCGCCTGGTGTCCTCTGGGGGCTCTCAGGAACAGATATCCGGTCTGAAGGCGCAGATGAAGGAGTGTCAGTACGACCGTCTCGCCTCCCTGGTTTTTGAGAGGGATTATGGGAAGTTTATCTCTCCTGATCCCTACAGGAGCTGTGGTGAGGTGGCGAGGTCGAAGGTCGTACATGGCCTGAAGGATGCCTCAGGATCTCTGGTCCGGTCCAGATCGGGGATCCTGGGTGTCGTCAGAGACCACTTTTCGGACCTCCTGAAGAAGCGGCCTCTAGACATGGAGAAAGTCAGGGAATTCCTTGATGAGACCCCGCTGGAAGTGGGGTCTGACCTTCCTGACTCTCTGACAGAAGAGATCTCGGTAGCTGAAGTTGAGCAGGCTATTAGCTCTTTAGCTTCTAAAAAGTCACCTGGGCCCGATGGGCTCACGGCCGAGTTCTACAAAACCTTTAAGAGCCTCTTGGCTCCTCATCTGAGGGACGTGTTTAGTGAGTGTTTGGCCTATGGCCTGCTGCCTCCCTCAATGAGAAGGTCAGCTCTGATCCTACTGTCAAAGGGGAAAGATCCGTCTGTGGTGGAGAATTGGCGTCCGATCGCCCTTCTTACCACAGATAGGAAGATACTGGCAAAGATCTTGTTTACACGTCTGTCTGCTTTGGCGGGCAGGGTGCTGTCTCCCTCTCAGCACTGCACAATTCCTGGCCGGGGCACTTTTAGTGCCGTCCTGAGCGTCCGGGAGGCTGTGGAAAGGTGCAGGGCTGATGGCAGCGAGCGGTATCTGCTTGCATTGGATCAGGCTAAGGCGTTTGATCGGGTGAACCACGAGTACCTTTGGCTGCTTCTGAGGAGATACGGTCTGCCTGATCAATTCGTTGATTGGCTGCAGGTATTGTATAGGGGAGCTGAGAGCTTCCCTCTTGTCAACGGTTGGGTGGGCCGGGCCTTTGCCGTGGACTCTGGCGTCCGGCAGGGGTGCCCGCTGAGCCCCCTCCTGTACATCTTTGCGGTCGACCCCTTCGTAAGGAGGCTAGACTGCGGGCATCTGGGGGGGGTTCCGGTGGGACCTGTCGGGGGTCCGGTTTCGGCGGTGAGGGTTGTGGCCTATGCAGACGACGTCTCGGTGGTGGTATCTGGTCGTGAGGAGGCCCATTATGTGGAGTCCCAGATCGGGTGCTACTCTGAGGCGTCAGGCTCGCTGGTCAATTGGGACAAGAGTGAAGTTTTCTGGTTGGGGAAGGAGGGGGAGCAGTTCCCCCTTCCGGACGTGTTCCCCACGCCCGTACCAGAGATTCGAGTTCTTGGCATTCATTTCGGCCCGGGTGATTATCCCAAGCTAAACTGGGAGCGCAGGCTGGTGAGTGCCACTCGGAAGGTGAAGGCCTGGAAAGGTTGGAAACTTTCCCTGAGGGAAAGGGTAAGCTTGGTCAAGACGTACTTATTGCCTGAGTTTCTCTTTGTAAGCTATGTGTGTCTTTTGCCAGCATCTCTCTATGCTCGGGTCTATGGTCTGTTCTTCCTGCTGTTGTGGGGAAGCAGACTGAACCTGATCAAGAGGGAGGTCACATACCGCCAGCGACGGCAAGGTGGGTTGGACATGGTCAACCCGGTGGTGTTCTTTGTCACCATCTTTGTTAAATACAATTTGCAGTCCATATTTGTGGACGAGCCTTCCTGGTGGGAGTGTTCATGCAAGGACTGGCTCTTGCTGTTCTTGAGGCAGTGGGGGGAGGGGGGGAGGCCCGGCGATCTGAGGAGATCGCATGGGTATCTCCCTTCCTATGTCCCCCTGGCATTAAAGGTACTGAGGCAGTGGCGGATAACTGCCCTGGAGGTGGGCTCTTTGGGTCGGCGGGAGCTGTACCTGAGGGTCATGGCCTCGGACATTTTGAAGCCCCTGTCTTTGAGGGACTGCCCTGAGAGGGTCCTCACGGAGGGGCTAGCCCTCTTGAATTCTTCTAGAATTCCAAGTAAGTTTTGGGATCTCGCATGGAGGTCGTTCCATGGACGACTCTATGTCCGTGCGAATCTCAAATACAGGAACCTGGGGGACAGGGACTGCCCCCGTCAGGAATGTGGTGGGACATTGGAGACCATGGACCATTTTCTGGTCCAATGTCCCTTCAACATGGAGGTTCTTACGAAGGTAGGGGGTGCCATTGGCTACCCCCGCCTTCCGGCCCTGACCTATGCTGAGCGAGTGTATGGTGATTTTGGGGTCCGCAGGGGATTTGAGTTATCATCACTTTATTTAGTCAGCCTAGTTGTGCTTTATTACACTTGGCACGCTCGGTGTTTGGTGTCCACTAGGGACAAAATCCTGCCTGTGCATGAGGTGGTGGGCGGTATCTTTCGGGAGTTGGTGAAGGTGCGGGATCTGGAAAGGAGCAGGGTCGGGCCTGAGAGGTGTGCCCATTTATGGAGGGGGTTCCTCTTCCAGCCCCCTTAGGTCACGGCTCTGCCCCTCTCCATGGGTAGGGGCATCTATCCTTTTTCACCCCCTTAGAATTTGTTTATGGTATTTTTTTTTTGAAATAAGGCTACAGACATGTCTGACTATCATGTTCTTGCTCATACGTGGGTTGTAGGTATTTGTTGTTGTGATGGTGGGGTGTGTTGTGGGTTGGCGATGATCTGGACAGTAGTGGTTTCTATGGACTTTAATATCTCCCTACTGTACCAGTGAGCCGTTTTAAGTGTTTTTTTTTTTTTGGCAATGATCTGGGCAAGCTTTTCTGATGGACTATAAAGACTTTCTCTTGTACCAGTGAGCCTGTTGTAAATACCTGTTCTGGTGCCATTTTTTTTTTTTTTTTCTTTATAGTTATTTCTTGGTGGGTGGAGGTCGGTGATTTGATGGTTTGTGTTTTGTTGTTTGTTTTTGTGTTATTTGGTTTATTTAGTTATTTTGTTTATTTTATATATTTGTTAACCTTTTGGTCGTAGTTTTATAAATAAAAAATTACCCCTCCCCGGTCTCCGCCTTCCGCCGGGGGGGTACACCTACCCCCCCCCGGTCTTCGCCGCCGCCTTCCGCAGGGGGGGTACACCTACCCCCCCCCCCGGTCTTCGCCGCCGCCTTCCGCAGGGGGGGTACACCTACCCCCCCCCCCCGGTCTTCGCCGCCGCCTTCCGCCGGGGGGGGGGTACACCCACCGATGCTCTCCGCCATGTTCGGCCAGGCCCCCTACCCCAAATTAAGCTCTTTCACATCTGGGGGGCCGGCGGAAATGGCGGAGAACAACGGGGGCGTCGCCACTCCTCGGTCTTCTAGCCGTTTTCTGCCGGGGGGGGGGGAACACCCACCCATGCTCTCCGCCATGCTCGACTGGGCCCCCACCCCAAAATTAAGCTCCTTTACATCCGGGGGGGGGGAGCGGCCGAAAACAGCGGAGAACAATGGGGGTGTCGCCCCACCTCGGGCTCCTCCGCTTCTGCCTGGCTCCTCCCGAGGCCAGGGCTTCTTTCGCCGTCTTCCGCCGGAGGGCGCCACTCTCTGGGCTTTTAGTGGCTGTCTTCCGCCGTGGGGCACCACCCGCGGGGGCCAGGCCTTCTTCTTTGCCGCCCCCTTCGATTTCTTCTGCCTGGACGAGGGTCGCACATCCCATCCAGGACTTGGACGTGGCGGGCTTCTCGACGCTGTCTTCTGCCGCTGCCCCCTTCACCACGAAGCTCCGTGCTTGTTTGATGAGGGCAGCGGGCTTCCGACGTCTTCGACCGGAGCGAGGGTCGTACATCCCACTCCGGATTTCTTTGCCGGCTTCTGCCTGGCTCCTCCTGGGGCCAGGGCTTCTCGTCGCTGTCTTCCGCCGCGGGGTGACACTCGCGGGCTTCTTCTTCCATTCGATGTTGACACGGCGAGGTCCGGCGCTGAAATGCCTTCTGAGCGGCGGGCAGGGACTTATATTGGCATAGGGCGTGGGCGTGGTTATGCCAACATGTGACCTTAACCCATGTGACAGTGATGTCACATCACATCACTGTCACATGGGTTAAGGTCACATGTTGGCATAACCACGCCCACGCCCTATGCCAATATAAGTCCCTGCCCGCCGCTCAGAAGGCATTTCAGCGCCGGACCTCGCCGTGTCAACATCGAATGGAAGAAGAAGCCCGCGAGTGTCACCCCGCGGCGGAAGACAGCGACGAGAAGCCCTGGCCCCAGGAGGAGCCAGGCAGAAGCCGGCGAAGAAATCCGGAGTGGGATGTACGACCCTCGCTCCGGTCGAAGACGTCGGAAGCCCGCTGCCCTCATCAAACAAGCACGGAGCTTCGTGGTGAAGGGGGCAGCGGCAGAAGACAGCGACGAGAAGCCCGCCACGTCCAAGTCCTGGATGGGATGTGCGACCCCCGTCCAGGCAGAAAAATTCGAAGGGAGCGGCAAAGAAGAAGGCCTGGCCCCCGTGGCGGAAGACAACGACAAGAAGCCCGGAGAGTGGCGCCCTCCGGCGGAAGACGGCAAAAGAAGCCCTGGCCCCAGGAGGAGCCAGGCAGAAGCCGGCGAAGAAATCCGGGGTGGGATGTACGACCCTCGCCCCGGTAGAAGACGACGGAAGCCCGCTGCCCTCCGTCCATAAGCAGGAGCTTTTTGGTGAAGGGGGCAGCGGCAGAAAACAGCGACGAGAAGCCCGCCACGTCCAAGTCCTGGATGGGATGTACGACCCTCATCCAGGCAGAAAAATTCGAAGGTGGCGGCGGCGGAAGACCCTCAAAGTTAAAACCACGTTCACCAGGTGAATGGGTAGGGGTACGATGTACCCCATACTCATTCACATAGGGTGGGGGCCCGAAATCTGGGGGCCACCTTATTAAAGGGGGCTCCCAGATTCTGATTGGCTCCCGCCCGCATACCCTGACAACCAATGGCTAGGGTTGTCGGGAAGAGGCTCTTGTCCCGATCGACATGGGGACAAGAGTGCTTTGGGGTGGGGGGGCAGCGCCCCCCTCCCCCAAAGCACACACTCCCCCATGTCGAGGGCATGTGGTCTGGTACGGCTCAGGAGGGGGGGGGGGCGCTCGCTCGTCCCCACCCCCATTCCTGTCCGGCCAGACTGCATGCCTGGGATGAGGGCTTGGTACGGATCTGGGGGGTAACCCCACGCCGATTTTGGCGTGGGTTAACCCCTCACGTTACGGACCAAGCCGAAGAGCCTATTGTGCCCCTGGGGGGGAAGCCGCGCCGGTTTCAAATTTGAAATTTGGCGCGGAGTTCCCCTTCAGTGTCAGCGCAGCCCGAGAACAGCTCGGAGCTTGCCATGCGCCGCTCCAGGCAGTGCAAACACTGCTACGCCGCTTGGTATTTACCAAGAATTTCCCGGCGTACTGAAGAGGCGCGCGGAAAGCTCCGATTTTTCCCTCTGCGCATGCCCAGTATGCAAATGAACCTTACGATGTTCTGGCGTACTTGGCAAGCTCACGGGGATCGGGTTCCAAAAGTCACTTTCACTTTCAATTCGGCCCGCCACACACGTTCAAACACATGTCACCTCACTTCCCCTGAATCACCCCCCTCCCTCCCCTCATAAACTCCCGCCCGAATCCCCGATGTTTACAATACTAAATGCCGCACGCCAGCTCTGTACTGGCGTGCCGTGTGCCCTCTCCTGGGCGCATTAGGCAGTTTAGTAAATGAGGAAACACGCTGCACTGGCAGCGTGTTTCTTTTGTAAATGTCAAAAACAGGTTTACTCCTGCTTGTGCACCATGAGTCATGGCACACAGGCTTGGTAAATCAGCCCCATTGTGTGTGAAACACTCACCAAAAATTTGATGCAACTTTGAAAGTTTTCATAGAGTCACCCACCCAATACCATGAAGTGCTGGTTGCCTGGTAAGATACGCCACTGATAGCAGTGGGGTGAAGACCCGTATATAGCGGATAAATGGACCCAAATCACCTCACGAAGGCACAACCTACCCCGTACATTTTGACATCCTTTGAAAGCATCTGCAGGGCTAATCCCCACTCCCTGGGATAAATATCCTTTAGTCCCCAATCATCTCCTCTAGGAAACCCCCAGTGCAATCATATCATCTTCAATGGGAGAGAGACCTGGGTAATCGGTTGGATCCAGAGGATTGGCAGATCATGACAATAGCCCTTACGAAAAGTTCTAAGAATGTTCTCATTCTAGAAAATGCATACAAAGTGTTCTATAGGTGGTATTATACGCCAGCTAGACTAGCTCGTTTTATTCCCTACTTCCCTCATTGTTTCCGGGGTTGTTCGCTGACAGGAACCATGGCCCACATCTGGTGGAGTTGTCCCAAAGCTTGCAGACTATGGGTCAGGGTCTACACCCTTCTTCATAACATCCTCCTTTCCAACCTCAAAAGGGACCCCTGTGAAGCCCTCCTGTGTAAACCTATCCTTGAACTCCTCTGCCCAGAACGTCAACTGGCCCAGCACCTTTTTAATGCAACTAAGGTGACCATTGCGAAAGCATGGAAAACTTCAAAAATCGGCTTCGAAGCAGTCAAAAACCGCATGAACGACATTATGATTAATGAAAAATTGGCAGCCCTCGCCTCTGATACTCGCAATAAGTTGCTTAAGGTCTGGCAACCATGGATATCATACAACCATCCCTCCAGATTTAACAACCTACCACTTTCAATCTGAAGGTCTCTGGATGCACCCCCCCCCAATGGACTCTTCCTTCCTTTCTCTCCTCCTCTTTTTTTATCTCTATATTCACCCGTGTTTTCTACAGTCTAACTAACCCTTTCTTTTCCTGTATATTTTCTCTGACACTCCTAGTTTCCAGGGGTCGGTCATGTGTAGATGGTAACAGTGATAAAATAGAGAATGAATGATAAATTAATGATAAATAACACAGTCCACAAGCAAATAATCACTTCCCTCTCTAAGCCATGCTCACTGTGTAGTTAACCTATGTCTTTAGCGTTTGGGGTTTCTAAGGGGTTTCTGAGCCTTTGCCTGTCATACAGTTTATACTGAGATATTACTTGCTCTTTATCACGACAACATGTTGTTGTTTACAATCGATAAATATTGTACTATGCATATAATATTCCTTTGTTGGGACCTTCTTTTCCATCTTATATTTGATGTAACCATTGCACTGTTGCACCAATCTGTTGTATTTAGTTTTCTACCAATATAAATTTGTAAAAGAAAAGATAAAATTATAATATTTACAAAAATTTAACGGGTGCACTCACTTTTGTGAGATGCTGTGACAACTTTGTGTAAAAAAAAATATATATATATATAATTTTCCTGTGGCAAAATATAAATAATTCCATGGAATTAACATGCCTCTCAGCAAATTGCTTGGAGTGTCTACTTTCCAAAATGGAGACATTTGGGGGGGGGGGGTTTGTGCTATTTTGGTCCTTCATGGCCTCCGAAACTGTGATAGGTAGTGAGGCGTGAAATCAAAAATGTACTCCCTTAGAAAGCCTGAAGGCGGTGATTGGTTTTCGGTGTCTTGTATGCAGTAGACATGTGCAAAAGGAAAAAATTTGTTTAGTTTAGTTTTAATTTTTTATTTAATTAATTTCGTTAAATTCGTTAAATTTCTTAAATTCGTTTTCGGAAATTCGATCGTTTTCGATAAAAATTCGAAAAAACCCGGTCGAATTAGATAGTTTTCGACCGAATTCGAAAAACGGTCGAATTCGAAAAGATTTCTACCGGGTTCGAATTCGATCATATTTTGATATTTGATATATCAACAGAATTCAACAATATTTCATCCGCTATTGTTAATATTTCAATCAAATTTGATGATATTTCAACCGGATTTGAAATTATTTCAACCGGATTTGAAATTATTTCAACCGGATTTGAAATTATTTCAACTGGATTGGAAATTATTTCAACCGAATTGGAAATTATTTCAACCGAATTTGAAATTATTTCTACTGGATTTGAAATTATTTCCACCGGATTGGAAATTATTTCAACCGGATTGGAAATTTTTTAACCGAATTGGAAATTATTTCAACCGAATTGGAAATTATTTCAACCGAATTGGAAATTATTTCAACCGAATTTGAAATTATTTCTACTGGATTTGATATTATTTCTACCGGATTGGAAATTATTTCAACCGAATTGGAAATTTTTTCAACTGGATTGGAAATTATTTCAACCGTATTTGAAATTATTTCAACCGGATCGGAAATTATTTCCACCGGATTTGAAATTATTTCAACCGGATTGGAAATTATTTCAACCGGATTGGAAATTATTTCCACCGGATTTGAAATTATTTCTACCGGATTGGAAATTATTTCAACTGCATTTGAAATTATTTCAACTGCATTTGAAATTATTTCAACTGCATTTGAAATTATTTCAACTGCATTTGAAATTATTTCAACTGCATTTGAAATTATTTCAACTGCATTTGAAATTATTTCAACTGCATTTGAAATTATTTCAACTGCATTTGAAATTATTTCAACTGCATTTGAAATTATTTTCACTGGATTGGAAATTATTTCTACCGGACTGGAAATGATTTCAACCGAATTTTAAATTATTTCAACCGGATTTGATTGTATGTATTTGTATTTGTATTATTGTATTTGATTACATTCTATTAAATTCTATTCTGTTCTTTACTATTCTTTGATTTTCATTCTATTGTTTTATTATTTTATATTCTATTTTATTGTATTCTTTTTTAGAAATCGATTTATATTTTTTAGATTTTGATTCAAACTTGCTTTCAATTTTCATTCGAATTTGTTTTCGATTCGAATTCTTTTCGAATTCGATTCGAATAGAATTTTTTTCCGAATTCTTTTCGAATTCAATTCGAATTCAATTCGAATTCGATTCAAATTTTTTCAAATTCGTTTCGAATTCGAATTTCGTGCGCGTTTTTTCGATTTTTTTTTAAATTCGTTAATTTTGTAATTCGGAAATTCGGATGCATCCGAATTTCCGAATAATGAAAAATTTGTTCGAATTCGTAACGAAACGAAATGCACATGTCTAGTATACAGCTAGGCTCTGAAAATGCCTCTCGGCAAATTCCTTGGGGTGTCTAATTTCCAAAAAGGGGTAATTTGGAGGGGTTTTGTACTGCCCTGCCATTTTAGCACCTATCAAGAAATTACTAAATTATCTAAAAGTTGTGTAAATTCCAGAAAACGTACCATAGTTTGTAGACGGAAAAACTTTTGCGCAAACCAATATACGCTTATTTTTTTTACTCAAGATGTGGCTGCATACATTTTGGCCTAAATGTATGACTAAAATTTTGTTTATTGGATTGTTTTTTTAACAAAAAGTAAAATATATATTTTATTTGCCAAATTTTTTGTCTTTTTTCATTTATATCGCAAAAAAATTAAATTCCAGTTGTGATCAAATATCACCAAAAGAAAGCTCTATTTTTGGGGAAAAAATGACACAAATTTTGTTTGTGTACATCATTGTATGATTGCGCAATTGCCAGTTAAAGCAGCGCAGTGCCAAATTGCAAAAAGTGCTCGGGGGGAGGGGTAAAACCTATTTCCTCTGCATTATGTGACAATTTCTAGATGCTTCTGTTCAGATTTAAATTATATATAAAATATCCTCATTTAACATTGCATGGTACTAATTAGAGTTTAAACTTTAACGGTCCTATATGAATGTACATGTTTACCAATATCCATTCTATAAACAGTTGAACAAAAGGTAGTGATTTTTTTAAATATTCATACCAAAAACACAATTTCAAATAATATATATATTTTTTTTATGCTTGGCACCTCAAAAGTTTCATTTATTAAAAGACAGAATGATTGGTAGCCTTGGACATTTGTGAGAATTGTGGAAATTCTAAATTGTTGACTATGGCTTCTTTTTCCCTGTAAAAAATCAAGAGATGGTGTTGCGCTCCAATAGCATAGAATGGTGAAATTGGTAAAATGTATAAAAAAAACAGAATAGTATAATTGATGAATGAATGTGCAAATAGACCGACTGAAAGATAAAAATCGCTATAAATGCTAGGATAAGGTGCATCCAAAGGTGTACTGAATGAATGTGCAAACAGTGAAGATAAGGTGACTCGGGTGCAAGATAATAGTATATGCAGTCGCAGAGGAAATCGCAGAATGGTGTTATGCTCCAATTAAAATGAATGACTGGACAAAACTGATATACAACAATGATGGATGGATAAAACAGTGAACTGAATAAGAGTGCAACTACATACAAATAGGAAACTGTATAATGTAAGTAATATAACATCATATAAATGGTAAGACGGCTCCAAAGTGTGTCACGAGGCAGGGTAGAGATAACATAGAGGAGGCTCTCTAGTGTAATATGTAATAAACACTCAGCGGTTTATTCAAACATAGAACAAACAGGGTACTCACATTTAAAACAGTAATGCAGTATATATCAGAAACGAGCAGCGAGCTCACACGGGATGAAGTCATGTGACAGTGACAATACGCATCAGACACTAGGACACCGGAAGTGATGTTTGCACAGCTTGAGTTTGCTGCTCGTTTCTGCTATACACTGCATTACTGTTTTAAATATGAGTACCCTGTTTGGTATATGTTTGAATAAACCGAGTGTTTAAAACATATTACACTAGAGAGCTTCCTCTGTTTTCTCTATCCTGCCTGGTGACACACTTTGGAGCTGTCTTACCTTGCTGACCACCAGGGGCGGACTGACCATTGAGAAACTCGGGCACTGCCCGAGGGCCCCATGCCACTAGGGGGCCCCATCAGGGTTGCCAGGCTCATTAAAACCAGGAACAGTATGTAAAAATCTGTAAGTCCCTGATATGTCCAAAACCTACATGCTTTTGATGTGAAAATCCTGAGATTTCAGCTGCCCAGCCTCTGTACTGCCATCTGTAAGCCTGGGGGCCCCAAAATCTTCTATTGCCCGGGGGCCCCATGAGTTGTCAGTCCGCCCCTGCTGACCACCTAGCCTGGAAGGAAGCCTTAACCCCTAGGTGCCACACCACTGGAAGCACGGATAGGAGTTATCCCTTCTACCCCCAAGTGATTCCATTGGTTTTATTGAAAGCTGCTTACCTTGCAACCGTAAGGTAATTTGCTAGCACACCTTCGGGTGTCACCATACACCGAAGATTCACCAACAAGTCACCTTGCCACCTGATGATGTCATTTAGCACCCAGCACTTCACTTGCACTTTGCAATTTCTTAAATTGCATAACCTCTTGGACTGAGTCACAGTTGCATCATCCATCATTGGTGTATATCAGTTATGTTCAGTCATTCATTTTGATTGAAGCATAACACCATTCTGCGATTTCCTCTGCGACTGCATATACTATTATCTTTACGTTGTGATTTTATTTATGCACCTGAGTCACCTTATCTGCACTGTTTGCACATTCATTCAGTACACCTTTTGGATGCACCTTATCTTAGAATTTATAGCGATTTCTATCTTTTAGTCAGTCTATTTGCACATTCATTTATCAATTATACTATTCAGTTTTTTTATACATTTTACCAATTACATTATTCTATGCTATTGGAGCTCAACACCCTCTCTTGATTTTTTCCATGTCTCACTGTGGGTAGTGGTTGGCCCATACGGTAGTTGCCAACATAGTTTCCACTGTAGCGCTACTTTACCCATTCCCTTTCTCTATGTTTCTCCTGCAAAAGTGTTGATTTATCATTACTACAGTCAGGAAATCCCACAGCTTATTAAATATTTACTATGCTGCTACTAAACAATTATTAATATTTACTAAATGTTTGAGTCTTTTTTTTTAGCTTAAAGTTTATTCGTAGCTTTTCAAATTTCACTTATAATGTACAGTACTAGAAAACATATGTTGTATGACATTAATAAATATGAAACATTGCTTAATAATTATTCATTTACCACTTTCTACCAGCAGGAGCAATCTGTGCAACTTCATAGTTTTTGAAGACTTTTTAAAGCTAACTGACACAACTTCCCCCTTCTCCTAGTGGAAATAGGAACAGTGTGAATAAATACATTTGCAGAGGTTGCCAAAAAGCATGCAAGCATTTTTGGACTTCACTAGAAAGACCATCATGCTCTGCAAATTGGGTGTCGTAGATGTACCCTGTACTACTGCTTCTTTGTAAAACAAATAAGGTAAATGACTATATAAGAGTGTGGTTGTTAGTTTGTCTATTGTATTCAATCTTGTTTGTATTTATTTAGGATTAAACCACACTAAAGTGGTTGTAAACCCAGGCAGGAAAAAACAAAACAAAGACCTATAATACTGAACTGGGATCGAAGCCCCCACTGCGGTGCCCCTACACAGCACCGGCCTGTGACATGTTGTCCCGGAGTTACTTCTGGGTATGGCGGATCCGCCACTGTAATTGGCCGGAGCAGCAATGAGGTCACACACGTATGTGCCATTGCTTCAGTGCGCATGTGCCGATTTACATTGGCACATGCAAATACAGGGTAGCTACAGGTATATAGGCTTACCTGTAGCAAAAAATGTGTTGTAAGGGTTTGCAACCACTTTAAATACATAAACTAAAAAGCATTTTTTTAATAGTATGTTGTTTTTTGTATTATTTAGGTTGCTGGCAATAAGTATTGATAAACCCCATGACTGTATATTACTACTTTAGTGCACTGCTCAATTCCATTGATGTTACATGGAAAAACACATGTACAAATATAGCAACTAAAATGCAACAGAGTGATATAATAGCATTAATACTGATTTTGCCTTCTTCCAAATGTTGGCAAAATGTTGGCAAAATTACTCAAAATTTTAACAGGTTGATTGTTTTGGTAAACTTTGCTGTAAATTAATTGTAATGTAATTTTGTTGAGAAAAAAATCAATTCCCTCTGGGTGATCAATGTACCGTGTCCTACCTGTTTCTGAACTGGAAAAAAAAGCTATTGATTGTCTGCAGAGTGAATCTGAATGGAAGTATCTTTTTCAATATTAATCATCTGAAACACTTGCAGTGTTCTAATGTGCAAAATCCTGGGTCTGCATCCCTTTAGAAACAATTAACCCTTTGGGATTATCTCAAAAAAAGATTTTTTTGTGGCAGGATGGCTAAGGTTCACACTGTTGCGTGTAAATCGCACATGTTCACAGTCAAAACACACTGCACGTTTGCAGATGCATAGGGGTGCCATTAAACACGCTGCCTTTTTGGGGTGCATGAAACTGCATGGTGCAAAAACACCATACAGTTTCTATGCGTCTGTTTTTTTTTTCATGTGTTTTCTGCAGAATTAGCAGCCCATTCACATGAATGGCATACAAACACGACATAGTGTGAACCTAGCCTTAGGCTGGCCATAAAAAAACACTTCCATTCCAGGCCTTTTCTGTCATTTTTTGTTTACAGGTAACAATCTATTTTTTGCTAAGTTTACTTAGAACCCCAAACATTATGGGCCAGATTCAGGTAGATCGGAGCATCTTTGCTCTGGAGTAACGCTTCTCATTTACGTTACTCTGAAGACCCTTTCAGCGCAAGTACTGTTATTCACATAGCAGTTGCGCGTAAACTTACGCCAGAGTAACGATAATGCGCTGGCGTAACCCGACGCAAGTGGAAGTGGGTGTGATCATATGTAAATGATGGGCGGAGCCCAGCGCAGAGGCTTACGTTCAGCGCATCATCCAGGGAGCATGCGCAGTGAGTGCGGCTCCACTCGCCCCCCTTGTGCGCATGCTCACAACTTCCGTCGGCACCACTTCCCGGGAAACGTCAGCGCAATGCCTTCCGTTGGGCGTTTAAATGCGCCCGTAGAAGCGCCATTCCGGCACTAAAGTATATCCTGCTCCCCCTCCCCCCAGTGATGTTACTTTTGTTCTGAGATGGCTGCTCCCGTTCCCCGCAAACACAAAGGAGAAGGCTGAACTTTAATGGCCAGGAGCTGTCAGCCGTCATCTCGGCTATGGAGACCTATGATGTCTTCCTCCATGGCTGTAAAATTTGACAGACAAGCATGGACAGAGGTGTTGTCCTGCAAGTGGGGGTGCTCAGCTAGCTCTTATCGTCGGTAACGCTGCTGTAGCTGCTCTCCTGCTGACCTGTGACCGTCTGGAGTAAAGATAAAGCAGCCTTTTGTAGAAATAACTTTGCGCCGGACGGACGAGATACGCGCGGCGCATGTAGCCAGCGTATGGTGCTAATCCGTTCGTGAATTGGGAAAAATCCCTCATTTGCATATTTGCAGGGGAAATCAATAGGCGCGACTGATGCGCCCAGCGAAATTAAGCGCTGACGATACTCTGGCGTCGGAACGTTCCGCCGGTCGCAAATGACCCGTTATTGGGCGCATCTAGTTTGGTGGGTACGGGCACATAGAAACGACGGCGCATCATCACAGTTACGCGGCGCATATCGAAATACTCCAGCGCAAGTGTTCCTGAATCTGGCCCTATATGTTTTTTTTTTTTAAACCAGAGGCCCTAAAGAATAAATTGGTGGGTGTTGCAATTTTTTACATTACGCGATATTAGCCCAGCGGTTTTTCAAATGTAATTTTTTTTGGAAAACGTAGTTTTAATGCAAAAAACCCCACCATACATAACCCAATTTTTTGGTGAAATATAAAAGATGATGTTACACAGAGAAAATAGAAACCAAACATGTCCGCTTTAAAATTGTGCACGCCTGTATAATGGTGAAAAATGGTTTACGTTTTATAATCCATAATATCCTTTAAAAGCCTTTACAGGTTTCCACTTTAGATTTACAGAGGAGGTCTGTTGTTAGAATTACTAATTATTATCTGATGTTCGTGGCAATACCCCACTTGTGTAGACCGATCGCTGTTTGAGTGCAATACCAACACGTGTATTCACCTTTCTGCAATGGCACAGGGAGACTGGGGGCACTTTAAAAATAATATTAAATTAATAATTAACTTTTTTTTTTACATCGTTGCTTTCGTTTTTTTTTACATTTTTATTGCTGTCACAAGGAATGTAAACACGCTTGTGACAGGTACTCTTTGTGGAGAGATCTGGGGTCTATAAGACCCCGAATTTCTCCTCTGTTTTAAAAAGCTTTGAAAACACCAAGATCAGTGTTTTGTAATGCTTTTGATTTTTTTTTAAATAGTGCTGTTGATATCTGGGTCAACCAGAAGTGATGTCAGGTCATCGCGTCTGGGTTACCATATCCCAGTGATGGTGAACCTTGGCACCCCGGATGTTTTGGAACTACATTTCCCATGATGCTCAACTACATATTTGGAAATGTAGTTCCAAAACATCTGGGGTGCCAAGGTTCGCCATCACTGCCATAGCCGAAAGCCGATCATAGTTGATATGGGCTTTGTTCAGCTCTCCGACCAGCTGGCTGACATGTCAGTTGGTCGTCCGGTGGGATGGGAGAGCCCAAGAAAGCCATGAAAGGCTCCCCTCCCGCTGCTTGTAAGAGCAATACGATGGCTAGTTAGCTAGGACTGCTAGGACTGCTTTTACAAGAGAGATGACTGCAGGCTCTAAAAAAAAAAAAACGGTACTGGGAGGATGCCTCCCAGTATAACCAGTATGTTACTAGACTGGGAGTGGCTATACAATTTTACTTTAGATTTACCAAAACTAGGGTGGTCCCGATACCACTTTTTTAATGTCATGTGACAGTATTTTTAATTTTTTTTTTACAATTTTTTTTTTTTTACAGTGATTTTATTTATTTTGGGTTTTTTTTTGGTGCTTTTTAGGGGGGGGGGGGTGAATTGTCAGTGTTTTTTTTATTTTTATTTACATTTTATTTTTATTCATTTTTTTTTAATATTTATTGCATTTTTTTTTTAATCAGCCCTGTTGTGGGTCTTTGGAAAGACATCAGGGGTCTTAACAGACCTCTGACATCTCCCCTTTAAGACAAAGAAAGGGACTAAGGACACAGATTCCCCAGTCCCTTTCTCTGCAGCCTCAGCTGAAATCAATAGAGAGAAGCTTCTCTCCATTCAGTCGTCACTGACTCTGTTCATTCTGAAAAGGTAGGAGCCACTCTTACCTCTGATCTCCATCCTGACAAATTGAGGGGGGAGAGCGGCACGGACGGGAGAGGACTGCACGGATGGGAGAAAAGACAGCAGGGGTAAAAGACAACACAGGGAAAAGACCACACAGAGCACGGGGGAAAGACCGCACGGGGGAAAGACCGCACGGAGCACAGGGGAAGACACCACGGAGCATGGGGGAATAACAGCACGGAGCACTGGGGAAAGACAGTACGGGGGGGGGGGGAGAAGTCTTGCAACTCCCCTGCTTGCCCAGGTATCGGGTGAGGCATCAGAGAATTTCCCCCAGGGAAAATGCTTGGTATCGGTATCGATACTAGTATCGGTATCGGGACTTTCCTAACCAAAACCATATAATATGAGACCAAACCTAAACACTTTGGGCCAGATTCAGGTACACGTACATTTGCGCAGCGTATCCGAGATACGCTACGCAGCCGTATTTTACCAGGCTCTACAACCAATTCTGGTAGATTTTTGCCCGTACGATACGGCGGCGTAGTCTATTTCTCGCCGCGTAATCGAAATACGCGATTAGGGGGCGTAAAGCATTTAAATTAGGCGCGTCCCTGCGGCAATCGAACTGCGCATGCTCCGTTTAGAAATTTCCCGCCGTGCATTGCGTGAAATAACGTCGATACGTCATTCGTTGTTTGAGTAGCGTCGTTTACGGACATTCTTATTCCCGGACGTTTTACGTCAAAAATAAAAAAAGACGTCGGAAAACGTTGATATTCGACGCGGGAACGACAGCCATACTTAACATGGGCTGTCTAATATTAGACCAGCAAAAAGCTGGTATAGTTTTACGCAGCAAAAAGATGACTAAAGATGCCGTAAGAGATTGCGATAGACGTTCGTAATTTTGTGGATAGTCGGCAAAAGCTCATTTGCATACCCCGACGCGGAAAACGACGGGAACTCCACCCAGCGGCCGCAATTTTATTGCAGCATAGATCCGAAGGCGTACGAACACGTAAGCCAGTCGGATCGAAGCGCAAAGCCGTCTTTTCATGGTTTGAGGATTCAAACTAGTGAAAAAACGCGCGTAATTAGAAAGTACTCCGGTCTAACACCAGTTAGACAGGAGTTACGGCTCTGTGAATCTGGCCCTTTCAGTTTGTATGCAATCAGGTACGTCCTTGCACGAAGGTAAGTCTAAAGTAAAATTGAACAAGAAAATTGTAGGGCCAGCTTAAGATCACACAAGCAGGGAATCCCCTGGTTCTGTACACCAACTGTGTACAGAATGCCTCCAGGTTGCCATATTACATAAAATTTTACAGAAAAGTTACATTGCTGCAGATTAAAAAAGTATACTTTAATAACATTCAATTACATTTTGGCTTGTGTACCAATTGTGTATGCTTTATTTTATATATTTGTTGCTATTTTTTTCCACGTGCTCTTTACATTTTTTCTTCACTATTAATTTCAATGCTTTTTAAAGAAATTGGACACATTTCACCAAAATGTTTAATTTTAGTTACGTAAAAACTCTCATCCCCAATAGCAGCCTTGCAAGTCCAAAAGACTGGTCAAAAAAATGAAATTGTAATGAAATGTATGATTTTTAATCATTGTATGCCGACAACTGTATTTAATGTGACAAAATAAAACTGTCTTTGGAAATGAGAAGTGAGAGCTTGTGACACTAAACTTGTTCAGAACTGAAATGAAGAATTCCTGGTAATATTTTGTGTGTATTTGTACTAGACATTTGTATTCAGAAACATTAGAACGAAAACAATTAGATCTTTGATTTTCTTGAGAAGAATTGTTGTATAGCATTACGCGAATCCTCAGAGTTTGCTCTTTTAATGAGAAGTTCCATCTCTTTTTTACATACAGCATGAAGTTTCTCTTTATCAACACTGCGAACCAACTGTTTCGAGAGAGCCAGACACTAATAAAAAAAAAGACAGCAGTGTTAATTTGTTACATCCATGCACATTATTATAGTTCAAACTTTTCTGGATAATATTTGCAATTATGTTTGCCAACTATAATTAATATCAGAGAAGGTGGATATTGGTTTCCACCATGCCAAGACATTGTCTCCTGACAGCAGTGTGTGCAGCTGATTGGCTGCAACTGCTGATCGATAAATAATTTGTGGGCAGGCACACACTGATACAAGTTTGTCTGGTCTCTGCTGAACCAGCCAAATTTCGATCAGTGTACGGCCAACTTGGTAGCAAAGCAGAGCACTATACTGCTCATATCTCAATAAAAAATTATAGACTGAACTATACATATTCTCTTAGCTTATCTTGTAACTAGTTTTCCCATAACTGTTGCTCATCAAAAATGATAAACTACCTGATACACAGATTATCAGGGACATGCTTACAAATTATCATAGAATATGAAAATTTATTTGGCTCACTGAACCCACCATGAAGTTCAAGAATACCGCACAGTGCTGAACCTTATTGGTAATTTTCTCTGGCCTTTTTCAAGAATTTGTTAACAAAGGGCATGGGTAACTGGGAATTTCCCATGGGCACCAATGCAATAAGATTTGTGTAATGCTGTTCAATGAGAAGAGGGAGTTTTATAAAAAAAAATACACAAAGTTTTAGGCAGGTGTGAAAAAATGCTATAAATTAAGAATGCTTTGAAAAAAACGTCTTAATTGTTTATTTTTATCAATTAAAATGGAAAGTAAATAAACAGAAGAGAAATCTAAATCAGACCACCCTTTGCAATCAAAACAGCATCAACTCTTCAATGTACACTTGCATACAGTTCTTGACGGAACTCGGCAGGTAGGTTGTTCCAAACATCTTGGAGAACTAATCACAGATATTCTCTGGATGTAGGCTGTCTCAAATCTTTCTGTCTACATGTAATCCCAGACTGATTCAATGTGTAGATCAGGGTTCTGTGGGGGCCAAACCATGACTTCCAAGACGTCTTGTTGTTCTTTTCACTGAAGATACCGTATTTTTTACTCCATAAGACACACTTTCCCCACCCCAAAAAATGGGGGGAAATGTCTGTATGTCTTATGGAGTGAATACGGACCAGGCCCCCCCCCCTCCAGGTTGCTTTTTATGGGAACAGGTCTGGCTGCATTTTATGGGCACTGATCAGGCTGCATTTCATTGGCATGATGGATAAGTATCTGTCTGTCCTCAGCATTGAGGACATTTTTAATCCTGACCAATTCTCCATTACTCCTGCAGAAATACATCTCCAAACTTGCAAGGAACCTCCACCATGCTTCACTATTGCATGCATACACTTATTATTGTACCGCTCTCCAGCCCTTTGGTGAACATACTGTCTCCTGCTAAAGCCAAATATTTTACATTTTAACTCATTATTCCAGAGCACCTGCTGTCATTTTTCTGCACCCCAGTTCCTATGTTTTAGTGCATAGTTGAGTTGCTTAGCCTTGTTTACATGTCAGGCCGCGTACACACGATCGAACATGTCCGCTAAAACTGGTCCGCAGACCAGTTTTTTTTTTTCACGTCAGACTTCACCATAGAAAGTTACGAGACTCGCTCATGGTTGAGTTGCTTCTAGTGTCTCTTCTTTGGTTTCGCATCATTCGTGACTTATAGACTTTATTTATATAAACTTTTTTTTTTTTTTTATATTGTTATTGCTAGATGTTGGCATAACATCATCCTTTTATTCTCACCCAGGAGTACCTTCTTTGAAAGGTGATCAATGTTGCTATACCCAAGACAATTCCCCCTCCCCCATTCCCCCCCCCCTCCACCCTTCCCCCCTGCTACCTCTCAGGTTGCTCAACCGGCCCCTTTTATTACTTAGTTGACCTTTCTTATTCCCTTTTAGTTATCTAACCCTAATGCCGCGTACACACGATCACTTTTTGTGATGAAAAAAAAACGACGTTTTCAAAAATGTCATTTAAAATGATCGTGTGTGGGCAAAACGTCGTTTTATGTCTTCAAAAAAACGACCAAAAAAAATTCGAACATGCTTGAATTTTTTGTGTCGTTTTTCAAAATGTAATTTTTTGTGTCATAAAAAGTGATGGTGTGTGGGCGAAACGACGTGAAGTTTTAAACCCGCGCATGCTCAGAAGCAACTTATCAGATGGAGTTTCAATGGAACAGAGTGCCGTCGAACGTGGTGTACGTCACCACGCTTTGCTAGAGCATTTTGGAAAAACGATGGTGTGTATGCAACGTCGTTTTGGAAAAATGAAGTTTGAAAAACGTCGTTTTGTTTCGTCACATAAAACGTTGTTTTTTTTCATCACAAAAAGTGATCGTGTGTACGCGGCATAAGATTTTCCGCATAACTCCACGTTCTCTTATATATTAACCACTGTGACCATTTTTCCTTTGTATGCATGCTTCCTTCTTCAACACTTTCCCTTAACCCTTCCATTCTATAGGTCTCTTCCACCGAGTCTATCCACTCCCAGGTTGAAGGACATTGAGCGTCCTGCCATTTCTTAGGAATTAGTCTCTTGGCTGCGTTAAGTAAGTGTGGAACCAGAGATTTTATATAGGGCTTGGCTGCTTCATCGTTGCCTTGAAACAACACAGTCCATGGATCATTTTTGATTTCCTTCCCAGTTATATCTTTTATATGCCCCAATATTTCTTCCCAATATTTTTTCACTTTAGGGCAAAACCACCACAGATGTGCCATAGTTCCTGCAGCCTCGCCAACAATCTGCCGATTGTCCTTCTTTATATTTGCAGGCTTTATCCGGGGTAATATACCATCTCGCTAAACATTTGTAATTAATTTCTCTCGTTCTACTGTCCATGGCCGAAGAGTGGACCATCTTCAGAATTTTATTTATAGTGTGTCTTTTTGTGAACCTAATTCCCGTTCCCATTTTTCAATAAATGGAGGAGTCTCCTGCCCGTCCACTCCCAGCATTATTTTATACAGTCTAGAGATAACGCCTTTACTTTTTTTTGGAACGCACAGATTCTCCAGCTCTGTAAGCTGATCTCCTGACCGTATAGGCTGGGGAAGTTTCTGCACAAAGTGGGTGAGCTGTTGATATCTCCATTCATTGATTTTTAATAAGTCTTTATCGTGTCTTAGTGCTTGTATTGATTTAAGCTTCCCATTCTCAAATATATCCCTTAACCGTGCTTTGTCGTCTAATCCAGTTTCCTCCCACCTACAAAATACTCGTTATCTTTTAGCTTAATAAGGGGTGAGTTATATTCTACATCTAATTTTTTGTGTAACAAGTCCCAACTCTTTAGTGCTTTACGTGTTATTTCATGTATATTCTCATTTAACTTTCTATGCTGTGGTTCCATATTATAGTGCCTAAGTTATTTTTGGTTTGTGCGTTCTCAACCTTCACCCATCTCTTTTTCTTATTTTCTCTGGCCCACTCTATGACCATGGACAGTACCACGGCTTCATAGTACCTCCCAATGTCAGGTGTTGCTATACCCCCGTGTTTTTTATCCTGTTTGAGAATTCAAAGTGCTATTCTATGTTTCCTGTTTTTCCATAAATAGTTTGATATTATCTTTTGGAGGGCCCTAAGATAGTATTGTGGTAATGCTATTGGTAACATCTGGAATTTGTAAAGAATCTTAGGAAGGAGCGTCATTTTTAAGATATTTTTTCGACCGATCCAGGAAATTGGTCTATGCGTAATCCTTTTTATTTCTTTTTTAATCTCGTCTAGAAGCGGGATATAGTTAATATCGAAAAAAATATTAGTTGAGTTAGCTAACTTTATTCCAAGATACTTCAGTTCTTTACACCAGGTAAATCTGAAGTTGGCCCTCAGTTGCTGCTTCTCTGCTTTGCCTGTACTCACATTCAGAATTTCCGTCTTGTTGATATTAATTTTAAAATTAGAGAAGTCGCTATAATTGCCACAGATTTTTATAAGATTTGGTAAAGACGTTCTAGGGTTGACAATGTAGAACAATACGTCATAACTTATGTTCCTCCTCATCAATGTTAATTCCGCTGATATCTGGGCAGTTACGGATGTTTGCCAGGAGTGGTTCTAGGGTCAGCACGAACAAAAGCGGCGAAAGGGGGCACCCCTGTCTTGTTCCGTTTTTCATGCAGAAGGCTGAAGAGAGGCTTACATTAATTCTGATCCTTGCAGTCAGGAGATGATATAGTGTATTGATCCACATAAGCATCCTTGGACCTATGCCCATTATTTCTAAGGTTTGTGTCATGAGTCCCCAGTCTACCCTGTCGAATGCTTTTTCTGCATCGAATGACAAGAATAGTCATGGGGACCCACCCTCTTTCATCTTCCTAATAAGTAATAGAGCTCTCACCCCATTGTCCCTTCCTTCCCGACCAGGGACAAACCCCACCTGATCGGGGTGAACCAAAGTGGTCATATGTTGCTTCAGGCGTTCTGCTAACACTTTTGCATACAACTTAGTGTCTGCATTTAAAAGTGAAATGGGCCTAAACCCTGAGCACTGCCCTACATCCTTCCCCTCTTTCGGGATTACCGTTATTGTTGCTTCCAATGCTTCCTTGCTCATCTGGTAATCTCTTCCTAATCCGTTAAAGTATTTACACATTCTTGGAATCAAGATGTCTTTACACTTTTTATAGTATAATGTTGTAAACCCGTCTGGTCCCGGGCTTTTGCCCGGCGCTGATCCTGCCAACGCTCTAATTATCTCTTCCTTCGTAATAGGCCTGTCCAAGTTCCTGGTCTCGGTCTTGTCAATATTTGGAAGTTTTGCTCTAAGAATTTTTAATTTTTTTCCACTTTTCCCCCTCCTTCCATGTGTTGTGTCTCACTGAGTACAACTCCTCATAATAAATTTTGAATGACTCGGCTATCTCCTTTGTAGCGTTTACTACTTCCCCTTTTTGTTACGGATTTTGTCTATATAACTTCTCGCTTTCTTTTTTTGCACCATTTTTGCTAAGTGGTTAGTTGGTTTATTACCCCACATGTATCTATCTTTTGCTATCCTATGGAACTGAGATCTAGACTCCTGCTCCTTAAGATATTTAAGTTCCTCTCTTTTCATCGTCATCTCTTGTAGTAGTCCCTTGTGGTCGCTTTGCTTTTTATGTGCTTGTTCAATATTTAATAATTCCGTAGTTAGCCTATTGATTTTTCTATTCCGTTTTTTTTTTCCGAGCCCCCTTTGCGATCAATATACCTCTAATGAAAGCTTTGTGAGCATCCCATAGGATAGAGTTAGATACACCTTCGGTATCGTTTGTACTGAAATAATATTCTAATTCTTTTTTAACCCTTTCTAAGGTCTCTTCTTCCTGTATAAGACTTTCATTCAGTTTCCAGGCGCTACTAATCCCCTGGTGGTCAGGTATGACCATTGTTATGCTCACTGGTGCGTGATCTGAAAGCGAGGTAACTTCTATTTTAGAGTCGACTATAAATTCCAGCAGACTGTGTTCCACCAAGATATAATCGGTCCTAGTGTACGTCTCGTGTACAGGGGAGTAGAATGTATAATCCACCTGTTTTGCGTGTAATATTCTCCAGATATCTACAACCTGGAGTCTACTCATTTTCATCTTAACCTTTCTAAGTTGAACACTATTCTTCCCCTGCACGCGAGACGAACTGTCGATTTCCGGCTCCAGACAAAAATTCAGATGTCCTAACAAGATAATTTTGCCTTCCTTAAAGTCCTGTAATTTTCCCAGTATTTCACTGAGAAATTTTATTGGGCTCTTATTTGGTGCATAAATATTTACTATAGTGCAAATCATTCCTCCTATTTTCCCTTTGATGAACAGGAATCTACCATCAACATCTGCTAATCTCTCGTCCAACGTGAAATGCACCCCTCTAGCGAGTCCTATAGCGACCCCTCGAGCTCGTTTGGACATGTGTCTCCGTAATACCATACCGAAAAATCATGCGAGTACAACCTCACGTTGGATTCGAGAGTCAGATGCGTTTCCTGTAGGCCTATGACGTCTACTTTATATTGACTCAGTTCTCTTAATATCTTATACCTCTTAGTTGGAATATTCAGGCTTCTGACATTGTAGGTCATAAACTTGATTGTGGTCATTTTTATATATGTTTTTTTTCCCCGTAGAGCAGCACCGAGAGGTAGCCCCCCGTCCTTCTCACCCCCACCCCCCTTTCTTCTCCCCCTACCCCCCTCCCTTCCCCCTCCCCCTCCCGTTTCCCTCTACCTCCCCCCCTCGGCCCTCGAATGGCCTCTGAACCATCAGTGGGGCACCCTCCTCCTCCACTGGTTCCTCCTACTGAGGTGGGACTCTAGGACAGCCGGTCCCACCACACCCCCGTAAACCGGGGGCGCGATGGGTCGCCCGGGCCCCCCACGAGGCCCTCCAGCCTAGTGTGCCCGAGATATATCATCCTCCCCTCCCTCCTCCCGACCCACGGATCCAAGCTGCGCACTGCATGTTGGGGGGTCATTGTTTTCATATGTCATGCATATTAAACTGAGATGGCGTCTTCTTTCCCCCCACTCGTCATCCTCCCCCCTCCACCCCCCTACCAGGTCCCTTAACCCCATCCTGGTAAATCTGGGACCTGAAGATCAAGTTTGTTGCAAAACCCCTAATCTCGCCAATCTCCCCTCCTTTGTCCGTATTAGACATGCCGGTTAGCCCCAGTTGTATCTAATATTCTGTCCTCTCATCAGCTCCAGAAGAGGCTTTAAGAGCCGGCGTCTATTGAGGGTTTCGGAGGACAGGTCAGTAAATATTTGTAGTTCTGACCCCTCAAATTCTATGGACGGTTTTCCTTTCAGATTTCTCCATATTTCGGCCTTGTCCTCATAATACCTAAACCTTACAATTACATCCCGGGGCCAGCCTACATCTTCTCGGTTAAACTTTCCAATACGGTGCACTCTTTCTATCTTTAAAGGTTCTGCTGGGGTTTTATCCAGTAAGGGTTTAAAAATTGGATTCATCGTTTCTCTCAGGTTTTCTCCTTTAACCTCAGGTATGGATCTAATTTGCAGGTTCTGCCTTTGGTTCCTGTTCTCCTGGTCTTCTAATTTATATTGCATATTTCTTTGGTCTAATTGCATCTGTCTCATTTGTTCTCTCATTGTGATTATATCCCGGTCTTGATTCTATGACCTCTCTTCCAGTGCTTCTGTCCTTGCGAGGAGGGAGCCCAGATCTATTCTTAGTGTTTGAATTTCACTTCTGATCGCATTTTCAAGTCGCAATAGCATTTCAGACATTTCCCTCTTTGTTGGGAGTTGTAGGTCCGGCCTCGGTTCTGTTGATTCATCCATCATGCTACACTCAGGGGTACTCTCTATAGTGGCTTCCATACCGTTATCTTCCTTAGATACGTCTGTTGTTGCCACAGGATCTTTATTTAAAGTATTCTTTTTATCCCCCTTCTTGTCTTTTTCCTTGCTGTTTTTTAGTGGCGCCCGTGCTAGACTCTTGTGTTAAGTATGTTCTGATGGAGCTTCCTGAGGCGCTGCTGTTAAGGGTTTTTGGGGCCGAGCCCTTTGTGAGTTTAGTCGTTCGGCTTCTCATAATTTTACCTGCTCTAAAACGCTTCCCCAGTTTGCTATCTATGGGTGGTCCTAGATCCAGGGTGAGATGGAGGCCTTACTTTCTTTTGCCTCCTTTCACCCTTTGGGTAGGCAGTGTCAATTTCCCCTCCAGTCCAGTCTATCCAAATCTACCCCCCAGCCCCCCAGCCAGAATTATTACCCTCTCCCAAGCGGCGCTCTTAATCATCCAATAATATCTGCTTGAAAAGAGGACACAAAGCACTGAATTATGCAAACAACTTATATGTATGAATCACCTGTTATTGGTTTTCCAGCTTGCGACTTTGTTGCGATTTTGAACTAAAAAATAGTTTTCCTGATATGTATACCGCTAAGTTTAGTTCAGATATTTATATCTAATTTTTAAACTCCTATATATATATATATTATATATTTTTTTTGTGTGTGTCTGGTTTAACTGGTATGTATCCACCCCCTTTTTTTTTTAAGCTAGAAAGACACAGTTCTATCAGGATAGATATTAAATCATATGTTTCAGGTTCAGTTTAGTTCAATATGAGTTCAGTGTGGTTCAATATAAGCACTTTATAGACCTTTCTCGCAATTTATTTCTGTTGACCTTCTCATTTCTATTTTGACAGATCAGGCAAAGTTCTCCCTCATATACAATAATCAATCCATTTCCTGAGAACAGGGTTACCTCAGGTTTCTGCTCTTCTGTTCCTAGTGGGTTTTACTCACGTGAGCCCTTGTGTGGTTGGGGGGTACAGGGCTGGGGGGAGAGGCTCTCTCTCACCCTCTATGGCTTCACATCTTTCCTTGGCAGCTTTTCATTAAGCCGCTGCTCTAGACGCTTGCTGGTCTCTCCGCGCTGTCAGGAGGGGGGAGGGGGGTACCCGGCTTAGGCTCGGGACACTACCGCCGCCCGCTGTTCCAGGTTCCCGATCTCACCCTATTCTCTCCCCGGATCCCGGGCTCTTTGATCGATCTTCCTGGCAGCGAGTGTCCGTGGAGACACTTACTCCCGGCCGTCCAACGAAAGCTCTCTCCTCGCTATCTGCGGGTTCATCGCAGCCTCCGGCGTCTCTCCAGCCTCGCGCTGAGCCCGACCCGACGTCCACCTACTATCCCTCCCTCCGTGAGCGGCGTCACATCACGTCCTCACCCGCAGACCAGTTTCAGCGGACATGTTCGATCGTGTGTACGGCCTATCGGACCGTTTTCCAGCGACAAAAGTTTCCAAACATGCTTAGAAACCTGTCCGCTGGAAACCTGTCCGTCGGACATGTTCGATGGTTAGTACACAAAATCATCGGACCAAAATCCAGCGCATGCTCAGAATCAAGTCGACGCATGCTTGGAAGCATTGAACTTAATTTTTTCATTACGTCGTTGTGTTCTACGTCACCGCGTTCTGGTCTGAGGGGATTTTGGTCCGATGGTGTGTACGCACATCAGACCAACATACCACTTCAGCCTGGTCCGATGAAAACGATTCATCGGACATGTCTAATCGTGTGTACGCGGCCTCAGAGGTATGGCTTTTTGGTCGCAATTCTTCCATGAAGACCACTTCTGGGCAGACTTCTCTAAACGGTAGATGGGAGTTCCACTGATTTTTGCCAGTTCTGTACTGACGATACTGCTGGACATCCTTCATTGGTCAAAGGGAAGTAATCATGATGTGTCTTTCATCTGCTGAATAAGGTTTCCTTGGCTGACCACTGTGTCTATGGTCCTCAGTGTTGCCCATTTCTTCAAAATAGCTTAAACAGTACATCTTGAAACCCCAGTCTGCTTTGAAATCTTTGTCTGGGGAGCTCTTACTAATGCAGTATACCTAACTTATGTCTTGTTTTTGAATGAATGAATGAATGAAAAACTGATATAGCGCGGCACATGCGAACTTAATCGCCTCTGGGTGCTTGTTGTTCCTGTCTCCTTTGGTATTAGAAGAGATGAGTCTTGATCTTTCTCCTGAACGCTAAGTGGTTCTCCTCCAACCGAATGCTGGTTGGTAAAGCGTTCCATAGTCTGGGACCTTGGACCGCAAATTTCCTTTCTCCTATGGACTTGTAGTTGGCTTTCGGTATCTGGAGTAGATTTTGATTGGTGGATCGCAGAACGCGATTGGGATTATGAGCTTTTATTTTTTTCGCATAGATAATGGGGAGCATTCCCATGGATACATCTATGCATTAGACAGAGTGCTTTAAAAGTGATTCTGTCTTTTACTGGTAACCAGTGAAGGGTTCTCAGTGATGGTGAGATTGATTCCCAAGGTTTTTTCCCAGTCACAAGTCTAGCGGCCGTATTTTGAACGACTTGTAGACAAGCGATTTGGTACTTGGGGAGTCCGAGGTAAAGGGCATTTGCATAGTCCAATCTTGAGTTTACAATTGCTCCCACCACGACCGCTATGTCTTCTTTGGGAATAAAAGTAGTAAGTCTGCGTAGTAGGCGCAGCAGATGGTGAGATCCGCTGACTACTGACCCAATTTTTGCATCCATTGTCATGTAGGAGTTGAAGATGACCCCGAGACTTTTGACTTTGGCGCTAGGGGTGATGATTTTGCCCAGAATGGGCGGGGGGTCCAAGTTGTTTCAGGTTGATTCATACGCTTGGCGTGAAACAGGAGAAGTTCTGTTTTCTCTCCGTTGAGTTTAAGATAACTCTTTGTCATCCAGTACTCTATCAAAGAGAGGCATGTCTCTAGATTGAGGTGGTGATCCTTTTTATTGCAAATGCGGAAATACAGTTGCTTGTCATCTGCATATGAGTGACAGAGCAGTTTTTGGCTGCTGATAATTTCAAAAAGAGGACGAAGATAGATGTTGAATAACACTGGCGACAGAGGGGATCCTTGAGGGACTCCGCACAATAATGTGCGTTTCTCAGAAGTGAAAGGTCCTAACTTCACTATTTCCGATCGGTTTTCCAAAAAAAAAGGAGAACCAAGATAAATCGCCTTCTACGACTTTGGCTACTTACGCTAGCCGAGTCAAAAGCTTGTGGTCTACTGTGTCGAAGGCTGCGGTTAGGTCCAACAGAACTAGAAGACAAGATTCTCCTTAGTCTGCGGCCTCGAGAACGTTGTCCCATATTTTGAGCAATGCTGTTTCCATCCTGTGTCTGGGCCGGAATTCCGATTGAAATGGATCAAGTAAGTTGTGGGTATCTAGATGCTGTTGCAGCTGTTGTACCACTACTTTTTTCATTACTTTTGAGAGTACATTTAGGCCTGTTATTGGACGACAATGGAGTGGGTACTTGGGGTCCAGGGTGGGTTTCTTCAAGATGGGTCGAATTATACCCTCCTTCAACTGGGAGGGCACTATGCCTTCCCTGAAAGATTGGTTAATAAGCTGCGTGATAGGAGGTGCCAGGATGTCGGCGCATTCCTTCAGCAGTTTAGTGGGGATGATATCATTCGGCGCAGTGCTGTTACGCAAAGTAGCAAAACCATTGCAACAGAGCAGGGAAGTATAACTTGATTGTTACTTTTAGAGAAAAAAACAAGATTTTACAATCATTTTAATTACTGTTTTTTTTTCCAACCTAGATATGAAGTTGATGATCATAAGCACCAACTTGGTATAATTGGTTAATCATACACCTGTTTTTAATTCTTTAAAAATTCCTGACTTTGTACGTCCAGATTCAGATAGGTTCCACCCCCCCCCCCCCACTTCTCTTATGTGGGGCAGGGAGGATGTGAGAAGGAGGCTTGTTGTCCCTTAAAAATGGGCCAAGGTGCCTTGCAGGGGGTTTGCTGCCCTTCCTAACAAAGTTCTTTACTAATGTTGAAGACATATGGCCTGCTATGGTTCTGTAGTGTGGACACCCGCATAATACCCCCTCCCCTTTCCAGGGCACCCAGGCTGCATCATGTCTGGATAAGGAGTTGTAAAGGAAAACATTTTTTTTTTTTGCTGAAATGACTGTTTACAGGGTATAGAGACATAATAGTTAACTGATTCCTTTTAAAAATGTGCCTGCACTTTCAGTTTCGTTTTTCATCTAGTTTCATGCTTCTGTGAAGGACAGAGACACAGAGCCAATAGAGGGCAGTGTTTGTCTTTAAAATTAAACTGATTGGTTCTGAGGGGTTTTAGACACACAGTAATCACACCTTCTTGATTAGAGACCACAGAGAGAAGCTCCCAGTACTTTTTTCATAAGGAAACAGACAACCAGGAAGTGTGCAGAACAGAGAAGGATTACAGCAAAAATTAACAATGAGGTCATGAAACCAGGACTGCATTAGGGTAAAGAAAGCTATTTAGCTAAAAAAAAAAATCCTTTAGTGACCCTTTAACCCCTTCCATACCGGGCCATATGGAATTGACGTCTGCAGGAACCCCTCGCTGATCCGGGTGGACGTCATATGACGTCCTTTGTTCCCTGCAATCCCGCGCGCGTGCCCGACGGCGCGATTGCCGCCGGGGCACCCGCGATTACCGCCGTCCCCCTCCCCCTACAGTTAGAACACACTTTAGGGAACATTTTAACCCCTTCAGCGCCCCCTATGTTAACCCCTTCCCTGCCAGTCACATTTACACAGTTATCAGTGCAGTTTTATAGCACTAATCGCTGTGTAAATGTGAATGGTCCCAAAAACTTGTCAAAAGTGTCGCCGCAATGTCACGGTCACAAAAACAAAAACGCAGATCGCCGCCATTACTACTAAAAAAAATAAAATAAAAATGCCATAAATCTATCACCTATTTTGTAGACACTATGGGCCAGATTCAGAGAGAATTAGATTAGCGTAGAGTAACAGAAATACTCTACGCCGCCGTTTTTTACCTGGCTCTACGTGGAATCCCGGTAGATTTTGTCCAGTAAACGACGGCGGCGTAGAGTATTTCTCCCGGCGCAAGCCATCTACGCGAGTAGGGGGCGTGAAGCATTTAAAATAGGCGCGTTCCCGCGGCGATCGAACTGCACATGCTCCGTTCAGAAATTTCCCGCCGTGCATTGCGCAAAATCACGTCGTTACGTCATTCGTTGTTTGAGTAGCGTCGTTTACGGACATTTCTATTCCCGAACGACTTACGTAAAAAAAAAAAAAAATAATTAAATTCGACGCGGGAACGACGGCCATACTTAACATGGGCTACGCACCGTTAGACCAGCAAAAAGCTGGTCTAACAGTACGTAAAAAAAATAGACGTAAGCGATTGCGAAGACCGCTCGTATCTTCGTGGATCGCCGTAAAAACTCATTTGCATATCCCGACGCATGAAAACGACGCGGACTCCTCCCAGCGGCCGCAAAAATATCGCAGCGTAGACCCGAAGGCTTACGAAGACGTAAGCCTCTCGGATCGAAGCCCGAAGCCGCCATATCATGGTTTGAGGATTCAAACTAGTGATACGGCGCGCGAAATTTGAAATTACTTCTGTCTAACACCAGTTAGACAGGCGTAATTGCTCTGTGAATCTGGGCCTATAACTTTTGCGCAAACCAATATACGATTATTGCATTTTTTTTACCAAAAAAACGTAGAAGAATACGTATCGGTCTAAACTGAGAATTTTTTATATTTTTATTTCTTTTTATTGTGATATGCATTAAATAAAAAAATAAAAAATATTGTGTTTTTTTTAAATTGTTGCTCTTCTTTTGTTTAAAGCGCAAAAAATAAAAACCGCAGAGATGATCAAATACCACCAAAAGAAAGCTCTATTTATGTGGGGGAAAAAACATAACGATTTAATTTGGGTACAGCGTTGCATGACCGCACAATTGTCATTCAAAGTGCAACAGCGCTGAAAACTAAAAATTGGTCTGGGCAGAAAGGGGGTGAAAATGCCCTGTATGGAAGGGGTTAATAATGCTTCAAGGAACCCCACATGGTTTTTCATTTGTTTTTAAAATGTACTGGAAAAAGGGAGTTTCCAGATATAATTTCCTACCCATAGATGAATGAGTAAAGCACACCATACCTTATTGTGTGGTGTCAACCCATTTAAACTTGCTGAGGTGCCTTTAAACAGCACATCTTAGCTTATGGGAACAGGCTGCATTAATGCACGTGTTACCATAGCATATTGTTTGGAAGGGGACTAACACTATTTTCTATGAGTAAAGTGGTTAAAAATCATAACATATACCCAGTGAAGTGACAAGCCTCGGGGTAATACACAGAGAATAAACAAATCCTTCTATATACCTACTACCTGTTTAGCTACAGCCCTCTTTTCTCTACAGCCTTATAAAACAGACAAATCAGCTTCAGAAAGCAGGGGTGGGGATCTGATATCACACACTGCACATCACAGAACAGGGAGCCGAGTGTAATCTGAGGTCTAAGTAGAGGGCAAGGACATCCCCCCTCTACAGTCTCACAGAAAAATGCACAGCTGAGGCTGTCAATCACCATCTGTGTGCTGGAGGAGGGGGTGGGGCCATCTCCCAAGATTCTGTTTTCAGCATAGTAACTAATGCAGATAGAGTGAAGACAGAGGAGACAAAACTCACATTAGATGCTTTAGAATGAGGCTAGTACACAATATAGAGGGATTTACTCTATTAATTTTTTCATTTCAGAGGTTTACAACCACTAAAGTAAAAACTTACATTTTTAGGAAAGGTGGCATAAGATTTTAACCTTGCCCAAACTTCCTGCTGAAAGGTACTGTCAGGAAAAACTTCAGTGACCAGTCCAAGGTTACAAGCTTCACGAGCCGTTAGCGTCTTGTTGAAAAGTAATACCTCAATAGCCTACAGAAAAATACATGAAAGTGTAGTCAAATAATGATGTATATGGGTGTCATTAGTGATCATGGGAAATATTGCTTAATTATATATAGTGTCACCAAATCCTCATTAGTGCCGCTCGCTCAAAACAGTAATTGTCAGATATAAGTTGGCATAAAGATGGGGCAGCTGCTCGATCAATATCAGTGGTAACCCCTCTTTTTTGAATCAACAATACTTTGTTTTCATAGACAGCCCAACTCTGTATCCTGGCCTAAGCCAACAAGGCCCAGGCCTAGGGCAGCACTTTTCAGGGGGCAGCACGGAAAGATTCCTCGCCGGCTTGCGCTACACTGTTAGTGTAGCGCCAGTCATATGGGGCGGACTGAGCTGAGAGAAAATTATTCTAGCACCACCCATAAAGCGGCATGTGGGTGGCTGTCTTTCCACAACTATGGGGGGGGGGGGGGCGCTTCTAATTTTGACTGTCCTATCATCCTGGACCACAAACCTTCCTCACTGTGCTATATGTTTTCTACTGCACGGTTATATATTCTTAGTCCTTCTCTATAAAATTGTCAGAAATTTGTGCTTAATGTAGACCTATAGACAACACTTTTTTTTTTCATATTGGATAGAGTAAGGAAAGGTTATAGCCCCTGTCAGTTTATTTTTTACCATCCTTGTCCCATTGCAGAGATTTCCCTGCCCCATAGCCAAACAGAAAGTGAAAGGAGATGCAAATTAAGGCAAATACATTGCCCCCCAGGCTCTCAGAACTAGTGTACCCACTCGAAAATTTCAGGGCGGGTCTTAAACAGCAAGGGGTGTGGCCTTAACAGGAAGGGGTGGGTCATATTTAAATTAGGCGGTGCACAAATTTAGTCAGCCCTAGGGAAGCACAAAACCTAAATACACTACTGAGACAGCCATACTGATCCCTATATACCCCTATTAATTGACAGCTCTAATTGATCTGTTTTACATTTATATTCTATAGTTTAATTAAAGGGTCCATAAACCATGATAAACCATATAATTGAATGTAGGCAAGGCTTGACAAGCACATTTATCACTCCTTGCTACATACAGTATGAGGCTTATCCCCTCTACACTCTCTCACTAACATACTGTTTCGAGCATGCGGCAATAGTGAGGATTTGGCGACACTATTGATATTAAGCGATATTTCCCAGATATTTAACATGATTACTAATAATGACACCCATATACATAGGTTACTATGAATAACGGTGTGCTTTATATTTATCATTACCTTCCAGCTGACATCCACTCTATAGCGTGTCACATCTACTTCTCAACAAAATGTATCTCTTATACTACCAGGTAGGACACATAAATACAATGGCCCAGATTCAGGTACATCTGCGCATTATTGGACCGGCGTAGCGCACCGCCTTTACGTTAGACTTGCGCAATTTTGCCGCGTAATCACCCGATTCTCGTAGCTTTTGCGCAGGAAATTGCGCATGCGTAACGTTTTTTCAGAGGCGTAAGGTGGAGTAATACAAATTGGGAAGGACGTGGGCGGGTTACATTGAATTGAGCCGTGACCCCATGCGCGCTTGAAGGAGACCATGGTCAGCTCCGCTGTGCGCATGCTCACAACTCGGGAGCGGTGCAATCAGTGAAATTGGAAATGGACTAGGGCAACGTTGTGAACTACGCAAACAGCATAAATAGACACACACAAACGCACTTGCATTGCAAAAGTACATCCCTTTGTCCCTTCCCATTTAACCAAGTGCTTTTGTCCTGTTGTTCCTTGCGGTGTGTTTTGTAGTTGTCAGATTAGGGTTCTGTGTGATCAAGTGTTTGTTAGTAGATCTTTGAAAGTGTTTTTTGATAAGTGTTTGAGAGACTGTTTGTTTGATTGATATATTTCTGTTCGTTTGTTTTCCTGCTGTTTTTTTGCTGTTTTTTTTGTGACTGTTTCTTGCTGAGTAGTTTTCTCTTTGTGTGTGTTCTTGCTTGATTGGTTGTGCTTGTTTTTGTGAGTGAATTTTGTTGACTGGGAGTGAGTTTTTTTGGAAGTATGACAGAGAGAAAACGAAAGCTCAATTTTACAGTTGGTCAAAAACAAATTCTTGCGCGGGCCATTAGCGAGTATGGGCGTTTCCTCCACGGCCCGGACAGTGCCAACACCACCCCGGCCAGGAGGAGGGAGATTTTGGATAGGATCACTGAGCAGGTCAATTCAGCGGGGCAGGGGGAGACACGGACCCGGTCTGGGATTGACAAAAAAATCAATGACCTCTGTCGTCTGGTCAAACAGAAGCTGGCCAGAATGCATGCCCATGCCAGGGGCACAGGAGGGGGCCCACCATGCCGTATTAGGCTGACAGCGGAGGAGCGTGCGGTGGCCCTGACCTTTCATCGGCATGAAGTTGAGGGCCTGCCCGGCTTTGACTCAAGTCCGGAGCCCGTGGTGCCAGGTAAGTATTTTTTTTAATACCAGGTGTGTAGCATGTGTGGGGGAGGGGGTGAAAGGGAATATGTGGCAAGTGTGTGGATCCTCCAACCTGTGAATGTTTTGTGTCATCCACAGATGTGCAGGAGGGTGCAGGGCCATCTGGCCTGACCGCACCAACCCCAGGACAGCAGCCTAATGAGGCCCCCCCCAACAAGGCCGGAGTCCGCAGAGGAGGTTCAAGAGGAGGAGGAGAATCATGAGGAGGAGGAGAATCATGAGGAGGAGGAGTCCATGTCAGGCACTGGACATTTGGTTTTTGAGGACTCTTCCCCTCTGGCTGGCAGCAGGCAGCCCTCCCTAAGGGGGAGCCCCCCCTCCTCCCCCAACATGGCTCCCCTCCCAAGGGCCTCCCCTTCTCCCCGGCCACAAGCATCAGCTGGAGGCAGGATTTCATCCCAGAACACCAGGGGGTTGGCCGATCTCCTGCCCGCCACTCTGAGAAGGGACCAGTTCCTCCAGACCCGCCATCTGGGACAGGTCAGCCAGACATTGGTGCGGATGGAGGAGAGCCTGTCCTCCATCAAGGATACGCTGGGGAACCTGGACTCCCACTCCCGGGCTTTCACAACCTGCCTAAACGACCTGCAGACTACATCAGCAGGCGTTGGGCAGGATGTGAGGGCCCTTACCCAGGCTATCCAGGCCAACACGGCTACACTTGGTGCTGCCCTGGACAGAATAGCCATGGCCTTGGAGGGCAGGCCGCCAGGTGGGCAGAGATCAGGGGCTGCTCCTCCTTCCCCGGTTTTACCCCTCCCCCATGAGTCTCCCCTGAGAAGCCGGGGCCGTGGCCGGGGGCGCCCCAGGCGTGGCTCACGTAAAGGGCATTAATATTTCCCCCCCCCTTTTTTTTTTGCTGGAAATTTTTTGCTTTTGCAGGTATTTTTTTTTTTGGGTTGTGAATGCTGTTAGAATGTGGGGGTGACATTCCTGCCGGAAAAGGGGTGTCACCCTCAATTTTGGTGGAGAAGGGTTCCCCAGGACCAGGGAGAAGTGATCCCCAGGTCCGTGTGAATGGTGTATGAATGTACAGTGACATAATTGGAGCCTTGGCGTGGCATTGCTGCTCACAAGTCCTGCATGGTGGACTGGTGCCAATCCAATTTGATGTGGATGTGGGGTGTGTGTGCTAGGGACCACAGTGTTGTGCATGCATGCATTCTCATTGTGCCATGAATAATGTGTGTGTTTAACGTGCAAAGATGCCCAATGTGAGCTGTCTCCTGGCTGCTCTACCCTCAGAAGACGGGGTAGCCTCGGTTAGGGGGGGATTGTCTGGTTCAGGGGTCAGGTCATCACGTAGGCCAATCTGCAGGCCCTTTCTTTCTGCGAAGTTGTGCAGCATGCAACATGCACCGATGATCTGGCACACGAAGTTTGGGGAATACAAGAGGGTACCCCCAGACTTATCCAGGCATCGGAAACGTGACTTCAGGAGGCCAAAGGTGCGCTCCACCACTGCTCGTGTTTGGGCATGTGCTTGATTGTATCTTTCCTCTCCTGGGGTTTGGGGGTTCCGGATAGGAGTCATGAGATGGGGTCCCAGTGGATATGCAGAGTCACCTGTAAGGGAAAAGACAGGAGGATGTTAGTCATGCATGTGCCCCTTGTGATGTGTGCATCATGGGAGGGGATAGTCATGCCTGACTCCCATGTCACTCACCAACCAGCCAGGTTTCCCCATACACGTTCTGATCGAATTCCATTCGGATGTGGCATTGATTGTATATGTAGCTGTCATGGCTGGACCCTGGGTGTTTGGCACGGACGTGCCATATGAGGCCTTGGGCATAGACTATCACCTGTACGTTGATGGAATGCCAATGCTTCCGATTGCGGTACATGTGCTCTGTCTCCTGGGGGGGCTGGAGTGCCACATGTGTGCAATGAATGGCCCCCACAGTGCGTGGGAATCTGGCAATTCTGTAGAAATCTGTCATTGCCTTCAGTCGCAGCTCCTCAGTGGTGGGTTTGATGATATGGTTGGCCATGCGTCTGAGGATTGCAGGGACAACCTGGTGCACACATCTGCTCATGGAGGATTGTGACATCCCAGCCACCACTCCACTTGTACGCTGAAAAGAGCCACTGGCAAGGACATGGAGTGTTGCCATGACCTTGACCAGTGGCTGCACTGCATGTGAGCGGTGTGTTGGGCTGGTGATGTCCTCCTGCAGGGTTGTGGTTAATTCCAGGATGACATGAGGGGTGAATCTGAAGATGCGAAACACCTCAGAATCACTCATGCCAAACAGGTCTATGCGGGTGCGGTATATCCTCTCCCGTGCCATCCTCCGTGCCATCCTCCGTGCCCTCATCCTTCTTTGTTCATCTAAAGTCAGTAGTATAGCTATGTGCGACGATGCCCCTGGCATGTTGGCATACAGATTGTTGTGCAACACGTGTGACTGCTGAGCTCCTCACTAACAGTGTTGCTTTATCTAACAAGTAGACTTTTTTTCTCTTTTTAGACCAGCTTTTATCAGCTCTAATTTTAGACAGGACATTTTGCTGTTGCGCACACTGCGTCGCCTGCGCTGCCCCAACGTTCTTTTGTGGATCCCCGTAAGTCCCTCATTAGCATATTTGACTAGCAAATCAATGGTCTGTCTAGCGCACTTTTGCGCGGACGGATGCGCCAGTCTAACGAAATTACGCGGAACAAAAAAAAGTAGATTTTATGCGTATCTCGTTCTGGGGATGCCGTGCATCGAAACGCACGCGCACATTTCGATTTACGCACGCGCATCTCCTGTTGCGCAGGCGTAATCGCTCTGTGAATCTGGGCCAATATTGTTTTTATATACCTATAACAATTGTGTATATATATTTTATGCTTTTAAGCAATACATTTATAGTCCAAATAAAGATAAAAATAATTACTACAAGATTATATAATTAAGAGTACTTTCAATCATCCTTACTTGCAGGGTTGCGCCCCTTGTTGGCTTCAATATTGACCTGGCCACATTCAGTGATCTTTTGATGTGATACGTCTACAACAAGCAGACTTTTGGAGACATGGTCCCACTTAATTTTCTTGCTTTTATTAAAACTTTCTTGGAATGTTTCACATACGATATCTCCACAAAACATGTGAGTGCACACAGTGTATATATCCGTTAGTAATGTGTATCCTGCTAATTATGCTATGTTTTCACATATTTTGTATGGTTAACTCTTTGTTATCAATACTTTGTATTTACTTGATTGACCTTTTTATGGACACCCCTAAAGAAGAAGAAACTTAGAAACTGAAACGCGTCGGGTAAACTACAAGAAATTTACTGTCAATTGTTGTGGTGATTGTTGTACCTTTTATACAGTAACTGTAACCATTCCAATACATTTTATTCTACTGTGTATATATTGTAATAAACAATATGTTCTTTCTAAAAGTCCTAAAAGTCCACTTAGAGGATACTTCATCTATGTATTCTAACCTATACCAATACATTGAGTTAATTTACCACTAAACGGTCTTGTGTCTGATTCCTGGTACTAAATCACAACCAAGTTAAAGGTATCTAAACTCCATGTCTCTATAAGTGCTTGCAGTGAGTTTCATTCAACCAGGTGTGTCAGAGGAGCTGAGGTTGTTCTTGAAGTCTAGGCGCATGAACAGGGAACCCAAAATTGCCAAGCGGCTCCTTCAGGGGTAGTGCTACAATTACAAGCAGATTACCTTTGTCAATCCCATTATTCTTGGGAAGGTATAAGAAGAGCATGCTTCTGGATGTTGGCCAAGTTTGCTGAAAGGCGTGTTAAATGTAGCCTGTAAATAGAACAGAGATCAGAAATATTCTTACAGGTCAAATATTTAGCTTTAAAACAGCTTAGGAAAAATATTTTGCCCAATTTCTATACAAACTTAATTCCATATAATGTATATTTTTTTATGTAGGTTTCTGTAGGCAGTTCCATTTGAGAGCCACATGGCGTGTTGTACAACTTCCTCTCTCTATACAATGAGCTGAACTGAGAATAACTGGTCTGCATTAGCTCATAAATAAATAACAAGTGTTCCCAGAGTACCACATTGGCAAAAACCTGATTTCTGTCTGCCATTTAATGTAAAAAATAAAAATAAAAACTACAGACACGTCTACCTGCCTACTGACTGACACTTTCCACTGCTCTACTGACTGACACCATCCACTGCCCTACTGGCTGACACCGTCCACATTTAAAGGTAGGCTAAGTTTGTATTTTTACAGTGACATTTGATTTATTATATTTTTCGATGTTTTCCTTACTATTTAGTTAGGCTTTGCTAATTAGTTTCTTTATAAATAAAAATGGTGCTGAACCCCAGTAATCTTTGATCTTTCATGTTTTTCAGGTAGATCTCCACCTGCTACATTATCAATTATTAGATGTTTGCATTGCAAATAATGCAAAATATATCGCTCAAGGCCCTCTTTTCAGTCCTCAACTCCAGCTTTTGAGGGTGCTGGATCCTCATGGAGTCCAAAACAACTGCTATGCTTCCAAACAAATGAAGGCCGTGCTCCACGCTTCTGTCTACTGAATAACTTTACTGTTCTGACAAGCTAGTCTCTCCCTAACAAATGCCCACATTGCCTGTCAGCTCAATAAAGTTATAAATAAGCAGGTTTGTGTAACATGGCCTTCATTTGTTCGCTAATAATGGATAAGTGCACTTTCAAGCACTAATCGTCCAGATGCCCACACACCCTCCTGACATTAGAATTTTTTTTTTTTTTGTTTCGTTTCATCTTGTTCTGTAGATTCGTAAAGATTCGTAATTTAATAAGACACGAGTCTTCCTTTTTAAACCCGTTCATATTTCGTAAGACGCAAGTTTTCCTATTCGGACCCGTTCGTATTTTCTTAAGTTTTATTTTCGTTAATACAGAATGATTCGTATTTCTGTCTAATTTATTTTCGTTGATTCGAAATTCGTAATTTTGTTAGATAATAATTTTCGTTTGATGGATTCGTAATTTTGTACTTTCGTAAATACATCGTGGCGCGGTCATTGGCAATCTCGTATTTTAGTTAAATTTTTAACACACGGCTAATCCATATTAAGATGGACTTTCTCTTAAGCCCCGTACACACGGTCAGACTTTTTGCCAACAAACTTCAAAATGAGTGTGTGTACGCTCCATCGGACAAACGTTTTCGATTTCAAAAGTCCGGCCAACTCCCTTTGGACAAAAATCTACGGAAACGTTTACACTGTCCAATGTGACTCAGCACAAAAGAGATAAGCTGATTGGCTAAGATATTAAGTAAGATACATCACTCACTAACTACATTGCCCAGTGCCTATTCGAAAGAACGATACGAGTACACAAATTTACGAACAGACAAAGAAATGGATTTACAAAACACACAAATGAAAATACGAATATACCAAATTACGAACAGACAAAAGGATTTAAAGGGTCACTAAAGGAAAACATTTTTTTAGCTAAATAGCTTCCTTTACCCTAATGCAGTCCTGGTTTCATGTCCTCATTGTTCGTTTTTGCTGTAATCCTTCTCTGTTTTGCACACTTCCTGGTTTTTATGAAAAAAGTACTGGGAGCTTCTCTCTGTGGTCTCTAATCAAGGAGGTGTGATTACTGTGTGTCTAAAACCCCTCAGAACCAGTCGGTTTCATTTTAAAAACAAACACTGCCCTGTATTGGCTCTGTGTCTCTGTACTTCACACAAGCATGAAACTAGATGAAAAACGAAACTGAAACTGCAGGCACATTATATAATTGACTTTTATCTATTTTTAATCATTTTTCAAAGGAATCAGTTAACTATTATGTCTCTATACCCTGTAAACTGTCATTTCAGCAAAAAAAAAATGTTTTCCTTTATAACTCCTTTAAAATACGGAATGCAAATTGTTCGTTATAGATGTCATTTTAGTTATTTTGCTGTTTTGGTGTTTCGTATTGTAGTAAAATTGTCCAATCGTACATTCGTATTTTCGCTTGTTCGTTATTATGCTTATTCGTAATTCCGTAATTTTCGTATTTTAGTACTTTTAGCTATTCAGATGTTCGAATTGATCCGATTGTACGAATACTAACAAATTCATATAAAAATCTATTTGTTATGAACGGGAACACACATGTCTACTGTGTAAAATATCACTGACCCCATCTGAGATATTAGCAAATAACTGATGCTGCAGCTTATGTATGTATGGCTTGTTACCATAGCCTTTAGGAAGATATGGCAAAAAGGGGCACATTGACTTTTTTCAAAAGAGAGAAGTTAGTATAATTATATATAGGGTTGACTAGGATTGTACACCTATCCCTGGAAAGAAAAGAAACCCTTGACTAAGAGATTTACAGTATATATTTCTATAGGCACATTGAAACTAGCTCTATCATCTGACAAAAATATTTTTAATGAAAACTTCTATATATAAAAAAATCAGTACATAACATTATTTACCTGGTCAGATGCATATACAAGGTCACATAAGCCAAGAATTGTTGCACCGATACCAATAGCAGGTCCATTCACCATGGCCACAAGTGGCTTTGGAAAGTCAATGAATTTACACACAAAATCCCTGAATAAAGAGTAAAGAGTAAATGGGTAGTATTGTGTGTTGGGCTAACTATTATGAAGATGTTTATTGGCATTGGCAACAGTATGCACAGAATTCATTACAATTTTAATTTAATTTTGCAGAAGCTTATATTTGAGTCTCTTTTTTTTTAATACTGATATCCCTAATCTTTATAAAGAAATGCTGATATTTGTAAAGTATGTTCGAATCTAAGCTAGCCATACAACCCTAGTGCAATTCAAAAAGAAAAAAAAAAAAAAAAAACACGTTAAAACCTGTACTCATTCCCCTTTATCAACTTTTGTACTTAAATTTTATCTAAAAAAAAAGATAAAAAATAAATAAATTGTATCTAAACCCAAGAACAAAAATATAATGGCAACTTACCAGTCATTCTGGGGGGCAGAAAAATGTGATGCTGAATCTGTCCCCTGCCGTTTATATTTTCCCTTTTATATGTATTCAGTCACTGGCCCTCTGCTCTGCCCCCCTCCCCCCAGTGCTCACTGGCTAAGGAGGGGGCAGGAGCGGCTGCCAGTCAGGTATATGGGTGGATCCTGACATTAAAGTTGAGATCCTTTCAGAGCCTGGACTGTGGAGTGATGTCGGCCAACGGGGGACTTTAGCCCACTGTCAGCTGAATATAGGTTTACAGGAGTGCAGAACATAGTGCACTTCTTTGACCCACAGGAGAAATAGGGCCAAAAGAGCTACTTCTTTACCATGCTTTTTTCTACCTAATTTTACTGCAGACCAGACCTTAGAGATGCTGGTTGTTAATGGGCTGGCACCCACCAGCATCCTAGACATCCTAGACAACCATGATTCATCCTTGCCCTCAGTAGCAGATTCCCCGCTGACAGCAGAATGTGAACAAAACAGCCGGCAGTGTAAAAAAAGACATACAGTCCCCCATCAATCCAGATTAGGCCTTTTGGGTCTGGTATGGATTTTTTTTTTTTTTTGGGGGGGGGGACCTGTTTTCTAGCTTTCATTATATCATTTATTTAACTTTTATCTCTTTACCTAGCTAGTTGCTATTTTTACTAATGACAATACATTATTTGTTTATTTTTTAACAGAGAAGACAATACATTTTACATTATTATACAGGATTTATATGGCTTCAACAGTTTGCGCAACGCTTTACAATATAAAAGACAATACAGCAACAATACAATTTAATTCAAGAGGGTTAGAAAGGCCCTGCTCCTGTGAGCCTACAATCTAATAGGGAGGGGCTGGTGTAACCAGGGGCGGACTGACCATTCAGGCACTCGGGCACTGCCCGAGGGCCCCATGCCACTAGGGGGCCCCATCAGGGTTGCCAGCCTCAGTAAAACCAGGGACCCATAATCTTCTATTGCCCGGGTGCCCCATAATCTCCTATTGTCCGGGGGCCCCATGAGCTGTCAGTCCGCCCCTGGGTGTAACAAAAGGTAGTAACTGTAATGCCTTGTACACACGACTGAATTTTTTCATCAGATATTCCGACTTAGAAAGAGAACATGTCCTCTTTTTTTCAGGTGAAAACAATTTCTATCAGAAATTCCGTTCGTCTGTATGGAACTCGGGCAGAGAAAAAAACATGCATGCTCAGAATCAAGTCGACTCATTCTCAGAAGCATTGAACTTTTCTCGGCTCGTCGTAGTGTAAGTCACCATGTCTGCAAGACAGCTTTAACACAATTCCGTCACAAAAATCAGTTGGATTTTATCCCGATGGAAATTCCGATTGTGTGTATGGGGCATTAGGGGTGAACTGATGAGGGGAGTAGAAGATTAAGTTGTTAGCTGAAGGCAGAATATGCCTTCCTAAAGAAAAGATGAGTTTTCAGGGATCTCCTAAAAGTGGACAGAGTAAGGCTTTAGATAGATTGGCAGAGTGGGTATTATTTGACAGAGATTTTAACAATATATTGGACTATGGGTTAGACACCTCTAACCCAAACAGAGCACCCAACACAGAGTTATCCCACCAGGCCTCATCTGCAGGGTCTTACAGAATTCTGGAGATGGAAATACTCTTAACACTAAATGTTACTCATATTTATCCTCAGTGTATGCTACTTCCTCCAGAATTGACCTTGCCTGCTGTTATGTGGCCGGTGGTGCTCGATGCTACATACCTCCCAGGGGGGCTGTCAGACCATTTACTATTGCAAGTATCTTTGCAATTAGAGGATAGTAGACCCTATGGTCTCTGTCAGCTGACTTCAGGCTGGGTGTGAGACATGTTGGTTGAGTCACAGGTTTATTCAATATGACATCTTGCAGTCAGATAAATTAAGACTTTTACAGTATGGGAGGCATTCTAGGTAACTATTATGGGCATATACATATATCTCTGCTATTAAGGTGGCGAGATTTGAACATAATCATATCGCCTCTGTTTTACAAGACTGTGATTAGGATTGTGCCCGCTCACATGTTGACTTGAAACTCTAGCCAACTTACAGTTAGCTAGACAAGAGTTAGGTTTACATTACAAGAAGCCTACACATGACTCCTTTACAGAAGGGGGGCAAAAAAAATATTTGAACGGGGAGTCAAAAATGGGAAACTTTTGACATTCTTCGTGTCAGATGCTCTCCCCCAGATGGCTATCCCTTAGCTCACCTCTCCCACTGGTGAGCTAATCACTTCTAAAGAGGGAAACCTTTCTGATTTTGGTATCTTACTATTCAGACTTATACTCACTTATTGCACTGTATGTTAGGGAAGACCTTGTGATTAAGCCATAATAATTCCCTTTTTACCTGAGACTTGTTATTTACTTTATGCCTCTTTAACCACTTAAGACCCGGACACATATGCTGCTAAATGACCCAAGGTGTTTTTACAATTCGGCGCTGCGTCGCTTTAACAGACAATTGCGCGGTCGTGCGACGTGGCTCCCAAACAAAAATGCGTCCTTTTCTTCCCACAAATAGAGCTTTCTTTTGGTGGTATTTGATCGCCTCTGCGATTTTTATTTTTTGCGCTATAAACTAAAATAGAGCGACAATTTTGAAAAAAAAAACACAATTTTTTACTTTTTGTTATAAAAAAAAATCAAATAAACTAAATTTTAGTAAAACATTTAGGCCAAAATTAATTCAGTCACATGTCTTTAGTAAAAAAATAAAATCGCAATAAAAAAAAAATAGCTACCTAGCGGGAACAGCGACACTAAAAATGATCGCTTAGTGACGCTGGCAATAGGGAGTGAAAGGGTTAACTAGGGCAACTAGGGGGTACGGGGGCTATCCTGAACCTAACACTAACTAACTTTCACACTGCCTGTCACTTAGATCACTGCATTCAGTGACACTGTGACAGGGGGGTGGGGGGGGTGATCATAAGGGGTTAATGTGCCTATGTGTGTGTGTGTGTCAGTGTTGTGTCAGTGTTGTGTTGGTGCACACTTACTGTGGATGTGTAAACACAGGAGGAGGAAGTGACACGAAAGGGGGAGCGCTCCCATTGGCTGGGAGCGATCGCGGGGGGGGGGGGGGGGGGGGGCGAAAAAAACGGACATTCGCCCGCTCGTCGGCGATCGCTCCCAGAGCCAGGGGGACTGCTGCACGCCGGAGGGGTACCCGATCGGACCCCCGAACCGCACAAAGGCGAGGACGTACAGTGGAGGCGCCCAGTGGAGGCGATTAAACTCAATGGGAGGGTATCGGATTTTTTTCAAGTGTCCAGGGACACTCAGCGGGGCTCTGTTGTCTCCAGGCCTATTTAGTCTGATGATAGAGCTGCTTCTTCTAAAGTGCTTCTCCGGCGGTATAGGACATTCAGGTGGGAGGAAAAAACAGCGCTCTATGCTGATGACATTTTGGTAATTTTCTCCGGGATTCGGACACCTCGCTTACTAATGCCCTGCCCATTTTAATGGGCGAGTATGATGTCACACAATGTGTTCAGGCAGTAACGGTTATAGCTGTTCAACCTTCTGTTGCAATTTGTTTATTGGGCCTGGTGGACACCCTAGCTTAAAGAAAAAGCAAGATACACACCTTACTCTCCTTGCTATTTTATTATGCCAGAAAACTCATTGTCTTGTCATGGAAAAACCCATGGCTCCATCCAATTCTGCCTGGAAGGCTTTAATTAATGAGACCCTACCTTATATAAGGCTATATACATCAGTAGAGGTGTGCCAGATAAGTTTGTATGGGGGAGTTGGGTGAATGATATGGCAACAGTGTTTGTTTAACTGTTCGAAATTTTGTGAGATTTTGTGCCCTTTTACTGTATGGTTGAGGATTTCTATTACACTTTATGGGCCTTAGTATCTCTTGGTGGGAGTCTTTGGAGAGGGAGACCCATCCTTATCGAACACTATGGCTGCTATTATCCTGCATAGCTGTAAGGTACCTTCAGGAGACTGGTTATTGTCATAAATAATATTTTGCGTATATTCTATAATGATGTGAATTTTTGAAATGGATGCCTTTAAACACGCCGCTGAACTACTGTTTTGTGTGCTGTACTTGTGGTTATGGTTGTAACTGTAATGTATGCCTCTTTCATAGTGTATACCTTGTTAAAATGACTAAAGAGAATTAAAAAAAAAAACAGAGTAGGAGATAACCAGATACAGGTTGGGGTAATGATTTCCAGGGGTTGGGAGAGGTTCTGGACATGAGCATTGGAGGAGGAGCCAAGGGAGCTAGACAACTGGAAGTCTTGGGAGGAGTGGAGAGGATGAGTTGGGTGATATTTAAAGACAAGAGTGGTGATGCAGCTTGGGGCAGAGTTGTAAATCACTTTGTATGTTGTTAGTGTTTTGAATTTTATTCGTTGGGCAATGGGAAGCTAGTGGAGGGATTGGCAGAGATGGGTTGCAGACACTGAATGGTAAGGTGGATAAGTCTGGCAGTACAATTCATGATAGACTGAAGAGGGGATAGCTTGCAGAGAGGTGGGCCAATGAGGAGTCAATAGTCAAGGCGAGAGATAACAAGGTAGTGAATAAGTTGCTTAATGGCTTCAATGGTTAAAAAGGGGCTGTATTTTGAAGATGTTACAGAGGTGAAGTCTGCAAGATTTGGACTTGAATAGGATTTGGGACTGAAAGGACAGGTCAGAGTCCAGTAGGGTTGCCTCATCAGCCCTTTAATCCATACACAGGTTCTGTGGCTGATTAAAGTGGTAATTAAACTCATTGGTGCCTTATCTCAAAACTGTGTCCTGCATTAAAGGGATGATGTGGCAACCCGAAAGTCCAAGATTACACCTAGCACCCTGGCATGAGGCCAGGGACTGATTGCTGTAATTTTGATCTCGATGGAGAAGTCAGGGGAGGGGGCACGGGTCGGAGGACAGTTTTTTTTTATGAGCTCAGTTTTAGAAAGATTGAGGTGGAGGAAGTGGTGTGACATCCATGCTGATATGTCAGTAATGAGTTAGTAATGCCAGAGGAGACTGAAGGAGTGAGGTGAGGAGAAGAGAGATAGATTTGTGTGCATCGTCAGCATAGACATGGTATTAAAAGCCATGGGAGTTTATTAATTGACCAATGGAGGAGGTTTAAATGGAGAAGAGAAGGGGGCCAAGGACAGAACCTTGGGGTAACCCTACAGAAAGAGGAAGTGGAAAGAAGGAAACAGAGTTATAGGTAACACTGAAGGAGCGCTTTGATAAGTAGGAGAGCAGAGTCTTGCAGGCCAAGAGAGTCAAGTTTATTGAGGAGGAGGTGATGTACAACAGTGTCAAAGGCTGCAAAGAGGTCTAGTAGTATGAATATGGAGTAGTGGCTATTGGTTTTATCAGTCAGTAGATCATTAGTAGGTTTCAGTAGGGCAGTTTCAGTGGAGTGTATTCGAAAACCAGACTGTAAGTCCGCGTACACACGATCAGTCCAAACCGATGAAAACAAACTAAAGTTAAGTTTCATCGGTTCACAGACTGATGGTCTGATGGTTCGTACACACCATCAGTTCAAAAACCGATCGTGTCAGAACGCGGTGACGTAAAACACAACAACGTGCAGAAAAAAAATGAAGTTGAATGCTTCCAAGCATGCGTCGACTTGATTCTGAGCATGCATGGATGTTCCTGCGTACTAACGATTGGTTTTGACCTATCGGTTAGCCGTCCATCGGTTCAATTTTAAAGCAAGCCATCTGTTTTTCGACCGAAGGATAACGAACCGATGGGGCCTACACACGATCGGTTTGGACCGATGAAAACAAACTTCAGTCCGTTTTCATCGGTTTGAACTGATCGTGTGTACGCGGCCTAAGAAGTCAAGAAGGTTGCTGTCAGTGAGGTAGGAGCACAGACGGTTGTAGACTAAGCCTTCTAAACATTTTGATGGAAATGGGAGCAAGCAGGTGGTTCTTAATGTTGTTTAGGCTGGTGAGGTCTAGCGAGGGCCTTTTTTTTTCCAGGTATGGGGTAATCAGTGCATGTTTTAGAGGAGAGGGAGAGGGAGAGAGGGAGAGAGAGAGGGGGGGGAGAGAGAGAGAGAGAGATCGTAGTAGTTGTGAGGGAACAGGATCAAGGGGACTGGTGGTAAGGTGGGCTTCTAAGAAAACTTTAGCGACCTTTTTGGTAGTAGCAAGGTCAAACAGGAAAGTGTTGAGAGTGCTTTTGTACAGGGTATGTTAAGTGGGATAGATGTCTGTGCAGTGGAGATGCCCACATGATTTGCTTTAATCTTGTTTTTGAAGTGATTGGCAATCTCGCGAGCAGTGAGCGAGTTACTGGGTGGAGATGGTGGTGGAGAAAGTAGAGAGTTAAAAGTAGAGCAGAGACGATGAGGACTAGAGGACAAAGTATTAATGAAAGTGACAAGGTAGGCTTGTTTGGCAGGGAGGAATGATTTGTTTGCTGTCTTTTAGGCTGTCCCTTTTGGGTGTTTGTGATATGCATTACTTTATATCTCTTTATATTCCTCCAAACATCATGTCATCGTATACTCATATTGAATCTGGTGCTTTGGCACTGTGTTTATACTTGAAACAATTTTTAACACTATGTATATACTTTATATTTTTTGGATCCTGACCTTTTATTTTTCTTTCTGTCAGTCCAGCTGAGCTTCATTTGTTGTAATTGCTGATGATGCATATAAACTGAAATCATCTAGTCACTCCCACCTCTATGACTAAGCCCGGGGGAGGGCGTGGGAGGAGACATTCTGAATCAGATTTCTAATAGATGATGGTTGGGTTGATAGCCAGTGTGCTCCTTCTCACCTTCGCTGACAACTTGATTAAATAATAGTGTTTCTTTAACCACTTCTATACAGGGCATTTTCACCCCCTTCTGCCCAGACCAATTTTTAGTTTTCAGCGCTGTTGCACTTTGAGCGACAATAGCGCGGTCATGCAACACTGTACCCAAATACAATCTTTGTTTTTTTTCCCCCACAAATAGAGCTTTCGTTTGGTATTTGATAATCTCTGCGGTTTTTATTTTGGCGCTATAAACAAAAGAAGAGCAAAATTTTTTTCCTCAGTTCAGACCGATACGTATTCTTCTACATATTTTTGGAAAAAAATTGCAATAACCGTATATTGAGGTTATAGCGTCTACAAAATAGGGGATAGATTTATGGCATTTTTATTGTATTTTTTACTAGCAATGGCGGCGATCTGCAATTTTTATTGTGACCGTGACATTACGGCAGACATATCGGACAATTTTGACACGTTTTTGGGACCATTCACATTTATACAGCGATTACTGCTATAAAACTGCACTGATTACTGTGTAAATGTGACTAGCAGGGAAGGGGTTAACACTAGGGGACGCTGAATGGGTTAATATGTTCCCTGGGAGTGATTCTAACTGCAGGGCAGGGGGACTCACAAGGGGAGGGGACCGATTTGTGTTCCTCTGTACTGGGAACACACATCGGTGTCCTCACCTCTGACAGGAGGTGGATCTGTGTGTTTACACACACAGATCCACACTCCTACCGTGATTGGCGCAAATTGTGGGTGCCCGGCGGACATCGCGGGTGCCGGGCACGCGCAGGGCTGCAGTTAGAAATCATGGGAAAACCTGACAGCCCCCCCCCCCAGAAATATATCAAAACAATATTTTCACAAATACACTAAAATCATTATTAGTGGACGCAAACATAATAGAGAACCTGTGTGAATTAGCCCTATTTTAAATAGTTTTTAAAAATCTTTAAACTTTTTTTATATAATTTTTTAAAGAATGTTAAAATGTATTTTAATTTTACAATTTGTTATTTTAAGAGAAAGGTAAGCCAGCAGTGCCGTGGTTGGGCAGCACAGCGTGCGACCGCGATACAAAGGAAGTCATATGACATTCACCCTGAGGGAGAGAGAGTTCCTGCCGACACCATATTACTATGGCTCATTAGGGAACTGGTTAACTCAGCTTAGAGTTTAGCTTTAAGGTCCACTTGGACTAGATTTATGTTTCGGTGAGGTGGACTTAAGTGCCCATTCACACCATTGCGATGCGGTATGTGCATTGGTGCAATGAATTACTATTTATTATGAATGACATCCCCCAATGCACCTTCTCAGTGCATTTGCATTGCAGTGCAATATGGTTGCCTTATGCTGTACTCCCATAGTACTGCATGCATAATTTTTGGTCTGTTATGGCACATTGGACAGTCCATTCAAATGCATAGACCGCCCTAATATAACACACATTAATTGCAATGCTTGTTCAATGCTTGTGAATGAGCCTTTGGGCACTAACGTGTAGATCTAAGCTAGTGAATAGATGCTTTGTGCTGAACATTCATCAATGAAGAACATGCAGTCTGTAGACTTGCTGTGACCAGGCTTTTAAATAGAAAGTGTATTTTCAGTGAATACATTTCATTTTTATTTGATATACTTGTTTATACTGTATATATTTTCCTTTTTACGTGCATACACTCATATTATATTACATGTCGATTTGGAGATTGCCCACTAAAAGGAGCTCTCAGTGCCTCTGTAAAACTATTCTGCCTTGCAGCTACCAGTCACAACTGGGTTTGATTCCCACCAAGGACAGCATTAGCATAACGGTTGGATGACTGTGTTGGTATCATCCAGCAAAACAAAAACCTACTGGTATTTTAATAAAGGCGGCCATACACGGTTTGATTTTCGAAAATAATTTTCTCTCGAAAATCGTATCAAAGAATTTTCGTACGAATTTCGCAGCGTTAGTGGGCTGCAGCAACAGCTGATTTTCGTGAGGCAAACAAATTTGAGGAATCCGTTGAAAGTTTTTTGAAAAACAAAAAATGTTCTGTTCAATGGTGGGAGAATCGTACAACAAATGGAATAGAAAATAAATACGCATGTGCACGAAAAGAACATTCCCAGAGAGAACCGAATATTCCCGGCAACATGAAGGTTTGGTCGGCCGAATTTCGAAAATCAATGGTGGCATCATCGGATCACAAAAAACTAACTTTCTGATTTTGAAAAGAAAAGCGTTCTTTGTTCATTTTGCTCTTTGCTTATTAAAGAAGTTCCTTGTATTGAGCTTTATGATGTCGATAAAATAAACACTTTTACCATAACAATCTTTGGTATATGTACTAATTTGGAAAATAAAGAGCAATACCTTGCAACATTTAATAACTCTATTATCATGTCCTTTGGGTTTTCGTTGCTTCTTCTAAGAGCATAATTTAAATCATTGCCACTGCTAAAGTAATCACCATATCCTGCACATACATAAAATTGAAGGTTTGTTTTTAAAACAATTTAAAAAGCTACATCCATGAAGAAAATAAATGCTGGAATTCAAAGATTAATACAGAGGAAAAAATTTACTTTGTTTAGCAATTGTTGACGTACAAAACCCTATTACATATACATACCACCAGAATTGTCCTCAAGCCAAAATACTGTTATCATACCTCTGGGGCATATTTTACCCACTTCAAAGTATTTACCCACAGGTAACAAATCTGGAAGAGTACCAGCTGCATAAACCCACCTACTAACCTGCCTACTCCCTTGGCTGCTTAGTCACCCCACACCCCATTTCTAACCCTTAATAGGAGCCTCCTTACTGGCCTTTATAAGGCCTCATTCATACTATGTTGGCATATGTGCATTCGTCTTGTGTGCTATTGCGCTACTTGCATATGGTGGTTCATTCATTTCAGTGGGCTGCACTATGTGCGACAAATGCAGCAGAGCAGCTCATCAATTTTTTTTATGTGAAAAAAAATGCTTCCAACGTTTGGGGCCATTGAGAATGAATGGCACCACCACACACTTTTTTGGCGCATTTAGTGAACACACATAAAATCTTGCCGTTTTGCGCGATCACGTGTCGCTATTGTGTGAATTCGGCTTTGGAGTGCATAACTCACTGATGGCTACTGAGTAGCCTTTGATAGGAATAATTTAGAACCTTGGAGGGTTTAAAGGTTCACTATTATAATAAATTCCAAGTGTTATCTGATTGGTATAGATCATGACATCACCAACTCATCCAATTGGATTATACCTTGTACTCATTTAAAAAGCAAACACTGTGGTCAGTGTGCAGTGGAAAACCTGCTCGCACACAACCCTTAGAAGGACCATGAGGATTGTGGCAATGACTGTAGTAGGGTCAACCTCTACAGTTAGTGCCTGCTTCCATGGTAATCCCTCAAGTGAGGCCAATTTACAAGTATCCGTATGGATTACCCAGAATTTTTCCGATAATCTCAGAAATGCAAGTATATAGAACAAAAATTAGCCCGTGCTCTCTACTGTAACCCTCAGGACCTTAAGAACAGCTTCACCATCTCACTTTTCTGGGGAAACATTTTGAAATCAATATAGAAAGCAATGTTCACAGGATTGTTTTCACCACTGTAATCTGAATTTTGTAGAAGTGGAGCAAAGGAAGATATAATGCAGCTAATAGCAATTATCACCAAACTAGACCTAGGGAAGATAAATAAACAGGGGTAACTCTCAGTACCTGTTAACACAGTGATAACTGAATCATCATTTCCGGCTTCCTCTAGAGCATCAGAAATTTCTTTATATGACTGTGATAAAAAGAAACATTTTACAATATTGGAATAAAAAGCTTATTTTGTAGTATCAATATGTTTTACACATCTTTTAAAGCAATATATATCTACACAGTATCTCAGTATCTCACAAAAGTGAGTACACCACTCACATTTTGTATATATGTTATCATAATCTTTCATGTGACCACACAGAAGACACTTTGCTACAATGTAAAGTAGTAAGTGTACAGCTTGTATAACAGTGTAAATTGCTGTCCCCTCAAAATAACTCAACACAGCCATTTATGTCTAAACCACTGGCAACAAATGGCCACCATTATTTTCCAGCACTGCCTTAACTCTCTTGGGAATGGAGTTCACCAGAGCTTCACAGGTTGCCAGTCCTCCTCCACTTCTCCATGACGTCATCACGAACCTAGTGGATGTTAGCGACCTTGTGTTTGAGGATGCCCCACAAATGCTCAATAGGGTTTAGGTCTAGAGACATTCTTGGCCAGTCCATCACCTTTACCCTCAGCTTCTTTAATAAGGCAGTGGTCATCTTGAAGGTGTGCTTGGGGTCGTCATGTTGTTATACTGCTTAGCGGCCCAGTCTCCAAAGGGAGGGGATCATGCTCTGCTTCAGTATGTCAGTACACGTTGGCATTAACGGTTCCCTCTATGAACTGTAGCTCCCAAGTGATGGCAACACTCATGCAGCCCCAGACCATGACACTTCCACCACCATGCTTGACTGTAGGCAAGACACACTTGTCTTTGTACGCCACACCTGGTTGCCCCCACACACACATATGACACAATCTGAACCAAGTAAGTTTATCTTGGTCTCATCAGACCACAGGACATGGTTCCAGTAATCCATGTCCTTAGTATACTTGTCTTCAGTAAACTTTTTGTGGGCTTTCATGTGCATCATCTTTAGAAGAGGCTTTCTTCTGGGACAACAGCTACGCAGACCAATTTGATGCAGTGTGCGGCGTATGGTCTTAGCACTGACAGACTGACCCCCACCCCTTCAACCTCTGCAGTAATGCTGACAGCACTCATACGTCTATTTTCTCAACTTTTTTAGTCGACCATGCCGAGGCCTGTTCTGAGTGGAACCTGTGATGTTAAAGTTTCAGTGTCTTCTTCTTATAGCCTAGTCCATCTTTATGTAGAACAGTGGTTCTTAACTCCTGTCCTCAAGACCCACTAACAGGCCAGGTGTTAAGTATAAAGTGTACCTGGTAATCAGAACCTAATTTGCAGGAGGAGGCCTCTCTTACAGCCCTGACTCGAGAGTCACTGGAGTGGGAACAGCGAACTCAAAAGCGCATCAAGGTAGGAGTGCCTGGATGGTGGCAGTAGTCAGGCACAGGACGATTATCCTTCAGGGGTGGCTGGAACTGAAGACAGCTGTAGCGGTAGTAGTGGGTCAGCGACCCTGGAGCTGGCGGGTACTGGAACAGTGGCAACAGGAGCTAGGTGAGGCAAGCTGGGTTAGGTACAGAGCAACAGGCAGTAGCAGGGTTAGACAAGCCGGGTCAAGCAGGTAATCAGACAGCTGATGCAGGAGACTAAGCGTGGTCAGAAGTTCAGGCAAAGGTCTGGCAGCGGGTAGGCAGTAGAAGATAAGCAGGGTCAAACAAGCCAAAGGTCGGGATCGGAGAGGTTGAATAATCAGGCAGAGCCGGGTCGGTACAGGTAGCGGGTTTTACAAGGTTACAGGTCACTGATGCAGAGCTGCAGATTAAAGGCAAAATGGCGCCAAACAATGTTAACGTTGACGCGCTTCCGATGCGTGCGTGCGCACCCACCTGTGCGCGGGCATCAGGTGCGTGTGTGTGCGCGCAACGGGTGCACGCGCATGCACGTTAACATTGTTTGGCACCATTTTGCCTTTGATCTGCAGCTCTGCATCAGTGACCTGTAACCTGTGAGCAGGTGAGCGAATGCACGCACGCAGGGGTATAGTAACAGATCCCTGACACCAGGTTTGCAAGATAACTGAAATACATCACAGGTGATATAATTTGCTGCTCAGTGATTGCAGTATTCTAGTCTGCATCTCCCAAGATAATACTTAAAATCTGGCCTTTTAGTGGGTCCTGATGTCGGGAGTTAAGAACCACTGATGTAGAGTAACAATTCTTTATTTCAGATCCTTAGAGAGTTCTTTGCCATGAGGTGCCATGTTAAACTTCCAGTGACTAGTATGAGAGAGTAAGGGCGTTAACACCAAATTCAACACACCTGCTTCCCATTCACACCTGAGACCTTGTAACATTAACAAGCCACATGACACCGGGAAAGGAAATGGCTAATTGGACCCAATTGGAAATTTTCTCTTAAGGAGAGAGGGAAAGGGGGAGAGAGGGAGAGAGAGAGAGATGGGGGGGGGAGAGAGAGAGAGAGAGAGAGAGAGAGAGAATACACATACATTAGGGGAACTAGCAAAGAGTTATACAAGCGTAATACAACTCCTAATTAGACACAAATGGTGTTAATTAAGTCTGATGTGTTCTGTGTTCTATGCTATGCCTGTGACAGACCCAGCACAGAAGAGTGCAGCAGGCTCTAGATTCCTCTGACTGTCCCTGACTCCTGCTTAGCCGAGTGTGGGAAGGAGGACGGCTGTGCATGCTCTGCTCGTACAAGCATGTGAGGTCTGACCTGGAAAGGGGGATCTGTTGCAGTTTTGTATACTAGAAGATAGAAGATATAGAACTGTGCTTAGGTAGCTGGTCTGTAAGCTGCTAGCACCGAAATAATGATAAATGAAGTTCAGTGCTATATTAAGATTGTATCAAACAAACCACAACCATAGATGTCATAACAAAATTCACACCCAAAAAATAATAGTGTTCAAGCAATTTGTCTATATAGTAGAGTCAAAAAGTAAATTTATACAGTAATAGGCACTAGGGATCAGATTCCATATAACCAATCCACTCAACAGTGACAGTGCAGAAATGGAAGAAAACTGTGCTCAACACAGTGCTCTCACAGGATCCTTACCAGAAAGGTTTAACCATTGTATTGTACATGACCAAACAGCTCATATAGGGTTAAATCCAGAATCACCCAATCTCGGCACATCCTCGGGTGAGAATAATATTTAACTGTTGTTAAAAAACAGTTGACATCCCAGTCCACATTAAACCTATAAGGGTGTAGGTTTTCAAGTCGTAAATCCAACATGTTTCCAGTTGAGATATCCCTCTCCTAACATGACTTCCCTTCAATGAGGTGTAAACATATCTGTAGCTAAAAATGTTGTGGCATTTGGATAAGCAATGCCCCTTAAAACCTCCTAATATTTGCAACATACTCCTTAAGACACACATTAGGCATACGTATGGTGGCGTACTGTTTTCCTCAGGGGCATTTAATTAAACATACTACATTCTCAATGGAACATGTAACAAAAGATTTAATGCCATATACCCTTTTAGTCTGTTGTGGTTGAAACAGAAATCTTCCTACTCATATTTGTATTAATTTGACACATAGAACATTTACAACATGGATAAAAGCCAAACATAGACCCAAAAATTGAGGGGGTCACTAATATTGGGAGCATTTTTATATCACAGAGGAGTCCCTCTATACACAATTGCAGGACGGTCTGCTACTAGAGGCTCCAACAAGAGTATCTGTGAGGGGTTACAGTGTTCTGGCACCACCACCACCCAAGGTCCAATTTTTCTGCCCCTGTTTAACAAAAAAATGGGACGCGAACGTGAAAAATCAAACGTGCTAATTTTAAAGGCTTATATGCAAGTTATTACCAACAAAAAGCATTTGGGGACTTGGGTCCCGTTCCGGGGACATGTATCAATGCAAAAAAAGTTTTAAAAACTGCTGTTTTTTCAGGAGCAGCGATTTTAATAATGCCCAAAGTGAAACAATAAAAAATGAAATATTCCTTTATATATATCGTGCCTGGGGGGGTCTCCTTAGTCTGCCTGTAAAGTAGCGCATCTTTCCAATGTTTTTAACAGTACCACAGCAAAATTAAATTTCTAAAGAAAAAATTTAATTTAAAACTGCTCGCGGCTGTAAAGTATTGTTGGATCCCTGCAATATAGTTAAAAATCATAAAAAAACGGCCCTTTGGGTCTGGATGAATATTAAGGTGAACCCCACACCAAAAATAACCAAACATATGGCATGGCTGTCCCTCCCCCCCAAAATCCATACCAGGTCCTTCAGGTTTGGTATGGATATTAAGGGGACCTCCACACCAAAAATAAATTGGGCCTTAGGTGTTGATGGTGCTAGAACACTGTAACTGACTGCTTGTGTAGCCCATTGAACGCTTACGGAGCACAGCTGGTTCAGAGGAAAAATCTGCAGAAAACACCATCCCTACAGTTAAGCATAGTGGTGGAAACATTATGCTTTGGGGTTGTTTCTCCGCTAAAGGTACAGGCTGACTTTGCTAAATTGAGGGGCCATTAAAAGGGACAATGTATTGTAAAATCTTGAATGAGAACCTTCTTCCCTCAGCCAGAATACTGAACATGGGTCGACCGGGGGTTACTCAACGACGTGGACGGATAACACCTCCCTCGGACATGTGACCTGACCGTTACATCATGGGGCGGGGTCACCCGTCCACGTTACTGGGTAACCCCCCTTACGCAACATGGGGGTTTCATTCCTCGCTGGAGAATGAGTGGAGAATGTAGCGTCGCTGGAGAATGGATCATCGTTGGACATTGAGATACGGAATAACATTGCTGGAATTTATTTTTTATTTTAAAAAAAGGACTTATCCAGCTGTGTCTGTGTGTTTTTTACAATTTTTTACACTTTCTTTGTGAAATGGTAGGGGTACAATGTACCCCGTTATCAATTCACCTGGGGGGGGCAGGATCTGGAGTTCCCCTTTGTTAAAGGGGGCTTCCAGATTTCGATAAGCCTCCTGCCCACAGACCCCCACAACCACCAGGCAAGGGTTGTGGGGATGAGGCTCTTGTCCCCATCAACATGGGGACATCCTCCCCATGTTAAGAGCATGTGGCCTGGTACAGTTCAGGAGGGGGTGCCCTCTCGTTCCCCCCTCTTTTCCTGCGGAAACATGCGTTACTTTATAGGCATACTATACACACCCTCCAGGTACGCAATTTAAAGGAATATTTCACTTTTATTGTTTCACTTTAGGCATTTTTAAAATCACTGCTCCTGAAAAAACTGCAGTTTTTAAAACTTTTTTTTTCATTGATACATGTCCCCTGGGGCAGGACCCAGGTCCCCAAACCTTTTTATGACAATAACTTGCACATTAACCTTTCAAATTAGCACATTTGATTTTTCATGTTTGTGTCCCATAGATTTTAACGGTGTTTGCGTGGTCAAACACATTTTTTGCCTGTTCGCATGTTCTGGTGCGAACCGAACCAGGGGGGGGTTGTTTGGCTCATCCCTAGTCTCCAGGCCTTAATGCTATAGAAAATTTATGAAAGGAGCTGAAACTTTGAGTTGCCAGGCAACAGCCAAGTAAGCTTAAGGATTTAGAGAATATCTGGAAGAAGAGTGGACCAAAATCCCCCCTGAGATGTGTGCAAACCTGATAACTAACTACAAGAAACGTCTTACCTCTGTGCTTGCCAACAAGGGTTTCTCCACCAAGTCCTAAGTCATACAAACAAAGTGTCACTTCCCTCACCTATAACTGGCCTTTGCAGCAAGAAGCAATGGAAGGCAACACACATACAAAAGCCAAGGAAAAATCCTTGGAGAAAAAAAGAATTCACCTTGTTTTATTAACTGCAGCACCAAATGCAAAAATAAAATAAAAATCACAATAAAAAAGAAAACATGATATTAGCAGCATATACGGTAAGTAAAATAGGTCAATGTTACATTACCGCCATACTCAATGCATTTTTTTTCTCTGGCCGCTTCATTACTATTGTAGTGATATTATCTTTATAGACCACTTGAATGTTTTTATATTTTGATTGGCTGTTTCTTGCATTATTAATTGTTTCGGAGGATACCAGATTTGGTAAAAGATCTTTCTGTGCCTTGTCCTGAAATGGAGCACAAACAGTAACACAGCATAACAAATGCAACAATTTTTTTTATTTTTTAGATTTTACATCAAAGGGAGCAACAAATTACTTTATTCCTTCCATGGTACTGTTCTGTGCCATAGGTACAAAACTTATCAGGTACCATATGGTCTATTTATAACAAAATTTGCTACCTGAATGTCTCAAGCATTTTCTCCACTGTCATGAATAAAACCCATATTTTACATAATATGTTTTACAGTATTTCCTGCGATTGTCAGCTCCATCTAGTTGCCAAAATGAGGTATTTTCCTGAAATACCTCAATCGGGGAAAACAACATTATGGTTCCTACATGGAGCTGACAATCATAGGAAATATACATACAGGCATACCCCACTTTTAAGTACACAATGGGGTTTATTAACAAAAGCTAGAACGTGTAAAAACTGGCTCACTTCTTTATAGAAACCAATGAGCTTCTAACCCCAGCTTGTTCAATTAAGCCTGGTAATAAAACCTTGAAGCTCATTGGTTTTTATGCAGAAGTAAGCCCGATTTTGCACTTTTCAGCTTTAGTAAATAAACCCTATGGTGTACTTAAAAGTGTGGTATGCCTGTATTAGGTAAAATTAGAATTATTTGTAAAGGCTAAGTGAATGCCTAAAACATGCATTTACAGTTTATGGTAAACTAAGCAAACAAACATCCTGGTAAATAATATTGTAAAATCAGTCAAATACTAGCACATAAACCATCTTTTTTCTAAATCACAAAATAAAACACAAACTGTACCCTAAAAAGTGTAATTTTGTTTAACAACAACAACAACAAAAAAATGAACTTACCAAAATTTTTATACAAGTATCAAGCTTATTGTTGGGTTGCATCTTATTGGTGTGATCAGGACAAGGACTGTGAAATAGCCTGTGATGAATAAAATAAGTATTAAAGCTCAGATTAAAGGACATTGAACACAGGTCATAGTTTACAGGAATCTGTAATGTTTAACAGAAATTACAAAACAGATATTCAGTCTTTCTCTAGTAGGAGAATATTGCTGACATGCTGCATATGTGTGAGCAACACACACACACACGTTTAGAAAATGAGCATTTCTAAATTAAATTTGTATTATTTATTATTAAATGTAGGCAGCACTGTACATACTTACTGTACATTGTAAGTTCCTTAAAGGGAGGGACGTCAATCTAAGGTCCCAACCTAAAATGTCTACACACACACACACACATACTAGGGCAAATTTAGACAGGAGCAAAACCAGTGTTTTTGGAGGGTGGGATGAAACTAGAGGAATACCTATTTTTTCATGCGGTGCAATCAGGGCTCAAGTCCTGGGGGAATGTGAGTTCCTGCACTTTTTTCACAGCAGGAATCAGTTCCCTTTGCAGGACTAGAGCAGCCGAGAGTAGCCGGGCCGCCCGATCCAATCCTTCACTAAGCGGCGATGCCCAGCTCGAGTCACTGTCGGGGGCAGGCGAACCTTAGTAATCCTCTATGTTACTGGCTGCTTCCTGAATATGGATTGCTTCTTTCTAAATCCCGCAATAACTCGTGGCAGACCTCTGCAATGTCTCCTGGGAACAATGACAAAAGCTCCCAGGAGACATTGCGGTATCGAGGAAGTGACGGAATACCCGCACACTACCTGATGAATCCATATACAGGAAGCGGCCAGTAACAAAGGATTACTAAGGTACAGTGGATCGAAAAAAAAAAAAACATGCGGTTTAGTAATTATGGATCTTGGGTGAGAGTTCCCACACTTTTTTCCCCAGGACTTGACCCCTGGGTGCAATTCATGCCCATACAAAATGGATGGGCTCAAATCACACTGTATGACCCACATGTGATTTGAACAGGAATGCTGTGCAATTCCTGTCCTGAATTCCCCTGCATCCCTGTTCAAATCACATGCGATTCTTTGCAGTGTGGTTTGACCTCATTAATTTTGTATGGGCTTAAATTGCACTACATGAAAAAGGTTTCTGTTTTAGGTATCAGAGCATTTGCAAGTACTCATGCAACTGCTTGGTATCGGCCTTGCTAATATTGCGTTATTTGCCCATACAGGGAAAAGCGACATGTTCACTTTAATTCCTGCCTCTCTAGCTACATCACCTTTCATTTGCCAGGAGCAAAGAAAGAGAGCCATGTGTAACCTCCAAGTGGCTCCGGTCAGATCTGACACAGGGCTGAGGACTTTTCTCTTCCAATATGACAACTATGTGCCACTCATCAAGCCTCAGAACTGTTGCATGCTTCTTCACACCCATAAGAACCTGGTATTTTCTAGCTCCTAAATGTAGTGAAAAAGAACGCGCACATATATGCTGCAAGGGAGGGTGAAATCAAAGCATACCTGTTGCTTTGCCCTGCATGGGAAAAAACCACATCTGCTTTAAAGGAATTTCTGTGAAGAATTTCTGCATTTAATTTTTTTTTTAGAAACATACATATTTGAAAAATAGGACATTGAACATCTTTCTGTTTTTTTTATTCTCATCAATATTAAGGTTAATTAATCCAAAACCATCCTGAAGCTTTGTGACTTTGGAATAATTTTGGAAAACGTTTTTTTAAAGCAAAAAAAAAACCCTCCCTACTGCAATCCTTGTTGCTGCGGGTCCCGTGGACCCAGCGAGCACCGTTGATCGTGTGTGCGCACCCCCTCGGGCACGCGGGGAGTTGATTTTCGGGGAGGATGTCTATGGACGTCTGCCTAGAGTTAAGGAACCGCCTTGTAGCCGTATTTTGGCTATAGGGCGGTTACTAACTGGTTATTAATGGGTATCATACGATCCCATATGTGTAATGTTTGCCTAGTAAGATCTGTTGGATCTGCCCTTTTGTAGAATAGGCAATGTCCAAGGAAGGACACAAAGATCTGTAGGGTTTATGTGACCCTCCAGTTGTACCCATAACTTGGATGAGGAATGGTGGAACCAGTCAGTAATACGTGTTAATATAGTTGCTTTATGATAGATGGAGACATCTGGTACCCCTACTCCTCCTTTGTTTTTCGGAAGGGATAGTGTCCCAAAGCTAATTCTAGACTGGGCTGAGTTCCATATAAAATTGGAAAATAGCCAATGGATTTTACGAAAGTACAAGGCCGGGAGATGGATTGGGATCGTTTGGAGTAAGTATAAAAGACGAGGGAGTATATCCATCTTAACCCCTTCCATACAGGGCATTTTCACCCCCTTCCTGCCCAGACCAATTTTTAGTTTTCAGCGCTGTTGCACTTTGAATGACAATTGCGCGGTCAGGCAATACTGTACCCAAATTAAATCATTATGTTTTTTTCCCCACACAAATAGAGCTTTCGTTTGGTGGTATTTGATCATCTCTGCGGTTTTTATTTTTTGCGCTATAAACAAAAGAAGAGCGACAATTTAAAAAAAAACACAATATTTTTTCCTTTTTATTTAATACATCTCACAATATTTTTTTTAAAAAAAACTTTTTTTCCCCTCAGTTTAGACCGATACGTATTTTACGTATTTTTGGTAAAAAAAAAATGCAATAATCGTATATTGATTGGTTTGCGCAAAAGTTATAGCGTCTACAAAATAGGTGATAGATTTATGGCATTTTTATTTAATTTTTTTTACTAGTAATGGCGGGGATCTGCGTTTTTTTTTTGTGACCGTGACGTTGCGGCGGACATATCGGACACTTTTGACACGTTTTTGGGACCGTTCACATTTACACAGCGATTATTGCTATAAAACTGCACTAATTACTGTGTAAATGTGACTGGCAGGGAAGGGGTTAACACTAGGGGGCGCTGAAGGGGTTAAAATGTGTCCTAAAGTATGTTCTAACTGTAGGGGGAGGGGGACTCACAGGGGGAGGAGATCGATGTGTGTTCCTCTGTACTGGGAACACACATCAGTCTCCTCACCGCTGACAGGAGGTGGATCTGTGTGTTTACACATACAGATCCACACTCCTGCCGTGATTTCTGGAAATCGCGGGTGCCCGGCGGCAATCACGGCCGTCGGGCACGCGCGCGGGATCGCGGGTGGTGCCGCGGGCGCGCGCGCGCGCCGCAGAACGCCGTGAAGACAGGACGTTGTGCAACGTCCTGTCTCATCGGCAAGGGGATCACCATGACGTGATTCCCCTATAGGCCGGAATTGAAGTGGTTAAGGGTATTAATTCTACCAAACCATGAAAGTCTCTTAAGTGCATAGAAAGTCATTTGGATTTTATGGAGCATCGGGAGAAAATTTAGAGAGTATAATTGTGATGTTGAGGCTGGGATATTAATCCCTAAGTATCGAATCGACTCCGAACAGGTCCTAAAAGAAAAATTCTTTGATATTCGCTTCAAATTTGTTTGCGATAAAGACATGTTAAGAAGTTCTGATTTATTGTAATTAACTTTAAAATTACTAACCTCACTAAATCTCTGAAATTCTAGGAGTATAGAAGGAAAGAAAGTATCTGGTTTTGTTACAAATAAGAGCAAATCATCTGCAAAGAGAGCCAATTTTGCATGTAGGGGGCCAACCTGAATACCTGTTATGTTTTCGTTTTGTCGCAATGCGTTTGCCAGATGTTCCATCGTAATAACATATAACAAGGGTGATAAGGGACAACCCTGAGGTGTTCCATTAAAATTGGAAAAAGCAGGGGATAAGGATCCATTCACCCTAATTCCAGCTGATGGTAATAGGTATAAGGACATAATCCGTGCTATCATATAGGGACCTATGCCTATCTGTTGAAGAGAGGATCGTAAAAACTTCCAACTGACGCGGTCAAACGCCTTTTCGGCATTAACCGTTAGCTGGCATAGAGGGATATCTTGAGTACGGGCATAGTCCGTCAGCAGGAGGGCTTTAAGCACGTTATCTCTAACCTCTCAACCGCGGACAAAGCCAGCCTGGTCTATATGTATTAATTGAGGCAATAATGGTTGTAAGCGACTAGCTAAAATCTTAGAAAATATTTTTACATCGACCCCAATTAGAGATATAGGTCTATAGTTTGCACATAGCAAAAGATCTTTGTCTGGTTTCGGAATGAGTGAGATATGTGCTTCTATCGTTTGTGTAGGAAAGGTAGACCCATTTGCTATAGAATTAAAAACCTGGGTCAGAAAAGGAGTAAGAAGAGAAGCAAAATGCTTATAGAATTTTGGCGTAAAGCCATCAGGGCCTGGACTTTTACCCACCGGAGTATTAGTGATAGACTTAGCAACCTCTTCCTTGTTAATTGGGGTTTCTAATTCTTCTGCCGTATCTTCATCCAAAGTAGGTAACAAAGTATCTGCTATATAGGATGCCAGATTATCCTCTTCAGTATCAGGTGAGCTTGAAGATTGGTATGGAGATATATTATATAGAGACTGGTAGAAATCGCTAAATGTTTTCATGATTAAAGAAGGTGAGGATATAATTTCTCCATTTGGTCCCTGAAGCTGTGAAATACAAGTAGGGGTCTAATGTGGATTTAGGGACCGAGCCAACGACTTCCCACATTTATCACTAAATTTGTACTGATACAGTGCCAATTTACCCGTATATGAGCGAGCCGAGGATTCATATAGATTCCGCAGGCATGTGCGGGCTGAGGCTACCTCCAGTAGAGTTTCTGTCGTATTTGAGAGCTTATGTTCTGTTTCTAAGGTTCTAAGCTTTTGGACCGCCGTTGTAATGGCTGCTAATGGCTTCTTTTTCAAGCGGGCACCTAGTTGGATAAAAGACCCTCTGAAGACTGATTTCAGGGCCTCCCATTGAATGGGAAGTGCAGTAGAGTCTAAGGCATGGTCTACCAAAAAGTTTGAGATAGTTTCTGCAATATAGGTAGAGCATTCTGGATTTACCAGTAAAGCATCATTCAGACACCATGTCCATTCTCTAAATGGAACCAAAGGGATTTTAAACGTCAAAAAAAGAGGTGCATGGTCTGACCAAACCATAGTGCCAATATCACATGTTGGTGACCAATTAATACAATTATGGTCCACAAAAAAATAGTCGACTATAAGATTGGTGGACCATAGAAAAGTAAGTGTAGTCTCTTGATTTAGGATGCAATATCCTCCAGACATCTATTAAATGATGGTCATAAAGAATACGCTTCAACATCTTTAACCTAGATAATGAGACCGCAGTTCTTGATGAAGAAGTATCCAACTGCGGGTCCATTGGAAGATTTAAGTAACCCCACATAATGAGTCTCCCCTCTATGAATCCAAACAGTATTTCCAGATACCTCATCGCTGTTTGACTTTGATTAGTATTTGGCAGATATATGTTAGCCACTGTAAATTTGATTCCCTACAAGGAAAACTTGACAAAAACGTACCTTCCCTGAGGGTCTGCTATACTGTCAATTAAATCAATAGGTAGAGTTTTAGTGAATAGCAATAGAAACTCCTTTAGCCTTCTGGTCAAGATTAGTACTATGAAACCACTGATTAAAGTGTCTGGTAGGGCAGGTGGGAAGAGAATCAGTCTGAAAGTGAGTTTATTGTAAGAGAAGTAAATTGACTTTATATTTATGCATTTGATATATAATTTGCCCTCTCTTGGAGGCTATATTTAAACCTTTGACATTATAAGAGCATATATTTAAGAGTGGTTGAGTCACCATTGTAGTAGCCATAGTGGAGAGATTAAGAACAAAACAAGACAGAACAAAAAAAGGAAGGAGGAGAAGGGGGAGGACACTCCAGAAAGGGGAAAAAAAAGAAGAAGAAGAAAAGAGAAAAAATATATTCAAGTAAAAAGGAAACGGGGAAAAAAACTAGGGGACCCTAATGTACCTGCAAAACGCAGTACACTGTGTGATATGTCACACAATAGGCACCAACTGTGCCTGTCCTATGTAGGGGGTGAAAAAAAATAAGAAAATACAAAAACACAATAAAACAAGGAAAAAAAAAAAGAAACAAAAAACAGAAATATAACGAAACCACGAGATGTGTTCCCTGCAACACAACAGATAAAGCAGCCTCATTAATTAATGAAAAAATACTATTCCCAATCAATTCTCTAGTTATTTTAGATAGCTAAATAACATGCATCATATCGACCCGCTCCCCTCTTGATCGAGTAAGCTAAGATACAGATTGAGGCATATCATTTCCTACTTAAGCCCAGATAGAGGAAAACCCCCCACTTTACATACTCGTACATACTGTACATGCATACATACTCCCGCACATACTCACATATACATACATACATACATATACGCACACACATATATACCCAGGATCCTTTCAGGTTTAGGAGGGCGAAAAAAGTAATTGGGGGGGTTGGGGGGGGGGAAGGAAAAGATTAACAACGGTAAAGAGGACCCCATAGTAAAATAAGGAAAAAAAGGGGAGAGAAAAAAAAGGGAGGAGGATACCAAGGCTCATACTCATACTCACATATACATACATATACGCACACACATATATGCCCAGAATTCTTCCAGATTTAGGAGAGATAAGTTATTTTCCCTTTCTCCCCCCCCCCCATAAGTAAATGTATATCCGATCAGATCCCCGTATTAATCTCAATAATTGGGGTGAGGTTTGGGGTGGAAGGGGAAAAAAAAGGAAAAATTAAAACGGTAAAAAGAACCCCACCAAAAAAGGGGGGGGGAGGTGGGAGCAAAAAAGGTATTTATTCATGTGTCCAAAAGATTCAATGTTTATTCTAACTAGCTGGTCCCTTTATTAGCATCTTGTAGCTCAGGTCGAGATCTACCACTTCCACGTTGCTAGGTAGCAGTAACGACTATTCTTCCTGGCTGGCGGTGTTCATCTGGAGGGTCAAGCCAATTTGGAACAGAAATACTATCTTGTCTAAGAAAATCAAACAACCTTGGAAGCTGCTCCGGGTCAGAGAGGACAAACATCTCAGATCCAAGTGATACTTGAATACTAAAAGGGTGACCCCAAGTATAGGTGGCGCCTTCTTGACAAATTAAATCTAGTAAAGGGCGAACCATCCTTCGCATATAGAGTGTATTCTGAGACAGATCTGGGTACAGGTGGATAGTGGAGTTTTCAAAATCAACCGGGCCATGGCTCCAAGCCTTACGCATAATTTCTTCCTTCAAAGTGTAGTAATGCACACGGCATACTACATCCCTAGGGCGACTGGCACGATCACTTATCCCCCTCCCCACTTGGTGTACTCTAATTCAATACTAGAAGCAGGTTCCCTGCCTAAAACCTGCTTAAGGATAGCAGTCACATTTGGGTTTAAATTAACACTTGCGATTTCCTCCGAAATCCCTTTTAAGCGAATATTATTTCTGCGACTGCGATTTTCGCTATCTTCAATGCGCAGCTGGTGCTGGCGGAGGCGATGTAGGTTTGCAGAGGATGCAGATTCCAGAGCGATGATGCGTGCAGCATGATCTTCTTGTGTATGAGCAATCTCAGATATTGCGATTTCGGACACTGTCACTTGTTGTATAAGTGCACTCAATTCAGTGTGAATAGATGATTTAATTTTTATTGCCCAAGTCTCAAAGTCTGCATGGAAAGCCAAAATTAAAGCCGCGGTTTCAGAGCCTGGGGGGCCCTCTAATGTACCCTGCTTTGCTGCAGCCAAACAATTTCCTATTTGAATAGAAGGCACGGATAAAGCCGTGTCTGTAGACATAGCCTGAATAACATTGTCTGTAGTAGGTACATCTGTTCCATATATTTTAGTTGCCTTATCTGCTGTCTTATCTGTCCTTACAGCCTCCTGAAGTTTATCAACCTTATCAGACTTATCAGCAGAAAGCATACGGTCTTTATCTAACTGGAAAGGTTGAAGAGATTGAAAGGCAGCGACCGCAGCAGCTGCTGCAGCAGCTCTGGTAGATGAAGTAAATCTTGTCTTACCCGTCGCCATCCTGTCCTTCCTGTCGCTGGAGCCTGAAACCTGCAGCGTTTTCAGTGTTACACGGAGGAAGAGAGGAGCTGATGGAAGATAACAATGAGGGCGGCCGTGATGTAAAGATGCGGTGATGATTCGGTAATAGTAATGCTGGGTAAATCCCTCCAGGGACTCCACATGCACCTCAGTGTGTAACAGCTGAGGTGTCAGCTGACTGAAGTCTCTGAGAAAATCTCTAGGCAGGCGTGTGGAGCTCAGACAGTGCTAGATGATAGTGATAATGCCTCCCTGAGACCCACACAGACACCCGCACACACTGCAGTCTGCATCGGCTGGAATGCCAATCCATTGTAGACTCCTGACCGGCACCAGCAAAAGGATTTGGGCAACAGTGAGTAATAGTCGGGGGGCAGCAGTAATCAGCATTAAGCGCTGCATATTCAGTCTATTCATTCTGCCTATAGCAGGGAAACACAGAGCTTGCGGTGCACGTGCACATCTCAACAGCAGCAGCTCATTGTTAACCCCTGTCTGAGCTTCCTGACGGATTTCTCTGCGCATTGTAATGCTTTTGATTTTTTTTAAATAGTGCCGTTGACACCTGGGTCAACCAAAAGTGATGTCAGGTCATCGCGTCTGGGTTACCATGCATAGCAGAAAGCCGATCATAGTTGATATGGGCTTTGTTCGGCTCTCTGACCAGCCGGCTGACATGTCAGTTGGTCGTCTGGTGGGATAGGAGAGCCCAAGAAAGCCACGGAAGGCTCCCCTACTGCTGCTTGTAAAAGCAATCCAGTGTGTCAGGGTTGAGTTCACCTGCTGGTGGCACTGGGGTTCACTTTGCAGCAGTTTCCGCCAGTAGGTGTCACCCAGAAGCCAGCAGGCTTTGATCATTGACACCTGACTCCAGCTGCCAGGTGAATATTTAAGGCTGCTCCTCCCTTCCCCCAGGGCATCACGATTCTGGTCCCTTCCTTGCTGCCTGTGCTTGATACAATTTGTGACACTCTGCCTTGTTCCATCCTCCCCCTGCCTTGCTTCTATTCGCATACCCTGTTGAGATCCCACTTCCTTGCATTGCCTCTACCCTTTTCCTTTAGATAGTTTTGTATTTAGTTAGTTGTTAGGTCCTTTTGTTATTTGTCTTTTGGGGTTCATTTATGTACATGTTTACTATGTGCTGTGTTCGTTTTTAGCTGTGTTTCACTGTAACCAAGTATCAATTTAATATATATATCCTTTGATTAGTCTCAGTTCCCGTGTGTAGCTTATGTGTCTGGTCACCTTTTAGACGCTGATTCTGACACAGTGGCTAGTTAGCCACTAGGACTGCTTTTACAAGAGAGATGACAGCTGGTTTTAAGAAAAACGGCAGCTGCAGGCATCCTCCCGATATAACCAGTATGTTACTGGTCCGGGAGTGGCTATACAATTTTCCTTTAGGTTTACCAAAACCATATAATATGAGATCAAACCTAGACACTTTCAGTTTGTATGCAATCAGGTACGTCCTTGCACTACATAGATAAAGGTAAGTCTAAAGTAAATTGAACAAGACAATTGTATAATATACTGTATGGCCAGCTTAAGATCACACAAGTAGGGAATCCCCTTACTGGGTTCTGTATACCAACTGTGTACAGAATGCCTCCAGGTTACATAGTTAGTCAGGTTGAAAAAAGACACAAGTATATCCAGTTCAACCACAAAAAAATAAACAAACAAAATAACAATCCCATACACCCAACTCCATACCCACAGTTGATCCAGAGGAAGACAAAAAACAAACAGCAGAGCATGATCCAATTTGCTACAGTAGGGGAAAAAAATCCTTCCTGATCCCCCTAGAGGCAATCAGATTTACCCTGGATCAACTTTACCTACAAATCTTAGTACTCAGTTATATTATGTACATTTAGGAAAGTATCCAGACCTTTCTTAAAGCAATCTACTGAGCTGGCCAGAACCACCTCTGGAGGGAGTCTGTTCCACATTTTCACAGCTCCTACTGTGAAGAAACCTTTCCATACTTGGAGATTACATCTCTTTTCCTCTAGTCGTAAAGAGTGCCCCCTTGTCCTCAGTGTTGACCGTAAAGTGAATAACTCAACACCAAGTTCACTATATGGACCCCTTATATATTTGTACATGTGGATCATATCCCCCTTATTCTCCTCTTCTCAAGAGTGAATACATTTAGTTCTTCTAATCTTTCCTCATAGCTGAGCTCCTCCATGTCTCTTATCAGTTTGGTTGCCCTTCTCTGCACTTTCTCCAGTTCCTCGATATCCTTTTCGAGGTTGCCATATTACATAACATAACATTTTACAGAAAAGTTACATTGCTGCAGATTACAAAAGTATTTTTTAATAACATTCAATTACATTTTGGCAAATGTGTATGCTTTATTTTATATATTTTTTGCTTGTTTTTTTTCCACTTGCTCTTTACATTTTTTCTTCACTATTAATTTCAATGCTTTTTAAAGAAATTGGACAAATTTCACCAAAATGTTCTGATTTTCACCGAAAATTTTAGTTACGCAAGAACTCTCATCCCTAATAGCAGCCTTGCAAGTCCAAAGGACTGGTCAAACAATTTTAATTGTAATGAAATGTATGATTTTTTCATCATCGTATGCCGACAACTGTATTTAATGTCTGTAATGTGACAAAATAAAACTGTCTTTGGAAATGAGAAGTGAGAGCTTGTGACACTAAACTTGTTAAGAACCAAATTCCTGTTAATATTTTGTGTGTATTTGTACTAGACATTTTATTTGGAAAAATTAGAAGGAAAACAAATTAAATCTTTGATTTTCTTGAGAAGAATTGTTGTATAGCATTAAACGAATCCTCAGAGTTTGCTCTTTTAGTGAGAAGTTCCATCTCTTTTTTACATACAGCGTGAAGTTTCTCTTTATCCACACTGCGAACCAACTGTTTCGAGAGAGCCAGACACTAATAAAAAAAAAAGACAGCAGTTTTAATTTGTTACATCCATGCACATTATTATAGTTCAAACTTTTATGGATAATATTTGCAATTATGTTTGCCAACTATAATTAATATCAGATAAGGTGGATATTGGTTTCCACCATGCCAAGACATTGTCTCCTGACAGCAGTGGGTGCAGCTAAATTGGCTGCAGCTGCTGATCAATAAAAATAAAAAAAGCAGAGCACTATACTGTTCATATCTCAATACAAAATTATAGACTGATCTATACATATTCTCTTAGCTTATCCTGTAACTAATTTTCCCATAACAGTTGCTCATCAAAAATGATAAACTACCTGATGCACAGTTTTTCAGGGACATGCTTACAAATTATCATAAAATATGAAAATGTATTTGGCTCACTGAACCCACCATGAAGTTCAAGAATACCGCACAGTGCTGAACCTTATTGGTAATTTTCTCTGGCCTTTTTCAAGAATTTGCTAACAAAGGGCATGGGTAACTGGGAATTTCCATGGGCACCAGTGCAAAAAGATTTTTGTAATGCTGTTCACTGAGAAGAGGGTGTTTTATATAAAAAAAAATACACAAAGTTTTAGGCAGGTGTGAAAAAAATGCTGTAAATTAAGAATGCTTTGAGAAATAGGTCTTAATCGTTAATTTTTTATCAATTAAAATGGAAAGTAAACAGAAGAGAAATCTTTATCAGACCACCCTTTGCCGTCAAAGCAGCATAAATTTTTCAATGTACACTCGCATACAGTTCTTGACGGAACTTGGCAGGTAGGTTGTTCCAAACATCTTGGAGAACCAATCCCTCTGGATGAAAGCTGTCTCAAATCCTTCTGTCTACACGTAATCCCAGACAGACTCAATGTGTAGATCAGGGCTCTGTGGGGGCCAAACCAACACATCCAAAACGTCTTGTTTTTCTTTTCACTGAAGATACCGGGTAGTTCTTAATGACATTGGCTGTATGTTTGGGGTTGTTGTCCTGCTGCAAAATAAATTTGAGGCCAATAACATGCCTCCCTGATGGTATGGCATGATGGATACGTATCTGTCTGTCCTCAACATTGAGGATATTATTAATCCTGACCAATTCTCCATTACTTGTGCAGAAATTCAGCTCCAAACTTGCAAGGAACATCCACCATGCTTCACTGTTGCATGCAGACACTTATTATTGTACCCCTCTCCAGCCCTTCGGTGAACATACTGCCTCCTGCTAAAGACAAATATTTAACATTTTAACTCATTATTCCAGAGCACCTGCTGTCATTTTTCTGCACCCCAGTTCCTGTTTTAGTGCATAGTTGAGTTGCTTAGCCCTGTTTACATGTCGGAGGTATGGCTTTTTGGCCGCAATTCCTCCATGAAGACCACTTCTGGGCAGACTTCTCTAAATGGTAGATGGGAGTTCCACTGATTTTCACCAGTTCTGTACTGATGATACTGCTGGACATCCTTCATTGTCAAAAGGGAAGTAAGCATGATGTGTCTTTCATCTGCTGAATGAGGTTTCCTTGGCTAACCACTGTGTCTACGGTCCTCAGTGTTGCCCATTTCTTTGTACTTCTCCAAAATAGCTTGAACAGCACATCTTGAAACCCCAGTCTGCTTTGAAATCTTTGTGTGGGGAGCTCTTGCTAATGGAGTATACCTACCTTGTGTCTTCTTTTTGTGCTTAGCCTTGCCATGGTGTATGAATTGTGACATTAAACGGTCTTCTACAACCCTACTGCTGCCTGTGGGGGCACTCGACAGGAGGTAGGGGCCAGGAGAGTCGAAAGAGGGACCCGAGAAGAGGAGGATCAGGGCTGTTCTGTGCAAAACCATTGCAACAGAGCAGGGAAGTATAAAAGCAAAATCCATGAAGAAAAATGCCCGCAGAGAATTTTTGGAGAGAAAAACAGTTGTGTGTATGTTTTTCGTCGAGAAAACTGTCGTGGATCTCGAAAAAAAAAAAAAGAGAACATGGGCCCAGATTCACAGAGTGTTGGGCGCACATTATGCCGCCGTAGCGCAAACGCCATGCGCCATGCAAACGTAGGCGTAGGTTTCCAGGGCACAGGTCAACGTAGGTGGAAGTGGGCGTGACCCCATGCAAATTATGGTCCGAGCATGGTGCAGTGTTTTACGCCCGGCGTATCAAGAACTACGCATGCGCCGTGACGTAGACACATGCACAGCACATTTATGCACATGCTCACAACCACGCCGGCACAACTGCCTAAGCTACGCCGGATCACCACGTATGCCGTGAACTTAACATAGGCCCAGCCAGACACACGTTCAATGCACAATACGCCGACTTGTGTTCCCTGGTGCAGACCTTTGCATGTCTGTTGCTGGGTTGCACCTCATCTATGGGGAATAACTTTACGCCGCACGTACAATTTACGTGCAGCTCGCGCAGCATGCGTCGGGCACAAGCACGTTCGTGAATTGCCGTATTTCCCTCATTTACATGTTTGAATGCCTAATCAATGGGAGCAGCAACATGCGTCCAGCCCATATTTGCGCCCACGCTGGCGTGTGCAGGCTATGTCACGTAGGGTGGCCAGTTTTTAGGCGTATGTTTGTTTGTGGGTCTGGAGCACACATACGACGGCACACATATGCACTTACTGGCACACATTTGCACTTACGTCGGCGAAAGTGCTTTGTGAATCTGGGCCATGTTCTTTTTTCTCGTTGGGAGTCTCAATTTCGTTGTCGTGTTTCTCGTCGGCTGGTTTACGACGAGAAACACATTCGTGTGTATGGTTAGAAACCCGCGCATGCTCAGAATAAAGTATGAGACGGGAGCGCACCTTCGGTAAAAGTAGCTTTCGTAATGGAGATAGCACATTCGTCACGCTGTAACAGACTAAAAAGCGTGATTCGTCTCTCACCAAACTTTTACTTAACACGCAGTAACATGAGATTAGCAAAAGCAGCCCCAAGGGTGGCGCCAGTGGAATCGAACTTCCCCTTTATAGTGCCGTCGTACGTGTTGTACGTCACTGCGTTAGAGAACGACAAGATTTTGTCTTGACAGTGTGTATGCAAAGAAAGCTTGACAAGATTCTCATCAAGCTTGACAAGAACCTCGTTAAGAAAAAAAACGTTTCTTTTACAACGAGATTCACGGTCGAGTGTGCGAGGCCTTATTTGTTTGTTACTTAGATAAAAAAACATGATTTTACAATCACTTTAATGACTGTTTTTTTTTTCAACCTACATATGAAGTTGATGACAATAAGCACCAACTTGGTATAATTGGTTAATCATACACCTTATTCGAATTCTTAAAAATTCCTGACTTTGTGCATCCAGATTCAGATAGGTTCCAACCCCCCCCCCCCCCCTCCACTTCTCTTTTGTGGGGCAGAGAGGATGTGAGAAGGAGGCTTGTTGTCCCTTAAAAATGGGCCAAGGTGCCTTGCAGGGGGTTTGTTGCCCTCTTCCTAGCAAAGTACTTTACCAACGTTGAAGACATATGGCCTGCTATGATTCTGTAGTGTGGACACCCGCATATTACCCCCTCCCCTTTCTTTTAATAATGCTTCCAGGAACCCCACATGGTTTTTCATTTGTTTTTAAAATGTACTGGAAAAAGGGAGCTTCCAGATATAATTTTCTACCCATAGATGAATGAGTACACACAGCACAAAAGCAAAAAAATCCTGTGGGCGCTACAAACACACTGTCACTTGTCATTGTCAGATATTCTGACATGCCTGAAGTGTCAATTAATTTCTAATGGCTGTTCAGATATTGTCACTTCCAAGGGCTTTTCCTTTCATATAAAACAGTTTCTTACCTGTTCAACAGAATACATTATTTAGGTTTTGCAGTGTCCATGCAAACTCCTGTATGTAGGACGGACGATTCGCACCCTCCGTGAGAGGGTAGGTGAACACCGCCAATTCATTAAAAAAGGCTGCAACAAACATAGTGTCCCACGCCATTTCCTCCAAGTACACAATAAAGACTTTAGAGTCTTGGAGGTTATGGCTATAGAGACTATACCTAGGGGGACACTAAGGCCGCGTAAACACAATCAAATCTGTCTGCTGGAAAACGGTCTGACAGACCGTCTCAGCAGACAGATTTGATCGTGTGTACGGGCGAGCAGACTGATTTGGCCAGCCGACAGATTTTAAAGCATGCTTTAAAATCTGTCTGCTGGGAATCCGTCCGCCCGACATGTCTGCTGGTTAGTACGCCAACCAGCAGACATATCTGCTCGCACATGCGTCGAATGTATTCGACGCATGCGCGGAAGTGTTTTACTTCCTGGTGCGGTGACGTGGCGGCGTCAACGTCACCGCCACGTCAGCTTGCTGTCTGCCGGCGGGGATTTTGGTTTGATCGTGTGTACACAATCAAACCAATACATCCCAGCAGACAGATCTGTTCAAATCCTTCTGTCCGACCGATTTGAACAGATGTATTTGCTTGTGTGTACGCGGCCTAACTGATAACGAAAGGTTTTCTCTCCTGTGTAGGAGAGAAATCTTTTGGATTTACCACCTTGCTTCACTCTCACCTGGGGGTTTGATTGAAGAACTGGACATTTTGAGTATTGCCTGTTGAGTATTGCCCGAGTTGATATATTGTCTTTTAATTATGTTTAATTGATTGACTGGATATTCTTATAGAATTTTTTAATTGATTCATTGGAGCAATTTACTGTTATTATTATCATCTTTATTACGTTTTCATGATCCTTTATGGTTATTTATCAACTGCTATTTTCTATCTAGGGTTGAGTTAATAATATTATGATACCTATACAATCAATTAATTTATTATCCATTTATTTTATTATTTATTTATTACATTATTGAGTACATTTACATTTAATGAATTTATTTATATTCCTCTATTTGTCATGGAGTTATGTTCTGCTACACATACACTATTGTGCATGTGTACGTATTGTTTTGCGTTGTCAGTCGTTATTTGTAATTGCTCTATGTTTCCTTCATTGTGTGAATAATTATAATGATGTATTTAGATTTCAATTGTGTTTGGTATTGGTGATGGAGGAGTTAACATCGGACTCACGTTCTGGCCCCTCCTCTCCATTATCCTTTCCACTGCCACTGTGTCTATATTAATGGTTTTGCCATCTTATCTGTGACTTTGATAAAGCGCTGGTACGCGAAACATGTCAGTCACGGCGCTCTCTCTCCAATACAATCTTATTGTCACTGATGTCTGAACCCTGTCCGTGCTTCCTCCCCATGGTTTCACTTGTGTTACTACCAACGCTAAGTCTGCGCCTCCCCATTGGTAGAACCGTTGCTCTGGTGGATGTCATCAGAGTGCACCCTGCTTCCTATTGGCTGGTCCTCTAGCGACGCTGCACGTGCGTCACGGATACTCCCGCCGTACTGCGACCACGTCCATCGGCTCTCTGTGCACATTCTGCCTGTCGCCTGCTAGCTGCTGTGTTTTCCACCAACCTCGGGACCCTCATGCTACGCTCCTATTACATCTTGCCGAGTATGAAGATTGTCCATCACTACAAGTACTTTTGAGCCATCAAACTGTTTTTTTGGCAGCTACTGTGTTAAAGGTGCGGCAGGGCCCCAGGTTATGAAGGATCTGATGTTATCCTCTCCATCACAGACTCCTCAGCAGCATCGTTGTGGTTTCCTTATTGGATCATTATTATACCATAATCATTGAACCTTATTATAATTTTTGTGTGCACTGTATACTACATTTTATTATATGCAATACCAATGTTATTTATTGGACTATAAAGTTTTATGCCTTTTTCCATTGAGCGCTGCTTTTTTGTTATTGTGACACACAGCACAAAGCACAGCTATAAACCATTTGTGGATTGTGGTGTGCTCTAATAAAGCACACCATACCTTATTGTGTGGTGTCAACCCATTTAAATTTGCTGAGGTGCCTTTAAACACCACATCTTAGCTTATTGGAAAAGGCTGCATTAATGCACATGTTACCATAGCATATTGTGTGGAAGGAACTTAACATTATTTTCTACGAGTAAAGTGGTTAAGAATCGGTACATATACCCAGTGAAGTGACAATTCTCGGGTGATACACAGAGAATAAACAAATCCTCCTACATACCTACTACGGGGTAGATTCAGGTAGGAGATAAGCCGTCTTATCTCTGCGTTTTATGCGCTTAATCTATGCCACTGATTCATAAAATCAGTTAAGCATAGATTTTCCTTAGATCAGACATGCATAAATCTATTACGCTGTCTAATCTTATTTTCATATTTTAGGCTGGCCGCTAGGTGGCGTTCCCATCTAAAATATGTAAATGAGCCTATACGCCGATTCCCGAACGTACGCCCAGCCAGCACTATTCAATTACGTCGTTAGCGTAGTACCGTCGTAATGTTATGCCTGCTATATAAGGCGCAGGCAATGTTAAGTATGGACGGCGTGCCAACGCTTTTTTTCCCGTCGTTTACATAAAACGTTTGCAAATAGGGTTTTGCGCAAGTGCCGTTCACGTCGTTTACACATCGAATTGACGTCGAGATTTGGAGCATGCGCACTGGGAACCAATCACGGCCGGCGCATGCGCAGTTCGTTCGGCGTGGCGACGCGTTTCATTTAAATGATACACGCCCCCTACCCGCCTAATTTGAATTCCGCCAGCTCTTTTACGCTACGCCGCCTCAACGTTACAGGCAAGTGCTTTGAGAATAAAGCACTTGTCTGAAAAAGTTGCGGCGGCCTAGTTTAAAAGCCAGACGCTAGGCATGCCTATAGATAGGCATTTCTACGTGAATCTACCCCTACCTGTTTAGCTGCAGCCCTCTTCTCTACAGCCTTATAAAACAGACAAATCAAAGAGGTTATCAGCTTCAGAAAGCAGGGGTGGGGATCTGATATCACACACTGCACATCATAGAGCAGGGAGCTGAGAGTAAACAGACATCTAAGTAGAGGGCAAGGACATCCCCCCTCTACAGTCTAAACAGAAACATGCACAGCTGAGGCTGTCAATCACCATCTGTGTGCTGGGGGAGGGGATGGGGCCATCTCCCAAGATTCTGTTTTCAGCATAGTAACTAATGCAGATAGAGTGAAGACAGAGGAGACGAAACTCACATTAGATGCTTTAGAATGAGGCTAGTACACACTATAGAGGGATTTGATCTATTCATTTTTCATTTCAAAGGTTTACAACCACTAAAGTAAAAACTTACATTTTTAGGAAAGGTGGCATAAGATTTCAACCTTGCCCAAACTTCCTGCTGAAAGGTACTGTCAGGAAAAACTTCAGTGACCAGTCCAAGGTTACAAGCTTCACGAGCCGTTAGCGTCTTGTTGAAAAGTAATACCTCAATAGCCTACAGAAAAATACATGAAAGTGTAAACAAATGATGATGTATATGGTTATCAATATTAGTGATCACGTTAAAAATCCTCACTAGTGCCGCCCGTTTAAAACAGCAATTGTCAGATATAACTTGGCATTAAGATCGGGCAGCTGCCCAAACTTTATGCCAATTTATATCTGACAATATCAGTGGTAACCCCTCTTTTTTGAATCAACAATACTTTGTTTTCATAGACAGCCCAACGCTGTATCCTGGCCTAGGCTGACAAGGCCCAGGCCTAGGGCAGCACTTTGCAGGGGGGCAGCATGAAAAGAGTCCCCGCCGGCTTGTGCTACACGGTTAGTGTAGCGCCAGTCTTATGGGGCGGACTGAGCTGAGAGAAAACTATTCTAGCACCACCCATAAAGCTGCATGTGGATAGCCGGCATTCCACAACTGTGGGGGGGTGCCGCTTCTAATTTTGACTGTCCTATCATCCTGGACTACAAACCGTCCTCACTGTGCTATATGATTTCTGCTGCACCATTGGCACGGTTATATATTCTTAGCCCTTCTCTAAAAATTATCAGAAATGTGTGCTTAATGTAGAACTATAGGCAACACTTTTTTTTTTCCATTTTGGATAGAGTAAGGGAAGGTTATAGCCCCTGTCAGTTTATTTTTTTACCATCCCTGTCCCATTGCAAAAAATTTCCCATAGCCAAACAGGAAGTGAGAGGAAATCTATGCAAATTAAGAGAATGCATTGCCCCCCATGCCCTCAGAACTAGTGTCCCCACTCGAAAATTTAATGGCGGGTCTTAAACAAGAAGGGGTGTGGCCTTAACAGGAAGGGGTGGGTCATATTTAAATTAGGGGGTGCACAAGTTTAGTCAGGCCTAGTCAGGCCTAGGGAAATACACTACTGAGACAGCCATAGATAATTTGCTACATATCTGTAATAAAATACTTCTGATACTTATATACCCCTATTAATTGACTGCTCTAAATGATCTGTTTGACATTTATATTCTATAGTTTAATGAAAAGGGTCCATAAACCATGATAAACCATATAAGTGAATGTAGGCAAAGCTTGACAAGCACATTTATCACTCCTTGCTACATATGAGGCTTATCCCCCCTACACTCTCTCACTAACAACCATGTCATACTGTTTCGAGCATGCAGCAATAGTGAGGATTTGGCGACACTATTGATATTAAGCGATATTAAGCGATATTTCCCAGATATTTAACATGATCACTAATAATGACACTCTTATACATACCTTACTATCAATAACGGTGTGCTTTATATTTATTATTACCTTCCAGCTGACATCCACTCTATAGCGTGTCACATCTACTTCTCAACAAAATGTATCTCTTATACTACCAGGTAGGACACATAAATACAATATTGTTTTTATATACATATAACAATTGTGTATATACATTTTATGCTTTTAAGCAATACATTTATAGTCAAAATAAAGATAAAAATAATACGAGATGATATAATTAAGCGTACTTTGAATCATCCTTACTTATAGGGTTGCGCCCCTTGTTGGGTTCAATATTGTCAGGCGTTCACTCTCCCTGGGTTTACCTGGCCACATTCAGTGTTTATTCGATACCTTTATATGCTTTGAAGATTAACGTCTACAACAGGCAGACTTTTGGAGACATGGTCCAGCTCAATTTTCTTGCTTTTATTAAAACTTTCTTGGAATGTTTCATTTACGATATATATACTCTGTGTGCACTCACATATTGTGTGGAGATATCCGTTAGTAATGTGTATGCTGCCAATTATGCTATGTTTTCACATATTTTGTATGGTTAACTCTTTTTTATCAATACATTGTAGACACATGATTGACCTTCTTATAGACACCCCTGAAGAAGGGGACATAGAAACTCTGAAAACATGCCGGGTGAACTACGAGAAATTTACTGTCAATCGCTGTGGTGATTGTAGTACCTTTTATACAGTAACTGTAACCATTCCAATACATTTTATTCTACTGTGTATATATTCTAACAATGGGCCAGATTCAGATACACTTAATATTGCACTGCGTAATCGAAATACTCTACGCTGCCGTATTTTACCAGGCTCTACACCAAATCCTGGTAGATTTTTGCCCGTACGCTACGGCGGCGTAGTCTATTTCTCGCCGCGTAATCGAAATACGTGATTGGGGGGCATGAAGCATTTAAATTAAGCGCGTCCCCACGGCGATCGAACTGCGCATGCTCCGTTCAGAAATTTCCCGCCGTGCATTGCGCAAAATCACGTCGTTACGCCATTCGTTGTTTGAGTAGCGTCGTTTACGAACATTCCTATTCCCGGAACGACTTGCGTAAAAAATAATAAAAGACGTCGGAAAACGTAGAAATTCGACGCGGGAACGACGGCCATACTTAACATGGGCTGTCTAATATTAGACCAGCAAAAAGCTGGTATAGTTTTACGCAGCGAAAAGATGACTAAAGGTGCCGTAAGAGATTGCGAATGAAGATCGTCATTTCTGGGATCGCCGGCAAAAGCTCATTAGCATACCCCGACGCGGAAAACGACGGGAAGTCCACCCAGTGGCTGCAATTTTATTGCAGCGTAGATCCGAAGGCGTACGAACACGTAATCCAGTCTAATCATGGCTTGAGGTTTCCGACTAGCTAGAAAACGCACGTAATTTGAAATTACTCCAGTCTAACACCAGTTAGACAGGCGTAAGGGCTCTGTGAATCTGGCCCAATGTGTTTTTTTCTATACAAAAAAAATCTCAGTGCCCTAAAAGTCCACTTAGGGGATATTCTTTCTCTATTTATTCTTTTTTTTTTTTTTAAACCACATTCAGCTTTAGCCACACACAAGAGACCAGCTCATGGTATAATGCTCTTTTCTGTCTCTGTAATAGGTTTGCATCATTTGTGGTTAATCTTTTTCATTATCTTTCTGTGATTTCCCTTTTTTTTTTTTTCCTCTCCCTTCCCTTCCCTCCCCCCTCCCACCTCACTCTTATTTGCTCTTCTCTTCTCTTTGTCGCACCATTTCCTAGTCTCACACCTTGTTCTTTACATTTCTACCCTTAAATTTTCTACGTAGCTCCATGTTCTTTTAAAGATTTTCCAGTTTTCCCATTTTTTATTTTGGCTACTTCCTTCAATGTTGTTCCTGAGATCTTCCATTTCAAATGTTTCTTCTACTGCGTCGATCCATTCCCATACCATTGGGCATTCTGTTTCCTGCCACTTCCTAGGTATCAATCTCTTCGCTGAGTTCAATAAGTGTGGGACCAAGGATTCTCTATATTTTTTGATCCCTTCTCCTCCTCCATGAAAAAGAACTGTCCATGGATCTCTTTTAATTTTTATCTTCGTGATTTCCTCCACTAATCCTAGGATGGTTTCCCAGTATCTTTTGACCTTAGGGCAATCCCACCATAGGTGGGTCATTGTTCCGGGGGACCCACAGCCCCTCCAGCAGTCAGCTGATTGTCCGATCTTAAATTTACTTAGCTTTACTGGTGTCATATACCATCCCGATATGCATTTAAAATTAATTTCGGCCGTCCGACTGTCTACTGCCGAGGTATGGGTCAGTCTTAGGATTCTATCTATTGTGCTCTTGTCTCTGTGGGTCCCCAATTCCCTTTCCCAGTTTTTAATGAATGGAGGTACCTCTGGTTCTTCGAGCTGTAATAATATTTTATATAACCTTGACATAGTTCCTTTAGTTCTTTCCATAGTGCATAATTTCTCTATGTCTGTTAACTGATCTTCAGTTCTGATCGGTTGAGGTAATGCTTGGATGAAATGATTTAACTGTTGGTACCTCCAGTCATTCAACAACATGGGATTTTCTTCTTGTGTTAGTTCCTCTAGTGCTCTTAAGTGCCCGTGATGCAGAACATCCCTTAATTGTGCTCTATCTTTTTTTTCCTTGTCAAATATATCTTTATTGGAATATGAAATAGGCGGTATACAAAAAATATAAGGAATATTAAACAAAAGAAAAACAAAGAGAGTACAAATATGCAATTGTAGAAATAAAGAAACTTAGCAGTGTTGAGAGGAGTTCTAACATGAAATAACATTCCTCTTGTGAAAATCGTTAGGGCGCACTTTACGGTTTTGCCATATAAGATTGGTACAGTGTAATAATGAACGGATCAAAGGAGATGTTTCCTTTTATGTTCAGTTCGTACCTTAATGTCTAGTAGATTATACGATAAAGTTAACTGAGGCATCTATATAAAATATCTGCCCATGAGTTACTAACAGTTCATACCAACTTACAAGAAAAAGAAAAACTCCTTAATAGAGTAAAAATTGTAACATCAAGAATAAAAAGAAAAAAAAAAAAGAAAAGAGAAATAAAGCATGAAGGGAGGGGATTGGGGGAGGGGTGTCTGCAGGACCGGACCGGGAAATCCCACCAACCGCCAAGATGGTTCAATTGCCGTTTCGATGGGTGGGCTACCATGGCAACAATACATCTTTATTAAAAGCTTTCAGTGTTGTGTATGTAATCCAGGGCGTCCAAATTTGTTCAAACCTGGTGATCATGTCATTTTCTATTGCCGTCATTTTGGCATATAACATCGCGTTACTCATTCTGTTGATTGTTTCATTCACTGGAATGCTCGAGGTTTTCCATGCCTTCGCTATGGTCTGCTTTGCTGCCGTAAGAAGCTGCTTAATCAGGTTAAATTGTATATGCGACAAGATACTGGGTTTTAGGTTGAGCAATGCCAGTTTGGGGTCTAATGGTATTTTTTTATTAGTTAAAGTATGTGCTATTTGAAAAATTTCGGACCAAAATGATTGGGCTTTTGGACATGACCACCAAGTGTGAAAGTATGTTCCGCTCTCTGTGCAGCCTCTGAAACACAGGTCTGAATGATTTTGTAAAAATTTAGCTATTTTTGCCGGCACCAAGTACCATCTTGAAAGCACTTTATAGTTTGTCTCAGAGGCTGATACATTAATTGAAGCAGTTTTGGTATTGAGCCAAATTTGATTCAATTCTGCGGGGCTCAATTCTGCACCAAGGTCCTCCTCCCATTTACTAATATATGGTAGTTTCCAAGAGTCAGATTGTGTTTGCAGCTGGGCGTATAGGGTGGAAATCACACTTCTGGCGTGTGGATTGTTCTTACATATGTTTTCAAAACCGGAGTATATGATGGGTGAAATTGGTGTATTTACTGGTGGGACAAAGAAATTTTTTATTTGCAGGTATCTAAAAAGTTCGCCATGTGGTATACCATGTGAATCACAGAGTGACGGGAAGGGGACAATGGAGTTGGAGTTAAAAAACTGGAACTTTTGAGTACAGTCTCTCTTTACCCATTCTTTGAATGTGTTAGGGAAGACCCAGGCGGGGTAGAAATCTGGGTTTTTAATAAAAGACAGCAGAGGGCAATGTGGAGATTGTAGGTTTTTCTGTACCTTGATCTTGTCCCAGAGGGTAAGTGAGTGTTTGGTGATAGGGTTGCTAATATTTTTACGAGATTTGGGGGGGATCCACAGTAAGTTGGATATCGAGATGGGATCACAATCTAAAGCTTCAATTGAAACCCAAAGGGGAATTTCACATTTAGCGTGATATTTTGTAAGAGTCGCCAATTGGGCCGCTTGGTAATATTTTGTGAAGTTGGGGTACCCAATCCCGCCGTTGGTTTTGGGGAGTTCCAAGACTTGTGGTTTGATTCTGGGTCGGGAGGGACCCCAAATAAAGGAAGAGATCCGTTTTTGGATTATTCTCATGTAGTATGCCAGAATTGGTATAGGGAGTACTCTAAAAAGGTATAGGAGCTTCGACAATATTGTCATTTTTACTGCGTTTAATTTCCCAAACCACGACAGGGGAAGTTGCGTCCAAGATTTCAGTAGACTTGATATATGTTTTAACAGTATGGGGTAATTATACGAGAATAGGTCTGCTATTTCTGCTGTTAGGTGGATTCCTAAATAGGGGATGCTTTTCCCGGGCCAGTTAAAGGGGAGTCCAGATTTGGTAGCTGTTAATTCTGTGTCCGATAATGAAATGTTTAGGGCAAGACATTTTTTAGGATTAATTGCTAAACCTGATATAGTTGCAAAATGATTCAGAATTGGGATGAGGTTAGGACCGGACACTTGGGGGGAGGATAAGAAAAGTAAAATGTCATCCGCGTAGAGGCATAATTTATGTTTAAACCCACCCAATTCTATGCCTAATATCTTAGGGTCCAATCTAATTCTTTGGGCTAGGGGTTCTATCAGGAGGGCGAACAGCAAAGGAGATAGGGGACAGCCTTGTCTTGTTCCTCTCTGGACTGCAAACGTATCAGATTTGTAACCTGCGTATTTGACGTAAGCTTTTGGATTGTTGTACAGTGCCATAACCCAATTTCTAAAATTTGGACTGAAGCCCCAATTCTGTAAGGTATATTCCATGTAGGACCACGAGACGGAATCAAAAGCCTGTTTGATGTCCAGAGATATGAAGCAGGCTGGGATTTTCCTCTCCTTGGCTGAATGAGCAAGCAAGCATGCCCTCCGAATATTATCCCCTGCCTGTCTAGTGGGCATGAAACCCACCTGGTCCCGGTGAATCAATGATCCTATAATCTTGTTTAGGCGGCTGGCTAGAATTTTACCTAAGAGTTTAATATCCGTGTTCAACATGGATATAGGGCGGAAATTTTCGCTAAGGGTGGAGTCAGAGTGTGGTTTTGGGATCATGCAGATCGTGGCTGTTAGTGATTCCTGCATGAAGGAGTTTGATTTTAAGAGGTCGTTGTATGCATCTGCTAAAGTGGGGGAGATTATGCTAGTGAAGGTTTTGTAGTATCTGGCTGAAAACCCGTCGGGACCTGGTCTTTTATTTAACTTAAGTTCTTTTATAGCTCCCATGACGTCATCGTGTGTTATTGGTTTCTCTAATTCTGTTCTTTGGGCTCCTGTCACTTGCGGGAGTTGTAATTGTGAAAAAAAGGAGTCAGTTTCCGATTTATTAAAGGTATTTGATTCCGAAAGTAATTTTTTGAGGTGGGCGCTAAATTTCTGCACTATTTTGATGGGGTTGCTGGTGAGGTTTTGTTTCGCAATTTTCAGTTTTACTGGGTTATGGGACTTGTTTATCGAGTTTAAAGCTCTTGCCAAGAGTGTTCCCGGTTTGTTGGAGTTCTTATAGTAGGAGTGTTTGGACCTGGTTAGAGTTTTTATAGCAGAGTTCGTAAGGAAAAGGTCATATTCCAGGCGGGTCTCGTCTAAGCGTGCTTTGGTGCTGGGGGAGTGATTCTGCTGAAAGGCTAGGAATGCTAAGTTGTAATCTGTTTCCAATTTTCTCCCTAACTGCAAGCGTTCTCTTTTATGAATTCCCAGTTGTCTTTGAAGAAAACCTCTAAGCACAGGCTTGTGGGCTTCCCAGAGTGTGAGGGGAGATGTTTCTGGGTGAGTGTTGAATTCTAAATATTCTTTTAAGTTTTGCTCAATTGCGGAACAGTGGACGGGATGTTTAAGAAGAACTTCTGGGAGATACCAGGTAGGGTCATGATTCTTAGGAATTGTGGATGAGAAAGTTGTGAAGACTGCATTGTGATCTGACCAGGGAATGGGAATGATGCTAGAATCAAGTACTTCTGGCAACATTCCAATGGTAGTAAAAATATGGTCAATACGGCTAGAAGATCTATGAGGGTTCGAGTAGTATGTATATATACGTTTCGTTGGGTTGGATTCTCTCCAAGTGTCCACCAATTTATGTTTAGATAATAGGTTGGGGAGGGACCCCTTAGTATTCTGTTTTGGGGGGGCGTAAGGGGTTCTATCCAAGAAAGGGAGGATAACCTGGTTAGAATCACCGCACATGAAGAGAGCTCCCATCTTGTGCGTGTTAACGATTTGGAGGAGATGTGACATGAACGGTAATGGGTTCTGATTAGGCGCATAGTATGACACTACCGTCGCTACCGTGTCCATTATGTGCCCTGTTAGGATTAGGTAGCGTCCCTCTGGGTCTTTTATTTCTGACTTCAAGGTAAAGGGTGTTGATCTGTGGAATGCAATAAGGGTGCCTCTCTTTTTGGTAGAGGCGGATGCTGTGTATACTTGTGGGTAGGATGCATTATAGTATTTAGGAGTGGATTGAGGGGTAAAGTGGGTTTCTTGCAAAAAAACTATATGTGCTTTCTTAGCCTGAAAGTGTCTAAATGCCTTGGAACGTTTCTGAGGAACATTGAGGCCCTGTACGTTGAGCGATAACAAGTTTAACGGAGCCATGGCAGCCAAACCATCATGAAAATCTTACCTTGGCCGTTCGCGGTGCGATGTCCCGGTCCAGCCCATGCAGACAGGAAGGGAGAAGAAAGGGGGGGGGGGGGTGTCAAAAATATTATCCTTGAAAAAAAGATAGAAAACATTACAAGACATAGAATTCTTAAACAACTTTATATTAACTGAGTGTCCAAGTCTGGCCCGTGAAGGGGAGAACAAGTTCCCTTCAGGGGAAAAAATGCCCACGTCTAGGTCCGGCATAATATTGCCGGGTCCAGAGGAGGGTCTAAGGTGGCGCATGTTGTTTCCGTGCATCGGAGACCCGCATACTGAAAAAAAAGAAACAAAAAGGCAAAAGATAAAACTTTCAGGCTCCCCTCAGGGTGCCTGAAGTTGCGTTGCTGAAGAGTGTCAGCTTGATGAGGGTAGGGTGTTTGATTAGCAGTGCCCTAAGGAGAGCATTTCTAAATAAATGGAGCATTAGATGGGGGCCTGAGGTGTGCAGGCGGGGTTGCTTTGCTTCCAATCTATGGGCAGGAATAAGTGGTACTAGGGAGAGCATCTATGTGAAAGTGCTGCAAGGGGATGTGTCAAGACAGCGGGTTTCTGCCCCATTCCATATAAAGTGGGTAGATGCTAAGTAATTGGAGTTGGGAGTTCTAGAACGTGAAAAAAAAAAAAAAGGAGGGGGGGGGAGCTGCTATAGGTTAGATAGAAAAGTGAGGTCAAATTTGGTGGGGTGTTGCGGCCTCCTGTGCAGAGGTAGAGTCAGATTGGGGTGCCAGATTAATCCGATTATTGGGTAAAGGGAGAAGTGCATTGTTAGAATGCTCTTGTATGGAAAGTTCAGTCCATAGTATCTGTTTCTTGTTCCTGGGGCTGGTCCATGAATCTGCCACGTTTACTTGATTGTTGCACGCCGTTATTTTGTTCCTGGTATGGTGAATCATTGCGTGGAGAGGAGGATGCTGTTCTCCTGCGTGTTGTACTTGTTGAAGTTGGCCTGTCGATTAACTTGAAGTCTAAAAGAGCTTGGTGAAGCTGGTCTGGTGTTCTGCATACAATTTTTGTCCCCTGATAGGTGAATCGCAGTGAGAAGGGGAAACCCCACTGATATTTTATATTGCGGTTTTGTAGCTCCATTAGGAGAGGCTTCATAGCCCTCCTTTTAGTTATAGTCAGTTGCGATATATCTGCAAAGATCTGGTATTTGTGGCCCTGAAATGAAAGACATTCTTTTCCTCTGGCGGCTTCCAGTATTTGTTCTTTTGTCTTGTAGAAGTGAAATTTTGCTATTATGTCCCTAGGGGGACCGTCAGCTTTTTTAGAGGTGAGTGCCCTATGTACTCTGTCCATTTCTAGCCTTTCTACCGGTATCCCAGGGAGAAGCTCTTGGCACAATGCCAGAGTAGTGGCTTGCAGGTCTGTGACTGACTCAGGGATACCTCTAAACCTTAGGTTAGACCTCCTGGCCCTGTTCTCGAAGTCCTCCAATCTGCTTTGCAGTATTAAATTTTCTTCTTTGAGAGTGTCTATTTCTGACAGGCATTCCTGGGTGTATATTTCTATTTCTTCTACTCTAGTTTCCAGGGCTTCCGTGCGGCTACCCAGCTCCCTGATTTCCTTGGTAAGGTTGGCTGTAATCTGGTCTGAGGTGACTTGCAGGGCTTTATGGAGCATTCTTTCAAATTTTTTTAAAATACCTGAGGGGATTGTGGCGTCCTGTGATGTAGATAGTTTTCCCACATTTCTGTCTTCCTCCTCACTGTCTGAGTCCAAGTCTCTGAGGGATGCCATAAGTGCAGCAGTTTTAGCAGCTTTGGCTGTGCTTTGGTGTGCCTTCACTGAGGTGTGGCTCTCTGAGGGGACAGGTGCTTTCTTTGCAGCGTTCTTAGCCAGCTGAGCACCACTGACAGGATTTGTTTTGTCCCTGTTTCTTGCTCTTCCCAGCACCATTTTTCGAATAAAAAGTGTCCCTCACCTCTGTGGAAGTTGTACCGAATCCCTGTTAGTTTTCGCCTTGATTTTCGGTACTATATCGGCGGGAATTCTCCTTCACGGAGTGGAGCTCTAGCCCGGCATGTCTGTCCCGCTAGGCTTCACGCATGCGCCTCGTGCTCTATCTTTTTTAATCCAATTCCCTCCTACCTCTTCTTTCCCCGGTGGAAAATAATCATTGTTCTTTAGTGCTATAAGGGGTGAATTATAATTTTTATCTATTCTTTTTTGTGTACTATCCCATATTTTAAGTGCATTCCTTGTTATTTCATGTACATTTGTGTCAAGTGTCCTAAACTGTGGGGGATTCCATATTATTTTATCCAATCTCACCTTTGCTATTGTATTCTCAAGACTAACCCATCTTTTTTCCTCGTTTCTCCTCGCCCATTCCACTACTCTTGACAAGATTATGGCTTCATAGTACATTTTAATATCTGGGATTGCGAGTCCCCCTTTGTTTTTAGTTTGCCTAAGGGTCTGTAGTGAGATCCTATGTTTCTTACTCCTCCATATATAATTCATTATCAACTTTCTGAGGATTTGCAGCAGTTGTTTAGGCAGTTTAATGGGCATCATCTGGATCTTATATAGGATTTTTGGTAACAGGACCATTTTACAGAAATTGATTCGTCCCGACCATGAAATTGGTCTGTTTTTAACTCTATTTATTTCCTTTTTAATTTCTTCCAATAGTGGGACGAAATTAATTTCATAGATTTTTTTCCCCGTATTTGCTAGCTGGATCCCTAAATATTTCAACTCTTTTACCCACGGGAATTTATATTTTACTCTTAGTATTCGGGCCTCTTGCTTGGGGACGTTAACATTAAGTATTTCCGTTTTATTTATATTTATTTTGAAATTAGAAATTTCCCCATATTGTCCACATAGATTTAATAGATTCGGGATTGAGGTCTTAGGGTTACTTAAATAAAAGAGCACGTCGTCTGCGAAAGCTGATAGTTTGTGCTCTTCTTTTCCTATTTTAAGTCCTGTTATTTCTGGGCATTTACGGATCCTAGACAATAGGGGTTCAATAGATAGTACAAATAATAATGGTGAGAGGGGGCACCCCTGTCTTGTTCCGTTTTTCATTGTGAAAGGGTAAGACAGTTCACCATTTATTTTTTATTCTTGCTGTTGGGGCCTGGTATAGGGTACCAATCCACTCCAGCATCCTCTGTCCAAATCCCATTCTTTCCAGGGTTTGGGTTAGTCCCCAGTCTACCCTGTCGAAAGCTTTCTCAGCATCGATCGACAGGAGTAGACCGGGGTGTCCACAACTTTTCATTTTGTGAATCAAGAGGAGCGCCCTTATCCCATTGTCTTTCCCCTCTCTTCCTTGAATGAATCCTGTCTGGTCTGGATGGATCAGACCCACCATCTCCCGCTTGATTCTCTCGGCCAGTACCTTTGCGAATAGTTTTAAATCTATATTCAGCAGAGATATTGGCCGATAACTCGAACAGAGTATGGAATCCTTGCCTTCCTTTGGAATTATGGTTATAGTTGCCTCTGCTGCTTCTTTACTTAACAAGTAATCTTTCCCTAGTCCGTTAAAGTATTGGCATAATCGTGGTAGAAGGATCTCTTTGCATTGTTTATAATATAGGGTAGTAAAGCCATCAGGGCCTGGACTTTTACCTGATGACATACCTGCCAAAGCTTTCTGTATCTCATTTTCTGTGATAGGCCTATCCATTACAAGTGTCTCTTTCGGATTTACTGACTTAAGTTCTGCTTCCCGTAGGAAATCTAAGATTTTTTTTTCCTTTTCTCCCTTTTCCCATTTTTTCTGTTCTACTGCATATAATTTTTCGTAATATGCTCTAAAGACTTCTGCTATATTTTTTGTTGTATATATCGCCTCCCCTTGTACATTTTTGATTTTTTTCAATGTAGTTCTTAGCTTTTTTTTTCTGAACCATCTTTGCCAGATGTTTACTGGTTTTGTTTCCCCAAGTATATCTTTCTTTTGCTATTATATGGAATTCTCTTTTTGTTTCCTGAAAGAGTAGATCTTTGAGTTCGTTTCGTTTATTTACTAATTCTAAGTATACTTCTTGTTGGTTCGTCCCTCTTTTATGTTTTTGTTCTAACTTAAGTATCTCAGTTATTAAATTATTCTTCTGGAGGCTCTTTTCTTTATTTTTCCTTGCTCCTTCTGCTATCATCGTACCTCGTATTAGAGCCTTATGGGCATCCCATAGTGTTGCTTTCGATATTTCGCATGTGTCATTAATTTGGAAGTACTCCTCTAGGTCCTTTTTAATTCTAGTTAAGCTAATCTCATCAACTACTAGTTCCTCATTAAGTCTCCATATACGTGTTGTTCTCTGGTTGCCCGTAATGTTTAAGGTGATACTTATTGGGGCGTGGTCAGATATGGTAATAGGCTCTATCTTTGCCTCTATCACTTTTTCCAATAGGCAGTGATCAGCAAAGACATAGTCTATACGAGAATAGCATCTGTGTACCGGGGAAAAAAAAGTATAGTCCCGCGTCCCTGGATTCAACACTCTCCATATATCTAGAAGTTGGTTTCTGTGGAGACTTTTTTTTAAAATTTTAGATTTCTTGGCAGTGTGTTGTTAATTCCATCTGTTCTACCTATTCTGTCTGCTATAGGGTCCATGCAGAAATTTAAATCGCCACCCATAATAATCCTCCCTTTTTTGAAGTCTTCCAGTTTGCCCAATACATCTATTAAATATTTTATCTGATTCGTGTTGGGAGAGTATATGTTCACCAGGGTACATTCCATGTCTTCTAATTTCCCTTTTACAAAAATGAATCTTCCTTCAGGATCTGTTAACCTTTCATATATCTGAAATCTGACCTCCTTAGAAATTCCTATGGCTACCCCCCTGGCACGTTTTGTCACGGTATCTCCATAGTACCAAGTTGGATAGTCTTTTGAATGTAACTTAATGTTAGATTGTAATGTTAAATGTGTTTCCTGTATGAAAGCTATGTTCGTTTTGATCCTTTTCAGTTCCTTCAGCATTTTATGTCTTTTAACTGGGTTATTAAGGCCCTTTACATTGAATGATACACATTTTAATATTGGCATCTTATCCTATTCCCTTTTTTTCCCCAGCAAATTTGGTGAGATGGGTCCCCCCTTCCTCCCTCCCCCTCCCCCTTCCACCCTCTCTCCCATCCTCCCTCCCCCTCCCCACCCTCCCTCCCCCTATCTCCCTTCTCCCAAATGGCCATCTCCAGGCCTCTGAACCTACCATCTCCCCTTGGTTCAGTTTCCCCGAGGTGGAACCTACGCGTACCCCCTATCTAAAGTGATAGGGGTAGATTCTTTTCTACTTAAGGGTGTCAAGGTGGTCTCCCTCCTCCACCCCTCCAAACCATCCCCCTTTGCTAACTCCCCCCATTAAGTCCATCCCGGTAGTTCTGGTGTCTGTATATCCATTCTCCTACAAAAATCTCTTAATTCTTCGGGAAACCGTAGTGTCGCTGATTTGCCTTCTTTTGTTGCTACAAGGCATGCCGGGAATCTCCAGTTATATTTTATTTTCTTGTCCACCAGCAATAGTAAGAGAGGCTTTAAGAGTCGTCTCCTAGTTAGGGTTTCTGCGGATAAGTCTGCATATATCTGTAAGGTAGATCTTCCATAAACCAGGGGGGGCTGACCCCTCAGTTTCCTCCATAGTTCGTCCTTCTCTTCAAAGGAGAGAAATCTAACTGACATCTCTAGGCCAATCCGTAGCTGTTTTTTTGAGTTTTCCTATACGGTGCACTCTCTCTATCCTGATAGGGTTCTCAGATGTTTTTTCCAGTACCGGATTGAAAATTGTCCACATTATTTTCTTTAGATCTTCCCCTTTTGCTTCTGGTACTGCTTTAATTCTCAGGTTTTGTCTTCTGGCTCTATTTTCCTGGTCTTCTAACTTGTATAGTATGTTCCTTTGTTGTATCTGTAACTGTACTACTTGTTCCCTTAATTGGTCTGACTCTTGTTCTTGTTTCTCTGATCTTTCTTCTAATGTTTCTACCCTGGTAAGAAGATGGCCGAAATCTGTCCTAAGGCTTTGTATTTCTCCTTTTATCACGTTTTCCAACCGCAGCATCATCTTTTCCATATCCCCTTTTGTTGGGATTTGTTTGTCAGATCTCTGTTCTTCCATTCTACTTGTTTCTGAGTCAATCTCGCTGGTTTCCTCTTCTCTTGATTCTTCTATTGTTCCCTCTTGGGTTAGGCTATGCGATTTTGTGGTGTCTACCTTTTTATCTGTTTTGGCTTGTAGGGTCTTTGGGGAGCCTGTGTTTTTTGTGCTTCCCCCTTTGGCCATATATTGCCTTATCGAACTTGTTGTGTTTGAACTACTTGGTGTTTTTGGGGTGTCACTTTTTGTCGCTCTGCTAGACATCCTTGACATATTTCCTTTCGCTTTTCTGATTCTTTTCCCCAGTTTGGCGACCAGTTATCTTTGCTTCACCTTTTACTGTTTTTATTCCGCTCTTCTTATGATAGTTTGTTTGCTTTGCTGGTATGCGCCGATCCTGAAATTATTTTATTCAGATCTTCTTGGCCCTTTGGCGTAACGCTCTTCTTGGCCTATAGGGCCCAGGGATTAATGTAATTTACTCAGGGTATTATCTGAGGAGCCTCCTTACACTCTCTGTAGATCTTAACGCAGCACAGCTATTACTGTGTTCAACCGTTTGATATTAAACCAAGTGACTATTTAGTCACAATGTTGATCTATAGTATTTTGATGGTTAATTTTATCATTTCCCTTTTACCCTCAGCATAACATAACCAGACTTCAGTAGGGCTATAGTGTATAGAGTATCTTTCTCCGGGGTCCGCCTCATGCAGGGGGCGTAGGGGGGGCACAGGGCGGGGGGGTATCCCCTTCACCTCAATTCCCCCACTACTCTCCGTGACCCACGTGCTCTTCGATAATCAATGCGTTTGCCTGGGTTGTTCCAGACCCTTATCTGTTATTGACTCGTTTTTTAACCTTTTAACCCTTTTTTTTTTTTTTTATCCCCTCTTCTATTCTCTGGTTTAGAGGTTCTCCTAGTGGAAAGTTCAGGGGGGTTTGATCTGGCCTTAATAAGTAGCCTTAATGAGCCTATTTAACCGACTATATTGCATTGAGTGGAGGTCTCAAAAAAGCTCTCAAAGCACTATCATCGACACTTCTGACCACAGAACTTTAAGAACCGTCCCTCCAAGCCAAAGAAAAAGGAAGAATTGTTGCTGAGATCATATACAGTGTGCACAGTTTCCAGTTAATCGTAGAGGGTTCCTTTATCCTCTCCTGGGTGCATTAATCATTTTTCATTCATGCTGCATGTTAAATATTTCATACACCAACGATATTGTTGTCACTCTAGGCGGTTTGCTTTAATGAGCCTATTTAACCGGCTGTGTTGCATAAAATGGTGATCTCAAAAGAGCTCTCATAACACTAACATCAACATTTCTGACCCACAGTACTTTAAGAACCGTCCCTCAAGCCACAACAAAAGGGAGAATTGTTGCTGAGATCATATACAGTATACTCAGTTTCCAGCTAGTCGTAGAGGGTTCCTTTATCCTCTCCTGGGTCCTTAATCATTTTACATTCATGTTGCATGTTAAATATTTCATACACCAGCGATACTGTTGTCACTCTAGGTAGTTTGATCACTAGTTTAGGCACAGTACCTTTAAAATCCACTTCCGTTGTCACTCTACACCACCAAGCAGTTTGATAGATTAATTAGGCACATTACCTTTAACATCCGCTTCTTGTACTACCTGTGTCCTATGGTGAGGGGAGCCGGCTTATGGGGATGTGCTGTGGACATGCGTTCCGTGGCGTGGTCTGATGGTGATTGAGGGAGTAGCGGGTGTGTTCCAGCACGAATCCCCGGTTTGTACTCCGCGCTCTACAACATCTCACGCATCGGGTCATAGCAGTCTCTTCCCGATCCGGTATCGCTGGTGCAGCGTGCGGCTTCTCCGTGGCTCGGCTGGGTTCCCCCGTCCTCTCTCTCTCTGATTCGGAGACCCGGCGTCTTCCGCATCACGGCCACCCTTGCACCCAGACTGCTTTGCGCTCGCTGGTCCTGCCCTCCATTAGCGTGTCACGTCCTCACGTACACGCCATCCCGACTGCTTTCTCTATTTATTCTAACCTTCAGTGCCTTGCGAAAGTATTCGGCCCCCTTGAACTTTGCGACCTTTTGCCAAATTTTAGGCTTCAAACATAAAGATATAAAACTGTAATTTTTTGTGAAGAATCAACAACAAGTGGGACACAATCATGAAGTGGAACGAAATTTATTGGCTATTTCAAACTTTTTTAACAAATAAAAAACTGAAAAATTGGGCGTGCAAAATTATTCAGCCCCCTTAAGTTAATAATTTGTAGCGCCACCTTTTGCTGCGATTACAGTTGTAAGTCGCTTGGGGTATGTCTCTATCAGTTTTGATTTCTTCCAGAATGGTGCTGTATTTGGCTCCATCCATCTTCCCATCAATTTTAACCATCTTCCCTGTTCCTGCTGAAGAAAAGCAGGCCCAAACCATGATTCTGCCACCACCATGTTTGACAGTGGGGATGGTGTGTTCAGGGTGATGAGTGTTGCTTTTACGCCAAAAATAAAGTTTTGCATTGTTGCCAAAAAGTTTGATTTTGGTTTCATCTGACCAGAACACCTTCTTCCACATGTTTGGTGTGTCTCCCAGGTGGCTTGTGGCAAACTTTAAACGACACTTTTTATGGATATCTTTAAGAAATGGCTTTCTTCTTGCCACTCATCCATTAAGGCCAGATTTGTGCAGTATACGACTGATTGTTGTCCTATGCACAGAGTCTACCACCTCAGCTGTGGATCTCTGCAGTTCATCCAGAGGGATCATGGGCCTCTTGGCTGCATCTCTGATCAGTCTTCTCCTTGTATGAGCTGAAAGTTTAGAGGGACGGCCAGGTCTTCGTAGATTTGCAGTGGTCTGATACTCCTTCCATTTCAATATTATCGCTTGCACAGTGCTCCTTGGGATGTTTAAGGCTTGGGAAATCTTTTAGTATCCAAACCCGGCTTTAAACTTCTCCACAATACTATCTCGGACCTGCCTGTGTTCCTGTGTTCCTTGTTTTTCATGATGCTCTCTGCGCTTTAAACGGACCTGAGACTATCACAGTGCAGGTACATTTATACAGAGACTTGATTACACACAGGTGGATTCTATTTATCATCATTAGTCATTTAGATCAACATTGGATCATTTAGAGATACTCACTGAACTTCTGGAGAGAGAGTTTGCTGCACTGAAAGTAAAGGGGCTGAATAATTTTGCACGCCCAATTTTTCAGTTTTTTATTTGTTAAAAAAGTTTGAAAATATCCAATACATTTTGTTCCACTTCATGATTGTGTCCCACTTGTTGTTGATTCTTCACAAAATATTACAGTTTTATGTCTTTATGTTTGAAGCCTGAAATGTGGCAAAAGGTCGCAAAGTTCAAGGGGGCCGAATAGTTTCGCAAGGCACTGTATACCAATACATTGGGTTAATTTACCATTAAACGGTCTTGTGTCTATTTCCTGGTACTAAATCACAACCAAGTTAAATATATCTATACTCTTTGTTCCTATAAGTGCTTGCAGTGAGTTTCATTCAACCAGGTGTGTCAGAGAAGCTGAGATTATTTATGGAGTCAAGGCACATGAACAGGGAACCCAAATTACCAAGTGGTTGCTTCAGGGGGTAGTGCTATAATTACAAGCAGATTACCTTTGTCAAGCCCATTATTCTTGGGAAGGTATAAGAAGAGCATGCTTCTGGATGTTGGCCAAGTTTGCTGAAAGGGGTGTTAAATGTAGCCTGTAAATAGAACAGAGATCAGAAATATTCTTACAGGTCAAATTTTTTTAGCTTTAAAACAGCTTAGGAAAAATATTTTCTATACAAAATTAATTCCATATAATGTATATTTTTTTCTGTATGTTTTACTGGCAGTTCCATTTGAGAGCCACACGGCATGTTGTGCAACTTCCTCTCTCTATGCAATGAACTGAATTGAACTGAACTGAACTGAAATAACTGGTCTGCATTAGCCCATAAATAATGTGTGTTCCCAGAGTACCACATTGGCAAAAATCTGATTTTTAGTAATGTGGTTGTCTGTAGTACAGCTATTCTGTCTGCCATTTAAATTTAAAAAATAAAAATAAAAACTGACACTCTACCCGCCTACTGACTGACACTTTCAACTGCTCTACTGACTGACACCATCCACTGTCCTACTGACTGACACGTCTACATTCAAAGGTAGGCTAAGTTCGTCTTTTTACGGTGACATTTGATTTATTATTTTTTTCTAAGTTTTCCTTACTATTTAGTTTTGCTAATTAGTTTCTTTATAAATAAAAATGGTGCTGAACCCCAGTGATCTTTGATCTTTTATGATGTTCAAGTAGATATCCACCTGCTACATTATCAATTATTAGATGTTTGCATTGCAAATAATGCAAAATATATCGCTTAAGGCCCTCTTTTCAATCCTCAACTCCAGCTTTTGAGGGTGATGGATCCTCATGGAGTTCAAAAAAACTGCTACACTTCCAAACATAACAAATGAAGGCCGTGCTCCAAGCTTCTGTCCACTGAATAACTTTACTGTTCTGACAAGCTAGTCTCTCCCAAACAAATGCCCACATTGCCTGTCTGCTCAATAAAGTTATAAATGAGCAGGTTTGTGTAAAATGGCCTTCATTTGTTCGCTAATAATGGATAAGTGCACTTTCAAGCACTAATCGTCCAAATGCCCACACACCCTTCTGATCACACCTATATGTATAATATCACTGACCCCAGCTGAGATAATAGCAAATAACTGATGCTGCAGCTTCTGCATGTATGGCTTGTTACCATAGTCTTCAGGAAGATATGGCAAAATGGGGCACATTGTTGAGAAGTTAGTATAATTATATATGGGGTGATCAGGGTTGCACACCTATCCCTGTAAAGAAAAGAAACCCTTGATTATGAGATTTATATATTCCTATAGGCACATTGAAACTAGCTCTATCACCTGACAAAAATATTTTTAATGAAAACTTTATATATATATACTTTATAACATTATTTACCTGGTCAGATGCATATACAAGGTCACATAAGCCAAGAATTGTTGTACCAATACCAATAGCAGGTCCATTCACCATGGCCACAAGTGGCTTTGGAAAGTCAATGAATTTACACACAAGATCCCTGAATAAAGAGTAAATGGGTAGTATTGATTACAATTTTAATAAAATTTTGCAGCAGCTTATATTTGAGTCTCTTTTTTTTTAATACCGATATCCCTAATCTTTATAAGGAAACAGTCTCATATTTAATGCTATTATTTGTAAAGTACAGGGAGTGCAGAATTATTAGGCAAGTTGTATTTTTGAGGATTCATTTTATTATTGAACAACAACCATGTTCTCAATGAACCCAAAAAACTCATTAATATCAAAGCTGAATATTTTTGGAAGTAGTTTTTAGTTTGTTTTTAGTTTTAGCTATTTTAGGGGGATATCTGTGTGTGCAGGTGACTATTACTGTGCATAATTATTAGGCAACTTAACAAAAAACAAATATATACCCATTTCAATTATTTATTCTTACCAGTGAAACCAATATAACATCTCAACATTCACAAATATACATTTCTGACATTCAAAAACAAAACAAAAACAAATCGGTGACCAATATAGCCACCTTTCTTTGCAAGGACACTGAAAAGCCTGCCATCCATGGATTCTGTCAGTGTTTTGATCTGTTCACCATCAACATTGCGTGCAGCAGCAACCGCAGCCTCCCAGACACTGTTCAGAGAGGTGTACTGTTTTCCCTCCTTGTAAATCTCACATTTGATGATGGACCACAGGTTCTCAATGGGGTTCAGATCAGGTGAACAAGGAGGCCATGTCATTAGTTTTTCTTCTTTTATACCCTTTCTTGCCAGCCACGCTGTGGAGTACTTGGACGCGTGTGATGGAGCATTGTCCTGCATGAAAATCATGTTTTTCTTGAAGGATGCAGACTTCTTCCTGTACCACTTCTTGAAGAAGGTGTCTTCCAGAAACTGGCAGTAGGACTGGGAGTTGAGCTTCACTCCATCCTCAAGCCGAAAAGGCCCCACAAGCTCATCTTTGATGATACCAGCCCAAACCAGTACTCCACCTCCACCTTGCTGGCGTCTGAGTCGGACTGGAGCTCTCTGCCCTTTACCAATCCAGCCATGGGCCCATCCATCTGGCCCATCAAGACTCACTCTCATTTCATCAGTCCATAAAACCTTAGAAAAATCAGTCTTGAGATATTTCTTGGCCCAGTCTTGACGTTTCAGCTTGTGTGTCTTGTTCAGTGATGGTCGTCTTTCAGCCTTTCTTACCTTGGCCATGTCTCTGAGTATTGCACACCTTGTGCTTTTGGGCACTCCAGTGATGTTGCAGCTCTGAAATATGGCCAAACTGGTGGCAAGTGGCATCTTGGCAGCTGCACGCTTGACTTTTCTCAGTTCATGGGCAGTTATTTTGCGCCTTGGTTTTTTCCACACGCTTCTTGCGACCCTGTTGACTATTTTGAATGAAACGCTTGATTGTTCGATGATCACGCTTCAGAAGCTTTGCAATTTTAAGAGTGCTGCATCCCTCTGCAAGTTATCTCACTATTTTTGACTTTTCTGAGCCTGTCAAGTTCTTCTTTTGACCCATTTTGCCACAGGAAAGGAAGTTGCCTAATAATTATGCACACCTGATATAGGGTGTTGATGTCATTAGACCACACCCCTTCTCATTACAGAGATGCACATCACCTAATATGCTTAATTGGTAGTAGGCTTTCAAGCCTATACAGCTTGGAGTAAGACAACATGCATAAAGAGGATGATGTGGTCAAAATACTAATTTGCCTAATAATTCTGCACTCCCTGTATGTTCGGATCTAAGCTAGCCATACAACCCTAGTGCAATTCAAAAAGATAAACAACATGTTCTATAGAAAAAAAAAGTCCCTTATTTACCAAGCTACAATGGCTTCTAACAAAAACCTGTACTCATTCCCTCTTATCCTTTTTTGTACCTAAATTGTAGCCTAAAAATTATTAAAAAAATAAAACATTGTATCTAAACCCAAGAACAAAAATATAATCGCAGCTTACCAGTCATTCTGGGGGGCAGAAAAATGTGATGCTGAATCTGTCCCCTGCCGCTTATATTTTCCCTTTTATATGTATTCAGTCACTGGCCCTCTGCTCTGCCCCCCCCCCCTGTGCTCACTGGCTAAGGAGGGGGCAGGAGCGGCTGCCGGTCAGGTACAGTGCCTTGCGAAAGTATTCAGCGCCCTTGAACTTTGCGACCTTTTGCCACATTTCAGGCTTCAAACGTAAAGATATAAAACTGTATTTTTTTGTGAAGAATCAACAAGTGGGACACAATCATGAAGTGGAACGAAATGTATTGGATATTTTCAAACTTTTTTAACAAATAAAAAAAACTGAAAAATTGGGCGTGCAAAATTATTCAGCCCCTTTACCTTAAGTGCAGCAAACTCTCTCCAGAAGTTCAGTGAGGATCTCTGAATGATCCAATGTTGATCTAAATGACTAATGATGATAAATAGAATCCACCTGTGTGTAATCAAGTCTCTGTATAAATGCACCTGCACTGTGATGGTCTCAGAGGTCCGTTTAAAGCGCAGAGGGCATCATGAAGAACAAGGAACACAGGAACACAGGCAGGTCCGAGATAGTATTGTGGAGAAGTTTAAAGCCGGGTTTGGATACTAAAAGATTTCCCAAGCCTTAAACATCCCAAGGAGCACTGTGCAAGCGATAATATTGTAATGGAAGGAGTATCAGACCACTGCAAATCTACGAAGACCTGGCCGTCCCTCTAAACTTTCAGCTCATACAAGGAGAAGACTGATCAGAGATGCAGCCAAGAGGCCCATGATCCCTCTGGATGAACTGCAGAGATCTACAGCTGAGGTGGTAGACTCTGTCCATAGGACAACAATCAGTCGTATACTGCACAAATCTGGCCTTTATGGAAGAGTGGCAAGAAGAAAGCCATTTCTTAAAGATATCCATAAAAAGTGTCGTTTAAAGTTTGCCACAAGCCACCTGGGAGACACACCAAACATGTGGAAGAAGGTGCTCTGGTCAGATGAAACCAAAATCAAACTTTTTGGCAACAATGCAAAACGTTATGTTTGGTGTAAAAGCAACACAGCTTATCACCCTGAACACACCATCCCCACTGTCAAACATGGTGGTGGCAGAATCATGGTTTGGGCCTGCTTTTCTTCAGCAGGGAAAGGGAAGATGGTTAAATTGATGGGAAGATGGATGGAGCCAAATACAGGACCATTCTGGAAGAAAACCTATTGGAGTCTGCAAAAGACCTGAAACTTCCAACAAGACAATGATCCAAAACATAAAGCAAAATCTACAATGGAATGGTTCACAAATAAACATATCCAGGTGTTAGAATGGCCAAGTCAAAGTCCAGACCTGAATCCAATCGAGAATCTGTGGAAAGAACTGAAAACTGCTGTTCACAAACGCTCTCCATCCAACCTTACTGAGCTCGAGCTGTTTTGCAAGGAGGAATGGGCAAAAATTTTAGTCTCTCCATGTGCAAAACTGATAGAGACATACCTCAAGCGACTTACAGCTGTAATCGCAACAAAAGGTGGCGTTACAAAGTATTAACTTAAGGGGGCTGAATAATTTTGCCTGAAATGTGGCAAAAGGTCGCAAAGTTCAAGGGGGCCGAATACTTTCGCAAGGCACTGTATCTGGGTGGATCCTGACATTAAAGTTGGGATCCCTTCAGAGCCTGGACTGTGGAGTGATGTCAGCCAACAGGGGGCTTTAGCCCACTGGCAGCTGAATATAGATCACAGATTTTTGAGGGTCACAATAAAAAAATGCCCCCCCCCCTTATCCTAGCATGCAGCCTGACAGGAAAGGAGGGGGGACAAGCATGTCTATTTTTATGGTAGTACACATATAATTTCTCCCCTTTTTTTATATATATTTTCATTTTAACCACTTAAGACCCGGATCAAAATGCAGGTAAATGACCAGGCCTCTTTTTGCGATTCGGCACTGCGTCGCTTTAACTGACAATTGCGCGGTCGTGCGACGTGGCTCCCAAACAAAATTTGCGTCCTTTTCTTCCCACAAATAGAGCTTTCTTTTGGTGGTATTTGATCGCCTCTGCGAATTTTATTTTTTGCGCTATATACAAAAATAGAGCGACATTTTTGAAAAAAATCTATGGGGCAGATTCACAGACATTTTGCTTAGCGTAGCGTATCAGAAATACACTACGCCGCCGTTTTTTACCTTGCTCTACGTGGAATTCAGGTAGATTTTCTACGGTAAACGACGGCGGCGTAGTGTATTTCTCCCGTCGCAATCCATCTGCGCGAGTAGGGGGCGTGAAACATTTAAATTAGGTGCGTTCCCGCGGCGATCGATCTGCGCATGCTCCGTTCGCAAATTTCCCGCCGTGCATTGCGCGAAATCACGTCGTGACGTCATTCGTTGTTTATGTAGTGTAGTTTACGGGCGATCCACGTCCCGACGAGTTACGTAAACAAAAAAAAAAATTAAATAAATTCGAAGCGGGAACGACGGCCATACTTAACATGGGCTACGTAACGTTAGAGCAGCAAAAAGCTGCTCTAACATTACGTACAAAAAAATAGACGAAAACGATTGCGACGACCGCTCGTATGTTCGGGAATCACCGTAAAAAAACATTTGCATATCCCGACGCATCAAAACGACGCAAACTCCTCCCAGCGGCCGCAAATAGATGGCAGCGTAGATCCGAAGGCTTACGAAGACGTAAGCCTCTCGGATTGAAGCCCGAAGCCGCCGTATCATGGTTTGAGGATTCAAACTAGTGATACGGCGCGCGAAATTTGAAATTACTCCTGTCTAACACCAGTTAGACAGGCGTAATTGTTTTGTGAATCTGCCCCTATATTTTTTACTTTTTGTTATAAGAAAAATCAAATAAACAAAATTTTAGTCAAACATTTAGGCCAAAATGTATTTAGCCACATGTCTTTAGTAAAAAAAAAAAAAAAAAAAATCGCAATAAAAAAAAAAAAAATAGCTACCTAGCGGGAACAGCGACACTAATACTGCGATCAGAAAAATGATCGCTTAGTGACGCTGGCAATAGGGAGTAAAAGGGTTAACTAGGGCGGTGATCAAGGGGTTAAAACTTTATTAGGGGGGGTACGGGGGCTACCCTGGACCTAACACTAACTGCCTGTCACACTGACACTAACTGCAGTGATCATACATATAATCACTGCATTCAGTGACACTGTGACAGGGGGGAGGGGGTGGGGGGGGGGGTCCATCGCGGGGGTTAAATGTGCCTATGTGTAAAGTGTGTCAGTGTAGTGTTGTGCAGACTTACTGTGCGATGTGATCTCTCCTCAGCGGTGGTTGAAAAAAACGCCGAGGGAGAGATCACATCACTTCCTCCTTCCTGTGTTTACACAGGAGGAGGAAGTGACACTGCAGGGGAGCGCGCGGATTGGCAGAGAGCGATCCGGAGGGGGCGGACAAAAACGAACCACCGCTCCCTCTGCACGGATCGCTCGGGGCCAGGTAACCGGACCGCCGCATGTATGTGTCTGTCGGTGCCATTCTGCCGACATAAATGTACATGCGGCGGTCCATAAGGGGTTAATATAATGATTTAATAAAGTTGTCTTTTATTGGATCACATTTTTCAGGTTTTTGCTTTCGTTTTCTAGCTTTCATTATATCATTTATTTCACCTTTGTCTCTTTACCTAGCTGGTTGCTATATTTTACTAATGACAGTACATTGTTTGTTTATTTTTTAACAGAGAACACAATACATAATAATAATAATAATAATAATAATAATAATAATTACAGGATTTAAATGGCTTTTACAGTTTTCACAACACTTTACAATATAAAAGGAGACAATACAGCAACAATACAATTTAATTCAAGAGCGTTAGGAAGGGCCTGCTACTGTGAGCCTACAATCTAATAGGGTGGGGCTGGTGTAACAAAAGGTAGTAACTGTTAGGCCTCGTACACACGAGGCAATCTATTTGTTCAAATCGGTCGGACCGACCGATTTGAACAAATCTGTCTGATAGGATTTTGGTTTGCTCGCGTGTACAAACGAGCAAACCAAAATCCCCGCCAGCAGACGGCGCGCTGACGTGTCGGTGACGTTGACGCCGCCATGTCACCGCACCAGGAAGTAAAACACTTCCGCGCATGCGCCGAATCCATTCGGCGGCGGTGCGGGACGACATGTCTGCTGGTAAGTGTACTAACCAGCAGACATGTCGGGCGGACGGATTCCCACCCGATAGATTTCAAAGCATGCTTTGAAATCTGTCGGGTGGCCAAATCCGTCGGCTCGCCCGTACACACGATCGAATCTGTCTGCTGGGACGGTCTAGCAGACCGTTTCCAGAAGACAGATTTGATCGTGTGTACGAGGCCTAAAGGATGAACTGATGAGGGGAGTAGAAGATTAAGTTGTTAGCTGAAGGCAGAATAGGCCTCCCTGAAGAAAGAATAGGCCCCCCTGAAGAAAAGATGAGTTTTCAGGGATCGCCTAAAAGTGGACAGAGTAATGCTTTCGATAGAGTGGCAGCCTACTCTCCTGAGTGGGTATTATTTGCCAGAGATTTTAACAATATATTGGACTATGGGTTAGACACCTCTAACCCGAACAGAGCACCCAACACAGAGTTATCCCACCGGGCCTCATCTGCGGGATCTTACAAAATTCTAGAGATGGAAACACCCCAACACTAAATGTTACTCAAATTTTCCTCAGTGTATGCTACTTCCTCTAGAATTGATCTCGCCTTTGGCACAGGTGCTATGCGGCCGGTGGTGCTCGATGCTACATACCTCCCAGGAGGGCAGTCAGACCATTCACTATTGCAAGTGACCCTATGGTCTCTGTCAGCTGAGTCCGGGCTGGGTGGGTGACATGTTGGTTGCGCTACAGTTCCAAACAATAGGACATCTTGCTGGCAGATAAATTAAGAATCTTCTACAGTATCGACTGTATGGGAGGCATTAAAAGGTACTATATATATATATATGTAGCGCTGACATTCTTGTATATTGATGTGTGTTTGCATACTCTAATACATCTATGGACATTGCTATGTTTAAGTATTTTGAGCCATCTAGTGACCAAATACTGGTAATGCAGAGAGATGTTTTGTTTAGTTTTGGTTTCCTTGATGATAAGGACACACAGTGAGGGGAAAACAATCCATTTTTTTCTGGCAAGTGATCCTGAGGGTGCCCGAGGGATGGTGGCTGGATTGCAGAGACCGAAAGACACTCATCTGAGCATCAGAGGACCGGATCCATCCAGCGGAGCTGATGGAGAAGCAAGTTGCAGTCACAGGACAAAAGTTACTACCCGGATCTCCGATCCAGTGGGTGAGCAGGTCACGACCCACAGTTTGCTAAGTTCCACACGTAGTTAGACTCATATACAGGCCTTACTGGGATTTATAGTTCCACAGAGGAGCAGAGAAACTGACACTGAGGAGGCTTGAGGCCTATCTACTTTGACGTTTCAATCGATTTTAAAATAGTTGTTGCAGTTACACCAGGAGCACTTTCACTTCAATTTGACTCATCAAAACTGTGGATTACAAATCACAAGGAGTTACTTTAGCTAGCAAGAAAAGAAGAAGATCCAGGACCAAGTACTTTAAAGGGGAGGTTCACCTAAAAATAAACTTTTAACATTGGTATGATCGTCGAGGCTGGCCATTCCTTATTGATTGACAGGCATCCAACCGACGCATACAGCACGTCACGAGATGCCAAAAGAAACCGAATGTCGGTGCGGCTCTATACGGCGCCTGCGCACGACGTTCGGCTTCTTTCAGCATCTCGTGACGCGCTGTATGCATCTTTTGGATGCCTGTCAATCAATAAGGAACGCCCATCCCCGACCATCATACCCGGAAGCCGCGATGAGAATACATATAGGAAACGGTATGTACAGACGTATTTAAAAAAAAAAAAAAAACAGCCGATTCTAATTGTCATTAATATCATAAATGCAATGTTAAAAGTTTATTTTTAAGTGAACCTCCCCTTTAAGTGAGATCTCACGCATAGCTTATAAAGTAGGGGGAGCTCCCAGGTATAAACCTATGTATATGTATACTGTTTTCAAATAGTTTATGTTGAAATCAATTGTGCTGTCGTCTTACGTTGGGATGACAGCACAATTACTGTAATCACTTTTTTGCATATTTCACAGTAAAATATATCTCTGGTTAAGTGTCCAGTTGTTGTGGTGTACTTCTCCCTCCAAGTGCAGTCAGTGGATCCTGGGGTTACAATACAGGTATTTTGTATTGTCTTACGTTGTATTGTATTGCTGGCTAGATTTGAACATAATCATGTCGCCTCTGTTTAACAAGACTATGACTAGGATTGTGCCTGCTCACATGTTGACTCTCCCTCCCCTGAAACTCTAGCTAACTTACAGTTTTCCAGACAAGAGTTAGGTTTATATTACAACAAGCCTATACATTAGGGTGACCAGACATCCCCAGTTTCAGGGGACAGTCCCCTGATTGAGGACACTGTCCCTGGACCAAGTCTGTCCCTGGTTTTGTCCCCATATTGGATTCAATAGGGGGCACGGGCAATTTCAAAGACAGTCAGTGCAGAATAAAAATAAAAATATTAGAATTACACACCCCCGCTCCGCCGTGCCTACTAGCATAGGGGGGGGGGTTGTATTTTTCCCATTATCTGTGCCCCTTTCTGATGATCATGTGCTGGCCGGAGTCGAGGGAATATTTCTTCAGTTTCGGGCGCATGCCCATTTAGCTTCGCTCACATGTTCTTCTGCCTTGGCACAAATCTTGGCCAGCCAACTGCTTATCTCCTTGCCTTCCCTGGAGGAGTGATCTTCCTCCGCTCCCCACCCAGTAGTAGCCGGGGCACGAAGAGTAAGACTTGAGAGGCTGTGAGGCGGGCGGCAATGGGCAGAGAGTCGCTGATTGTTGCAATTACTAGTAAACAAAAAATATGTCCCCGGATTTTATTTTAAAAATCCGGTCACCTTACTATACATGTCTCATTTACAGAAGGGGCCCAAAAGAATATTTGAACAGGGAGACAAAATGGGAAACTTTTGACATTCCTCGTGTCAGATGCTCTCCCCAAGATGGTTATCCCTTAGCTCACCTCTCCCGCTGGTGAGCTAATCACTTCTAGAGAGGGAATCCTTCCGATTTTGGCGTCCTACTATTCAAACGTATACTCATCTATTGCACCGTATGTAAGGGAAGACCTTGTGACAGTGCTTAAGCCTTTACATTTCCTTTTTTACCTGAGACTTGTTATTTACTTTATGCCTCTTTAAGGGAGGAGATAATGTCAACTGCGATAGGCTCCTTTCCCAATTATAGGGCCGTGATAATCTTTGGTATATGTGCTGATTTGGAAAATAAAGAGCAATACCTTACAACATTTATTGACTCTTTTATCATGTCCTCCAGGTTTTCGTTGATTCTTCCAAGAGCATTATTTAAATCATTGCCACTGCTAAAGTAATCACCATAACCTGCACATACATAAAATGGAAGGTTCGTTTTTAAAACAACTTAAAAAGCTACATCCATGAAGGAAATAAATGCTGGAATTCAAAGATTAATACAGGAGGTAAAAATTACTTTTTTTTTGCAATTGTTGACATACAAAACCCTATTACATATACATACCACCAGGATTGTCTTCAAGCCAAAATATACTTTGTAATCATACCTCTGGGGCAGATTTTACCCACTTCAAATAATTTGCCCACAGGTAACAATTCTGGAAGAGTACCAGCTGCATAAACCCACCTATTAACCTGCCCACTCCCCAGGCTGCTTAGTCATCCCACACCCCATTTCTAACACTTACAGTGCCTTGCGAAAGTATTCGCCCCCCTTGAACTTTGCGACCCTTTGCCACATTTCAGGCTTTAAACATAAAGATATAAACCTGTAATTTTTTGTGAAGAATCAACAAGTGGAACGAAATTTATTGGATATTTCAAACTTTTTTAACAAATAAAAAATTGAAAAATTGGGCATGCAAAATTATTCAGCCCCCTTAAGTTAATACTTTGTAGCGCCACCTTTTGCTGCGATTACAGCTGTAAGTCGCTTGGGGTATGTCTCTATCAGTTTTGCACATCGAGAGACTGAAATTTTTGCCCATTCCTCCTTGCAAAACAGCTCAAGCTCAGTAAGGTTGGATGGAGAGCAATTGTGAAAAGCAGTTTTCAGTTCTATCCACAGATTCTCGATTGGATTCAGGTCTGGACTTGGCCATTGTAACACCTGGATATGTTTATTTGTGAACCATTCCATTGTAGATTTTGCTTTATGTTTTGGATCATTGTCTTGTTGGAAGACAAATCTCTGTCCCAGTCTCAGGTCTTTTGCAGACTCCATCAGGTTTTCTTCCAGAATGGTCCTGTATTTGGCTCCATCCATCTTCCCATCAATTTTAACCATCTTCCCTGTCCCTGCTGAAGAAAAGCAGGCCCAAACCATGATGCTGCCACCACCATGTTTGACAGTGGGGATGGTGTGTTCAGGGTGATGAGTGTTGCTTTTACGCCAAAAATAAAGTTTTGCATTGTTGCCAAAAAGTTTGATTTTGGTTTCATCTGACCAGAACACCTTCTTCCACATGTTTGGTGTGTCTACCAGGTGGCTTGTGGCAAACTTTAAACGACACTTTTTATGGATATCTTTAAGAAATGGCTTTCTTCTTGCCACTCTTCCATAAAGGCCAGATTTGTGCAGTATACGACTGATTGTTGTCCTATGGACAGAGTCTCCCACCTCAGCTGTAGATCTCTGCAGTTCATCTAGAGCAGGGGTCCTCAAACTATGGCCCTCCAGTTGTTCAGGAACTACATTTCCCATCATGCTCAGTCATGTCTGTGAATGTCAGAGTTTCACAATGCCTCATGGGATTTGTAGTTCCGCAACAGCTGGAGGGCCGTAGTTTGAGGATGCCTGATCTAGAGTGATCATTGGCCTCTTGGCTGCATCTCTGATCAGTCTTCTCCTTGTATGAGCTGAAAGTTTAGAGGGACGGCCAGGTCTTTGTAGATTTACAGTGGTCTGATACTCCTTCCATTTCAATATTATCACTTGCACAGTGCTCCTTGGGATGTTTAAAGCTTGGTAAATCATTTTGTATCCAAATCCGGCTTTAAACTTCTTTACAACAGTATCTCGGACCTGCCTGGTGTGTTCCTTGTTCCTCATGATGCTCTTTGCGCTTTAAAACGGACCTCTGAGACTATCACAGTGCAGGTGCATTTATACAGAGACTTGATTACATACAGGTGGATTCTTTTTATCGTCATTAGTCATTTAGGTCAACATTGAATCATTCAGAGATCCTCACTGAACTTCTGGAGAGAGTTTGCTGCACTGAAAGTAAAGGGGCTGAATAATTTTGCACGCCCAATTTGTCAGTTTTTTATTTGTTAACAAAGTTTGAAACATCCAATAAATTTCGTTCCACTTCATGATTGTATCCCACTTGTGCTATTGCGCTACTTGCATATGGTGGTTCATTCATTTAAGTGGGCTGCACTATGTGCGACAAATGCAACCGAGCAGCTCATCAATTTTTTTCTTTTGAAATTTTGCACATTTAGTGAACACACAAAATCTTGCCATTTTGCACGATTACCCGTCGCTATTGAGTGAATGCAGCTTTTGAGTGCATAACTCACTGATGGCTACTGAGTAGCCTTTGATAGAAATAATTTAGAACCTTGGAGGGTTTAAAAGGTTCACTCTTATAATAAATTCCAAGCATTTTACAAGCGATTCTACAAGGTAGAGATCATAACATCACCACCTTGCCTCTCCACCTCATCCAATTGGAGGATGCCTTGTACTCATTTAAAAAGCAAACCCCTGTGGTCAGTGTGCAGTGGAAAACCTGCTCGCACACAACCCTTAGGCCGCGTACACACGATCGAACATGTCCGCTGAAACTGGTCCGCCGACCAGTTTCAGCGGACATATGCGATCGTGTGTACGACCTAGCGGACAGGTTTTTCCAGCGGACAAATTTCAAAGCATGCCTAACAAGTGGACATAAATCTCCCGCATGCGTCGAATGGATTTGACGCATGCGTGGAAGTATTTTACTTCCTGGAGTGGTGACGTGGCGGCGTCAATGTCTCTGCCACATCACCGCGTCCTCAGTCCGAGGGGATTTTCGTCCGATGGTGTGTACACGCCATGGGGCCAAAATCCGAGGAGACATGTCCGCTGGAAACGGTCCGTCGGACATGTTTCAGCGGACATGTCTCCCCGTGTGTACGCGACCTTAGAAGGACCATGAGGATTGTGGCAATGACTGTAGTAGGGTCAACCTCTACAGTTAGTGCCTGCTTCCACAACAATCCCTCAAGTGAGGCCAATTTACAAGTATCTGTATGGATTACCCAAAATGTTTCCAATACACTCAGAAATGCAAGTAAACAGAACAAAAATTAGCCTGTGCTTTGTACGGTAACCCTCAGGATCTTAAGAACAATTTCACCATCTCACTTTTCTGTGGAAACATTTTGAAATCAATATAGAAAGCAATGTTCACAGGATTGTTTTCACCACTGTAATCTGAATTTTGTAGAAGTGGAGCAAAGGAAGATATAATGCTGCTAATAGCAAATATCAGAAAAACTAGACCCAGGGAAGATAAATAAACAGGGGTAACTCTCAGTACCTGTTAACACAGCGATAACCGAATCATCATTTCCGGCTTCCTCTAGAGCATCAGAAATTTCTTTATATGACTGCGATAAAAAGAAACAATTTTACAATATCGGAATAAAAAGCTTATTTTGTAGTATCGATTTATATATATATTTATATATATATATATATATAGTGCCTTGCGAAAGTATTCGGCCCCCTTGAACTTTGCGACCTTTAGCCAAATTTCAGGCTTCAAACATAAAGATATAAAACTGTAATTTTTTGTGAAGAATTAACAAGTGGGAGACTATCAGGAAGTGGAACGAAATTTATTGGATATTTCAAACTTTTTTAACAAATAAAAAACTGAAAAATTTGGCGTGCTGAGCTGTGTTGCTTTTACGCCAAACATAACGTTTTGCATTGTTGCCAAAAAGTTTGATTTTGGTTTCATCTGACCAGAGCACCTTCTTCCACATGTTTGGTGTGTCTCCCAGGTGGCTTGTGGCAAACTTTAAACGACACTTTTTATGGATATCTTCTTGCCACTCTTCCATAAAGGCCAGATTTGTGCAGTATACGATTGTTGTCCTATGGACAGAGTCTCCCACCTAAGCTGTAGATCTCTGCAGTTCATCCAGAGTGATCATGGGCCTCTTGGCTGCATCTCTGATCAGTCTTCTCCTTGTATGAGCTGAAAGTTTAGAGGGACGGCCAGGTCTTCGTAGATTTGCAGTGGTCTGATACTCTTTCCATTTCAATATTATCGCTTGTACAGTGCTCCTTGGGATGTTTAAAGCTTGGGAAATCTTTTTGTATCCAAATCCGGTTTTTAAACTTCTCCACAACAGTATCTCGGACCTGCCTGGTGTGTTCCTTGTTCTTCATGATGCTCTCTGCACTTTAAACGGACCTCTGAGACTATCACAGTGCAGGTGCATTTATACGGAGACTTAATTACACACAGGTGGATTCTATTTATCATCATTAGTCATTTAGGTCAACATTGGATCATTCAGAGATCCTCACTGAACTTCTGGAGAGAGTTTGCTGCACTGAAAGTAAAGGGGCTGAATAATTTTGCACGCCCAAATTTTCAGTTTTTTATTTGTTAACAAAGTTTGAAGTATCCAATAAATTTCGTTCCACTTCATGATTGTGTCTCACTTGTTGTTGATTCTTCACAAAAAAAAATTGTTTTATATCTTTATGTTTGAAGCCTGAAATGTGGCAAAAGGTCGCAAAGTTCAAAGGGGCCGAATACTGTATATATATATATATATATATATATATATATATATATATATATATATATATATATATATATATATATATATATATATACACACACACACACACACACACACACACACACACACAATTTATATATATATCTACACAGTATCTCACAAAAGTGAGTACACCCCTCACATTTTTGTAAATAATTTATCATAATCTTTCATGTGACAACACTTATGCCGCGTACACACGATCATTTTTTGTGATGAAAAAAAACGACGTTTTCTGTGAAGTAAAAAACGACGTTTTTGAAACGTCACTTTCAAAGACGATGTTGCATACACACCATCGTTTTTTTTTCTCACAAAAAGCGAGGTTACGTTCACCACTCTTTTCCATTGAAGCTCGCTTCATAACTAGCTTCTGGGCATGCGCGGGTTGAAAAACGTTGTTTTAAAAGACGTTTTTGCTACACACGGTGACTTTTTTGTGAAACAAAAAACGACGTTTTGAAAAACGACACAAAAAATTCAAGCATGTTGGAAATTTTTTTTGGTCGTTTTTTTAAAAGACAAAAAACAAAGTTTTGCCCACACACGATCAATTTAAATGACGTTTTAAAAAACGACTTTTTTTCATCGCAAAAAACGACCGTGTGTACGCGGCATAAGACCCGGTTCACACTGGGGTGACTCGTCAGGCTGACAAGTCGCCTCTTAGGCCACGTACACACAATCAGAACGGTCTGATGAAACTGGTCCGATGGACAGTTTTCATCAGACCAGGCTGAAGTGGTCTGATGGTCTGATGTGTGTACACACCATCGGACCAAAAGTCCGATCAGACCAGAACGCGGTGCCGTAGAACACAACGACGTGCTGAAAAAACGAAGTTCAATGCTTCCAAGCATGCGTCGACTTGATTCCGATAGGCCGTACACACCATGGAATTGGTCCAATGAAACTGGTCTGCAGACCAGTTTCATCAGACCGGTCTGATCGTGTGTACGCGGCCTTATTCTATTCCCCAGAACCGTTCTAATAGGAGCGACGCAAGTCGCTCCGACTTAGAAAAAGGTTCTTGTATGACTTTGGGGGCGGCTCGGGGCGATTTGCATTGATTTCTATACAGAAGTCATTTTGCTAATCGCCTCTGAAGTCATCTTCAGGACGACTTGCCAAGTCGCCCCCGAAGTCGTGCCGCCGCAGTGTGAACCAACTCTGAAGAAATTACACTTTGCTACAATGTAAAGTAGTGAGTGTACAGTTTGTATAACAGTTTAAATTTGATGTCCCCTCAAAATAACACACAGCCATTAATGTCTAAACCGCCTACAACAAATGGCCACCAGTATTTTCCAGCACTGCCTTAACCCTCTTGGGAAGGGAGTTCACCAGAGCTTCACAGGTTGCCAGTCCTCTTCCACTCCTCCATGACGACATTACAGAGCTAGTGGATGTTAGCGACCTTGTGCTCCTCCACCTTCTGTTTGAGGATGCCCCACAGATACTCAATAGGGTTTAGGTCTGGAGACATTCTTGGCCAGTCCATGACCTCAGCTTCTTTAATAAGGCAGTGGTCGTCTTGGAGGTGTGTTTGAGGTTGTTATCGTGTTGAAATACTGCCTAGTGGCCCAGTCTCTGCAGGGAGGGGATCATGCTCTGCTTCAGTATGTCACAGTAGACGTTGACATGGACGGTTCCCTCTATGAACTGTAGCTCCCCAGTTCCAGCAGCAATCATGCAGCCCCAGACCACGACACTCCCACCACCATGCTTGACTGTAGTCAAGACGCACTTGTCTTTGTACTCCTCACCTGCTTTCCCCCCACACACACACGACACCATCAGAACCAAATAAGTTTATCTTGGTCTCATCAGACCAGAGGACATGGTTCCAGTAATCCATGTTCTTAGTCTGCTTGTCTTCAGCAAACATTTTGTGGGCTTTCATGTGCATCAACCTTTAGAAGAGGCTTCCTTCTGGGACGACAGCTATGTAGACCAATTTGATGCAGTGTGCGGCGTATGGTCTGAGCACTCACAGACTGACCCCACACCCCTTCAACCTCTGCAGCAATGCTGGCAGCACTCATACGTCTATTTCCTCAACTTTTTTTGGTCGACCATGCCGAGGGCTGTTCTGAGTGTAACCTGTGATGTTAAAGCTCTGTATGGTCTTGGCCACCATGCTGCAGTTTCAGGGTCTTCGCATTCTTCTTATAGTCTAGGCCATCTTTATGTAGAGCAGTGGTTCTCAACTCCTGTCCTCAGGACCCATTAACAGGCCAGGTTTGCAAGATAAATAAAATACATCACAGGTGATATCATTTGCTGCTCAGTAATTTCAGTATTCTAGTCTGCATCTCCCCAAAGGTAATACTTAAAATCTGGCCTGTTATTGGGAGTTGAGAACCACTCATGTCGAGCAACAATTCTTTATTTCAGATCTTTAGAGTTCTTTGCATGAGGTGCCATGTTAAACTTCCAGTGACTTGTATGAGAGAGTAAGAGCGTTAACACCAAATTTAACACACCTGCTCCCCATTCACACCTGAGACCTTGTAACATTAATGAGCCACATGACACCGGGAGAGGAAATGGCTAATTCGGCCCAGTTTGGACATTTTCACTTAGGGCTGTACTCAGAGCGAGAGAGAGCGAGAGACACACACACACACACACACGCATTAGGGGAATTAGCAGAGAGTTATACAAGCATAATACAACTCCTAATTAACAAGAGAGGGGCACATGTGGTGTAAATTAAGTCTGATGTGTTCTCTGTTCTATGCTATGCCTGTGACAGACCCAGCACAGAAACAGTGCAGCAGGCTCTAGATTCCTCTGCCTGTCCCTAAATCCTGCTTAGCTGAGTGTGGGAAGGAGAAGGGCTGTGCATGCTTGTACAAGCATGTGAGGTCTGACCTGAAAGGGATCTGTTGCAGTTTTGTATACTAGAAGATAGAAGAGATATAACTGTGCTTAGGTAGCTGGTCTGTAAGCTGCTAGCACCGAAAATTTGCAATACCAAAAAATTCTAAACAAATAATGATAAATGAAGTGCAGTGCTTTATTAAGATTGTATCAAACAAACCACAAACATCGATGTCATAACAAAATTCACACCCAAAAAAAAAATAGTGTTTAAGAAATCTGTCTATATAGTAGAGTCAAAAAGTTACTTTATACAGTAATAGGCACTAAGGATCAGATCCCATATAACCAATCCACTCAACAGTGACAGTGTGGAAATGGAATAAAAAAAAAAACACAATAAAATGGTGCTCAACACAGTGCTCTCATATCCTTACAATAAAGGTTTGACTATTGTATTATAATTGACCAAACAGCTCATATAGGGTTAAATCCAAAATCCCCCAATCTCGGCACATCCTCGGGTGAGAATAATAGTCAACTGTTTTTAAAAAAAACAGTTGACATCTTAGTCCACATTAAACCCATAAGGGTGTAGGTTTTCAAGTCGTAAATCCAACGTGTTTCTAGTTGAGCTATCCCTCTACCAACATGACTCCCCTCCAATAAGGTGTAAACATATCTATAGCTAAAAAAATTGTGGCATCTCACATAATTCTTGGATAATGAATGCCCCTCAAAACCTCCTAATATTTGCAACATACTCCTTAAGACACACATCAGGCATACGTATGGTGGTGTACTGTTTTCACAGGGGCATTCGATTAAATATACTACATTCTCAGTGAAACATGTTACAAAAGATTTAATGCCATATACCCTTTTAGTCAGTTGTGATTGAAACAGAAATCTTCCTACTCATATATGTATTAATTTGACATATGGAACATTTACGACATGGATAAGAGACCCAAAAAATATCCCTAATATTGGGAGCATTTCTATATATCACAGAGAAGGAGTCCCTCTATACACAATTGCAGAACGGTCTGGTACTAGAGGCTCCAACACCTGGTCATTTTCAAAACTGATCAGTGTTCTTTTTTATTTTTTTTAATAAAAAAACAAATTAAATATTTGCATCTCCAGATACGCTGCGTAAGTACAAATATGCGCCGTCGTATCTGTGCGCCGTACCCACAAATTTAGATACGCCTAAAAACTGACTTCATCCCACCGACGTAACTTGCCGGCGTAGAGTGGGCGCATATTTACGCTGGACGCATGTGGCTTTCCCATTGATTTTCTATTTATATATGCAAATGAGGGAAATACGCCGATACACAAAAGTACTTGCGCCCGGCGCATGATTTAAGCTGTTTGCGTAAGTTTTACGTTCGGCGTAAAGTTATTCCCCATAGATGAGGCGCAACCCATGCAAAGGTATGGACCAGGGAACACAAGCCTACGTATTTTACGTTGGACGTTTGTGAATATGGGCCGACGTGGGTCTGGCTGGGCGTAGGTTACGTTCACGGCGTGCACAGTTATCCGGCGTGTCTTAGGCAGTTGTTCCGACATGGTTGTAAGCATGCGCACGGGGATATGTCCATGTCCCGATGCATGCGCAGTTCATTTTAAGTACTTGTCTGCCGCCCGGCACATCATTTGCATGGGGTCACGCTTCATTAGCATGGATCATGCCCACTTCCACCTACTTCCACTGGCTTATGCCTACGAATATATACGCTACGCCGGTGCAGAGTTGGGAGCATTTGCTTTGTGAATTCCATGTTTGCCTCTCCGCGCTGCGCTGGCGTAGCATAAAAGAGATACGCTACGGCGGCATTTATATACGCCAAAGTATGTGAATCCAGGCACTAGTTTTTAAAATTTGTGCTTGTGTAAAATAATTATCCTAAATTTGTACAGCTCCTTCTGTACCATTGAAATTGGCTCTTAGGAGCTGCATTTAACTACAAGGGGTGATGAGAACTCTCAGGTAGGGATGAGTCGAACACCCCCCAGTTCGGTTTGCAGCAGAACATGCAAACAGGCAAATAATGTGTGCAAACGCTCGAACCCTGGTAAAGTCTATAGGAGACGAACGTGAAAAATCACAAGTGCTCATTTTAAAGGCTTATATTCAAGTTGCCATAAAAAGTGTTTGGGGACCCGGGTCCTGCCAAGGGGACATGTATCAATGCAAAAAAAGTTTTAAAAACTGCTGTTTTTTCAGGTGCAGTGATTTTAATAATGCCTAAAGTGAAAAAATAAAAATGAAATATTCCTTTAAATATCGTGCCTGGGGGGGTCTCTTTAGTCTGCCTGTAAAGTAGAACAAATTTCCCATGTTTATAACAGCACCACAGCAAAATTATATTTATAAAAGAAAAAATGTCATTTAAAACTGCTTGCAGCTGTAATGTATTGTCGGATCTGTACAATATAGATAAAAATCATAAAAAAAATATATATATATATATTTTTATCACTTTTATTCCTATTACAAGGAATGTAAACATCCCTTGTAATAGGAATATGGCATGACAGGTCCTCTTTACAGTGAGATATGGGGTCATTAAGACCCCACATCTCACCTCTAGGCTGGGAAACCTGAAATAAAAATAAAATAAAAAAAAACACTAACTGATCTTTTGCCCTTCTATTTTAGTATGCAGGGGTCTCACATATGTGAGGGGCTTTAGAATAGCGTTCTGAGTAGAGAAAACCAGTTTTTCATTTTCTGTGCTCCCAGAACAGGGTCTGGTTGTCCGGAGGCTTCAAAGCGATTTGAGTGGGGGGGGAGCCTCTACCCTTGTCCTCCTGGCCCTAAGCTTGATGGTCCTCCCTGCTGCCTGAACCAATACTTTTGCTGTGCTGACCATATTGCTGCCTGTAATGACCCATGACATTATGGACCATGGGCCAGATTCAGATACAATTACATTGGCGCAGAGTATCAGAGATACACTACGCTGCCGTATTTTACCAGGCTGTACGACAAATCCTGGTAGATTTTGTCCCTTACGGTACGGCGGCGTAGTGTAATTTTTGCCGCGTAATCAAAATACGCGATTAGGGGGCGTGAAGCATTTAAATTAGGAGTGTGATTTAAGCGGATGCTCCGTTCAGAAATTTCCCGCCGTGCATTGCGCGAAATAGCGGCGTTTGAGTAGCATCGTTTACGGACATTCCTATTCCCGGACGTTTTACGTCAAAAATAAAAAAAGACGTTGGAAAACGTTGATATTCGACGCGGGAACGACGACCATACTTAACATGGGCTGTCTAATATTAGACCAGCAAAAAGATGACTAAAGATGCCGTAAGATTGCGATAGACGTTCGTAATTTCGTGGATAGTCGGCAAAAGCTCATTTGCATACCCCGACACGGAAAACGATGGGAACTCCACCCAGCGGCCGCAATTTTATTGCAGCGTAGATCCGAAGGCGTACGAACACGTAAACCAGTCGGATTGAAGCCCGCAGCCGTAATTTAATGGTTTGAGGTTTCAGAGTAGTGAAAAAACGTGCGTAATTCGAAAGTACTCCAGTCTAACGCGAGCTAGACAGGAGTAATCGCTCTGTGAATCTGGCCCCATGTTTCTTCTTATTGCTTGTACCAATACTTTGGCTGTGTTGACCATATATCTGCCTGCTGCCTATACTGACTTTGGACAGTATTTCTGCTGGGACACCTCTGCCTGCTACCTGGACCTGTGCTTTGGCTGTGCTGACAGTATCTTCTGCCTGTACGAACTATGGACAGTATTCCTGTCTGCTGCCTGGATGAATGCTTTTGCTGTCGCTGGCCACATTCCTGCCTGCTGCCAGGACCGATGCTCTCCTCTGTGGACCACTGCACTTCTAAAACAACAGATAATCTTTTGTTATTTGGTATGTACCTACTCTTATTAGAAATGTATGGTAGTTAGAAAATGATATGTGTAATTTATGCTGCTAGAATGCCTGAAGGTGCTACTTGGATGTTGGGCCTCTGTATGTGGCCAAGCTGTGTAAAGGTTTTAAACGTGGTATCGAAGGAGTAACAGAATGTATTTTGGGTTGTCATTTTTGTTATGTATATACTATTTGTTAGAAATATCTTATAAATGGACCACTTTGTGCAAAACACATTTTCCAAAAACTTCTGGAAAAAAATGAAACATTCAAAAGACTCATTATGCCTCATAGATTAAACGTTGGAGTGTTTGCTTTCCAATTCCATTGTCCTCGTGCTTCAGGGTCTTAAAAAGTGTAATAGGTGCTTGAGAAATGAGATGTGCAATTTATGCTTGTAGAATGCCTGAAGGTGCTACTTCAATGTTGGGCATCTGTATGTGGCCAGGCTGTGTAAAAGTCTCAGCCGCCGTACACACGGCCGAGGTTCTCGCTGAAAACCAGCGAGAACCTCGCTGGAATGCACATTCCAGCGAGGACCTCGGCCGTGTGTACGGTCTCGGCGAGCTTCCCGTCGGGAAGCCCGTCGAGCCGAAATAGAGAGCACGCTCTCTATTTCCTCGACGGCCCGCTCGGAAGAATGGCTGGTTGCCATTCCCGACGGGCGGGTCGCCGATTTCGACGGCCGGCAGGGAACCTCGACGGGCGGAACGATGTGTTCTGCCCGTCGAGATTCCCTGCCGTGTGTACGCGGCCTCACATGTGGTATCGCCATACTCAGGAGGAGTAGCAGAATGTATTTTGGGGTGTCATTTTTGCTATGTACATGCTATGTGTTATGCCGCGTACACACGATAATTTTTCAGCATGAAAAAAAAAATGAAGTTTTTAAAAACGTCATTTAAAATGATCGTGTGTGGGATTCACATCGTTTTTCATCTTCTGAAAGAACGACAAAAAAAAATTCGAACATGCTGCATTTTTTCACGTCGTTTTAAAAAATTTTGTTTTTTGGGTTGTAAAAAATGATTGTTTGGCGCTAAAACGACGTTTTAAAAACATGCATGCTCAAGCAAGTTATGAGACGGAGTGCTCGTTCTGGTAAAACTACCATTCATAATGGAGTAAGCACATTCATCACGCTGTAACAGACAAAAAAGCGCAAATTGTCTTTTACTAACAAGGAATTAGCTAAAAGCAGCGCAAAGGTGAATAGAACTTCACCTTTAGAGTGCCATCGTACGTGTTGTACGTCACCGCGCTTTGTTCATCATTTTTCAAAAACGATGGTGTGTGGGCAACATCGTTTTTTAAATGATGAAGTTGGAAAAACTGTTTTTTTTTCATGTCGAAAAATGATCGTGTGTACGCGGCATTAGAAATATCTTATAAACTGACAACTAATAAAAATAAAAAATAAAATAAAAATGCAGTTTCATTTATTTTCCACGTTTTCCAAAACCTGCTGGAAAAAAATAAACTGTTCAAAAGACTCATTATGCTTCATAGATTATACGTTGGGGTGTTTACTTTCCAAAATGGGGTCATTTTGTGGACAATTTCATTGTCCTGATGCCCTAGGGACTTCAAAAGTGTGATAGGTGGTTGAGAAATGAGATGTGCAATTTATGCATATAGAACGTCAGAAAGTGCTACTTTAATGCTGGGCCTCTGTATGTGGCCAGACTGTGTAAAAGAAGATTTACACATGTGGTATCACCATATTCAGAATGTAGTTTGGGGTGTAGTTGCAATTATGCATATGCTGTGTGAGAGAAATGACCTGTTAATATGACCAGTTTGTGTAAAAATAAATAAAAAAATCTTAATTTTCCCAAGAATTGTGAGAAAAAATTAAAACTTAAAAAAAACTCACCATGCCTCTTAGTAAATACATTGGACTGTATACTTTCCAAAAAGAGGCCATTTGGGGGGTATTATGTACTTGCCTGGCTTGTTAGTGTCTCAAGAAATGAGATAGGCCTTCAGTACATCAAGTGTGATCAGATGTGATCAATTTTCAGTGATTGGCAGCATAGCTTTTAGACTCTGAAACTTTCACAAAGACTAAATAATATCAACTAATTTGGGTTATCTTTACCAAAGATATCACTTATATCGGACAAAAATCAAAATACAGTGGTGATTAAATACCACCAAAAGAAATCTCTATTTGTGAGAATAAAATGATAAAAAATGTTGTTTGGATACAGTGTAGCATGACTGAGTAAGTGTCATTCAAAGTGTGAGAGTGCTGAAAGCTGAAAATTAGTCTGGGCTGGAAGGTGCATAAATGCCTTGTATTGTAAAGTGGTTAAAGTCATCGGTCAGCCGGCCACCTTCTCCACCGCTTTTCCTCTGACTGAACGAAGCCTCGGCAACACATTGTCCAACACCAGGTAATTGTAACCTCCCAGGGTCTAGAAATTAATTGAACAAATCTTTCTTCAAGGTCTTCTGAAGATGTTTCATCCTTTGCTCCTTCTGCGAAGGCAGAATGAGTTCTGCAACCTTACCCTTGTAACGTGGATCAATAAGGGTTGCCCACCAGTAATGATCCCTCTTCTTGATACCATGAATCCTAGGGTCCTTTCGCAGGCTTTGCAGAATCAGGGAGGCCATGCAGCGTAAATTTGCAGAGGCATTCAATTCTGAGTCCTCTGGATCACATGATCTGTAACAACCTACTCCCATCCACGTACACCTCCTTTGGTTTCTGGGGACTGAAAACCATCCCTCAAAAGACTTCTGCTGAGTGTTATTGTCCCTGTCCATGCTGACACAATCCTCCTCTTCTTCCTGTGTGTTTGATGGGCCCACAGGAATACTATCTGGATTAAGGGGGCCCTTGAGAGGTAAGGAAGTACTTCTCTTCCTCGCACTGTTCTGCCCCAAGTGCCCTGTACATTATTCCACGAAGTGTGTGCTCCAACAGGAAGACAAGAGGGACAGTGTCACTGATGCATTAATTGTTGCTGCTTGTGGCCTCCTCAAATGGTAACAGGACATGTATGCATCCTTGATCAGTAGCCACTGGTGAGGCGAAAATGAGCCAAGCTCCCCTGACCCTGTCCTGGTGCCCTACTCAGACAGGTACTCATTGATGGCCCTCTGCTGCATGTGCAGCCGTTGCAGCATTGCCAACGTTGAGTTTCACCTGGTGGGCATGTCACAAATGAGGCGGTTGGTGGGCAGGTTGCATTCCCTATGAATGTCAGCCAGTTGTGCACTGGCATTGTATGACTGGCGAAAATGACCACAGACTTTTCTGGCCTGCCTCAGGAGATCCTGTAAGCCTGGGTACCTGCTCAAGAACTGCTGCACCACCAAATTCAGGATATGTGCCAAAAATGAACATGGGTCAAGTGTCGAAGGGTGGAGAGAAGGTTGGTGCCATTGTCGCATACAACCATTCCTGGCTAAAGCTGGCATGGCGTCAACCACCTCAGAGTCTGCCCCTGTAGAGCTGCCAAAATCTCTGGCCCAGTGTGGCTCCTGTCCCCTAGGCAGACCAACTCAAGCACCGATTGGCATCTTACTACCTGACTGCTTGTGTAGTCCCTTGAACGCTTACGGAGCAACGCTGGTTCAGAGGACAAATCTGCAGAAGAACACCATCCCTACAGTCAAGCATGGTGGTGGAAACATTATGCTTTGGGGCTGTTTCTCTGCTAAAGGTACAGACTTTGCTAAATTGCTAAATTGAGGAGCCAATAGAAGGGGCCATGTATTGTAAAATCTTGAATCAGAACCTTCTTCCCTTAGCCAGAACACTGAACATGGGAGATGGATGGGTCTTCCAGCATGACAAGGACCCAAAACATACCACCAAGGCAACAAAGGAGTGGCCCAAAAAGAAGCACATTAAGGTCATAGAGTGGTCTAGCCAGTCTCTAGGCCTTAATCCTATAGAAAATTTAGGGAGCTGAAACTTTGTGTTGCTAGGAGACAGCCAAGAAACCTTAAAGATTAAGAGAAGATCTGTTAAGAAGAGTGGCCCAAAATCCCTCCTGAGGTGTGTGCACAGGGCCGATCCTACCCGGGGTGCAGTGGGTGCCCCGCACCCAGCGCTGTCATGCGCGAGGCGTCGAGCGAGCCGCCGAGGAGGTTCTTTTTTTTTTTTTTAATCCGAGCCGCCGAGGAGGTTGTTTTTTTTTTTTTTAGTTATTCCCGAGCGGCCGAGCCGCCGAGCCGCCGAAGCAATCCGAGACCCGAGCGGGATGTGACAAAGTGACGTCACACGGCCGCTCGGCTCCACCCACCGTGACCTCTGCCACAGCCATCTTCAGACAGCGTGCGGGAGCGAGCACCGAGCGGAGCTGCCGCCTGATTCAGCTGAGATTGAGCGCCTCTGCCTCAGCCTGCCATGTCCTGGGTGGGTCTGTACTAATGGGGGGTTGTCCTGGGGGAGTCTGTACTAATGGGGGTTGTCCTGGGGGAGTCTGTACTAATGGGGGGTTGTCCTAGGGGAGTATGTACTAATGGGGGGTTGTCCTAGGGGGGGTCTGTACTAATGGGGGGTTTGTCCTGGGGGGGGTCTGTACTAATGAGGGGGTTGTCCTGGGTGGGTCTGTACTAATGGGGGGTTGTCCTGGGTGGGTCTGTACTAATGGGGGGTTGTCCTAGGGGAGTATGTACTAATGGCGGGTTTGTCCTGGGGGGGTCTGTACTAATGGGGGGTTGTCCTGGGTGGGTCTGTACTAATGGGGGGTTTGTCCTAGGGGAGTATGTACTAATGGGGGGTTTGTCCTGGGGGAGCATGTACTAATGGGGGGTTTGTCCTGGGGGGGGGTCTGTACTAATGGGGGGTTGTCCTGGGTGGGTCTGTACTAATGGGGGGTTGTCCTGGGGGAGTCTGTACTAATGGGGGGTTGTCCTAGGGGAGTATGTACTAATGGGGGGTTTGTCCTGGGGGGGTCTGTACTAATGTGGGGATGTCCTGGGGGGGTCTGTACTAATGGGGGGTTGTCCTAGGGGAGTATGTACTAATGGGGGTTATCCTGGGGGAGTCTGTACTAATGGGGGGTTGTCCTGGGTGGGTCTGTACTAATGGGGGGTTGTCCTGGGTGGGTCTGTACTAATGGGGGGTTGTCCTGGGTGGGTCTGTACTAAAGGGGGGTTGCCCTGGGGGGGTCTGTACTAATGGGGGGTTGTCCTGGGTGGGTCTGTACTAAAGGGGGGTTGCCCTGGGGGGGTCTGTACTAATGGGGGGTTGTCCTGGGGGGGTCTGTACTAATGGGGGGTTTGTCCTGGGGGTGTCTGTACTAATGGGGGGTTTGTGCTGGGGGTATCTGTACTAATGGGGGGTTTGTCCTGGGGGTGTCTGTACTCATGGGGGGTGGTTTGTCCTGGGGGGTCTGTACTGAGGGAGGGGGTTTATACTTAGTTAGGAGTCTGCACTGACGGAGGGGGTCTATACTTAGTGGAGGGGGTCTGTAGGGGCGACTATAGGTGGAGGAAGGGGGGCAACACCATGTTTTACCTCAACTGGTGACAACAACCCTAGTGACGCCACTGCAGCTGCGGGCTCTTCATTCCTCCTCCCACTCTCTCTCCTCCTTCTCTTCACGCGCAATGCTGTACTAGCGATGCTTGCCAGGGAAGAAATAGAATAGAAAAAAGGAGCAGAGAAGAGGATTGTGGGACTTGTAGTTCGAGGACTGGCAGCCCCACTGTAAAAAAGAAACTGCAGCCCACACGGCTTCAGCTGAATGGGGGAGAGAGAGAGAGAGCCAGGACCCCAGGAAAGCTTTTAGGGAAGTGCACCCAGGACTCCAGAGGACAGTGCTGAGAGAACACCATCAGAGAAAGAACCCCGCTGCCGTGCGCCACCAGAGGGAAAGCCACACAGCCTAGTGCCATCCCTGGCGGAGAAAGGATTGGAGTCATTGCCAGAATACAGATCTGGGCTCTACCCAGTGGAGTATCCATGAGCAATTCAGATTGAGCTGACTCCTGATCAGAGGAACTGGTGTTGTTGGTCAGGTGAGAGCCGATCGGCCATTATCTACTTATGTCAATAGGAACTGCAGTCTCTGACCATCTCCTGTATTATATCTGCAGTCTCTGACCATCTCTTGTAGTATGTCTGCAGTCCCTGACCATCTCTTGTAGTATGTCTGCAGTCTCTGACCATCTCCTGTATTATATCTCCAGTCACCGACTGTCTCCTGTAATAGGTCTACACTCTCTGACCAGCTCCTGTACTATGATTGCAGTCTCTGACCGTCTCTTGTATCATGTCTGCAGTCTCTGACCATCTCCTGTACTATGATTGCAGTCTCTGACCATCTCTTGTATTATATCTCCAGTCACTGACTGTCTCCTTTAATATGTCTACACTCTCTGACCATCTCCTGTACTATGATTGCAGTCTCTGACCATCTCTTGTATCATGTCTACAGTCTCTGACCATCTCCTGTACTATGTTTTGGGGCACTTTCTAACAGTATCAGAGAGGTTCCCCTCCAGGTCTCATTCGTGTACGCTCTTCCAGTATTTTCTTTATTGTTAAAAGATCATGGGAGGATCCCTAGGCAACAAAGACTTCTTAGAGGAGCATCTCTGTGTTTGAGTCATTGCCACAGAAACATTTGTAAAGGGGAGGAGTTGGTAAGATGACCACACCCCTTTGTGGGGGCGCCAGAAATATTTCTGCACCCAGGCGCCTGTGACCCTAGGATCGGCCCTGTGTGTGCAAACCTGGTAACCAACTACAAGAAACGTCTTACCTCTGTGCTTCAAAAAAAAAAAAAAATAATAACAATAAAAAAAAAAAAAAACATGGTGAGAAAGAGTTTAACCGCTCCAAAGTCCCAGAGAACTAGATGACTGAATCCAAACACGTGGGTGCCGGCACTGCAATGATATGCAAGATTTGTAGAAAAAACTAGGATGGCCGCACTCCAAAAACAATGTTGTTCCTTTTTAATAAAACTGGTCACAAAACAAACATGTCACAGCAAAAAATCAGATGAAAAAGCTTTTTCATCAGATGTTTTGCTGTGACATGTTTGTTTTGTCTACAAATCTTGCAAAAAAAAAAAAAACACATGATATTACCAGCATATACAGTAAGTAAAATAGGTCAATGTTACATTACCTCCATACTTAATGCATTTTTTTTCTCTGGCCGCTTCATTACTATTGTAGTGATATTATCCTTATAGACCACTTGAATGTTTTTATATTTTGATTGGCTGTTACTTGCATTATTAATAGTTTCTGAAGATACCAGATTTGGTAAAAGATGGACATCTTTCTGTGCCTTGTCCTGAAATGGAGCACAAACAGTAACACATCATAAGCAATAAAACAATTTTTTTTTTTTGTTTAGATTTTACATCAAAGGGAGCAAAAAATTAATTTTTTCCCTCCATGGTACTGTTCTGTGCCATAGGTACAAAGCTTATCAGGTACCACATGGTCTATTTATAACAAAATTTGCTTTGTGAATGTCTCAAGCATTTTCTTGGCTGCAATGAATAAAACCCATATTTTACATAATATGTTTTCAGTATTTTCTGTGATTGTCAGCTCCATCTAGTTGTAAATTGTACCCTAAAAAGTAATTTAGAGTAACATTTTGTTTAATAACAAAAAAAATTTACTTACCAAAATTTGTATACAAGTGTTAAGCTTATTGTTGGGTTGCATCTTATTGGTGTGATCAGGACAAGAACTGTGAAATAGCCTGTGATAAATAAAAGAAGTATGACATTGAACACAGGTCATAGTTTGCAGGAATCTGTAATGTTTAACAGAAATGACAAAACATATATTCAGTCTCTCTCTAGTAGGAGAAATTTGCTGACATTCTGCATGTGTGAGAGCAACACACACGTTTATAAAATGAGCATTTCTGAATAAAATTTGTATTATTTATTACAATTATTTATAAAGCACCAACAATGTAGGCAGCACTTTACATACTGTACATTGACGTCCCTCCCCTAAGGAACTTACAATCTAAGGTCCCTACCATTGTCTACATACACATACTAGTGCCAATTTAGACGAGACCCAAACCTATTAGCATGTCTTTAGAGGGTGGGAGGAAACCAGAGTAATTGGAGGAAACATGTGAAAGCGCAGGGAGAACATGTACACTCCGTGTACATCTAGGACATGCAGTGAGGTCAGTGGCTGGTGTGGCACTGGCTAGTATCAGAGCCAGATACCAACAGGTTACGTACACTGCGATTGTTAGAGTGAGAGCAATAATTCTAGCACTAGACCTTCTCTGTTACTCTAAACATGTAACCTGTAAACATTTTTATAGCGTCGCCTATGGAGATTTTTAAGTACTGAAGTTTGGCACCATTCCACAAGTGTGTGCAATTTTAAAGCGTGACATGTTAGGTATCTATTTACTCTGTGTAACATCAAATTTCACATTATACTAAAAAAATCAGGCTAACTTTAGTATTCTCTTTTTTTTATTATTCATGAAACGCAAATACCATGCAACATAAAAAGTTGCAACGACCACCATTTTATTCCCTAGGGCGTCTGCTTAAAAAAATAAAATAATATATATATATATATATATATATATATATATATATATATATATATATATATATATATATATATATTAGGGCTCTTATGGATTAAAATTTTCGTGTTCGATTAATCGCCTTTTTTTTATCGATTAATCGACTAATTTTGTTTAATTATAACGCACATACATTTTTCAGATCACCACCATATATAGTCCCCATTGTAATATCCAGAGACATCTCCCCCACTGAAATATCCAAAGACATCTCCCCCACTAAAATATCCAAAGACATCTCCCCCACTAAAATATCCAGAGACATCTCCCCCACTGAAATATCCAGAGACATCTCCCCCACTGAAATATCCAGAGACATCTCCCCCACTGAAATATCCAGAGACATCTCCCCCACTGAAATATCCAGAGACATCTCCCCCACTGAAATATCCAGAGACATCTCCCCCACTGAAATATCCGCAGACATCTCCCCCACTGAAATATTCGCAGACATCTCCCCCACTGAAATATCCGCAGACATCTCCCCCGCTAAAATATCCACAGACATCTCCCCCGCTGTAATATCCACAGACATCTCCCCCACTGTAATATCCACAGACATCTCCCCCACTGTAATATCCACAGACATCTCCCCCACTGTAATATCCACAGACATCTCCCCCACTGTAATATCCACAGACATCTCCCCCACTGTAATATCCACAGACATCTCCCCCACTGTAATATCCACAGACATCTCCCCCACTGCAATATCCACAGACATCTCCCCCACTGTAATATCCACAGACATCTCCCCCACTGTAATATCCACAGACATCTCCCCCACTGTAATATCCACAGACATCTCCCCCACTGTAATATCCACAGACATCTCCCCCACTGTAATATCCACAGACATCTCCCCCACTGTAATATCCACAGACATCTCCCCCACTGTAATATCCACAGACATCTCCTCCACTGTAATATCCACAGACATCTCCCCCACTGTAATAACCACAGACATCTCCCCCACTGTAATATCCACAGACATCTCCCTCACTGTAATCCACAGACATCTCCCCACTGTAATCCACAGACATCTCCACACTGTAATCCACAGACATCTCCTGTAATATGGTCCACATCTCCCCCACTGTATAGGAAGATTAGTGCTTGCTTAATCTTAACAGAGAAGTTGACCGAACACGAGCAGTTGAGGCCGATGAGGACATCAGCGTGCCTCTCTAGGCTCACCTAGGCCACCGCCATATGGACCAAGATGGCCGTCGCTCTGGGAGCTAACCTGAAGCCGCTACCTTTCCTATGGCCGAGGCAGCAGCGGAGCTCCGCGGATCACGTGGTGTGCCGATGCGCATATGGTGACCCGTTCGGATCACGGATCATTTACGATCTGCTGCACCACTAGTACCAATCAAAAGAAAAAAAAAAAAAAATATATATATATATATATATATATATATATATATATATATTATGTTTGGGGGTTCTGAGTAATTTTCTAGTAAAAAAAAATAAAAAATGATTTTTACATGTAGGAGAGAAGTGTCTGCGCTGTCCCTTAAACCACTTCCCGCCCAGCCTATAGCAGAATAAAGGCTGGGCGGTGGTTCAATTATCCTGCCTGGGCATCATATGACATCTAGCAGGATAACAGCCGCCACACAACCGTGGGAGCGCTCATCGCGGCGATCGGTGGTGCGACATGTCAGTCTGACACACCGTTACACCAATCTCGGTAAAGAGCCGCTGACGGAGGCTCTTTACCACGCGATCAGCCGTGTCCAATCACAGCTGATCACAGTGTAAACAGGAAGAGCTGTTGATTGGCTTTTTCTCACTCGCGTCTGACAGACACGAGTAGAGAAGAGCCGATTGGCTGCTCTCTTGACAGGGGGGTCTGTGCTGACTATCAACACAGCCTCACCTCGGATGCCCGCCCAGGACGCTACCCTAGACCACCAGGGATATGCCAATCAGTGCCCAGGCAGCTGACAATCAATGCGCAGGCAATTGCCAATCAGTGCCCATCCACAATGCCTGTCAGTGCCACCAGGGATGCCTATGAGTGCTCATCAGTGCCTCCCATCAGTGCAACCTATCAGTGCCACCCATAAGTACCCATCAGTGCAGCCTTTTACTGCCCATCAGTGCCACCCATAAGTACCCATCAGTGCCACCCATGAGTGCCCATCAGTTCTGCATATCAGTGCCACCCATCAGTGCCGCCTTCTAGCTCCCATCAGTGTCACCATATTGGTGCCGCCTTATCAGTGAAGGAGAAAACATACTTATTTACAAAATGTTATAACAGAAACAAAAGAAAAAATATATTTTTTTCAAATTTTCTGTCTTTTTTTTATTTATTTGTTTAGCAAAAAAAAAACTGCAGAGGCGATCAAATACCACCAAAAAATTATAAAAATTCTGTGTAGCATGACCACGCAATTTAAACAGCGACAGCAAAAGCTGAAAATTGGTTTGGGCAGGAAGGGGGTGTAAGTGGCAGGTATTGAAATGGTTAAACAATAAAACAGCAGCCAGCAGAGCAAAAAGACAGTTGCAAACAAAGAAGTGCCACGCTAATAATCTATCTCAGAATAAACTAAGATTGTATAGTGATCATGTGAATCTCAAAACATATAATAAAAAATGTGAAGAGACATAATCAAAGTACATTTTCCATCACCAACTGGATGAAGGCTTTCTGGAGAGCTTGGACTCAAAAGGACGTATGCCTGATGAGTCAACAAAGCTTGTCAATCAAGGAGCGTGGTGGATAAACTCTCCTGTGTGGTATGGTTAGGAAGGAGAATAAAGGGCTACATAGTGTGATTTCATTAGGTAAAGGGTATTTATTTGATAAAAGGAGGACATTCACATTTGTGAAGATGAAAAAGCATTTTTGGTACAAAAACACAATGGCATCAGTGGAGCCTGATCGACGCGTTTTGTAAGCAAGGCTTTACTCGCTCTCTTAGCATCTAATAACGAGGCTTGGTCCAACATGGCATTGAATAGATGACACTACGATTCACCCTTCAGGGCGAGTCTTGTATCGCATGCTCCGGTGCTATTTTGCCAAGATACTCTTCAGAGTAAGGCTTGAATCGCACGCCCCTGTGACATCTTGTCGGGACAGGAAGTGATTGCAGTTATATACATTTATTAATGAGGAGATACCATGGGTCTGTATCTTGGTATGGGGGTCACTCCACTCTATTTAAACGCAATGACTGCAGCAGACCGGTACCCCAGATGATGTCTTGTTAGATGAAACACATCGGGATGGTCTCTGCTGATGCCATTGCATCATTTGTACCAAAACGCTTTTTTATCTTTACAATTGTGAGTGATACTTTTATCAAATAAATACCCCTTTACTTAATGGAATCACACCATGTGGCCCTGTTTTCTCATTCCTAACCATACCACACAGGAGAATTTATCCACTCAGCTCCATTGATCACCTTGTGGGTCACTGCCCTGGAGAGCCATCAGAAGGACCATAGGAATACCTGACTCCCAGGCAGAGGTTGCCTACACTGCCCTCATCTCTTGGTGTACTTCACCACAAGCTTTGTTGACTCATCAGGCATACCTCTTTTTGAGTTTAGGCTTTCCTGTAAGCCTTCATCCAATTGGTGATGGATAATCTACTTGCAACTTTTCTTCATACCTATATTTTGATGCCATAAGGATGTCATGAAAATAGATTTTTTTTTTTGTGTCTGGAATCATTCACAAATTTCTGTGAATTTCACACTCACTTTACGTACACAACTTTATTGTGGATTTATTTGATTATGTCTCTTTGCAGGTTTTATTATGTGTTTGAGATGTAGGTGATCACTATACAATCTTGGTTAGAAGCCGCGTTGATATGACCGTTTCCATTGTCTACAATGGGGTGTTTTCATGTATAAAATGTGTTTTATTTAAGTACATTACAAAGTCTTTGTACAAAGTTACAAACCAGTTTTGTAACTAAAAAAATGACAGAAGATAAAAATTATAAATAATACCAACAACAAAAATAATAATGTTATTAAAAAAAAAGATTTTTAATACAGAATGGTTTGCTTATTGAAAAGCATGTCCATGTACAGTATAGTATGCACAGTATATTTCTGCATCAATGTGACGTGGCATGAAGGCGATCAGCTTGTGGCACTTCTGAGGTTTTATGGAGGCCCAGGTTGTTTTCATATCGGTCATCAGCTCATCTGCTTTGTTGGGTCTGGCGTCTCATCTTCCTCTTGACAAGACCCCACAGTTTCTCTATTGTGTTTAGGTCAGGGGAATTCACTTGCCAATCAAGCAAAGTGATACCATGATTAATAAACCAGGTATTGGTACTTTTGGCAGTGTGGGCAGGTGCCAAGTCTTGCTGGAACATGAAATCAGAATCTCCATAAAGCTGGTTAGCAGAGGGAAACGTGAAGTGCTCTAGAATTTCCTGAGAGAGGGCTGCACTGACTTTGGACTTGATAAAACACAGTCAACCAACAACAGCAGATGACATGGCTCCCCAAATCATCACTGACTGTGGAAACTTCACACTGGACTTCATGCAACTCCACTCTTCCTCCGGACTCTGGGACCTTGATTTCCAAAGGAAATGCAAAATTTTCCACAGTCCATGATGCTTTGGGGAGCCATGTCATCTGCTGTTTTGTCACTTCGGGAAGTTGGGGATTAAAATAGGTTGTAAAGGGAAAAAAATGTTTTCCCTAAATAGCTTCCTTTATCTTAGTGCAGTCCTCCTTCACTTACCTCATCCTTCCATTTTGCGTTAAAATGTCCCTATTTCTTCTGAGAAATCCTCACTTCCTGTTCTTCTGTCTGTAACTGAACACCGTAATGCAAGGCTTTCTTCCCGGTGTGGAGAAAGCCTCTTGAGGGGGCGAGCAGGAGTGTCAGGATGCCCACTAACACACAGCTCCTTTCTCTATCTGCAAAGCAGAGAGTGTCCTGACTTGCCTGCTCGCCCCCTCCCCCCTCAAGAGACTTTTTCCACACCAGGGAGAAAGCCTTGCATTACTGTGTGTAGTTACAGACAGAAGAACAGGAAGTGAGCATTTCTCAGAAGAAATAAGGAGGAGATTTCAAAGCAAAATAGAAGAAGGGCTGCACTAGGGTAAAGGAAGCTATTTAGGGGGAAAAAAAATCCTTTACAACCCCTTTAAGCAAGAGAGTAGAGTTGGGCGATTTGGTCAAAGAGGTCCCCCCCCCCCCCATCTTTTTGTGGCATAGGTGAAAGATTTAGTATGAGAGTTTAAGGATGTTGGTTAGAGCTATGGGGTATGGGCCATTTCTATATATTACATTTCTCAACGCTTTGTAGGAGTGAACTAAGGCAGCTTGAACGTCCACCGAAGCAATGTCAAGGTCCAGAAAGAACCACCAGTGGATGTGTCAGTTGGGCCGCTAAGTAGTAACATTGGAGATTAGGCAGGGCTAGTCTCCCTTCCCTAATGGGTAAGTGCAAGGTTTCCAGAGACACCCGGGGTGGTCTTGAGCCCCACAAGAATGAGGTGATTGTCCCACTGATCTCAGAGAACTATTTCTTGGGAATATAGGTTGGGGAATGCCATAAAATATACAGGAATCTAGGGAGATAGGCAGAATCAATATTATCAAAATGATCTAATAGATTGAGAGGCAGTTTGGACCAAGTCTGCAAATTTATTTTCAGGCACTGCATATGGAGGCGATTTAGTTCGCATGTGCCGCGCTATATAAGTTTTTCATTCATTCATTCATTCATGGAGGGTGAGATTATTAGGAATATATGCTTTTAAGGGTAGTTGGATCTCCATTCCCAAGTAGCAAAACGTATTCATTACCTGCAAGGGAGCATCTGGGGGCATGTGGGGATAAAAAGGGGGGTCTCCCTGGAAGACTACGGATATGCCCCAAATAACTTAAACCCTAAATATGAAAATTAGAGATTATGTGCAGTGTTTAACCACTTCCCGCCCGGCCAATAACAGATTTACGGCCGGGAAGTGGTTATGAAATCGTGACTGGCCGTTCTCAAACGGCTAGCACGATTTCAATGCCGCGCGCGCCCGTGGGGGCGCGCAGCGCGGCGATCGGTGATGCGGGGTGTCAGTCTGACACCCTGCACCTCCGATCTCGGTAACGAGTCTCCGGCGGAGCCTCGTTACCACGTGATCAGCCGTGTCCAATCACGGCTGATCACGATGTAAACAGGAAGAGCCGCCGACGGCTCTTCCTCACTCGCGTCTGACAGCCTAAGGCCGATGGACCGTTTCAGCAGACATCTCCGCTCGTGTGTATGGGCTAGCGGACAGATTTCTCCACCCGACAGATTTCAAAGCAAGCTTTGAAATCTATCCGGTGGGGATCTGTCCGCCCGACATGTCTGCTGGTTAGTACACTTACCAGCAGACATGTCGCCCCCCACCGCCGCCGCGCCGCTGCCGAATGGATTCGGCGCATGCGCGGAAGTGTTTTACTTCCTGGTGCGGTGACGTGGCGGTGACGCGGCGGCGTCAACGTCACCACCGCCACGTCACCGCGCCGTCCGGCGGCGGGGAATTTGATCCGATGGTGTGTACACGCCATCGGATCAAACTCCCGATCGGACATATCCGATGGAAATGGTCCGCGGACCGTTTTCATCGGATATGTCCGATCGTGTGTATGGGGCCTTAGAGTTCTGGTAGCTAAGCCTAGTTCCACGCCATCCTGAAGAAACTCCAGGATGGCGGGAGTTTTGGGAGAAGAGATCCGCTTAGTGGTGCACCAACGCGAAAAGACTGTCCAGACCTTTGCGTAGATGTGTCTGGTGACCTTCTTGCGGCTGGATAGTAGGGTATCTATGACTCTATCCGAGCAGCCCTTCCGCTGCAAGTTCCGCCTCTCAAGAGCCATGCCGTCAGGCTGAAGAACCCTGGGTTCGAATGAGAGATCGGCCCCTGCCGCAGGAGATTCGCTCGGAGAGGAAGGGGAAGCGGGGGAGCTAGAGACCAGAGCTTCAGAATGGGAAACCAGGATCTCCGGGGCCACCAAGGAGTGATTAGGATTAACTTGGTCTCCGCGGAGGCCAGCTTTTGTAAGACCCTTGGGATCAGATTCAGCGGGGGAAAAGCGTAAGCCAGACGGAAATCCCAGGCCTGGGCCAGTGCATCCACCCCCTGAGAACCCCGTCCCTGCCAAAGGGAAAAGAATCTGTTCACTTTTCTGTTTTCCCTGCAGGAAAAAAGATCTATCTCCGGAACCCCGAACCGCCGACAAACCCAGTCGAAGGTTTCCTGGCACAATTCCCACTCCCCCTGAAAAATGGGTCGACGACTCAGAAAGTCGGCCTCCAGATTGGTGGCTCCCCTTATGTGGATTGCCAGAAAAGAGGGTACTCTCTGTTCCGCCCAACCCAGGATCTCCAGGGAGAGTGTCAGGAGAGACTGGGACCTGGTGCCCCCCTGTCTGTTGAGAAAGGCGACTGTTGTTATTGTCGGAAAGGACCAGGACATCCTTGCCCTGAATTCTCTCTTCGAATGCCCACAGAGCTTCTCCCACTGCCAGTAATTCTCGATAGTTGGAGGAGGTCCGCCTTTGATGAGGATCCCAGGATCCCTGAGCCCGTAGTTCTTGTACATGGGCTCCCCAACCCCAAGCACTGGCGTCCGTAGTGACCTTCAGTGGATTGGTCTGACTCCACGGACGGCCCTTCAGGAGGTTTTGGTGGTGAAGCCACCACTCTAGGGAGTCCTTGACTAGGATCGGGACCCTGACCCGGGAATCGAGAGTGTCCTCCTTCCCGTTCCAGGCGGAGAGGAGGAACCTCTGAAGTGGTCTTGCGTGTAGTTGGGCCCAGGGGACCGCCAAAATGCAAGCGGTCATCCGACCCAACAGCTTCATGATCTCTCTGAGGGAGGGATTTTCTGTAGCCACTAAAGACCCGATCGTCGTCACAAGCCTCTGGAACTTCTCTTGGGGAAGAAAAAGCTTATTTTCTCGGGAATCTATGATAACCCCCAGGTATGCCTTCCGCTGTTCCGGCAGAAGGGAGGACTTTTGCTTGTTGATTATCCAACCAAGCGACTCCAGAGTGGTCATGACGACGGCCAGGTCCGAAAGGAGCTGATCCTGACTTGGGCTGAAGAGCAGAAGGTCGTCTAGATAGGGGACGAGGGAGACCCCCTTCAGATGTAGATGAGCCATTACCTCCGCCAGGACCTTCGTAAACACCCTTGGGCTGGAGGCCAGACCAAAAGGGAAGAGCAGCAAACTGCCAGTGCTGAATTCCCTGTGCGGAGGCGAGGGCAAATCTCAGAAACCTCTGATGTCCCGAAAAAATCGGGACATGCAGGTAGGCGTCCCTTAAATCTATGGTCGCCATAAAGACGCCTTCTAACAAAAGACCCCTGAGGTTGTGAACACTCTCCATCCGGAATCTTTTGTAGAGGAGATGGGAGTTCAGGGGTCTCAGATTGATTATCAATCTGAACTTGCCGTCCGGCTTGGAAACCACAAAAATGTGGGAGTATACTCCCTGACCTTGTTGGTCTGGTGGGACTGGGATTATGACCCCCTGTTCTGCCAGACTTACAATATTCTGGGAGAGGCCTACGGCCTTGCTGGAGTCCCTTGGGAGGTGAGTGAGGAGAAAGGTCGGGGGGGGAAGCTCTCTGAACTCTAAATGGTAACCCTCCCTGATTATCTGCAGGACATGGGGACTCTGGGTTATGCTCTCCCAGGCAGGAAGAAACCTGGCGAGCCTGCCCCCCACCTTCCCGTCACTTGGTGTCCTTTCCGGATGGTTTGGGACTGGAAAAAAGGATCCCCCCCTTTGGTCTATCTTTACCAAAGGTCCAACGTCGGCTGGTGGACTGTCTTTTGTCCGGGCCCGGAATCTTTCTCTGGCTGGGACGAAAGGACCGCTTCCTACTCTGCCTGGGTTTTGAAGGGAATTTATTCCCCTTCTCAGAAGACCTGGACAAAGCCTGATCTAAGGCTTCCCCAAACAAGAGGGAACCCTTGAAGGGGAGTGCACATAGGCGGCGTTTAGAGGCAAGATCACCCCTCCAGGTTTTTAGCCAGACGGCCCTCCTAGAGGCATTGATAAGTGCCCCGGTCTTGGCCGAGGCGCGAACGGTTTCCACCGCTGCGTCTGCCAAGTAGGCCACTGCCCCGCTAATAAGCTGGAGGGAATGTCGTATCTCCTTAGTCTTGGAAGAACTGGGGAGATGGTCTAGAAGCTTGGAAGTCCAGGCGTCGGCATTTCTTGCCACGCAGGCTGAGGCCAATGCAGGACCAAGGGCGGCTGCATTGGCTTCCCATGCTCTACGGAGAGAAGTGTCGGTACACCTATCCATGGCATCCTTTAAACTGCCTGTGTCCTCAAAGGAAAGGTCTGACTGTTTAGAGACCTGCGCCAAGGGGGCATCAAGCTTAGGGACCTTAAAAAAAGGTGTCTACTACCTCCGTCTTAAAGGGACAGCGGCGTTTCCAAGTTTTGAAACTTGGTAAGCCTTTTTTCAGGTTCTGCCCACTCCCTGAGGATAATGTCCTTTAGTGACTGATGGACAGGAATGGTCATGGTTTGAGGCTTTATTAAACCCCTGTACATCCTGTCCCGGGCTGAGACCTGCTCTGCTGGTTCTTGAATATGCTCGGTAGCATAAACAGCTGCTAGAAGGCCTTCCATATCCTCAGCAGGAAACATATATTTTCCTGTCCTGGCAGGTTAACTCGGACTCCTCAGAATCCGAGGGGTACACTCTACGAGCCTGTAGTGGTACAAACGAACGAGAGGCAGAAGAGGATTCCTGGGAGGAGGGGCCTGGAGCCGGAGAATCAATGTCTTTTCTGTTTAGGGAAGATTGAAACTCCTTTAGGGTGGATAGCATTTCGGTCTGAACCGAGAGAAATTGCTTCATAATCTGTGAGGTCTCCTTCCCTGTTAGTTTACAGATGCATTTAGAACAGAATGGCTTGTTATGCTCAGCTGGTAATTTGTCACTACAATTGCCACATTTCCTAATACACTTAGGAGGCTTAGCCACTCTGCTGGACTCCCCCTGGGCAACAGGGTCTTCACCTAAACATATCAGGGAGAAACATATGCCCATTAGCCCTCAACCTCTCAGTGATTTAGGGGAGGGGGGGGGGGTTGTTTTGGAGACAAAAACCCCCCTAAGAAAAAGGAAGGACTCACCCTTGGTGGTTTCCTCTGCAGCCATAGGAAACAGACGGTCCTCCTCCATAGTAGCGTCTTGTGCCAAGAAAAGGGCTTCCCTGAACACGCTCTGAGGCCGCCAGGCCCCTCTATCTCCCTGGCTGCTTTATAGTGTGCCCCGATCGCCTGCAGCGTTTGTCCGGTGGGGGCCGCCATCTTGCCGCGCGGGAGCGGAATGACGTCACGGCGCCGTGCGCGTCATCAACAGGCGCCCGGATGCTCCTGGCGCCGCTCGAAGCGGCGCCTAACTACCCGCCATGCTGTCCAGCAAACCCCCGGACGGAGCCAGCAGGAAGGTGGAGGCCTTAGCCCAACCTCCAAGGTAGGGAACCAGGCGGGGGGAGAGAGGATGTGGCCTCTTCGGAGCACTGGAGAGCCCTGCCCTCCTAGGAGGCTCCGGCGTCCAGGGGAGTCTGTGTCTTCTCCTGTTCCCCCCTGGACTAAGACGACGGGGGAAACCCCCCCGGGGGGTAGCAAGCTACACCGGACCCAACGGCACCCGGTACCTACGGTCCGGGCTCCGGGGGGGGGGGGACCACCAGCCCCAGGCTTTAGGTCACGAAGAAAAAAACAAACGTTTCGCTGAAAGGGAAACACAATCAGAACTGAGGCACACGGGAGGGGTGGGGCCTTTTAAACCTCATTTTGATTGTGTTTCCTGTCAGGTGAGCCAGTCTACTCTCAGGGTGCCGTCCTGGAAGACGAGGGAGAAATACCAAATTTAACACAACTGCTCCCCATTTACACCGGAGCCCTGTAACACTAACGAGTCACATGACACCGGGGAGGGAAAATGTCTAATTGGACCCAATTTGGACATTTTCACTTAGGGGTGTACTCACTTTTGTTGCCAGCAGTTTAGACAATAATAACTGTGTATTGAGTTATTTTGAGGGGACAGCAAATTTACACTTTTATACAAGCTGTACACTCACTACTTTACATTGTAGCAAAGTGTCATTGCTTCAGTGTTGTCACATAAAAAGATATAATAAAATATTTACAAAAATGTGAGGGGTGAGATACTGTATGAACCTAACTCTACTTACGTTAGAAAACCAATTTTAACCCGTAAGCTCCTGAAAAAAGTCGCAAAACATTTCGAGCAGGACAATGAACAAGACATTATCACACGTCTAAGCAGCCAATATTGGGTATCTTGGGAAACCGGGACCTGTTTTTCATATTTCTTATTGTTTTGTATATTTGGGGGTTCTAACTCAATTATGAGGTGACTAGTAATTCACACTATTGTTTATGAACCAGTTCCCGACCGTCTAACACAGATATACTGCAGCAGAATGGCTCTCCTGGGCAAAATCCCATACATATACGGCTTTACCCAGGAGAGCCACCAGAGGGCTTGCACGGCGGGGAACCCAATGCGCATGGCCGGTGGGCACGATCGCCACCAGCCATGTGTGTGTGTGTGTAAAAACACAAAATACCTGTGCTGTCCGAGGAGAGAAGTCAGATTGTGTCTTTCTACAAAGTTACAACCATGATCTGTAATTTCTCGTAGTCAGTCCCCTTCCCTCCACAGTTAGAACACACCATAGGGAACACAGTTAACCCCTTGATCGCTCCCTATTGTTAACCCCTTCCCTGCCAGTGACATTTACATAGTAATCAGTGGATATTTATCGCACTGATCGCTTTGAAAACGTCAATGGTCCCAAAAGTGTCCGACCTGTCGGCTGCAATGTGGCAAAAAAAAAAAAGCAGATAGCCGCCATTATTAGTAATCTTTCCCATAGTTTATAGACGCTATAAATTTTGCACATACCAATCAATATACACTTATTTAGATTTTGTAGAAGAAGGCATATCGGCCTAAACTGAGGAATAATTTGTTTTAAAAAATTGGGATATTTACTATAGCAAAAAGGTAAAAGATATTCGGGGTTATTTACAAAAGGCAAATCCACTTTGCACTACAAGTGCAAACTGAAATTGCACTTGGAAGTGCAGTCGCTGTAGATCGGAAGGGGGCATGCAAGGAAAAAAAAAACTGAAATTTTAGCTTGCACATGATTGGATGATAAAATCAGCCGAGCTTCCCCTCATTTCAGATCTACCCTTCAGATTTACAGCGACTGCACTTCCAGTGCAATTTCAGCGCAAATAGCGCAAAAAATAAAAACCGCAGAGGTGATCAAATATCACCAAAAGAAGGCCCTATTTGTGGGGGGAAAAATGCAATTTTGTTTGGGTACAACATCGCATGACTGTACAATTGTCAGTTAAAGCGTCGCAGTGCTGTTTTAGCAAAAAAATGGCACAGTCATTGATCAGCCAAATCTTCCATGGCTGTAGTGGTTAGGAAATTGTGTGATGGTATCAATGTAACATTTTTTATCTTTTTGCATAAATGCTGACATAACACATACCCATTGCACCCGAATGGTGTAAAAAGGGCACATAGACAACAACTGTTTTTATTGCGCCCTTGCCCTGAACCTGCGTTGATCTGAGCAAATCACTGCAGCTCAATAGCCATGGTGTGAATGTGCCCTAAAAGAATATCATAGGAATTCTAGCTGGTAATTTAACCACTTAAGGACCACCACCTGCACATATACGTCGGCAGAAAGGCACGGCTGGGCACAGGCACGTACCTGTTGCCATTAAGAGCCGAGCTGTGGGTCGCGCACGCGACCCAGTCCGAAGCACCGTGACCGCGCCCCGCGGGACCCGATCGCCGCCAGTGTCCCGCGATCGGTCACAGGAGCTGAAGAACGGGGAGAGGTGTGTGTGTAAACACACCTTCTCTGTGGCAATGACACTGATCATCTGATCCCTGATATAGAGAACGACGATCAGTGACATCACGCCTACAACCACACCCCCCTACAGTAAGAATCACTCCCTTAGGGCACACTTAACCCCTTAGCGCCACCTAGTGGTTAACCCCTTCACTGCCATTTTCACAATAATCAGTGCATTTTTATAGCACTTTTCGCTGCGAAAATGACAATGGTCCCAAAAATGTGTCAAAAGTGTTTGAGGTGTCTGCCATAATGTCGCAGTCACGATAACTGATCGCTGCCATTACTAGTAAAAAAAATTTTTTTTTTATAAAAATGCCATAAAACTATCCCCTATTTTGTAAACACTATAACTTTTGCAAAAACCAAATGCTTATTGCGGTTTTTCTTTACCAAAAATAAGTAGACGAATACGTATCGGCCTAAACTGAGAATTTCTTTTTCTTTTATATGTATATTTTTTGGGGGATATTTATTATACCAAAAAGTAAAAATTATTGCATTTTTTTCAAAATTGTCGCTCTATTTTTGTTCATAGCGCAAAAAAATCAAAACCGCAGAGGTGATCAAATACCACCAAAAGAAAACTATATTTGTGGAAAAAAAAGGACTTTGATTTTGTTTGTGAGCCACGTCGCACAACCGCGCAAATTTCAACGGCGGATCCAGGGGGGGGGGGCAACGGGGCAATTGCCCCCCCCCCGAGGCAATCATGTCACATTGGCTTTAAAGGGGTCCGGAGGCCACCAGGGCCCCAGATGGCAAACCCCTCTTTTTTTTTTTTTTTTTTTTATAAAAAAAAATATTTTTTTTAACATATTTTTATTTTATTTTTTATTAAAGGGACAATTTTTTTTCTTTTTATTTTTTTTAGAAGTCCGGAGGTCCCCAGGGTCCCGGAGGCCGCCAGGGCCCCGTATGGCAACCCCCCCTTTTTTATTTATTTTAATAAAAAAAAAAATATTTTTTTATTTTATTTTTTTATTAAAGGGCCATTTTTTTTTTTAGGGGTCTGGAGGTCCCCAGGGGCCCGGAGATCCCCAGGGCCCCAGATGACCACCCCCCTTTTTTTTATTAAATTTGTATATATATATATATATATATATAAAATTATTATTATTATTGTTAGTATTATTATTAAAGGGCACAGAGGTCCCCAGGGCCCCTGGAGGACAACCCTCCTTTTTTTATAATTTAAAAAAAAAAAAATTTATATTTTATTTATTTTTTTCTCTTTTTTTATATATAGATATATTTTTATTAAAGGGCTCAGAGGTCCCCAGGGCCCCATGTGTCAAACCCCCTTTTTTTAATAAATGTTTTTTTTTATTTTTTTTATATATTGTTTTATTTATTTTTTATAACTTTTTTTTTTATCATTTTTTTTAAACTGCTTTGCGGTGCCTGCAGCTGCTGCTGCCGAGTCTGTCACTCACTCTCTCTCTCTCATCACCAGGGCCGGTAGGCTGCCTGTCCTGAGGCTGCTTTGAGCTGTTGCTGACTGCAGCACTCCCCTCTCTCCTGCTGACATCGGGCATCTCTGGCTGTGTGTGAGCTGGATCTGTGTTCGGCTGTGCTGCCTGTGCTAGACCTACTCGTGTGATAGTAGATGGGGATGGAACACTGATTGAACCACTGTCAGGGATTCTAAATAGACCAGTACTGTGTGCCTACACAGAGGAGACCAACACTGTATGCAGTGAAATAAAAGGTGTTTATTTACAAGGTGAACAAAACAGGTGAAGACAAACAGTGCACAAATAACAACAAAGCATATATAAGTGAAGGGGAAATGCCGTAATCATAAACCAAAAGCCAAGCCGAGGTCATATACCAGGAGATCACAGAAGAAGCTGCAGACAGGGAATGGGCAGGAAGGGAATGTCCAGGAGAGGGATCAGGTCAGGTCGTATCAGATCAGAAGTCAAGAAAGGGGACAGCAGGCTCAGGGTCAGATATCAGGCTCAGGATCAGGTTAGTAGACAGATACCAGGGCGAGGAGTGATTACACATGCCGGGTATTATAGAGGCGTGCTGATTGCATTCAGGTCACACCTGAACGCAGGAAGGGCTGTGTGCTCCATACTGCCAAGACCTTTCCTGACAATCAGTGTTTTGTCTATCACACAAGCCTGTCTAGGGGGGACCTTGCTAGAGCACACTGGCCTACCGAACACAGACCTTCAGCTCCTGTTTGTTCCATGACAAACGTCGGGAGAGGAGATGTCTGCTGTGTGTGATCGAGGCAATGCCATGGTGAGTGCCGTGCACAGTGTGCATTCATAGACAAAAGCGGGGCTGCATTGATAGACAAAAGTGGGACTGCATTGATAGACAAAAGTGGGAATGCATTGATATGCTAAAGTGGGAATGCATTGATATGCAAAATTGGGGTTGCATTGATATGCAAAAGTGGGGTTGCATTGATATGCAAAAGTGGGGTTGCATTGATATGCAAAAGTGGGGTTGCATTGATATGCAAAAGTGGGGTTGCATTGATATACAAAAGTGGGGCTGCATTGATATACAAAGGTGGGGCTGCGTTCATATACACAGTGAGGATGCAATGATCTCTTGTACCATGTCTTCAGTCTCTGACCATCCCTTGTACCACGTCTGCAGTCTCTGATCATCCCTTGTACCACGTCTGCAGTCTCTGACCATCCCTTGTACCACGTCTGCAGTCTCTGACCATCCCTTGTACCACGTCTGCAGTCTCTGACCATCCCTTGTACCACGTCTGCAGTCTCTGACCATCTCTTGTACCACGTCTGCAGTCTCTGACCATCTCTTGTACCACGTCTGCAGTCTCTGACCATCTCTTGTACCATGTCTGCAGTCTCTGACCATTTCCTTGTACCACGTCTGCAGTCTCTGACCATCTCCTGTACCACGTCTGCAGTCTCTGACCATCTCCTTGTACCACGTCTGCAGTCTCTGACCATCTCCTCTACCACGTCTGCAGTCTCTGACAATCCCTTGTACCATGACTGCAGTCTCTGACAATCCCTTGTACCACGTCTGCAGTCTCTCACCATCTCTTGTACCACGTCTGCAGTCTCTGACCATCTCTTGTACCACGTCTGCAGTCTCTGACCATCTCTTGTACCATGTCTGCAGTCTCTGACCATCTCTTGTACCATATCTGCATTCTCTGACCATCTCTTGTACCATGTCTGCAGTCTCTGACCATCTCTTGTACCATGTCTGCAGTCTCTGACCATCTCTTGTACCATGTCTGCAGTCTCTGACCATTTCCTTTTACCACGTCTGCAGTCTCTGACCATCTCCTGTACCATGTCTGCAGTCTCTGACTATCTCTTGTACCACGTCTGCAGTCCCTGACAATCGTCTACAAACCATGGGATAGATTTATGGCATTCATATTTAAATTATTTTTACTAGTAATGGCGGCGATAATTGATTTTTTTGCGGTACTGCAACATTGCAGCAGACACATCGGACACCTAATTGAGTTCTGTAAGCAACACCTTATTTTCTGTCAGTGCCCCCCCCCCCCCGAGACTAGACTCTGGATCCGCCCTTGCGCGCAATTGTCAGTTAAAGCGACGCAGTGCGGAATCGTAAAAAGGGGCAAGGTCCTTAACCTGCATAATGGTCCGGGTCTTAAGTGGTTAAGGAATAAATTGGCTACAATACACATTAGCCATAGCTCTCCCCGTTGTAAGAGGAATCTCCTATGTAAATGGGCCCAGTATCAAACTTTTGGAATAACTTGTCCCTTATCTGAGCACAGAGACAAGAAATCTGTGCACCTTCTAGCTGACAGTTCAGTATAACATCTAAAATTACACCTAAATATCCCTGACATCCAAACAATGAATACAAAACTCAGTTTATGACAAAAGGCAAAAACTATCATTCCTTTTGGAAGGCCCTTCTTTGAAACAAGGTGTTTGTCAGCCCCATGTGAGATATACTGATCAGTATATAGTTATCAGAGTTTTCTTACTCACCTTTACTCTGTGTGTTGGATCATTACAGCACTGCACTCCCTTCCTGGAGTTGTAGCCTTTAGCCTTGTAACACAGACCCAAGGGGAGGAGGGATGAAGATTTCTTAAAGGGGCCACAGTTTCTTATTTAAAGAGGCAATCAACATTTAAACTGATTTTTTAATAGGGAAAACTATAAGGGCTTATGTACATGGAAATAAAAATGCTGCTTATGCTTGATGCATACTCTCTGAGAGAGCTCTTTTGAATGCCCTTCTCCTAGCAGGAGAAAAACAAAAATAAAAACACATAAAGCCATGTTTTTTTTATTTTTTTATTTCATGTTTTTTTTTTATTGAACAATGTACATATACAGTATCACAGTAAGCATTCAATGTGCAAAGTAACAAATACATACACAATAAAGAATGTAGAGTTGGGGTACAGAACATCCTCTAAGTATATCACTAGACAAGTGACACCTAGTAAATAAGGAATAATGAACCATATGCAACATTGTAGGCAAGGGTACACATGCACATACTACAATACATTTTTGATAGACATGAGAATGTTATGAATGAGAAACTATAACCGCAATTTCTATACACAAGTTTCAGCTGCTTGCAACCAGTGGTCCCATATTTTGTTTTATTTGGATGGGCATCCTTATATGGTGGTATATTGTTTATTTCTATCACCCAGTCATTAAAGTGGATGTAAACCCACTCTCGTCCTTACTAAACTACTGCCATAGTGCTGATCTATAATGCCGTGTACACACGGTCGTTTTTTGCGATGAAAAAAAAACTTTGTTTTTTAAAACGTCATTGAAATTGATGGTGTGTGGGCAAAACTTTGTTTTTTGTCAAAAAAACGACCAAAAAAAAATTCCAACATGCTTGAATTTTTTGTGTCGTTTTTCAAAACGTAGTTTTGTTTCACAAAAAGTCACCGTGTGTAGCAAAAACGTCATTTAAAACGACGTTTTTCAACCCGCGCATGCCCAGAAGCTAGTTATGAAGCGAGCTTCAATGGAAAAGAGTGGTGAACGTAACCTCGCTTTTTGTGAAAAAACGATGGTGTGTATGCAACGTTGTTTTTTACTTCACAGAAAACTTCGTTTTTTTCATCACAAAAAATGATCGTGTGTACGCGGCATAAGGATATAGATGCCTCCTGCATGTATCCTTACCTGTCAAATGTCTCCCCTCTATTTGTTATAAGAACTGAAAAACTTTCTGTGGGTGGATCTGTTGTCTGGAGCTCGGTGGGTGGAGTCATGATGTCAGTAGACTCCCCGTCCACCTCTTCACTCCCCTTACACTAAATTCCGCTATGATCACTAACATCCAGTCAAAATCCAGAAAAGTAACCACATGTTTTCAGAAAAGGAGTGGGGATGGGAATTAAAAAAGAATGTCTGTCTCCAAGCTAGTGCATGATATATGTAAATAACCTGTCACTCACAGCAAGGGGCAGAACGGACTAAGGTTTTTCTCTGTAAGTCATTTTTATCTCACTGAACAATAAAATAGGATTGCTCAGAGCTGGACTAACTCTGCGTGGCAAGACTGGGCACAGATAATAGGAAATCTTATACTGTACACTATGACATCAAAAAATAAATAAAAAATTGGGTTTACACCCACTTTAAGTCAAGGAGGTGTCGGTCTCATCCAGGGGCGGACTGACAACTCATGGGGCCCCCGGGCAATATAAGTTAATGGGGCCCCCGGGCTTACAGATGGCGCCAGGAGGCAGTGAAGAGGTGGGGCAGCTAAAATCTCTGGATTTTCACATCAAAAGCATGTCAGTTTCGGACATATCAGTGACAGATGTAAAAAAAACACAGATTTTTGCATACTGTCCCTGGACTCTATGGTCAGTCCGCCCCTGGTCTCATCCATTGTCTAGCTATTATTTTTCGGACTGAGAATAATTTTTATTTTTTTTTAAAGTTATTTTTATTAAAGTTTTCCAACAAACTAACAAACAGAAAAAGGACAATACACACACAGAAAAAAAAAATACAAATACCGCAACAAATAGACTGGTCCGAAACGATACGCAATATGTTCAGACGTAGACAAATAAAGATATATCAATAAAAAGGATATACAGTAAGCACTCCAGGAAAAGGTGCATGCAGACCAATGCGGGCACAGCAAAGGTGGCAGTCTATACATTAGAGATCCTTAGGGCACGGTCTAACACTGGTCAAACAAGTGTACTTCAGTTAGTGCTGAGAGAGAGTAAGTGGGCTAGCCAGCCACCTACCCCAAATTTTATGAAAGGTTTTGGTCCATTTCCGGATTTCAAAAGTAAGCTTATATAGCGGGATGGAGTAATTAATAAGTTTCAACCAAAGGGCTTTCAAAGAGGTCTGTGCACCCTTCCAGGACAGTAGAATATTTTTTTTTAGGCTGAGAATAATGTTTAGTGTATCAAGATCTGAATCGGGAATATCCCCAATAGACACTGTTTTGGGTATGGGGGGCCCATGGTGTCATCGAGGAAGGATACGATCTGTTTCCAAAAACACTATATCCTCGGACAAGACATTTTAAATGATAGAACATACCCACTTCTTGGGAGCACATACAGCAGGTGGTAGATTGTCCTCTTTGAAATCTAGCCATTCTTAACCTCCCTGGCGGTATGATTCTGTCTGGAATTACTTACAGTACGTACCAAAAGCGGTACAATTATTTTGCATTAAAATTTGGCATTTTATACTGTAGGCTTGTAATTCTTAGGAATAACTCACTTAAATCTGTCCAAACCAGAGTCTAGTAGACATCCCGGGTATGATAAAGTTTGAAACACAAAATTATAAAAAATAACTATAAAAAATTATAACAAATGATAATGTAATTATAATAAAAATTATTCAATAATGTAATGCAATGTAATCAAATCAAAATCACTGAAATTTGCTCAGTTGCAGAATTGTCGCTGTCATTACTTTTATTTTTTTATGACGGATTTCCCCACAAATCGCTATCGCTCAATTATGCAAGTGATTATAATTTATTATCGCTGTTTTCTAGGTGCTTTAAAATCACTTTTGACATAAAGGGACACTTTTTGTTGCTATGGACAATCTACAGTTTGCAGGCACAAAAAAATGTTTTTATTATATAAAAGTACATGTAGGGCACTGGGCAGACCACTAGGGACAAGGGGGGTGTGTATTGTTTACATACAGTACTGTAATCTATAAGATTACAATATACTGTATGTAATGTGTTTGTTTACATTTTTTAATTTGGCGCCGGTCTCCGCCCCCGTGCGTCGTAACGTCGCAGGGAACGGAGATCGGCGGCGTGCGGGCACTGTGTGAATCGAATGGAGGACGCCACTCGCTCACACAGCGCAGATGCATCGCTGGATCCAGGGACAAGGTAAGTACAGTACCCTGCCTGGAAAAAGGTAAGCCAGCACGCGCTGCAAACTCTGCACATTCACCCCGAGCGTGACTCAGGGTTATCGATTTTTTCATTGAAAATCCACCCCGAGTCACGCTCGGGTTTACCGCTAAGGGGGTTAAAGCGGAGTTCCACTCATTTAAAACGTCAGCAGCTACAAAATGTATAGCAGCTGACTTATAATCAGATACTCACCTGTCCTACGGTCCAACAATGCGGGCGCACAAAGTCCCGCTCCTCTCCCCCTCCTCCCTGTGGCTGTCACGTTTACACATACCTTATGGATGAGCCCAGTAATGCAGAGGAAGACCTCCCTTATGTATCTGACTTGCGGCCCCTGATAGAGCAGACAGGGGACCAGAGAGTACAGAATGGTATGAGTGCCTGACAGGTAGGTAGTCAGGAGAGTTGCTCCGAACTTCCTGATGCCACAGGAATGAGGACTGGTGGGATGATATATCAATACAGTAGGCAGTAGAGGAGCTGGGTCAACACAGCAGGCAGTACACAGCGGATCAGTCCTGAGGGGTTTGGAGCACAGATAGGCACAGGCACACACAGGTTAGAGAAACCAGACAGGTGCAGCAGCAGAGACAGGTCAGAGTACAAGCTCAGTTGACAACAGACAGACAACGTGGTAATGAGGAGCAGGCAAGATCGAAGTCAGGGACAAGCCGTGGTCATGTACAGGTAGCAGGCTGGAATAGTCAAAGGCAAGCCGGATCAGAACAGAGGAACAGGATCTCAAAGTAGGTTACAGGTAGCAGGGGTCACAGGAAGCTGCAGATCAGACAGCACTGACTCTGTTTACAAACCCAGTTAAAATATGACATCTGGGGGGTCACCGATACTTAAAGCGGAAGTTCCATTTTTGTGTGGAACTCCGCTTTAAGGGAGTGAGGTGTGCATGGTGCAAAATGTAGATCTGCAAAAGTTTAGGCCATGGATACTCAAACTACGTTTCCAAGGTTACTGTTGGTAATACACTAAGACGTCATGGTTTGAAATCATGCATAGCACGGAAGGTTCCCCTGCTTAAACCAGCACATGTCAAGGCCCGTCTTAAGTTTGCCAATGACCATTTGGATGATCCAGAGGAGTCATGGGAGAAAGTCATGTGGTCAGATGAGACCAAAATAGAACTTTTTGGTCATAATTCCACTAAACGTGTTTGGAGGAAGAAGAATGATGAGTACCATCCCAAGAACACCATCCCTACTGTGAAGCATGGGGGTGGTAGCATCATGCTTTGGGGGTGTTTTTCTGCACATGGGACAGGGCGACTGCACTGTATTAAGGAGAGGATGACCGGGGCCATGTATTGCGAGATTTTGGGCAACAACCTCCTTCCCTCAGTTAGAGCTTTGAAGATGGGTCGAGGCTGGGTCTTCCAACATGACAATGACCCGAAGCACACAGCCAGGATAACCAAGGAGTGGCTCTGTAAGAAGCATATCAAGGTTCTGGCGTGGCCTAGCCAGTCTCCAGACCTAAACCCAATAGAGAATCTTTGGAGGGAGCTCAAACTCTGTGTTTCTCAGCGACAGCCCAGAAACCTGACTGATCTAGAGAAGATCTGTGTGGAGGAGTGGGCCAAAATCCCTCCTCCAGTGTGTGCAAACCTGGTGAAAAACTACAAGAAACGTTTGACCTCTGTAATTGCAAACAAAGACTACTGTACCAAATATTAACATTGATTTTCTCAGGTGTTCAAATACTTATTTGCAGCTGTATCATACAAATAAATAGTTAAAAAAATCATACATTGTGATTTCTGGAATTTTTTTTTTGATTATGTCTCTCACAGTGGACATGCACCTACGATAACAATTTCAGACCCCTCCATGATTTCCAAGTGGGAGAACTTGCAAAATAGCAGGGTGTTCAAATACTTATTTTCTGCACTGTAATTGGGTCAATTGGGAAGCAATGTAATAAAGATCTGGGGTTCTTAAGAATTCGCCAAGCCAGCTTATGTCTATCAGTTCCCCAAACAAATGGTTTTAGCAGGGTTTCTATGGTTTTGAAGTATTTCAGGGGTAAGTATATTGGGGTATGCCACACAATATACACTATCTTCGGAAGAAAAACTATTTTTATTAAATGAGTTTGTCCCAAGACACCCAAAGGTAAATAGGCCCATCCTCAGATTTTTGATTTATTTGTAGTGAATAGGGGTTCTATGTTAAGGGAAATAGAATCATCTGGGGCTCTGGTCACATGGACCTTTAAATATTTATTAGTGTTAACCCATTGTAAGGGCAAGTGGGCTTGTGTCCTAAATGATCCAAACTGTTCTATTGTTTGTAGGGTATTATAGAGGGAGAGGCCGGAGTCCGCTAAGTAAAGCAGTGTGTCATCTGCATAATTGCTAATTTTTTTCTACCAGGGGGCCTAGGATTTCTGGATTTAAACAAATAGATATAGCAAGGGTTCTGCTGAAAGGGCATATAATAGAGGAGACAATGGGCAACCCTGCCTCGTACCTCTGGGTCAGGCCAAGTGAATCATACATCCATTAATTTTCTACCACTTTAGCTACTGGAGCCTGATAAAGGCAGCTGGATCCACTTGATAAACTTGGGACCAAAGCCATAGTTCGCCAAGCATTTCCACAGAAAGCACCACTCCACTGAATCGAATGCTTTAGCTGTGTCCAAAGCCACCACCACTTGAGCCAACATTTTAATGCTAGGCCTGTAGATTAATGTACAGTCTTCCAAGATTAAATGAGGTGTTTCGGCCCAGCATAAAGCCTGCTTGGTCTGCGTGAATCAGAGTTAGAATTACCTGATTGACATGTAATGCAAGTACTTTAGCCAGGATTTTAACATCCACTTGTAATTGGGATATTTTTGGCGGTAGGATTCAATAAAACCTGGATCCTTCACGGGCTTAGGTATGAGAGGACCTCCCTCATAGAATGGGGTAAAACAACTGTTTCAAAGATATGATTTTAAAAAGATAATAGTTTGGGAATAAGTATCTCACTATATTGGGAATAAAATTTGATGGGTAATCCATCCGAACCTTGGGATTTGGATCTTGAAAAATTAGCAATTACTTCTGCTAGCTCGGTTGCGAGTGGTGCTAACCTGTTCGTCTGTTAACTGTGAAAACGTGATTCCTTCAAGAAATAGATTTATCGGTTTCACATCACCAGAGTCTGTAGAGGTGGTAGAGGGAGGGTGTTCACAGTGTACCATATATGAAGTAGCTTTTGCCGCTCTCTCCCCATGTTCCAAGAGCTTTTGTTGAGGGAAAAAAAAAAAGGTTTTCGTCTGGTCATCTCATACTGTAATTGATCTACCACTCTAGCCTGCATCTTAAGCGAAGTTGCTTGGGCAGGAGTGTGGTTTGTGACATTGTTTTTCAGCACAGGATAGCTCCAATGCCACCTTATAAAAGGCAGCCACAGAGGTAGCCTTTAGTCGGTTAATATGGGAGACCAGAGTAGTTCTGACAAAGTTTAAAAGAATCCCACTGTGGAAGGAGGAGCAGACTGAACATTTTCTATAAAGTATAGTTTCCATTTATTCATGAGATCATCATTCTCCGGTAATAGGGAGAGCCAAAATGGATATAGACACCACGTGCGAGGTGTTCTATCAATGGGTATACATAACGTTACCCTATATTGACTGTGATCAGAGAGGAGTAGAGGACAGAAGGCTGTTTGCTTTAGCCAGGGGAGAAGTGCATGAGTCATAAGTATGAAGTCGATGCGGGACATAGTGGTGAGTGGAGGAAAATACAAATATGCTCCAATTTTTCTCATCGTGAAACGGTTGTGTGTAGGCTTTAACGACGGTAAAAAAAACGTGCATGCTCAGAAGCAAGTTATGAGACAGAAGCACTCGTTCTGGTAAAACTAGCGTTTGTAATGGAGATAGCACATTCGTCACACTGTAACAGACTGAAATGCATGAAGCGTGAATCGTCTCTCACCAGACTTTTACTAACACGAAATTAGCAAAAGCAGCACAAAGGGTGGCGCCATCTGAATGGAACTTCCCCATTATAGTGCCATTGTACGTCACTGCGCTTTGCTCGAGCATTTTTTTTCACGATCATGTGTATACAAGGCAGGCTTGACAAGAATCACGTCGAGAAAAAAACATAGTTTGTTCCATTACATTAAAAACGGTCGTGTGTACGTGTCATAAGGGTGCTGAAAGATGGACCTTTTCCCACTCCTTTCTGTAAAAAATCATCTAAACCGGATTTCCTTTGCCAGGAATAAAACGTTTTCCAAATTCTTCTAGTTACCAACTTGCAGCTGTCCAGTATAGTTTGAATAACTTTCTCTGACCACCCTTTCAACTGTAGGATGCGCCGCTCAGCCTCCAGGCCGTCAAATGGAAGCTCTGAGGGTTTGGTTGCAATACTGGTCCCTGATGGATTAGATGCTTCCAATCTGGTAAGGGCCAGGAAAGCTCCACAGAGGGACTTCAGAGAGGAAAACCAACTCCTTCTGGGCCACCAGGGGGCAAAATTCGAACCACTTCTGATCGATCCTGAATAATTTTCCGAACTACCAGAGGTAGGAGGGGAAAAGGAGGGAAGGCATTAGGCCAGAGCGAAATCCCATGGGAAGGAGAAAGCATCCGTCCCCAAGGACCCTGTCTCTCTCTCTCTCTCTCTCTCTCTCTAGTGAGAAAAAAGCCAGCAGCTTTCTGTTGAGATTGAGGGCAAAAAGATCCACTGCAGGAAGGCCCCATCTTAGCACAATCTCCTGGAACGTGCCTTGATGTAACTCCCAACAGCTGGAACCGACGCTCACTCTGTTCAGATAGTCCGCTGGCCTGTTCTCTGAACCCCTGATGTGGACTGCTTTGATTGAGGAGACATTGATTTCTGCCCAGGACAGAATCTGCTGTGATAGCGTTAGAAGTGACTCAGAACGAGTGCCCCCATGCTTGTTCAGGTATACCACCGCCGTGGCATTGTCTGAAAATACCAACAGGTCTTTCGAACTGAGCCTCTCTTGCAGAAGCAAGAGAGCTTTCCCTACAGCTAGCAGTTCCCTGAAATTTGAAGAGGGGCCTGCCTCCTCTGGTAACCAAGCTCCCTGGGCCTGCCAGTCCTGAGAGTGCGCACCCCAGCCCTGTAGTAACCTTCACTGGAGCATGTTGCGCCCAGTTCTTCCCTCCCTGCAGGTGTTCCCGCTGCTCCCACCAGGAGAGATTGAGAGAATCTTCTCTTGGAAATTGAACTAGTTGATCCAGAGAATCCTTCCTGGGATCCCAATGGTGCAAGAGAAACACCTGAAGGGATCTGGAGTGTAATTGGGCCCTGAGATGGTTGCGGTCATTAAAACCTAATAACTGCATGATCCACCGAAGCAAGGTCTGTGGGAGAAATTTGAAGGCCTGCATGGCGAGAAGTTTCAAAACTTTCTCTTCGGGAAGAAAAATCTTCTGAGCAACAGAGTCTATTAGATCAGTGTTTTTCAACTCCAGTCCTCAAGGCACACCAACAGGTCACGTTTTCAGGCTTTCCATTATTTTGCACAGGTGATTTGATCAGTTTCACTGCCTTAGTAATCACCACAGCCATTTCATCTGAGGGAAATCCTGAAAACTTGACCTGTTGGTGTGCCTTGAGGACTGGAGTTGAAAAACACTATTAGATTACCCAGAAAAAGTATGTTCTGGGAGGGTATCAGTCAAGACATCCGTTGGTTGACTTTCCACCCTAAATTCTGAAAGGTCCGCAAAACCAACTGCAGATCCTGGATAAGGGACTCTGTCTCGAGCAAAGATCAGAAAATCGTCCAGATATGGGATGATCGATACACTCTGTATCCAAGAAAAGACCATGACTTTGGCCATGATCTTTGTAAAAATTCTGGCCACTGCCGAGAGACTGAAAGGGAGGACATTGAACTGCCAATGACTCGGCCTGTTGTCCATCAGAATTGCAAATCTGAGGAACTTTTGGTGGTTCTGGCAGATTGGAACATGAAGATAAGCGTCCTGAAGATCCAGGGTAACCATGAATATCTCTGGCCACAATACATTCCTTACAGAGTAAATGTTATCCATCCGGAAACGTCTGTAGAGAATATATTTGTTTAGGATGCTTAAATTGATGACCATCCAGAAGCTGCCAGAGGCTTTCTGAACCAGAAAGACATGGGAATAAAATTCCCAGAAATTTTGATTTTCCGGAACAGGGGAAATGCCCCTTCTGTTTCCCACATGGAGACTAGATTCAACATGGCTTGCCGTTTTTTTCTTGGTTTCTCGCCAGGTGAGTAAGAAAAAATCTCTGGGGGGGAAGATTTTGGAATTCCAACCTGTAACCCCCTTCCAATGTTTAAAGGATAAAGGAATTGTCGGAAATCTTTGCCCATTCCTTGATGAAATGGGACAGCCTTCCCCTTACCGCTATCCTGGCATCACTGGGGATTTTTGGAAAGGGCTGAAGCAGTAAAAGAGAGTCCCCTTCTTTAGCTTATCTTTGCTAAAAGACCACTTTTTCTTCGCCTGTTGGTTCCAAAATTAGCATTGTTTTGGAAACCATGAAAAGGCTTCTTATTCTGTGGTTTATTCTTTTGAGGAGAAGGGAACTGTTTACTCTTCTCAGAGGAATGAGCTAGGACCTCCACCAAGGAGGAACCGAATAAGAGCTTACCTTCAAATGGAATGCCGCTGTCATGAACAACTTCGGCCACCAGATGGCGCTAGCGGCGCGTCAGCGCGATCGGGACACGCGCATTCGCGGCAAGGGCGCGCGCATCGCGATCACGGCATTGCGACGGGAGCGGGCGCGCGCATTCGCGGCAACGGTACGCGCGCATCGCGCGAACGTCATTCTGGCGCCAAAAGAGGACATTTAAACTCGCTGTCAGCGTTTGCCTCTTGCTGTCCGGTCTACAGCAGTTCCTGAGACTATCTGTATCTAACCTACTTGAATCTGTTCCTGACAACCCGGCCTGTTCCTGACTCCGCTTGCCTTCCGCCTGCCCTGACCTATTGCCTGCCTGACGATCCGCTTGCCTGACCCTCTTAGCCGCTGCTGCCAATCTGTTGTCGATCCGGTCTGACTCTTACTCTGCCTTGCCTACTGCACCTGCACCTGACCCGCTAGCCGGCCTCGGACCCTCCTGCTGGGACTTACCTCCACTGGACTACGGTACACCTCCCCGCTCTGGTGATTCCTGTGTCTCCAGTCGTCTTCACCTGCCACCAGCAGCTACAGTCCACACTTGCCACTCTACGCAGCACTGAAGCCTTCTGAAGCCTTCCGGCCCAGCACCTGCGCTGCAACCGGCGCTCGTGCGACTCTGCACTCCCGCACCCCCTGTCCACTCTACCAGGGGTCCCGGGATCAGAGGAGCAAGGGCAGCCACTCCTTGCACGTCGGGCTCGTCCACCAGGTACGTGACAGCCGCAGAGCTTGTTCTTGCAGACCAGGTTCCCCCTCCCAAGACTTAAGCCAGATTGTTAGGCCGGGTGAATTAATGAGAGCAGAAGACCTAGTTGCAGCTATTACAGAGGGTGTAGCTGCATCAGCCAAGAAGGCTACTGACTTTGCAATGAGTTGGAGGGACTCTCCAATCTCCTTCTTGGGGGTGTCGGATGAAAGAAGATCATCCAGACGCTGAACCCATACATCCAAATTCCTAGCCACACAGGTGGATGCTATAGCTGGACCTAAAGACAAAGCTGAAGCATCCCAGGCCTGACGCAGCAAAGAATCGGGCTTCCTATCCATTTGCTCTTTCAGGACCCCTGAGTCTTCAAAGGACAGGTCTGACTTCTTAGAGACCTGTGACATAGGGGCATCTAGCTTAGGACATTTAAAAAAAGTCTTTTCAATTTCAGATTGAAAGGGAAATCTTCTTTTATCCCCTTTAGATTGGAACATTATCCTTTCAGGTTCTTTCCATTCTGAAAGAATCATATCTGAGTGACTGGTGAATCAGGAAAGTCCTTGACTTCCTGCCCTAAAGCCCCCTATACATTTTATCCTGCACAGATTGAGATGCCACAGCAAATCCAATCTGTTCAGAGGCATAAATTGATTTCAAAAGTATATCAATTTGCTCTGCTGGAAAAATAAACTTAGGGTTACACGTCTCCCCCACTGATGAGGAATCCCCATCAGATGAGGAGCTTGGGCTCTCCCCTTCTTCCACATCTGAGGTATAGTGTGAATCATCGATCTCGGACCAAGGAGGGCGTCTAACTGAAGCTAAAGGTTCTTCAGTCCTGGGATCAGAGGAAGAAGGTCCAAGACCTGCTGCCCTGTCATTGAAAGACCGGAAAGAGGCTACCACCTCCTTCATAGAAGGACACCAACTCTTTAAATGAGGTAGTCCCTGAACTAGCCCTAGATGGAATACAATCTTCACAAAAAAAAACTTTTTATATCCATCAGGCAGCCTGGCTCTACAGTTTCCGCATTTCTTTTTCATCTGTCTATCCTAGAAAAAAAAAAAAAAAAAAAACGAAACAAGAGCCATAAGTGAAGGCCCATACAAA